>OX621246.1:32372500-33622500 GCA_951640165.1 Pseudoips prasinana
TTGTACCTACTACGGATACTAAACAACGAATATAAATACTTATTTTTATTTGTAAATATGTACATATAATACACATATAGACCCAGTGCGGGGATCGTACCCGCAACCTTTTGATCAGAAGGCAGGTCCACTAACGAGGCACAGATTATAGAGTTACTGTTCCAAGGTGTATTATTATTATTAATCATTTATTTCAGTCCAACAAAGGGTCCATTTTGTTAGTAACAATACACTTATTCCATGTTAGTATCAACATAAAATAATATTAAAATCATGTTAGTTACAATTACATTAGCCTATGTTAGTACATAATATCTAGAACAGATTTGATCTTTTGGACCATTACCCACACAATTTGGCTGTCAAAACGAGCTGCTATGGAGTGCAGCATTTCATTTTGACTACTGCGTAGCCTGTAGCGTGGGAATCTTAAACACGCACGGACTAAACCTGAGCTGCCGTATACTTTTCTGTGCGCCTTCGGAGAAGCCCCGGGAACGTGGGAATGCTACTCCAGTGCTCCCTTTTGCGCCATGTCCCTTGTGGTGGGGGAGACGTGCCCGTAAGGTTCTACGCCTGATCTTTTCCTGGTCGTGACGGATAGCCGTCAAATCGGATCGCAATTTCTTCGTGTTTGTGAATCGATTTCTATAAGTATTATTTGATAGGGATAAGAAGCTTTTCGAGATAGTGCCATGTAAATTAAATAAATATGTTGGGCCACCTTGTGCTTATTAAAACTCAATCTATACATATAAAAAAACCTGGATACCTGGTGCGTGGTCTACAATCGATATCAAAGCCAAAAATATAGTTTTTAGAATTTTTGTCTGTGTGTCTGTTTGTCTGTATGTATGTCCGGGCTAAACTCAAAAAGTACTACATGGATTTAATCCAAATTTTGCATGAATATTACTAAGAGGTCGGGTCTACATATAGGCTACATATTGTCACGCTATCACCTACGGGGGAGGAGCTGTGATAATTTATAAAGATTAACGCGGGTAAAACCGCGGGGCACAGCTAGTAATAAATAGATATCTTAGGACGATTAAAACCCGCTCATCTAATAAAACTTAAGCCGGTACTGTGGCAACCAGACAACTCAAAAACATACATATAACTAGCTGTGTCCCGCGGTGTTACCCGCGTTAAATTTTATAAATTTTCTTTGCTATAAACCTCACGGAGCCTGAGACCTTTCCAACGAATGCAAAGCCGTGGAAATCGGTTCGTGCGTTCTGGAGTTATAGCGTCAGGAAGGAAAACCCGACTTATTTTTATATAGTAGAATAGATAAATTACTTCCAGCCAGACACAACAAATAATCGTGCTCATCACACAAAGATTCATCCTGGATGGGGATCGAACCCATGACCTCTTAAAAGTCAGTGTCATTAACCAACAGGCCAACCGGCAAGGCTGAAGAACTGCTTATACAATTTTATGCAAAGCTTGTTTTGAACATGACGCGGGCATTCCGAGCTAAATATACCGCCGAGTCTAAATCCCTGAAAACTAACAAAATGTTTACTTTACATCAAGGAATGTTTATATGCCGACGGAAAATTCGATGCTGCGTTAAAACTATAAATATACAAATACATAATATACAGGCTGGCCGAGGAGTTGACGGTCAAACGCAATATTTAGATACTGTATGATGAGGAGTATCCGAATCACCCCCATGTATGTTCTACAATTTTGCGTAGTTTTCGAGATAGAATTTCTTTAATGATTTTTTTTTTACGTTTAACCTAACATTAGTTTTACGATGTTTTTTCGTTCTGCTGAACATTTCTGGTTTAGTTTCTTTGTGATAACTAATGAGCATAATTTAACCTAACACCCTAAAAAGTATGTTTTACCTAATCATTGCAGAACTGACTTAGAATTTATCGGAAAGGTCAAAATTAGGGTTTGGGCTCAGGACTCATAAATTTTCAAAGTACCAAAAAAATGCAAAATCGTTGAACATACATTGAGGTGATACGGATACTCCTCATCTTAAAGTAGGTATCTAAATTTTGCGTTTGAACGTCAATTACTCGGCCACCCTGTATATGTATTACTCTCGAACGAAGCTCGAAGTGGAAATATATGAAGATATAGTTTATATTATATTCGAACTGTAAAAATCGTCATGATTGGAGGGAAAGTTCTTGATTTTTTCGCCCCCGTGAAATCTAAATTAATATTAAAATGACTATTGAGAATGTGTTATAAATTAAGTTATAATACTCCTCCATGGGTGCTATTTTCGGAAAAAGGAATATCAAAGTTTTTGCTTCACGTATTAATATTATGATGATTATGAAGAGAGCAGATAAAATTTTCTGTATGTTTGTCTACTTTAAACCCGAAACTACATATAGGTACGTAATTATATGCTCCTGTGAATGAGAAGGCTATATGAGGTGACGGGCCTGGTGGCGTGGTTGGCAAATGCTTGCTTTTCACGCCGGAGGTTCGATTCCCACCCAGGACAGATATTTGTGTGCATGAACATGTCTGTTTGTCCTGAGTCTAGGTGTCTTTATCTATATAAGTATGTATTTACAAAAGAAAAATTTGTATATGTAGTATATCAGTTATCTGGTTTCCATAGTATAAGCTCTGCTTAGTTTTGAATCAGATGGCCGTGTGTAAATAATGTCCCAGGATATTATTATGATTATCCCCAAGGCGTGCTGCAAGGTACCATTCTCTTTGTATCCCTGACACGTTTCCTTGTCATAACACAAACAGATATTGTGAGAATAACCTCGCAGGTACTTCAAATATCTTTGTATAAAGTAAAAGATATTACTACAAATGTGCTCTGACTATTTATAAGCTTTTTTAATGTGTACGCGAATGAAATTGAAGGTTTTTAGGGTTCCGTAGCCAAATGGTCAAAAACGGAACCCTTATAGATTCGTCATATCTGTCTGTCTGTCCGTCCGTATGTCACAGCCACTTTTTTCCGAAACTATAAGAGCTGTACTGTTGAAACTTGGTAGGTAGATGTATTCTGTGAACCGCATTAAGATTTTCACACAAAAATAGAAAAATAATAATAATTTTGGGGGTTCCCCATACATAGATCTGAAACTCAAAAAAAAATTTTTCGTCGTACCCATACATGTGACCTATCTATGGATAGGTCTTCAAAAATGAATTTGAGGTTCCTAATATCATTTTTTTCTTAACTGAATAGTTTGCGCGAGAGACACTTCCAAAGTGGTAAAATGAGTGTGTGTCCCCTGTAACTTCTAAAATAAGAGAACTATATAACTAAAAAAAATATATGATGTACATTACCATGTAAACTAACAACGAAAATTGGTTTGAACGAGATCTAGTAAGTATTTTTTTTTAATGCGTCATAAAACGTAAACCACAATTTACCTTTCATTTAATCAACTGAAATACTTGCTGCCTTCATGGGCGAGTCCGACTCGCACTTGGCCGGTTTTGTATATTATTATTTTATATGTAAGTGTCTGCTTCATCTCTTAAGCGGTAGCCCTTTCCACCGCAGATAATGTAGTCCCGGGTCGGGCTAATAAGTGTAATTTGGATTTATGAGACAAATAAAGCACTTATTTATATATACCATATTATACGCCACTATCTCGGTGAGCACGTAAAGTTCGGGCCATCGCCTCATCTCTCCCCGGTCGAGTCGGATAGGACTTATTGTGAACACCTTTGTTCGAGCACACACTTTTGTATTATTTGGCCACCGTAACCGAAATTAGTCTAGGATTTGTATAATCTAACTAATATATAAAATTCAGTGTCACAGTGCTTGTCTGCAAACTCCTCCGAAACGGCTTGGCAGATTCTTATGAAAATTTTGAGCAAAACTGAATTAAATTTTGATAGGTCTGAGAATCGGTAGTAAACTATTATTTAAAACACCGAAGTGATAAGGATGACCTCCAAATTTTTTTTGTTTTTTTTTTAATTTTAACAAGTTTAATTTTTTTTTATTTGATATGGGTTGACATTGAAAATATTAACAACCCTAATTTTTCACACTTCTATTACCAATCACTATTTTTAATAACGAATATATACATATTTTTGTGCTGATTGTGAGTAATTTTTTTTATTGACTTCTTCGATGTTCTAGATTTACAGTTTGACCCGGCAGGTGGCGCTGCGATGATAGTAATGATGAGGTGTAAGTACAATTGCAACGTTTGCCGGAACAGTTAGTAAATAAATATATACTAATGCACTTCTATCCGATCCCAAACTAGGCAGAGCCTGTACTATGAAAACCAGATAACTGTTAAACATACTTATATGTTTCGAAAAACATACATATAAAACTTGAGAGGTGTCAAGGGACGGAAGGGATGGAACGAAGTTATTTCTTATTATTTACTAGCGGCCCAGTACGTGCTTCGCTACGTATAAGGCATAGTAATAAAAAAAATGACTATTAAGTTCATTTATTCAAACGAAAAAATATTTTAAATTGCTAAAAGATATAAAGGGTGTCCAGCGGAAAATTTTCAACTTTAAATTATCGTTATTCATTTATTAGCGGGGCTAGAGGCACGGGAGGGGTAGCGTGGGTGGCATCATCTATGCGGATTTGTCAGTAACCATGAGTCATTGGTCGGGAGCGCACCGCGCATTTGCGGTTGAGCAATATTTAAAGTGTGGTGAATCGTTGGTTCGAGCGCGTCGTGCTTTCTGTTCGCACTTCGATATACGGCGATTAAACAATGGTCCTAGCACGCAGCTTATATGGTCATGGGTGCAAAGATTTCGACAAGAAGGGACAGTGGTTAATAGGCCGCCAACAGGACCGTCTACGTCAGCAGCAACGCCAGAACGTGTGGCACAGGTGCGACAAGAAATTATTAGAAATCCCAAAAAATCGGTAAGAAAGATTGCGGCCTCTACAGGCATCAAGAAGTCAACAGTGCATGTGATTTTGAAAAAAAAATTAAAACTTCATCCTTATAAAATCCAAATCGTACAAAAACTGAATGAGAACGATTATGTTTTAAGAGAAACGTACGCTCGAACGATGTTGGAACGTTTTCGGACCCCTAGAACACTTGGAAACATATTGTTTAGCGACGAAGCTCATTTCCACATCGGGGGCTATGTAAACAAACAAAATATGCGTTACTGGAGCCCCAACAATCCAAGGGAACGGCATCAAAAGGGTTTGCACTGCCCTAAGACGACTGTATGGTGCGCGATTTCTGCTCATGGAATAATCGGTCCATATTTTTTTAATGAGAGAGAAACTGTCACTTCCTCGGTATACTGCCGTATGATTGACGAGTTTTTGGTACCGCAATTGCAAGTGTTTAACGGACGCAACAACAGAACACATTTTCAACAAGATGGGGCAACTCCACACACTGCCAGGGTCTCAATGTTGCGGCTAAGGGAAATTTTCCCTGGAAAATTAATAAGCAAGTACGGAGACATACCCTGGCCACCTCGATCGCCAGATTTGACGCCGTGTGATTTTTTCTTGTGGGGTTACCTTAAGTCTAAAGTGTACTGCAATAATCCCCGTACCATAACTGCCCTACAAGAAAATATTCGGCGTGAAATCGCTGCTATCCCCCCAGAGCTTTGTTCGCGCGTACTTGCCAATATGAGGGTTCGATTACAAGAGTGTATTACGAGAAATGGACGTCATTTGGAAGACATTATTTTTAAGAAGTAAAATCCGCAGACCCATATTACATTTTAAAATTAAAATAAAAATTTTATACTAATTTGTTTATTTGTTTTTAAATTTTTAAATCGAAAAATTCCCGCTGGACACCCTTTATTTACACTCTTTCAAGACTTTTTTTTAAATTTTCTCTACGTACAAACCTTCCCTGCACTTCCACGAATAATTCAAGACCAAAATTAGCCAAATCGGTAAAGGCGTTGTTGAGTTAAACATTACAACGAAAAGTGGCATTGATTTTTATATATATAGATTATGTACAAATACCTGTTTACACTCAACAAAAATTATCGTCGCGACACCACACTGTTCAATGCGAAATAGAAATGAAAATATCTGGCTTGGTTTCTATAAGAGAGAGAGAGAGAGACAGAGAAACATGCGCACGCCGCACAGCTTCAAAAAGTGTCGTGACAACTTTTCGTAAGAATTTTTTCCGTCTAGCCCCCTTTCACAACGCGCGAATAGGAACTTCGTTCCAATAGATAGATTACACCCACCACAGAAAAAATAATGGCGTTCATCACACAAAAGATTGTCCTGGGTGGCTAAATCAGCTTCCATGAGCACATGTGACGTCATAAATGGTCCGGAATCGATTTTCAACGTCGAAGCCGATTTAACGATTGATTAAGTCATTTTTAACCTTTGTTTATTTGAACGGCGACTTAGCCGGTAGCCCCCTGAACCGACAACCTCTGACTTAGCTGTCAGAGTCCTTAAACACTTGGCCAACAGGCCATACTCAATTTTTTTTTTATCGCCTTTGGAAGCAGACGAGCTAGCGGCCCACCTGATGGTAAGTGGTAACCGCTGCTCATGGACATTCGCAGCGCCAGGGGGCACAGCAAACCGCTGCCTACCGTGATATTAGTACTCTTTTTAAACCTCGTTTGAAGAAGGACATGTCGTAGCGCTGGGGAAACACCGCAGCAGGTAATTCATTCCAGAGCCGGCACGTACGTGGGATGTATGAACGGGAAAGCGAACCGTGCTTGACGAGATCGCTTCCAGGTGATACGGATGAAACTTACTGCGAGTGCCCAAACTTGCAATGAACAAGAACCAGCGCCATGTTCACAGCCCGAAAGATAAGGAGACGCCAGACGAGTGACAAACTCTATAAAAGAAAAATCTCTTGAATGTTTTTCTTGAGATAAACAAGTTGACCGATCTATGATGGCCTTGACAGCGTTGCCGACGCACCAATGTGTTCCAAGTAGGCCAAACAAATGGACGGATGAAAGGGAACACGAAATAGCCGACGAACATATCTTGCCAAATTCATAGGAAGGTTTCGTGTGGGAATATTGTTTGCGGGTTATAATTATTACTTGTTTGTCATGTCTTCCTGGGGAATGTCGGCCAAAACGTCTAGTCTTAGCGGAGACTAGACATTTGAGCGGGACATACATATCTTATTTTTTTTTTATATAAGAAAACGCCCGCATTAGGGAATCTTACGAACTTTACAAACATATAATAGACGGACACAAATTACACTCAGACTCAGAACAACTATTTACGTATCATACAAATAGTTGTCCGGGGCAGGACTCTAACCCATTTCAAACTAAAATTTTAGACGTGAAGAAGTAACAAACAGACACACACACAAACTTTCGCCTTTATAATATTAGCGTGATGAATTATACCCAGCCACAGAAGAAGTAATCATGCCCAAAACACAAAGATTTGTCCCGGGTGGGAATCGAACCCCTATATCTGGCTTAGCAATTAGGATCAGTTACCACTAGACCAGGCAAGACAATAATCGCAATAGAAGGGGTACACAACGTTTTGATATCTGTTTCCCATCTAATTATATTACCATAATCTAAGCACAATAGCTAAATGTTATCTAATTTAAATTTTATCGTAAGCATAATTTTCGACAACGTTTCCAAAATTCAAATGGCTGATCCCAATCTTGGCTCACATCGCGTGGCCCGCGCAAATATTTAACAAATTAGTCTGAAATGCAAATGATTCGTGAAAATTGTGGTTCGATTTGCTTGGCGGCGGTGGTGTTAATTTCGTTAAGAAATGTACATGTCGTGACTACATGCTTAGCTGCTTAGCAAATGGTATAAAAGAAATTTAGCACCTAAAGTTATTTTACTTACCAATAGGGGTTATAAGTAACTATGCGTTTTATCAAAAACATCCTGTTTTTATGACGTCAATTAATTTTTTTCTAGATCAAAGATTCTCTAAAAGTTGTTTTTTTTTTGTTTGATAGGTGAGTGACGTCGGTGGCTGCGGGTACCACCTGGCTACGATGCTGGGTCTGTTGCCGGCGCAAGTCATCAACGTGTACCTCGGTTCTACGCTGCGGTCCATGCACGATGTACTCCACGAGTCGCATGTCACTGGATACATCGTGTTCGCCTTTCAGGTAACAATTTTGATATGAAAATGCGAATGCGTGGCGAGAGCGTTACGAAAAGTGTGATCGGGCGAGGCGAACGCTGGCTGAGAGGGAGATATAAGTTAGTGAAGTTATATTTCTGTAGGTGGAAGAGAGAGCTCTCTTAACCACTTATGTTTTGTATATCTAAGTTTTATTTCAGTCGTGTGGCTGGTTTTTTCTATCGTCACCTGTATCACCTTATGATTAAGTGCTTGATTTTTTCAACCGTAAATTTTCTTAACGGTGGTGTCCAAGGTCTAGGTAAGTTTTTAATGGATAGCCCATTATGAATAGCCAAAAAGCCCATACAATAAGCCATATCATTATACCCTCCATCGGGCTCCTTGGATTGGTTGAAGTTTACGACGCGTGCAGTATGGAGTATTTTACTCTGGTTCATCTATGAAAATTCGACTGAATGATGTATCCTTTTGCATTGCAGATCTCTCTCCATGTTTAATTATATGGTAAATTAGGTGACCAAAGGATGTCTTCTTATTTCACTTCGTCCAACTATACGTTATACCTAATTCATAATCATCATATTAGCTGAAAGACGTCCACTGCTGGACAAAGCCCTCCCACAAAGACCTCGACAATTGCCGGTCTTGCGCTATCCGCATCCAGCGGTTTCCAACGAGCCGCACAAGATTATCGGTCCGTCTTTAAGGAGGCCTGCCCACGCCACGTCTTCCTGTTCGTGGTCGCCACTCGAGAACCTTTCTGCCAACGGCTGTCGGTTAAACGAGCTATGTGCCCCGCCAAAGGGCGGGGCACATAGCTCGGGCTCGGGCAAAGTGGCAAAGGCCACTTGAGCTTTGCAATTGTTTCTTAGACGTTATAATTAACTTGGTGTAGTTACGTTTTTTATGTCACGTCTACCTATCTGGAGAAGGTTCACTTTCACTCCGTCTAGCATTCATCGAGGACCTAACGGTTTAAAAGGCAACTTGTAAATCTCTTCTCATCCTATTGCCAATTTATTTGCTTCATTGTTACTTGCTGCAGAACAGCTATATTTTCAAACTCGCGATCTTAAACCGGAACTTGTGCTTACAAACGAAGGTGTTGGACGGAGTAAAATAAAAGGTCAAGTGATATTTTTTTTCTCACTCCGACAAACACTTAGCATCTTCTACACGGTTGCAAACAAATGTCCCGACTGAGGTCACCCTGGTGGTTGCCATCCATCTAGACTGCACAACTGCATCATCATGACCATCTTGCCATCCATCTATACTGCAGTTGTGCAGTCTAGATGGATGGCAAGATGGTCAGAGATGCTTTATCGGCTACCTAACAATGTCATAATGAACTAATGCTATTATCATATCCATCTGATTACTCAAAAAGGCACACGTCATTTGTTCCCGTGCACTGATGTTTTCAATCTGTTGGTGGAACTTTAATCTATACACAATGAAATGTCCGAAGTAATTGATTGATATAAGGTACAAATAAACGATTTGTTAAGCAATTTATCCGATTGTTTGCGCTGGCGCAGTCGGACGATAACGTGTTCGACGCGCCTCTGTTTGCATTCTACACACATTGTTTCCGTGTGATATCTTGGAAATAATCGATTAGATATACTTGAGTGCTTTTACGTAAAATATCCTTTACTTATTTATATACTAGCTGTGCCCCGCGGTATTACTCGCGTTGAAGTTTATAAATTATGGCCTATGTGTTATTCCAGGGTGTCAGCTAACTCCATACCAAATTTTATTAAAATCACTTCAGCCGTTTAGACGTGAAGAAGTAACAAACATACACACTCACAAACTTCCGTATTTATATATAGTGTGATTACGAGTGATTTGACGCCGAATTTGCTTTTCACCATAGACAAGTAAATATACTTAAACTTTTGTGTATCATTATTATACATCTTTACCTTTAAGGCAACGGTTTGACGAAGATTGATTGATCTTGGTCAATGGCTAAAACTGGACACGGCCAGCCTAGTCAATCAGGTCAGATCGGTAAAAAAAGAAGTTTTTTTTTGTAATGGATAAACTAAAAAACGACCTTATTGATTTTTTATATACTTATAGAAAGCCGTAACATGAGCTATATGGTCTTGGCTAAAACTGGACACGGTCAGCCTAGTCAATCAGGTCAGATCGGTAGAAAAAGAAGTTTTTTTTAATGGATTAACTAAAAAATGACCTTATTGATTTTTTATATACTTATAGAAAGCCGTAACATGAGCTATATGGTCTTGGCTAAAACTGGACACGGTCAGCCTAGTCAATCAGGTCAGATCGGTAGAAAAAGAAGTTTTTTTTAATGGATAAACTAAAAAATGACCTTATTGATTTTTTATATACTTATAGAAAGCCGTAACATGAGCTATATGGTCTTGGCTAAAACTGGACACGGTCAGCCTAGTCAATCAGGTCAGATCGGTAGAAAAAGAAGTTTTTTTTAATGGATAAACTAAAAAATGACCTTATTGATTTTTTATATACTTATAGAAAGCCGTAACATGAGCTATATGGTCTTGGCTAAAACTGGACACGGTCAGCCTAGTCAATCAGGTCAGATCGGTAGAAAAAGAAGTTTTTTTTAATGGATAAACTAAAAAATGACCTTATTGATTTTTTATATACTTATAGAAAGCCGTAACATGAGCTATATGGTCTTGGCTAAAACTGGACACGGTCAGCCTAGTCAATCAGGTCAGATCGGTAGAAAAAGAAGTTTTTTTTAATGGATAAACTAAAAAATGACCTTATTGATTTTTTATATACTTATAGAAAGCCGTAACATGAGCTATAGGTATTTTAATAAAGTACAAAAAATAAATATAGACCTTTCGAAAAGTACGATAATCAAAGATATACAAACCCAAGTACCTACTTAATAATTTGGCGTTAATAGTCAGTATTGTGCGTCCGTTGCGAATGATATAATAATATCCTGGGATATTATTTACACACGGCCATCTGAACCCAAACTAAGCAGAGCTTGTGCTATGGAAACCAGATAACTGATATACTTCATATACTTACTTTTGTAAATACTTATGTAGATAATTACACCCAGATTCAGAACAAACAGACATGTTCATCAAGATAAATATATGCCCTTGGTGGGAATCCGACCCAGGACCTACGGCATGAAAGGTTCCATCCACCAACCAAGACAACCGGCCCGTCTAGATAATACAAACAGTATTTTACCCACAAAAAATACATAAGGTTTATATAGTTAACTAATGTAGTTAAACCAGTCTAGTTTTAGTAGAGGTAGCGTTCATTTTTCACAATGTCACACAGATCATCCTAGCTCCAAACTCCAAACTAAGCAAAGCTTGTACTATGGGTACCAGGCGACGATATACATACTTATATAGATAGATAAATACTTATATACATAGAAAACATCCATGACTCAGAAACAAATATTCGTGCTCATCACACAAATATTTGCACTTACCGAGATTCGAACCCAGGACCACCAGCTTCGTAGGCAGGAGCACTACCAACTAGGTTACGGTGACCGATGAAGAGCAGCCCGACTGGGGAAGTACCTCCACCTTACAGAAGACACTCCTTAATAATAACATTAATAATTTTAATGTTGTGTTTCCGAGTGTGAGTAAGGTCGCCAGAGCTCATTGGGGAGGGGGGAAGGGTCAGCAACACTTGTTTGCTGACTTTTAAAGGCCGACATCGCACCCGCGACACCTCTGGTGTTGCGAGTGTCCGTGGGCGGCGGTGATCACTTACCATGAGGTGACCCACTTGCTCGTTTGTTGCGCTCTGATATAAAAAAAACACAATAACGAGCGGGCTGCTATGTTAAAAAGGTACCTATTACTGACTACTTCGCGTTTGATATCCAATTTACCAGATTTTTCCTTCCCTATCAGCATGACTCAAAGCCTAACTAGTTGTATACTAGCTTTAGGATTTTCCAGTATTTTCCACCATATGACCAACCTGGGGCTCTACCGGCTAAGTCGCCGAACATCGATTTCATGAATGGCGTTCAAATAAATTAAGGTTAAAAATGACTTAATCAATCGTTAAATCGGCTTCCATGACCACATGTGATGTCAAAAATGGTCCGGAATCGATTGCCAACGTTGAAGCCAAATTAACGATTGATTAAGTCATTTTTAACCTTTATTTACTGGAATGCCATTGACGAAAACGCTGTTCGGCGACTTAGCCGGTAGAGCCCCTGGGTGGAAGTATCATAGTCAGTAAAGATTACCCTGAAGTTAAATTATTCATCCTAATCCTGTGCCTCGTTGGTCTAGCGGTAGCGTGTTCAACCGCAGATAATGGTGTTCTTAGTTTAAATTCCGGGTCAGGCCAAAAAGTGATTTTGGGATTTTTCTTTTAAGAACATTCCTCAGTATCAGCCCAAAGTCTGGGAGTTGGCGGTATTACGACCCCGTGCCTCGGAGAACACGTAAGCTTTCGCTCCTGTAGCTGACCTCTTAGCGGTCGTGTCGCTAGTTGTCCCATCGGATCATGAGAGTGATGGAATAGAAAGTGCCCCTGTGTTTGCGCACTACAATATGTCCCGTGCAGATGGCGAGTGTCCATTGAGACTGACCGCCCTGGCCGAAATCGGCTAGGAGGACATCATTATGCTCCTGTCCATGAGAAGCTAGAGACGATCGTTGATTGATAAGCGTGGTTGAAGACTCTAGTTTCGCGAATATCACTGTCTTTGTTGTATACGAGGCACATTTCCAGTCACAATAGTAGAACAATGGCACATGGCGTCTGCTATCTATTGGCAGTTCGGTAGCTGAAGTGATAAAAACCACAGGACTCTACGTGACTCGTTTGATACGCCGTTTTTTCTATCCCTGCTACTGGCAAATAGACAATATATGCTAAAAGCCTACGTTTTACTATTATACTGGGTTCCTTGTAAACCACCAACAATCTCGCAGTACTAAATGGCTTACTCCATAATAAACACAAGTTGTTTATTATGGAGTGTTCTACAATTTTTGGTAATTTGTTAGATTTTATTTTCGTACAAAAATAAGTATTAATTTATGTCCCGCTTGAATTTTATTGTAACTCTATGCGCATCACAAAGATTACGTAAATATACCTTTGCGAGGGCGCGGGGAAGGAGTGCAACGCTAGCGCCTTTGAATTTAACCCATTTCTCTATGCGCCAGTCATCCTTGTTTTTTTTTCCATGTATTGAGTTATGTCCGAACTTATAAAACAAAAGTTGTTGCTTATGGTGTTGACTAAATAGTCCTTCGAGGTTGTTGGTGTTTTATAAATAACCTCGTGTGTTATGATTTCTTGACTGCTGTAGAGATACATGGGCCTTCGTTGCCATGATAATTACACTAGCA
Organism: Pseudoips prasinana; assembly: GCA_951640165.1. Lineage (NCBI taxonomy): Eukaryota > Metazoa > Arthropoda > Insecta > Lepidoptera > Nolidae > Pseudoips > Pseudoips prasinana. The sequence goes on from OX621246.1 coordinate 32,385,959, forward strand.
TGCATTGATGCCCACTACTCATAGGCTTATGGGGAGGGTAAACTAGAGCCCTCAAATAGGACATGGCGTAAAAACTGCACCGGGCATGCTGCTCCGGTGCCCCCCGGAGCAGCATGCCCGCGTTCCCGGGGCTCCCCCCAATCAGGTGCCAAGAGATGTCCAGGGCAGGTTGGGTTTAGTCGGTGCGAGTCCGACATAACCACCTGCGTTCACTTTTTGCGGGTTTTTGCGGGCATTCCAACTGCCTTAACCAGGCTTTGCTATACGTTTTGTTCATTGTTTTTGAACCTTATTACAAAGTGATAAGGTTGAAATTGATGGTTAAAGGTTTACAGAAAAAAAAGGTTCACTTTTTGCGGGTTTTTGCGGGCATTCCAACTGCCTTAACCAGGCTTTGCTATACGTTTTGTTCATTGTTTTTTAACCTTATTACAAAGTGATAAGGTTGAAATTGATGGTTAAAGGTTTACAGAAAAAAAAGGTTCACTTTTTGCGGGTTTTTGCGGGCATTCAATCTGCCTTAACCAGGCTTTGCTATACGTTTTGTTCATTGTTTTTGAACCTTATTACAAAGTGATAAGGTTAAAATTGATGGTTAAAGGTTTACAGAAAAAAAAGGTTCTTTTTTTACGGGTTTTTGCGGGCATTCCAACTGCCTTAACCAGGCTTTGCTATACGTTTTTTTAATTGTTTTTGAACCTTATTGCAAAGTGATAAGGTTGAAATTGATGGTTAAAGGTTTACAGAATAAAAAGGTCATAGGCTTATGATGTTAATATATATTAATTAGCATTGTTTTTTATCACATTCTCGTAAGCGTTAGTAATGATGACTTGTATAAGTTGAAACTAGTGGCTTTATCTTTGTTAATCTACTATAATTACAGCCGGATTTGATAATAATATGGTTTTATGAATATTCCATAGAACATGATTCAGTGGATAGTTTCCGTTGAGTCTTCGAGTTCCTGACACGCCCATTTCTTTGCTCATTGCGATGCTAGTGGTTCAATGAATTATTAACGACATTGCAATTTAGCATACTCTAGTCGAGTGTTTGGATCAATAGTATTACGGTATATTTCGGTGATCAAATAGTCATTTTCCTTAACTTATTAATTATTGGACGGTCACCGTAGCCTAGTTGGTAGTGCTCCTGCCTACGAAGCTGGTGGTCCTGGTTCAAATCCCGATAAGTGCAAATATTTGTGTGATGAGCAGGAATATTTGTTACTGAGTCATGGATGTTTTCTATGTATTTAAGTATTTATCTATCTATATAAGTATGTACCTATATCGTCGCCTGGTACCCATAGTACAAGCTTTGCTTAGTTTGGGGCCAGGATGATCTGTGTGACATTGTCCCTAGATATTATATATATTATCCCTATATATTATTATTGGACTGGCCTGTAAGTTGCTCTGCTGGTTAGGCCTTGGTTGCTTCTGCCGCTACTTGCAAGCAGCTCCGGGAAGACAGCGTTCTGTTTGTTGCACAGTCGCTGTGCCTGACTGGTAGGAGTCGACCATTGGGGAGGACAGTTCAGAGCCCTGCTGTCCCGACCATATGGGACATGGCGCAAAAGGGGGGCACCGGAGCAGCATACCCGCGTTCCCGGGGCTCGCGTGAACAGGCGTCAAGATAAGTCCACGGCAGGTTAGGTTTAGTCGGTGCGAGTCCGACATACCCACCCGTAGACACTTTTTGCGGGTGGCATGCGTAGGCATTCCCCTGCCTTAACAAAATAAAAAAGGTTGCTTAGCCAGAGGTCTTGGGTTAGATATAGGAGAGCATGATTATTTGTTCTGTGTGTGGGTGTAATCTGCCATAGTACGAGCTCTGTATAGTTTGGGATATACCTACTGTGCGCAACGCAACTCCTTGTATGTATAAACTCCTTGTGTATACATATATACATTTTATAGTTTTTCTAATTTTGACGTTTTGTAATAGTCATGTTTTGTTAGGTCAGTTGGCTATGTGAAGAGAAAATATTATACCATATTATATCTGAACCAGCTCTTTTTATAATTACCAGTCCCAGTCTCTTACAACTACATACTTACGTCCACATACATTTACTTAAATCATCGCTAGCTCACGAGCACTAAACAAAAGGACTTTTTTTGTATTTCTGCGAATCTTTGCTTTTAAATTCCATGTAACTTTACCGACAACTGGGGACCTACTGCCTGAGTCGCCGATCATCGTGATGGCGAAGTTTTAAGCGCCGTCGACGCGCGTTTGTAGCGATACAGACGCGATGCTAACGCGCGTGTGTATCGATACAGACGCGCCGGTGTCGCGCATTTGTATCGATACAAACGACAACAAACTGCTCCGTAGGATAAAAGCACGCCGTCGACGCGATGCTAACGCTATACAAACGCGATGCTAACGCGCGTCTATATCGCTACAAACGCGCGTTAGCATCGCGTGTGTATCGATACAGCCGCGCCGGTGTCGCGCGTTTTGGAAACGCGCGTCGACGGCGCGCTTAAAAAACGTGATGTGCATAGGCTCTTAGGGTCAGTGCAGACCGAACTGAAAAATGCTCGCGCATGGTCGACCAAAATTTATCGCATATTCGAACACGCAGTCGGCTTGCTCGAGCATAGTCGAGCATCAAATTTGGGCGTGTATTCAATTTTGCGATGTATGAAAAAAATAAATTGAAAGTAATGATATTTTTTTCAATAATGTCCGAAAATGTTTTGCTCTGCTCTGATCTTGGTGTGCACTGACCCTAAGACGGCTGTAATCGAAATCATAAGGTAAATAATTTATTAAATAAAAAATAAGAGTTAGAGCTTAAAATCAAATTTCAAAAAGAGAAATCAGGTCTCCTTTTTATCCAATCAATTGATTACTAAAACAGTTGTCACAAAAACTTGTCTGTATTAAAATATCCTTAAGCATGATATAAATATTTATAAATAGTGAAACTTACATTAAATAAGTTTACATAAATAAAAACAACTATTTTAATATTTTTTAACTCCAAAAATTATTTCAACTGGGTATTAATGTGCCCCTTCGAATAACAGAAACATTATAAATCTCAGCATTTCTGGCGGTCACCCATCTATAGAGTGATCGCGAACCTAAGTCCTTCACGTCATCAATCACTTATATCCCTCTTACTTGCGCTTCCATCACACTCAACACACTAACAATACAGATCTTTATTGATGTCTAGAATGGTCTAAGATGATAAGCGGAACACGTAATGGGGTCTAGGTGAAGTTGCAATCATATGTCAAACGTATTGCGCATACGCATACGTAATGCATGGTTACAATAGCCAGTACAAGTGCAAAATCACAAGCATCTGTTAATAGTTACACTTGAGTGGTGTACTTAGTAATATTAGCAGTAATTTTGATTTCAATAGTAAATGTATATGCTCGGTAAAAATACAACCATGTTTGTGGTTCCGTAGCCAAATGCCAAAAAACGGAACACTTATGGTTTCGTCATGTCAGTCGGTCTGTCCATCCGTATGTCACAGCCACTTTTTTCCGAAACTATAAGAAGTATAGGAACTATTGAAACTTTTAAGTAAAAGTATTCTGTGAACCGCATTAAGATTTTCACACAAAAATAGAAAAAAAAAACAACAATAAATTTTGGGGGTTCCCCATACTTAGGAGCTGAAACTCAAAAAAATGTTTCATCAAATTCGTACATGTTTGGTATCTATGGATAGGTCTTCAAATATAATTTTGAGGTTTCTAATATAATCTTTCTAAACTTAATAGTTTGCGCGAGAGACACTTCCAAAGTGGTAAAATGTGTGATCCCCATGTAACTTCTAAAATAAGAGAATGAAGTGCGACTCGCACTTGGCCTCTTTTTATTTTATGGGTTCATATTAAGCGGCCGCGAACCGAATTATGGTCGTTGAATAGGCGAAACGGGCGGGTAATAAAGAGTCCCCCTGTACTTCCGCAATATTATTCCCTAATGCTATTAGCAAATATAAAGGTAGATGTAGTTACTTATTTAACTACCTAAAGCGCATGACATAAATCTATACAAATAAATAAAATTGGAGTGTCTGTTTGTAATATTGAAATAGCCGGTTTTTACTACATAAATATGAATTTATATACGGTACATAGGTACACCAAAATAATATTTTTTACAATTTTTGTCTGTCTGTCTGTCTGTTTTCTAACTAATCTCTGAAATGGCTGGACCGATTTTTACGGGAGTTTTATTGGCTGGTAGCTGATGTATAAGGAGTAACTTAGGGCTTCATTTATTATAGTAAAAAAAAATACTTTACAAAAAGAAAACAAAAAAAAAACGAAATAAACTAATTAACACGCGGACGAAGTCGCGGGCACAGCTAGTATGGAATATAAATGATTTCATCATTGCTTTTGAAAGCAAAGCTTCTTTATGCACGCTTGACTTGGGGAGTAAGTTGGCGAATGCGTTACGAGAGCGTTACGAAGACTGTGATCGGGCGAAGCGAAAGGAAGTTGAGAAGGAGATATAAGTTCAACATGTCAGTCGAATGACTTCCACTGCAGGACAAGAGTCTCCCCTATTAATAGGGGAGGATATGCTATAATCGCCACGCTTGGCAGACGGGTTGGCGATCGCAGAAAGATGGTCATACACAGAAGAACGCTGCTGCCCGTTTCCCGTATATACAACATGTAACTTAATTAACACACATCCTGAAAATAGTTTGTTCAGAATTTATATCATTTTGAATATAGTTAATTTTTTATTCCAAAATAATTAAAACTACGGAAATTATCGTTATTTTAACCCTACAGTCAAAACAAATTGAAATGGACCGTAAGTCAAAGTAATAAGACTTTTAAATCGCAGTTTTATTTGTATTCATACAAAATACATCATTCAACACAAAATTAAGAAAAATAATCTTTAATCCAAGAAACTAATTTAGTAAATAACAATATGTTAAATAAAAAATTTAGTGTATGTATTATGATTACTACATAATATTCTAATTGGGGTGTCTGAGGGTGTGCGTTAATTACGTTACGTGATGTATATTTCCTCGGGTAGACTTCTACGCCCCCTACGGAAATGGGGTGGCGATATTCTTCTTGGCCGTCATATAATGAAGATAAAAGGAGAGAGAGACTTACGTTTCGTATATTACTGAAGGGGCAGCAGAGATAGGTGCGAGCCTAAGTTTTCTTTCTTTCTTTCTCTCATAGCAAGCGTACTCTTTTTTTTGTAAATTCTGTCGTTTATACTACTTGATTGGCTCTCCGTGGGCGACCACACCGGCAAAAGCATTGGCGACCTCTCGGTAACAAGAAGAAAATTTGTAAATAAGAAGTAAGTGATGCTTCATACACCGGAGCTTTGCGTTCACTGACCGGAGCAGCATAACCACGTTCCCGGGGTTCCCAGAGGCGTGAAGTCCACGGCAGGTTAGGTTTAGTCGGTGCGAGCCCGACATACCCACCCGTAGACACTGTTTGCATTACTGTGCATTTACCCAGACTGACTAATAAAAAAAAATGTGACGTTTTAATTTAATTTATGTGCCATCATCGGTCACCATGACCCTTAATTTGCATAAGTATCGATTAAATGCCCCCTCCGATGCTAAATTGGACGAGTGCTCCGCATCTTCGCCTATTGAAGTAAGTCGTCCGTTGGATAAAAAACAACCCTAAAACTGACACTCCCGTGCGTGCCACGTTACAGAGTGTTCTAAGTTCAAACCCCAAAGGTGTCTTCTGGCGTGAGTTACTTAGTTCGTAGTCTTGTTTACAATGAGCTGTACACACGGCTACATATCAAGCTATACATTTCCAATATAAGCTGACCTCTCATTGTATCGAAATCCTATACAACGCGAGATCAGCTTATACTGGAAATGTATAGCTTGATATGTAGCCGTGTGTACAATAAAAAGCGCGTATTAAAGCACATATGCATAGCGTGCATTCGTTCAAAGAGCAGCCCGACTGAGTACCTCCACCTTGCAGAAGACTCCTTCAATTTTAATTTCAATCAAATCAAATTCCAATTTTAATGTTGTGTTTCTGAGTGTGAGTAAGGTCGCCAGAGCTCATTGGGGAGGGTCAGCAACACTTGTTTGCTGACTTTTAAAGGGCGGCAACTCACCCGCGACTCCTCTGGTGTTGCGAGTGTCCATGGGCGGCGGTGATCACTTACCATCAGGTACACTTGCTCGTTTGACGCCCTCTGATATAAAAAAAAGGTTGCCAGTTCTATGTAATGTATGTAAAAGATAGAATCACAAGCATTACTAATAATTTCTAATTCTCCAGTGTACAAGAGCCGCTTCGTATGCAGCACTGCCCCATATTTTTATTTAACGCTGGCTGTAAAATTTACTTCTTAATAGGGTCATAAAAACAGTGTTGGCATCGCTGCGTGTTTTCGTTTTGTTCTGTATTGATGTTTGCAGTTAAAAATACGTCAGAGGTTACTGGTTTAATGGAAACGGGATTGCGTCATGTCATTGAAAACTGTTTGACACTACACATGATTGAAAAGCTGGTCGTACACTAGATAAGAAATTTGTTTTATGTATAATGCGCAATTGATAGCAATTTATTTTATGTTAATTTTTTGCATGCCAGCAGGAAAAATATAGCTGGACTTTTATTTATATTCAATAACATGCACCATGTACTTAATAAGTTTATTTTGGGTAATAATATATTTGTTAAATTATTAATGTTATACAAATTAATACGTATGCGAGTATGTATGAAGAATATAATGAAAGATCGTGACAAATGGAAATCCGTTGTCTCTGCCTACCCTACTAGGAGTTGTATGAAATGAAAACGGGTAAAAGGTGTAACAAGTTCAGTAAAAGGAGAAATTAAATATGTAATATCTACAGGGATATCTATAGGGACAATGTCCGACAGATCATACTAGCCCCAAACTAAGCAAAGCTTGTACTATGGGTACCAGGCGACGATATACGTACATACTTATATAGATAGATAAATACTTAAATACATAGAAACCATCCATGACCCGGAAACAAATATTCCTGCTCATCAGACAAATATTTGCACTTATCGGGATTCGAACCCAGGACCACCAGCTTCGTAGGCAGGAGCACTACCAACTAGGCTACGGTGACTACTACCTGAACTAACTGAAAAAGTAGGTATCCAATATTAAGTAGGAGTACCTACACCTACACTTTGTAGGTAACTATATGTTTACTAGCTGTGCCCCGCGGTTTCACCCGCGTTTAAGTAGTTTTAGCGTAAAATACGCCGAGCTATTCGCCGATGGTAGATTTTTTCTTACTTACTTGAAACTTATCGTCATATTTTGGACAATTCACACAATATCTTTATAAATTGTAGCCTATGTGTTATTCTGATGTATAAGCTATATTATTGTAAAGTTTCATTAAAATCCATTCAGTAGTTTTTACGTGAAAGAGTAACAAACATCCATCCATACTTACAAACTTTCGCGTTTATAATATTAGTAAGATCTAAAATTATTATCTGTCTTTAATGTCTTTAGTTTTACTGAATGTCAAACATTATCATAGAGGTAATTGTCGTTGGCAATAGAACGTTATTTAACGTTCAAACTTAACATCTAAATGAATTATGGTGGAAGAATGGCGAGCAATGGGCGACCACTATAACCCATTAATTATTTTAATAGTAGCAATACATATTTTCTCTTTTATCCAGTTATGGTGAGGCGGGGGTGGAGACCAGACCACCCCTTAGCCGCAAACATGTTTATTTTTCATACATAAGTTATTTCAGCCAACGCAAACAGTAAAAGTATACTATGATAAATAATGGAGGTAAACAGTCATTGTCAATTGTATTCTTTTGTTATTTTGCAAACTTGAGTATTCAATTCATTATCATCATCATGTCAGCTAAATGACGTCCACTGCTGGACAAATCCCTCCTCAAGGTATAATTTGGGGGCATATGCCATTATCGGTACGCTTGGCAGAAGAGTTGGCGATCGCAATAGTTGTTCATTAGTACCCAGAGAGACGCTGGTGTACGTTTTCTGGTAGATACTCGCTTGGGATGGCTTCTACGGACCCCATGGGATAATAATAATAATAATATCTGGGGACAATGTCACACAGATCATCCTAGCCCCAAACAAAGCAAAGCTTGTACTATGGGTACCAGGCGACGATATACATACTTTATAGATAGATAAATACTTAAATACATAGAAAACATCCATGACTCAGAAACAAATATTCGTGCTCATCACACAAATATTTGCACTTACCGGGATTCGAACCCAGGACCACCAGCTTCGTAGCCAGGAGCACTACCAACTAGGCTATGGTGACCGGATGAGATGGGGTGGTCTTTCTCGGCGTTACCACACAGTGTTGGCAGAGTATATCCAGGGATAAGTAAATAAAAACGTAATGATTACTTTAACACGCATGCATTTTATTCCGGCACTCAACTAGGAACGAACTTAATAGATAATACGGCGCGCGCGGGCGCATCGGCCGGCTCGTACCTATATTACATACAGCCACGCATAAAACATTCAGGTAGGCACAAGCTCGCTACGTCGTCTATCTTCAACACACAGCACAATTATTCAATGGTATTGGCAACTGGCAAATGGCAACGCACCCGAAACTCCTCTGTTTTTGCGAGTATACATGGGCGGCGGTGATCACTTATCATCAGGGGACCGTTTGTCGATCTATGACAAAAAAAAAGTAACACCAAGGTATTTTTATAATTTAAATAAAATAATATCGATAAATTGTACATAGACGTGTACCAAATAATCGTGATCATCGCACTAAGATTTGTCCTAGGTGGGTATCGAATCCACGACCTCTGGGTTAGCAGTCAGGGTCACAAACCACTAGACCAATAAGCCTCTCAGTCGAAGGTAAGGTTATATGTTTTGTACAAATGTTCCGCACCATTACGAGTTCGTAGAATACGTGCAGCTCGAAATAGCACTGCAGGCTTGAATTATTCACGAACAGCATATTGTATTAGCCCACATGAAATGGAAAGTGGCACCTCCATTCGAACTAAGTGTACTATAAAATTAATACCCACAATTTCATGTAATACGTGGTCTACCAATTATTGTAATAACTTTTATGTGAAATTAAATGCGTTTTTTATTAGTTCACTTTGCTTATGTTTATTACTAGAGAACGAAGCACTTGTTCGAAATTCGACTATTAAGGTTCCGTTGTTAAAGACGTTGACGGGCCCGTTGGCGTGGTTGGCAAATGCTTGCTTTTCACGCCGGTGGTCGTGGGTTCGATTCCCACCCAGGACATATATTTGTGTGCATCAACATGTCTGTTTGTCCTGAGTCTGGGTGTAATCTATATATACAGGCTTACAGGTTAAGTCGACCTAGATCCTTTAAGAGGTTGTAGTTTCTATAATTTCTGACTGATTTGTCTATAAAATACCATACCCCAAACTTAACTGTTTTCAAAATACTGGACTTTGAAGGTTTTTTGAGATAAAATCGGTTTTATGACTATTGGCCTATATTTTTTTGAGGGTTTTGCCTCTAACTGCGTGTGTTTGCAATTTTTGTGTAGTAGATAAGTTGTTTTATTATTCTCAACACTAAAATAGCAGTTCACTGAACTGACTGGGTCGTAGTAGACGATTGATAGTTATAAATTGAAATAAATTCGTCAATAAATATTTTTTCTTTCTGAAATAATAAAAGAAAAGTCTATGACAGTTATGCTGCAGATGTGCTTAAAAATATCTACATTTCATCAGCTATCCAACAAGGTATAACAAGCTAGGTTATTATCAGAATTCTTAGTAAAAAACTTCGATGAAAGGCTCTCGGGTAGTAGTAAAGATAACAGTACTAATTTATCACGGGTCAGAAAACAAAATAAAACAATCCAAATAGGTACAAAATGACATCTATTACTGCTATTTTTACAGAAAGTCATGATTCATGTTCCACATGGCCGCCTCTGTTTCGCACACATATTATCATTCTGTGTCTTAATCCACTCTTTACTACACCAGTTGTTAAACCCCTTCTTATTTCATTTGCCGCATCGATTATTCTCTGTCTCAAAACATCAACAGATGTGATTGGATTAGGTTCGTTGTACACCAAACTCTTCATGTGTCCCCACACATAAAAATCCATGGGGGTCAGGTCTGGACTTCTAGCTGGCGACGGTATGGGTCCACCTCTTCCGATCCACTTATTAGGATAATTAGTGTCTAGCCATTCTCTGACACTTCTCCTGTAGTGTGCAGGACAACCGTCATGTTGAAACCACATATCACGAATGAGATAGAGTGGTACGTCGTCTAGTAAGTCGGATAAATCTTCTCTTAAAAAGTTTTCATAATGTTCTCCATTTAAATTGTCGGGAAGAAAGTAAGGCCCAATCAAATGGTTTGATATGATTCCCATCCATACATTCAAACTGAATCGTCTTTGTGATGCCTTTGGCCACTTCTTATTGGGATTTCTTTGAACTTTTGGGGCCCAATAATATGATATCTCGCTTGCACGCACCGCAGTCCCATGAAGAACAATAGGCGCAACAAGTAACGCAAGGAAACACGTTATCTTTACTACTACTACTACCCGAGAGCCTTTCATCGAAGTTTTTTTCTAAGAATTATAATAATACCCTAGCTTGTTATACCTTGTTGGATAGCTGATGAAATGTAGATATTTTTAAGCACATCTGCAGCATAACTGTCATAGACTTTTTTTTTATTATTACAGAAAGAAAAATTATTTTTTACGAATTTATTTCAATTTATAACTATCAATCGTCTACTACGACCCAGTCAGTTCAGTGAACTGCTATTTTAGTGTTGAGAATAATAAAGCAACTTATCTACTACACAAAATCGGAAACACAAATAAATTAGAGGCAAAAAACCCAAAAAAAATATAGGCCAATAGATGTAAAACCGTTTTTTTTTTCAAAAAAGCTTCAAAGTCCAATATCTTGAAAACGGTTAAGTTTGGGGTACGGTGTTTCATAGACAAATCAGTCGGGAATTATGGAAACTATCACCTCTTAAAGGATCTAGGTCGACTTAACCTGTAACCCTGTATATAAAAATCAATGCCACTTTTCGTTGTAATGTTATAACTCAACAACGCCTTTACCGATTTGGCTAATTTTGGTCTTGAATTATTAGTGGAAGTCCGGGGAAGGTTTGTGCGTAGAGAAAATTTTAAAAAAGTCTTGAAAAAGTGTAAAATCAACATCTTTTAGCAATTTAAAATATTTTTTTGTTTGATTAAATGAACTTCTTAATCATTTTTTTTATTACTATGCCTTATACGTAGCGAAGCACGTACCGGGCCGCTAGTTATCTATATAAGTAAGTATTTACAAAAAAAATGTAGTTTTATGTAGTATGTCAGAAATCATTTATTTGCTGATAATGTAGGTATACATATAAGTTGGAATATTATTTAAGTGTCCCGATACATTTTACCTTACGGCATGCAAAATATTAGGTTTGAATTATTAAATAGTAATATAGATACAGCTATTACGATCATTATTAGCCTCAGTCGAATTTAATAGGTTGTTACAGATCAGACCACAAAAAAAGAAAAAAAAACAAAATAATTAATGAATTACATATAAAACTCTCACAAATTATACAAAGAGAAATCATATAAATGTCGAAATGTATAATGTCAAAAAGCTTAATGTCAAAATATTGCAAAACATTAACAACAATCACAATTATTAATAGTTAAAGAATTTAGATAATATGGTAATGTCAAGATCTGTTATGTCAAATTACAATATACCTAACAACAACCACAAAAAAAAGCGCTAATAAATAAAAATAACAATGTCAATATGGCAATGTCATCTAAAACATTCACAGTTGAAAAGGCAACGTACATTTATCAAAAACATTTTCCTATATAGTTTTGTCATTTAAAAAGTCTTTAACTGTGTAATAACATTTCTCCAGCAATAGTTTTGTTAATTGTTTTTTAAACATTTTTATGGGTAGGTCTTTTAAATTTTCCGGTAATTTATTATATATAAGCGGTCCCATGGAAAGGATGCTATTTTTTAATAAGGCTGTTTTATGACCACCTGTGCGCAATTGGTTTTTATACTGGGACCTCATTGGTGCTGTGCGTTGTCTTATGTCAATCATTGAGGTAAATTGGTGTTTATTTAATTTAACGAATAGGGCCACTTCTAGTATATATAAACAAGGTAATGTCAGAATTTTTAGAGATATAAATACAGGTTGACAACTTTCGGTAAACTTAAGACCTGTCATTGATCTAAGACATCGTTTTTGGGCCCTAAATATTCTTTCCCTCTCACTGCAGTTGCCCCAAAATATGACACCATATCTCAATAATGAAGCAACTAATCCATGATAGGCTATAACTAATGTATTCATGTTTAGTTTATTTGAGAGGTTATAGAGTACATATGAAGATTTACTAAGTTTTTGGCACACATTTTCGGCTTGAGATTTCCATGTCAATTTATCGTCAATCTGCACTCCTAAGAATTTAGTCACTGAAGCTGTATCTACGATTTGGCCATTATATTTAGTAGTTACTTTTTTTGGCTGTAACCTCTGGTGAAAATGTATGACTTTAGTTTTTTGTAAATTTATGACTAGATTATTCCTATTAAGCCAATCTATTATTGTTTTAAGTGTGCTGTTTATTTCATCTTCGTAGTTCGTCTCATTCATACATTCGACTATAGCAGTGCTGTCATCGGCAAATAAAGTCATTGGCTGACAAATTTGACGGGGTAGGTCATTAATATAGAGTAGAAACAGTAGTCAGTTATCTGGTTTGCATAGTACAAGCTCTGCTTAATTTGGGATCAGATGGCCGTGTGTTAATTATGTCCCAGGATATTATTATTATTACTATAGACAGACATTAAAGACAAATAATATTGATCTGTTCTCAGTTTTAACACTCAAGTTTGTCATCTCTTCCCAGTTTTGTCAGTGTGTTAAAAGTATGGTAGTGTTATGATTTTTTTTATTAATATAATTTATTTCTAATGCCTGTAATATAAAAGTAATAGCTGTGCCCCGCCGCTTTACTCGCGCTAAACTTTTTAAATAATAGACTTTGTGTTAATCGGATATTTAAGCTATATTGTTACAAAGTTTCATCAAAATACGTTCGGTATTTTTTAATAGACTTAAGGAAGGAGTTTTTGTAGTGATAAACAAAATTTAATGTACATGAGACCTCCCTATTGATGAAAAATAATTATTATTGCGGATCACAAATAACGAAGAATTCGCGTTACATACATCTATACAAATAAATTTAATTGGAGTGTCTGTTTGTAATATTGAAATAGCCGGTTTTTACTACATAAATATGAATATATATACGGTACATACACCAAAATAACATTTTTTACAATTTTTGTCTGTCTGTCTGTCTGTTTGTTCCGGCTAATCTCTGAAATGGCTGGACCGATTTTGACGGGATTTTTATTGGCAGGTAGCTGATGTAATAAGGCGTAACTTAGGCTACTTTTATTTTAGAAAAAGTATTTTATTTTACTTAAAAACTAAATAAACTAATTAACACGCGGACGAAGTCGCGGGCACAGCTAGTACGAAATAAAATACATTCGATTTGTTAACCAAATCGAATGTATTTTATTTCGTATGTAATTATTTTATTATACTACTAATAATAATAATAAGATGTTGTCAATCTCTTCAGAAGATCATCTTTGTGGCAGTACGCTGTGGGAGACGGGAACGGGACGCACATTATGCAGTTCGCATTCGCCTATTGTTAAAATCGGCTGTTGTAAACAAAAGTCATAATCAATAAAAATATACGTAAGCCTTACGTATATTTTTATTGATTTTGAACCTTTTTTCAAAGTGATAAGGTTGAATTTGATATAGTATCGTTTAGTCCACAGCCTGTTTAAAAACAGAATTTAGTTTGCTATATACCATTTAACAACAGACCGCGTTTGTGTGAAGAATAAAGAAAAACTGGGCCAGCTTTAAACTTTGTTTAATTTTCCGTATTCACGTAAATGTTTATCATCTGGAAAGATTTCAGATCTTTTGCATAACAAACTTCGAAAAAAATTGGTGTGACCTGTTATCTATTTAAAAATATAACAAAAATCTGTTTTAGAAATAATTCAATTTTAGTTTGACTGACTTGCTGATAATGTAGCTTTCGATGCGTGATATATATTTTTTTAACTGGGTTGCGTTTTATTTAATCCATTACAAACAAACTAAATGATATTCTCTTTATAATATTAGTTTAGATGAACAAATTAAGCCCATTTTGTTATTGGGCTTAATTTAACCCAATAACCTTAAAAGTAGTTTCAAGCCCACTTGAAATAAAATAGAACTACCTAAATACTTTTCAGTTGGATTTATTAAGTTGCATCATAACGGTTTCCGTTTTAATATTTTATTACTGAACCATAAAATTGAAGACAGTTAAAAAAATACGATTATTTTCATGTTTATTCGTAAAATCATCCATCTCGTTGCTTGAAACAAACTCCGAAATCCTTTTTTTATTTTGATTAGGACACGATATACAAAAATATATGTTTACATACAGTATTTTTTTAAATTATTTAATAAATTTTTGTTTTGTTTATATGTATTTGTACCGTGCTTAGTGTTGAACGAGGCAAGATCAGTCGCACGATAAAAAGATATGAAAAAATCTTGTGATGTAACATATTTACTAATTCTTTTTATATCTTAAAGCAGACATAGTAAATATAGTATGTACGAGATTTGACAGCCAAAACTGAAGGCTCATTTAAAGCCGCACACAATCTAATCTACAGATAAGTAATGTTACGGTAAACATTAATAACGAAATACGAGTTAATTAGTGTTTATCGCACTAATTGGTTTTTCGTAATCATTATAACCCGTCTGCTAAGCGTGGCGATTATGGCTTATCCCCCCATTCTTTGGAGATGCTTTCATAGCAGATAGTTTCATAGCTTTGGCACCAATCTTAACATTGTACTAGCGAATAACTTTTAATCATTTACATATTAACCACATTTTCACATATACTCTCACACCTACATCTACATCCATACTAATACACTACATAATACATATTATTATACACTCTCACACCTACATCTATATCCATCTATATCTTTACACTAATAGTTAATACAGTCACTCTCAAAATCATAATTGTTACTGTTATTTAAGTGACATAGTTATGTAATAGCCGCGGGAGGGCACTGGTGACTTGTAATACAGGTATCAAACCTACATCAAGCACCGGTCTCTCACCAAGTTTTGTCATAATAATATGCTGTGATACTATTATAATTGTAAACCTGTGTGTACTTTGTGAGAGAGAATAAATTACTTATTATTATTATATTATACCATAATCGCCACGCTTGGTAGACGGGTTGGTGATCGCAGTTTGATGGTCATAGTTCACAGAAAAACGCTGCTGTCTGTTCTCTGGTAGGTATTCCCTCCGTCGAATTCTACGCCTCCCACGGGATGAGATGGGGTGATAATATTCTATGCTGTCATCACACAGCACCATGATTTACTGACATGATGAATAATTATAACACTACGAAAAAAGGGCAAAAAAATTACGGAATATGAAAAAGCTCGCTCTAGTGAAATGAATCCCTGGGATCATTCCTATCCCTCTATCTTGTGGTTTAGTGTTCAGGTACCTTTTTATATAATTATGTGTTGTTTGGGGCTTGATACCTTCTTGGCACCTTGCTACCTCGACCGTTTCTGGTCTATCGTAGCAAAGCTCCTTGATTTTGTTAGAATTCACTGCATAATCCTATAGCTTTAATAAACTTCCAGATTGATTGTGCAGTGAGTGTTTGTATCTCTTTCGGTTGCATGATATGCTGTCCTGACTTCTACAACGCATTAGGAAAGATAGGAAAGATACTTTACAAACATTTAATTGACGGACACAAACCACACCCAGAGTCAGAATAACTACTTACATACATACATAGACTCACGCCTTTTTCCACAGAGACAACGGATTTTCATTTGTCACGATCTTCGCACACCTCGTTTACTGTCATTATGTTCTTCATACATGCTCGCCGATTTAGGATACTTCTGCCTGGCCTTCCTTGAGAACATCTCCGATTTGGTTAGAGAATGTTCTACGGCGTTAAAACTACTTGTGGGTCAAAAATGTGTAAATCCATTGAGTTTTTATGCTAACTCTAGTCATGACAAAAAATGGATCGCGAATTAGCTCCGTGAACAAACTTTTTTTTTTCAATCCTGATATAATGTTTATGGTCGATCTGATATTATGATTGAACTATTTGGACGGTGGACTCTAATTACCTTAAACCCTTTATAAAGAGGAGAGACTTTGCCGAAACGACAACACGAATAAAAAAATATCTTGTGATGAAACGGAGTTACTATTTCTTATTATATATTAAGGTAAAACTAGTTAATGAGAGAGAGATTTGACTGCCGCAAAAAAGACACAATCTACTATATAAAAATAAGTCGGGTTTTCCTTCCTGACGCTATAACTCCAGAACGCACGAACCGATTACCACGGTTTTGCATTTGTTGGAAATTTATAAAATTTAACGCGGGTAACACCGCGGGGCACAGCTAGTTTACTATAAAGATAAACAATCTAACAGTAAACGTGTAAAAACGCAACTGCACTCTCTACTACTACGACCATTTGATCGGGGAAAGATCACTATTACTCTGAGGCACGAGATGTATAACGTGATAAAATGAGGTCTTAAGTACAAATCCCAGCTTGAGCAAGAAAGACACAAGTAGCAGCCAGGGGGGCTATCGCCTTATTCGCTGGTCATCGTGATTGTGATCAGCGTTCAAATGGAAGGTTAAAAATGATTAAATCATTCGATCAATAGGCTTCTATGGACACATGTGACGTCATAAATGATCAGGAATCGATTTTCAACGTTGAAGCCGATTGGACGAATTAAATAATTTTATCCTTCATCTATTTGAACGCCGATCACGATCATGATGACCGGCGAATTAGGCGGTAACCCCACAGGGGCTCTACCGGCTAAGTCGCCGAACATCGATTTCTTAAATGGCGTTCAAATATATAGTGGTTAAAAATTACTTAATCAATCGTTAAATTGGCTTCAACGTTGACAATCGATTCCGGACCATTTTTGATGTCACATGTGGTCATGGAAGCCGATTTAACGACTGATTAAGTCATTTTTAACCTTTATTTATTTGAACGCCATTTAAGAAATCGATGTTCGGTGACTTAGCCGGTAGAGCCCCAGGCTACTACTTGCTTGAGCTGGGATCTGTACTTATTTTTTCGCGCTACAGCGAGGCAATCACTCGCATCGCGTCATACGCGTTACTATATTGTGTATTTGTGTGCTTATCTTGAATTAGCGATACACTTGAGCGCTATCGCGTCGTCGATAATCAAAATCCGTTTGGACCGAATCCTACCGAATACCGATAATCACTTGACGAACGGTATGTCTAGATACGATACTGATAAGTGTCATGTTCGTCTTCTAATATTATAATTTTCAGTGGCGAAGGCCGGTCATATTTCATAATTACTGATTTAAAAAAGTAGAAAATAGTTTTATTTCTATCGGCAGTCTCTAAAGACTTGCGGGGCAGTCTTGCGTGTGGTCATATTTCATAACTAGATTTATAAATTATCACAGCTCCTCCCCCGTAGATGATAGCGTGATATTATGTAGCCTATATGTTGACCCGACCTTTTAGTAATATTCATGCAAAATTTGAAATAAATCCATGCAGTACTTTTTGAGTTTAGCCTGGACATACAAACAGATAAACAGACAAAAATTCTAAAAACTATATTTTTGGCTACGATATCTATTGTAGATTACGCCCGAAGTATAATTTAAAAAAATATTCAATGTGCAGTTTTGACTTTCCTACGATTTTATTATATGTATAGATTACTGATTTAAAAAAGTAGAAAATAGTTTTATTTCTATCGGCAGTCTCCAAAGACTTGCGGGGCAGACTTGCGTGTTTTATTTTTATTTTTATGAAGCCTGTTCATAAATGAAGTTGTTGAAGCGGTAGCATTGTTTTAACCACATATCTGTGGTTGACCACAGATATGTGGTTAAAACAATTATTGTTAGAACATTTCTGACAAGATTGGAAAGTAGCGGAAAGTAGAGACTTCGGTCAAAGTTGTCTTGCCTGATCTGAGAATATAGAGTGCGATTTAAACCTCCTTTAAACTTTAAATATATAAGTAAAAATAACACATCGAGATACATAAAAAGCAAGGCGAGAGGAATTATTTTATATGGATGCTACGCCACTGGTGCTTAGATAGCCACCTATCATAATAAATTAGACAGATAAAAGTATACAGGATATAGAGTGCATCCCACTACCTACTTCATAGACATATTAATATAAAGATAGATTACACTAGTGAACCAAACTCTGTAGGAATTTAAAGCCAGTAGGCAGTCAGTGTCAACAGAGACATGCCTACAAAGAAGAACATATTATAGTGCGCGAGCGTGCGTGCAAAGATCGTTGGTCTCTTTCTCGCTCGGTTATGAGAGTGGGAGTATAGAGAGTGCACAAGTATGAGACGGTCGACCAAGGAATGATCAGACGCAGGAGCTATAGCTTTACGTTCTCTTCGTGGCATAGGGGTGTAACTCCGCCAACCTTTCGAGCCAGAATAAATCATAAACGGATTCTCTTTTCTTAGGCCGTAAGCCTACTGGCTAACTCGTTACAAGTCGGAATGAAAAAGAGAAGAAAGCAACAAGCTGATTTTCTTCGTTATTGATCGGCTTTACCTATGAAATAACCCACCCTTCGCCACTTCAGTGTATACTAAAACTTTGAATGCCGCTGATATAAATACACGTTCGTAAACTGCGTTGTTAAAGGTCACGGGCGAGACCATTCCCACCTGATTTAATTCGGAACATAACCCTATTTCGTCCGGAAATACTCCGAATTGGCGTAATCCATCGAAATTAGGCTCCGTCTCCAGGGTAATGATATTCAAGCTGAGCATTGCGTGGAGTAACATTCCTTGGCATGGCATTAAGCTGTTAGCGGGAAAGGTTAACACAGACAAAGTTAGACAGGTTGCAGGATAGTGGATTGAACAGATGTTAAAATAGACACAAATTAATTCAGAAATCAAACCAAATTTAAAATCGGCTTAATAAGCTTTTTAAACATAAGGTCATCGTGATCGTGATCGGATTTAAAATAGATTATGGTTAAAAAATAGTTTACTCATGACAATAAACCAATTGAAGACTAACTGCAGTTCTTCTGAGTCTGGATGTAATTTGTGTGTGGCAATTACGTATAATATGTTGGTAAAGTACCGTAAGTAATTCACTAGTGCGAGCGTTACTTTAAAAAAAGACTCAGTTTCAAATGTGACATATAAATAGTTTATAGTTTTTTCTCTCTTCAAAGTTTATACAATGTATTTATAGTTAGGAACAATTACTAAGATTATTAAAAAAAAACTTTGGAGAGAGCTGGAGTTCGTACTAGGCTCGAGACTAAGTACTTGTCGATCTAGTTTTTGTATCCTATACAAATAGTAATATAAAAGTTATACAAAGTCATAAATGAAAACGTCGAGAGTTTAAACACAGCCTTATCACACCTATTACATACTTATGTAACTTGGCTGGCAATCACAACAGGAGTTTTCCCGATGCCTCCGAGTTAGCTGCAGTTCACCCGATTTACAAGGATACAGGGAATAGAGATCTGTCGAACAACTATAGACCTATTTCTATACTGCCAACCCTCTCTAAACTGTTAGAGAGGCTAATGAACAATAGGTTCAATAAATACCTTGAACAATATAAACTTTTGTCTTCTTCGCAGTATGGCTTCCGTTCTGGAATTTCTACCAGTAACGCAGTTCTTAACTTAATTAATAAAGTTGTTACAAACTTAGATCAGAAACGAAAAGTAATAGGTATCTTCCTAGATCTCGCAAAAGCTTTATATTACAAGAATGCTAGTGTATTTGTTTTAGTCACATCCGCCATTAAACTGTCAACTGATCTGCATTGTATATGGTTACGTCAAGTCTGGTCAACTTTCTACGTATAAATTTTTAATGACGTTTACGGCAACTAGATCGTAAGCAGTAAGGCAGGTTGCGTGTTCTCCTTTACATAATTATGTTTTACAATCAGCTGGCTTGAGTAGTTCAGGCCTTCGACGACGACATGCTTTAAATATGTATTTGCCACCCCCTACTGTGCGGGCATTTGTTATTTACGACCAGGGGTTGAATAGGTAAGGCTAGGGGTAGGATTATGTTTATTTTAGTTCCACAGCCTTGGACACAGGTTGTAGCCTCGTTATATCATTCTGTCTCCTTGAAGATTGTCTCTCTGAAGTGTAACTGTTCATTTTCTAACTCTTCATTGTTTCTTTCTGATTAAATTCGTTGCGGGGATCCAAGACAGTTAAAGCAGTTCCTCGAGGCATGCCTGAGCCTCACCGCTCAGTGTAATTTCATTGTGTGCCACTGTTGATCCTGGCTTGCAGTGGTGGGTAAGAGAGAGGGACTAGTCCAGAATAAAAAGAAATGGGGAGCTTCTCCATCCTCCATTAAGAAAGTCACGTGTTAATAGGAGGTGTTAGAACATCCTTGTAGGTAAGAAACTGCCATCCCTGCTTGTGTTTCGCTACAAACCCCACAGAAACTACCTGAGTCCAATATTATAAAGTTAAGAATCCATACTATACTGAGCCTCTAATTAACACCAATTTTTAACTTTTCAGATCCTGATTGGCATAACACTCATGGTATGGGTGGTTCAAAAGGCGCGCAAAGAGCTCACGATCGCAATAATGGCGGCGGAGCTGGGCAGGGAAACGATATCGACTTCCAGCAGCTCTTCCATCAGCTAGCCGACGCCCAGGGCTTCCACCGACGTCGACAGCGTCTCCGAAGGACGGTCCAGCTAGGACACGGTCTACTGCTTCCGACTCCACGAAGCCCGCGACGAGGAAACTTACGTCTGAGGGTTAGTCAAGGCAACCCTGCGCATAGGCGTGGCCAGGGGAGTTTCACGTCGAAACATGAATATCCCTATTCAGTAGCTAGAGGCAATGATGCTCAGTTGTTGATCACTAGTCTCTGTATCGGTGTCACCACATGTTAGCGCTCAAACTTGAAGCAAATTTGACTTTTAATATAGTCGCAGAGGCTGGCAATCACAATGTATTGACTGAAAATCAAACTCAGATTAAATTTGTTCTGTCTTTGGATACACGAAGTTGTTGCAGAAGTTAAAACATCGAAATTATTTGAATGCGAGCAGGTTCTATGTAGACATTTATGAAATTCATTGTCTAAAGTATTACGAGGGGTCTATTAAAAGGAAATTTTGGATGCTCAGTCCACTCCATGTGGTGAAACTCCCCCTCAAAACGAATTCCTGGCGACGCTTATGACCCTGTGATATTAATATAATCGCCATGTTACCTCTAAGAGGATTATAATAGTTTGTAATTGTACTGGAAAGCAAATTATATATTAAACTAATTTTAGATGTTAATGCGTGTAACTGAAATCGGGAGTTCTTTCCGAACGATTGCAGAAGGTGTTATGATTGACTGTATGACTGGTCATATATAAATGCTGCTGCGTTCGGAAATGCAATTTGTATAGTTATCTATACCTAAAATGTTATTGCTAAGGACTTATATAACGAATTAATGGAATAATATAGTTTTCCTGGTTTATGAATATGTGTTACCTATTAATGTTTAGGTAGAGTATCTGTCGGTGACTGACTGAATTGTTGCCGTTAAGTTATGTTTTTATGTGCATGATACACGTAATAGCTGTGTAAACCGACACGCTTCTTTCATTATCAATAAATTTGCATATTTAGTAGAATTTTTTAGCAATATTAAGTCGGGCAGCGTAATAGCCTGCCTTAGCAACAAAAATGCATCGTTTTAGTTATTGTACCTGAGACTTTTTGCTTCCATCTGGCCTGGATATTTTTCTGATGTAATCTTGGCCATGGCGAAGACTTTAACGAAAACTAGTCATTCGCGCTGGACATTTTATAGTGCACAAGTGTGTGCACTCACTATCGTCGTCAGCCAAAACGACGGGAAAGATATTACGTGCAGGATCAACCGTTTGACATGTTCTCCGACTTGCTGGTTCCGGTGCGCTACTGACAATTTTTATTGATAAAAAATCTTAATAGTAGTTTTTGATTCAGTCCGGGATTTGAAATCAGCACCGAAATTCTATAGAAAGTACTATACTTTCTCCCGCTCGTGAAACTTGTTCTTTTCACATCCTACTAATATTATAAATGCGAAAGTTTTTGAGTATAGATGTAGGTATGAATGTTTGTTACTCCTTCACGCAAAAACTACGGAACGGATTTTGATAAAACTTTGTAGTAATATACCTCATACAACCGAATAACACATAGGCTATAATTTATAAAGTTTAATGCGGGTAAAACCGCGGAGCACAGCTAGTATTTATATATTTCTAAGGTCCATAATAATCAATCAATCAATTCAAATAATCCAATGACTCTCACGGATGCCCTGAAGAACTTAAGAAACCTAAAATGCTTCTGGAGAGAGGTGGGCTGGATTGAGTACTAGTTTTCTAAGCGCGATTTTACAGCAGCTCGCCATTCTTCATTCTCTCATAATAATATTAATTTATCTCATAATTATATTAAGTATTTTCCTGTTTGACAATCACAAAGGAAATAAAGCGAGGGGGTTTTTACTGAACTGTAAAAGTTAGGTATATTCCATTTAAGAAATGGACTTCCCCAGACGTATTTATCACCAGTGTTAAATTTGTTTATTTTTGTATATCAGTTTTACGGCTCTGGCTTCTTCGGCATTATGAACCTTCAGTAGTATATATTTTTATTTCATTAACTAGTTGTGCCCCGCGGTTTTAGCGGCGTTAAATTTTATAAATTGTCACAGCTTCTCCTCCGTAGGTGATAGCGTGATAATATGAAGCCTATATGTTGACCCGACCTCTTAGTAATATTCATGCAAAATTTGAAGTAAATCCATGCAGTACTTTTTAAGTTTAGCCCGGACATACATACCGACAAAAAGACACATAGACAAAAATTCTAAACACTGAATTTTTGGGTTCGGTATCGTTTGTAGATCACGACCCAAGTATCCTTTAAAAAAATATTTAATGTACAGTTTTGACTTTCCTACAATTTTATTATATGTATAGATTTTCGCCATTAATTCAATTGTAGGTAAAGTCCGTCAGAGTTAAGTCATACATAGTCCTTGTCCTACCCCAGTAAAGCATCTAGAGGCTTCTATGGAGTTTTAGATGCACCAAAGAAAATCGCAATTCACACTTTCCTCCACATGTGTACGTTGTCGAAGATGTTATGTCTAAAAATCCACCATATTTACACAAAGAAACTCGAATTTACACCAGTTTTTGAAAATGAAACAATGGCTGTCGTCTTTTTTCGTGTTGGCGCCAAAACTCTTCTAACATGATTAATAAAAAATGATGTCATGTCATGGTCATGTAAGTGTAAACGGCCAGTGTGAATTAAAAAATAAGACCTCTGTCTTACGAATATTCGAGCAGGTCACGTGTTCTGACGCGAGTTTTACATTTTTTATCCGTTCCAAAAAAGTGAACAACGCCGCCAAAGAAGTATTCAATACAAAAAGTTGCCGTTTAAAAAAAACGACAATGTTTTTTTTCTGATGTATGGCGCTTGGAATGTATCCAATATTTTCGGGTTATTGTGTACAAGGTGACTCGAGTTGGAACGAAGCGAAATGAATTACATATGAAAGTTTAACTGCGTTTCTGCTCGTAAATATTGTCATGAAATGGTGAAAGTTAATATAGGGACGCCATTTTGTATTCCTTTTTAGGGTTCCGTGCCCAAAGGGTAAAACGGGACCCTTACTAAGACTTCGCTGTCTGTCTGTCCGTCCGTCTGTCACTAGGCTGTATCCCATGAACCGTGATAGTTAGACAGTTGTCATTTTCACAGATGATGTATTTCTGTTGCGGCTATAACAACAGATACTAAAATAGTATATAAAATAAATATCTAAAGGGGCTCCCATACAACAAACGTGATTTCGTTTGCTCGTTTTTATAGATAACTAGGTGTTCGCCGCGGTTTTACTTTATACATTATCACAGCTCCTCCCCCGTAGTTTATAGCGTGATAATATGTGTAGCGTGAAGCAAATCCATGCAGTACTTTTTGTGTTAAGCCCAGACATACCTACATACAGACAAACAGACACAAAATCTAAAAACTATATTTTTGGCTTCGATATCGATTGTAGATCACGCCCCAAGTATCCTTTTAAAAAAATATTCAATGTACAGTTTTCAGTTTCCTACGATTTTATTATATGTATTTGATTAGATGGTACGGAACGTTTCGTGCGCGTGTCCGACGCGGGCTGTATGAAATTGGGATGTTTTGTACAAATAGCTCACGACATTTTAAATTAAATTAAAATAAAAATATTATTGTAGAAAACCTTATATGTATTTACAAAGAGGCCTGACTTTTAAATTTTTGTTTATAATTTTGGGAAGAAAATAATAACAATATGAATAATATCCTGGGGCATTATTTACACACGGCCACCTGATCCCAAACTAAGCGGATTTTGTACTATTGAAATCAGATGACTA
The DNA here is from genome assembly GCA_951640165.1 of Pseudoips prasinana. Classification (NCBI taxonomy): domain Eukaryota; kingdom Metazoa; phylum Arthropoda; class Insecta; order Lepidoptera; family Nolidae; genus Pseudoips; species Pseudoips prasinana. The sequence goes on from OX621246.1 coordinate 32,410,715, forward strand.
TATGACGGTCACCGTAGTCTAGTTGGTAGTGCTCCTGCCTACGAAGCTGGTGGTCCTGGGTTCGAATCCCGGTAAGTTCAAATATTTGTGTGATGAGCACGAATATTTGTTTCTGAGTCATGGATGTTTTCTATGTATTTAAGTATTTATCTATCTATATAAGTATGTATATCGTCGCCTGGTACCCATAGTACAAGCTTTGCTTAGTTTGGGGCTAGGACGATCTGTGTGACATTGTCCCGATATATTATTATTATGTTATATACCAGTCCTACACGTAAGTGCTAAGTACTTTTCTTTTATTAATCAAATCAAATATTATCACAGTTTTTTATTAATCTACTAAATCCCTGGTGATATTATTGAAATCTCTGCTGATATTACTAAAATCCCTGCTGATATTATTGGATTCTAATCTATTTCCTTCTATCGCATTAGTGAACAGACGCCCATTCTTGTCAAAGTATTATATTAATAAAGAATAGACTTATATACAAGTATTTATATTAAGTTTCATAATAATTTAACCGTTAGAAAACTCCCGACTCCAACTATAATTACATCATTTTGGAAATGAGCTGATACTCTTACACTGCTGGATCGATATTAACCAAACCAAACTGGTTTTCAAATTAAAAAAAACGCATCGTAATCGTTCAAATGAAATCACACATACACCCACTCACTCACTCACTCACACACCCGCGCGCGCGCACATACACACATACACACACGCACACACGCACACGCACACGCACGCACGCACACAATTTCTTTACAAAATAGTAATTTATGTGTCCCATTAATTTCGCATTCAAGTAACAGGTACAATAATTAAATAGGCAAGTTATATTTGACCAAAATCAATTCTGAATAAAGGCAATTCACCGGTACAGTCGCCGTCATAAAACTTAAAATTATTTTATTCCGAATATTTTCATACCAAAATTGCTCAAATTTTAAACTGACTAGTGAGGAAACAGTATTGATATTTTACAACGAGATATTTTTGTATGAAATAGTTGCACAGTTACAGATCTTGTATAATCTTTCAATATGAAGCGTGAAGGTCATTGTTTTTTGTTTTACGATGGAACCAAATAGCTTAAGTGATTCGCACATTTAATTACGTACTTTATGTCTTTGTAAATAAAGGCTACTTTAACTTGACACTGAAGTAAAACGCTAGCTTATTGAGATAAGTGGAGATAGCTCACTCTTGAAAACTGAGACGTTCTGCTTAAGTGCACTCGTGGCAAGGGCGCGGCGTTGTCTAACTGTCTACTATTGTATAACAGATTCCGTTTTATTATTATTATAAAACTAATATTACATCAATTTAAGACTTAACATAAATTAGTTTTAATCCTACTTCAAAAGGAGGTTACCACTTTTTTTGTTTGTATGTTACACGATTTCACCCTTGTTTGTGAACCGATTTAGACCGATTTATTAAATATATTTTCTTACCGGTTGTCTTCTGACAAAAAATCCGTATCAACTTCATCTTTGTTATAAAACAAAGATGATGTTGATACGGATTTTTTTAATATAACAATTATACCAAGACAAAAATATAATAATTTTAATATATATAATAGGCATAATCTATTCTTATTTTGTAGTTTGAGCCCGCGCCTTCTATCCAAACAGAACAGAAGCCTTAACTACTCAGCCATGTACAATCCATACTGGTATAGGCAGAATAAATTAATCGGCCAATTTTAGAATATCAGTTAACTTAAAAGGTTTCAGTTATAGTAGTTTTGTATAAATTGTAGGAGCTGTCTCTCTATTTTAAATGTTGATTTGATATAGGTCATGTTATAATCATAACGTCTTTCCAAATTAATTTTAATATCAGTTGCCAAACATGGTGCTTATGATTTCCAAATTAAAATCAATATTTAATTTAGAGAAATTATTGAGAGATTGTGGTAAATAAAGTTTTGGTTTAAATGTACAAAATAACCGTGAATTATGGGATTGATATGTCTCCATTTATCTCTTTCTATTCTACAATAGCTTAAGACAACTAAATAATAAATGGAATGTATATAGTCGGTAGATTTTCCAGTCCCATACAAATGTTAGACAAATTATTTTTCAACCGTTTATTGAGCAGATTAAATACTTTTCGGAATTTGTATCAATCGGTAGTGAGTGAATAGTATTAAAATTGTGGCCAAATTTTTGTTACGTATGAAAGAGTTCAGTATTCATAATTAATATTGCTTTGACAAAGATACTTTTCGGAAACATTTGTTATTCTATACATTATTTCATAATAATAAATTGTTTGGACAACAGCTCATAAAACTATAATAGATACTCACTGTTCAAATATTTCTAGGCATTGAACTTTAAGAAAGTTAAGGAGGAAGCTCCTTAACTTTCTTAAGTTCTTCTTTCTTTTCTGTTTCAAAAGATCAGCCGTGCTGCACGTGCAATCACTAAAACGCCATAATAGAGAACAATCTATCAATGCAAATGACACTTTATGTCAATTCTCTTGAGTAGCAATTACTATGCGAATGAACTTTACTTTATTACGGCGCTATACATCGAGGTGCTCATACGGACTACGGCAAACCGCTCTTAATGGCAATGTTATAAAAACCTTTGGGGGAGGTCAACAGAAGACGATAACAGCGTGATGACGTGATGTGAAGTAACATCCATCCTAAATGGAAATAAAGAAATATAATGTCCATATTACTCCATAGGAATCAGATCTGTATATTATTATATGAATTTGATATTTTTCTATAACAAAAATGTATTTAACATGAACTTTACTGTAGGACCATAAAACAAATAGTTCATTTTAATTTACTTTGCGATTGTTGCGTTTACTTAAAACAAAACACACGCGCACCAACCGCTTAAAACTCACGATCTGTTTCGTGGATCTAGTGGCGTGACTTGCGTGCGGCCGACTGTACTTTACTACATAACAATTCATTTTGTACCACATTTAAGTATTTTAAGCGGTGAAAAATACCCATATTTTACGACGTATTTTGTTTTAACCAAATATGTACACACGCTGGCGCACTTTCGTGATTAAGATAATTGGTCTATCAAATTTATTACGACTGCTACGAGTACTGAACTCTTTTGCGCGTGACTGTACGTATTCTTTTGATGCCAATACAATGTATTACTAAAACGTGTTTGGCATTTATTCTTATGAAATCGAGACTAAGTACTATCGCAGATAGCGAATATATATGAAGGATGTGTAGCAGTGGCGAGGGGTATTCTTTTATAAGAGAAGCCGATTACTTCAAATAAAAACAGGTTAGAGATTTAAGCAACTTGACATTGAAAATTATATATTATTATACTTTTAAGTTTATATATTGTTTATAGATGTTAACCACTGCACACACACTGTTCTGCTTCATATATAAATAGGGCATTATACGTCGCCTATACTATGTAACAGGTTGTTTAAAGAGTTGTGAGCAAAAAAGCGTTATAATAAATATCGAGTTGTTTACACCCTTCGCCACTGCTATGTAAACTATAATTATACCTAATTAATTAGTGTGTATGTACTACGTATGTGTGACGTTTAATTAAAATTGGTGTAATGTAGACAGGGCCAATGATGCTGGGTTAAATCAAATTACTGAACGAAATCATAATTAAATCATATATAGGTATGTACAGTTCTATTTATGCCCATGGGGGCTACAGGCTAAGTCGCCGAACATCGGGATAGCGATCGGCGTTCAAATAAATAAAAGTTTAAACATTTTTAGTGTATTTTTAAATCAATTTTTTTAAGACCACGCACAGTGGAACGAATGTATGGGAGCGGTTGGACGTAGACATGTCCGAAAAAAAAGAGTAAAATTATGCCAAACTAATGATGCCATCTTATTCGATTACTTAATGCCTTCATAACTTGTGGTGATGAATTTCTTCATAACTCCCATATTTCGGGAGTAATTTGAGAAAATGTGAAATTTTACTATGAAAATGAGTGTATCGAGCTCTCACCCTCCTGATTCCGGGCTTGTTTCAAGTAGCGGTCTCTAATATCATAATGCTAATACTAAGAGCTATATTTAATACTAAGACACATAGTGCGCCAAATGTGCACTTTCTGGGATAAAGAGTGATGTTTATTTTATAACACAATTTTTTTATTTTTTGTTTATTTTGTTGATTAAAACCGTTTTTCTAAAGGTTTACCTTATTACAATAACATTTCTGAGCAGCCAATTAGAGAAGATATAAGCTAATTAGGATATATAATTAGGGACTTAAGGTTTACATATAAAACTGATGCACTAATGATTACTGATAAGAACATTGCTATTATTTAATTACTAAATGGCTCTTAATACACTAATTTAGCATGCATCATTTACTAATTATCACAATAACTAATTACCTTGCAATATTTAACAAAGGATACCTGGGATACCTGGATTTTATATAAATAGGTCACTATTAGTAACTTTAAAATCAGTGTTGATTTACACCTCGTTGTATCCAAGCTAATCTCGCAATGTATTTTCCAAATTTTAATACAAATCTTGATATTCACGTTGCTTTATGCGCACGCGCACATAAAGATTTACGCGACTTTAACTATTTGTTCAGTGTTTTAAAAGATAACAGTTGTGTTCAGTTATGTGAAAGTGCTGAAACAAGTTTAAAAGACTGGTGTCGTCGATTTTGCTACCGCATTTATGCAAAATGGACAAAGTCTGGAAGAAGCACAGATAAGTTTCGGAAGAAACATGAGATTTGGCTACAGGCTGCAATTCAATGGCCGGAATTACAGAATGAAAATATGGAACCTTCTACAGAAAATATAAGTGACGTCATCGAGCCCATAATTTCTCCTGCTAAATCTGATGCTTCAACTTGTACACATCCTAGTCCTCGTAAATCTTCAACTTACTTAAAAGTCATACTCTCATCAGTTCTTATGAATATTTTTGTTAATATATATTTCTGTATATATATAATATATTTATAGACCTCTTAATAAGTCTGTCTGCGGTTTAAAGTAAATACAAATGGGGAAAAAACGTTTTTTTTTTTTAATTTTCATTTCCTTTTATCCCAGAAAGTGCACATTTGGCGCACTATGTGTCTTAGTATTAAATATAGCTCTTAGTAATAGCATTACGATATTAGAGACCGCTACTTGAAACAAGCCCGGAATCAGGAGGGAGAGAGCTCGATACACTCATTTTCATAGTAAAATTTCACATTTTCTCAAATTACTCCCGAAATATGGGAGTTATGAAGAAATTCATCACCACAATTTATGAAGGCATTAAGTAATCGAATAAGATGGCATCATTAGTTTGTCATAATTTTACTCTTATTTTTCGGACATGTCTACGTCCAACCGCTCCCATACATTCGTTCCACTGTGCCACGCTGCATTAGTTAATTTAATCCCTGTGTCGCGGGGTACTTTACAAACATATAATAGACGGACACAAATTACATTCAGACTCAGAAGAACTATTTATGCGCGGGACTGGAACCCGCGACACGAAGCGGCGAGGCGAGTGTCTTAGCCATGAGCACATGCGACGTCATAAATGGTCCGGAATCGATTTTCAACGTTGAAGCTGGTTTAACGATTGATTAAGTTATTTTTAACCTTTATTTATTTGAACGTCGATCATTATCCCGATGTTCGGCGACTTAGCCGGTAGCTGTTCTATTCATACGAGTAAAAGAGAGAATCACCAGCACTGCGTAGTTCTTGTTGACTGTACATGAGTTTCATGGGTTCTTTGTAATATATTATTTTACTAAAATATAATAAATTATATTATCTAATTTAAAGTCTTTGTGAAGTAACCACTTTCTGCCTTTAAATGAGTTAACATTGTGTTCATAAGTTTACTTTTCGTAATATTTATTTTATAAAAGTACTCGCGGGTATTTTTATATCTTTCTTCTTTTTTATTTTTGACTAATAATGAGTCGAGGTGCAATATGTGGTTTCTTGAAGGTAACCTTTTATTTTAATTAACTTCTACTGATAATGTTTTGTGTACAGACGCCAGTACATCCAACTACCCCAACCTGTCAAATTTCTTTTATAGATTGTCAACTTTATCACAAACGCATAAGGTTCACTTTCAATTGGGGAAATTTGATGGATAGGGTAGCTTGATGTGCTGGCGTCTGTACCTTTTGTGTGTTTGTTACTATTAATACGAAGCCTGGTGTCTATTTTCGATGATATGAAAAAGCATTTGTTTTTCTTAGAAGTGTACAACGTTGTAACAAAATTGGTAGTCATACTTTAGTGTACCTTTTTTATATCAGAGGGCGACAAACGGGCAAGTGGGTCACCTGTCGGTATGTGATCTCCGCCACCCATGGACACTCGCAACACCAGAGGAGTCGCGGGTGCGTTGCCGGCCAGAGTCAGCAAACAAGTGTTGCTGACCCTTCCCCCCACCCCAATGAGCTCTGGCGACCTTACTCACACTCGGAAACACAACATTAAAATTATTAATGTAATGTTATTATTAAGGAATGTCTCGTGTAAGGTGGAGGTACTTCCCCAGTCGGACTGCTCTTTGAGCGAATGAACGCTATGCCCTACCTCTCTGGTAATCTTCAAACTATCTAAAGATTTAATTAATTATGCAATGTTTCTTAAGCTAGAGAAGACCAGAAGTTGATATTGCTGAGTTTGAGTAGATTCTACTCGTGAAGTATGATTACGTATTTTATTACACGTTGCATTATAATATGTTGGTAGATAAATGCACTGAGTTATATAATGTCATACTTTTTGTAAAAACCTATTTTAAAAAGTTTTAATGAAATAACTATTACCATTTTACTTCCTTCGTTTACTACCTAAAGACTGATTCTTGTTTGTAATTTTTTCGCAGTGTATGGCCTTGATAAGATTAGCTAGCGCCCCTAGCGTCAAAATGAATAACTAAATTAGTTACAAATTGTGGCGCGTGAGGCGCGCGTGGTCTTACTTTGATTATACAGTTAGTGTTAAAAAAATAGTCAGATATTAGTCGAAGTAGAATTATTTTTCGAATTTAAAGGATAAATAAATGTCTAAATTGAAGCAGTTCCCTTAATACTTTATCTGAAATATTTATTTTGTAATTGATTTTATTTGTATGACCAAGGAATAAATTAGTGATTTTTTATAGCATGTATTATTTTGGTATTACCTGATATCTACTTTTTGTGTAATAATAATAATGTACATAATAATCTGTACCTCACAATAACTATTAGCATTTGTAACTAATGAGATATTTACTTTTATGTTTATTTTTGAATATTAATACTCTTTACTACAACGATTCGTGCCATTCAATTAATTTAAAATCTGTTCAATTTACTATTTTGTACTGGTTTGTATGTTAAGCCAAATGTTACTCCATATGACACAGCTGGTACACATTGACAGAAGATAGTTTTGGTTACGCAAGCTTTGTTAACACTTAACCAGACTGTGCTATATCTTTTTCATTGATATTAGACCTCATTCCAATTTGATAAGGTTGAAATTTATTTGAAATTGATGTCTTTTAGTATAGTCCAATACATGCTTAAGGTTCAACGCGCGTTATCATTTGACACATTATATATATCAACAAGCGTGTCATATATTAACACTTCCTTGAATTTCACATTACACCTAATTACAGATAATTGGTTATTTTAGTTGGGTCTAGAAGTTTCGAAATGTGATTGCTAGATTTAACGCCAGCCTCTTCCAGGTTTGTCTGCAATAATATTAGAAAGAGAAACGATTCGGTTTTTTGGATGCTTGTACGTAATTGATAATTTCAAAACTACTTATCCAAAAATGATTTCACCTATAGAAATCTACATTATGATTAAGTGGATTGCATTTTCAAAGAGAAGAGATACCGATCTCTTATCTTTTGAAGTGACAATAACGTAATCCAAGATTTGACATTATTTGACGCACGCTGTGTAAGCTATTGATGATACCTATAGGATAAAAGTCTCATTAACTGTCCGGCTCGAAGGACCAAAAATTGAGCGCATTAAGTCTCGTGGGTAATGTACATATTTTAGATACGCACAGGAGCTGTGCACGCGTGTCTTGACAACAAAAACCGAACGATCACGGTGCGAAAGCGAACCTCTCGGGTGGTGCGGGCCCAAGAATGAACTACCGGCGAGCGTGGGCTGGCTTGTATCATTACTGGTACTGGTTATTATTATAGCGGTATTCGTTAAAGCGCAGTTTAAATCAACACATGATGACTGACGTTCATTAAAGGAATTGTTGATATTTTTTCATTTGTATAAATCACTACTAATTTTAATAAAAGATTATCATTCTATTCATATAACCGTGCAAAGCCGGGGCGGCGTGTCGCTAGTACTTCTATAATTTTATTTTAAAGGCTTCTAAGTGCGCCGCTGTGTTGAGCATATGCTACCAAAACTTCGAATGTCTAATGTGTACTTGTTTTAATTCTAGACAAAATAGGTCCAGTCGATGGACTCTGGACCTATTGTTTCTAGAATATACACAATATTGGAGGAAATTATCTTCAATGATGATTCCATATTGTCATTCTTTAAAGACTTGTGCCAAATTGTTTTAAAAAATATTCTTTATTTTGGCTAATATTATTGTCATTACACTCATTTGGAACTTAGCCAGAGTATGTCATCGATTCTATTGTTAATTTATTTTGTATAAGAGAATAATGTTTAACCTTATATTAAACCGGTTGGCCTAATTAATATTCCCATCATTGTCTAGCTTAAGATTTTCCTGTAATATATTTGGATCGAAATTGGTTAAGATTTCTCAAAATATTTCGCGATTTACTACGTATTTGTGTCAAAACTTAACGTTTTAAATGTAACTATTTAGTGCTAATTTCGATTCAATGGTGTATAACTATTTACTTCCTAGAGTTACTAAAACGGAAGGGTTTCAGAAACTGCGCTATGGTATGCGCCCAGTGAACGCAAATAAACATGGAAGCATTACTTCAAGGAAACTAAGCGCAAATTTTGACCCAATATCCGAATTAAACTGACACAACGGAATACCGTCTCTGATTGGCCAAAATATTACTGCTCAGATACACCTTTTAAAAGTAGACTTTATGACGTGATGTTCGGGTCTAAATTACCATGTTCATGACATTCGCCGAGGGATGTTTTATGTTATAAAGCGCAACGAAAATAATTCACCGTGACATTGATATTATTAAAGTAATAAAGAATTATGATAAAATATACAGTATCCTGAACTTTACGGCAAGAATTTTTCTAAGGTCTTTAAATAGAGCAGTATTTGGCGAGTAATGGGTTTATTTGCTATGATAATAGGTAAATAAAACAAATTTGTGACCAATTATTCACTAATTATTATTTACAATTTCCGTAGGTATACATAACACTTAAGTACTACTTTTTAGGGATCCCTTCACTTCTTTATCCATCCGTCCGTCTGTCTGTCAATACCCTTTATCTTGAAAACGCGTGGACAAATCGACTTGAAATTATAGGTTATCTAGATATGCAGGGTTACTTGTAAAATACCAATAACCTCGCAGGATTAGGAAGCTAACACCATAAACAACAACTTACTCTACGGGCATCGCAAATATTACGCAAGCCGCCTGGTTACATATGATTTACGATGCACGTAGAGTTATAAACATTCAAGTGGTAAATTAATTAATATAGACTTTTTACAAAAAAAATATACAAATTATCAAAGTCATAAATAAAATTTTGTTGCTTATGGTTTTAGCTATCTAGTCCTGTGAGGTAATTGGTGCTTTACAAGTTACCCTGTAAATATATAAATAAAATTGAATTGAATTCATTCCCAAAAGAACCGTTTTCGTCCATAGTTCTCTTCGCTTTAGATCGAGTGGAAATTTGAAGAAACCAAGCTGTTTTAATACCACCATTACCATTCTTTGTGCATACCCTAAAGATGCTGAGTATTTTATCTAAGATTAAAATAATTGTTATAAATAAAAAAAAATCGTCATAATTTTTGTGTAGATAAATAAATTGATTCGTTTGCATAACAACATCACCATATATTTTGTGTCAATTTGATTGACTTCATATTTAATAAAATTAAAATATATAGCGATGTACTTACTCGTAATAACTAATTCCAACACTCTTGTTATGCAAATGAGATTTATTAATACACCACTTCACTGCGCAGGAAGGCATTTTTGGAAATTAAACACGCTGAAACCAATAACTGACAGACGACCGCCATTGATGCCAGTAGTGCGCAAACTCGGTCCCACTCGGTCCGCGGCACAATTTTTAAGCCCCGCCTACCGCGGCACAATCTGCGTTGGGTCATTTTCGCGAGCTAGGAATGCTTCCATGTTTATTTGCGTTCACTGTATGCGCCATTCAAAACATATACGCACGCATACATGCAGGTTAATCGTTTTAACTTAGCTTAAATAAATAAACCTATTTCGGACGTAATATAATGTTTATGATAAATCTAAGATAGCTTGTCCTAATCATGAAATACCCAACATAATATGAATACATATTGAACTCGAAATTAATTTGTTATAAGCAATATATCCTCTTTAAAATGTACTAGAATCTATAAACCGTGTAATATTGGCCAAAAACTTAGCGATAAAATCAAATTCTGGCGTTACTACAGCGCGCGTTTCGACGCCTTCAATGTTTTCGAGCTCTTTAGGGTGCGGGCAAATAAGCAATTTATTGGCTAAGTATCATATAACAACGCTAGTAACTAACATAGATCACGTTAAATATACCTTATCGTATGCTTTCGAGCCGTTACCTGCAGAATTTAGCTATCGAGATCTGGGTTCAATTTTAAGAAGTATAGTTGTACATTGACAGTTTAAGTTTTTTTTTCTCTGTGACATATTTGAAAATCTAAGCCGTCTGTATTTTGACATTGTACATTGATTAGTTAAAAGTAAGGTAAGAAAGCGTCCGTTAAAACGAGATGTAGCATTAACAGAATACCTATTGCAAAAAGAAATGTTACTAAGTTCTCGCCTACGAAACGAAGGCACTGCATTTTTTTTAAATATTTTTTTTTAAATCGCTTTAATACGACTCAAAATCAATACAGCTATCGTTTCGACAGCGAGACTCACTCATGGCCCACCTCGTACTATGACCAACGAATGATCACAGCACGAGTCATCTTTAGTTCAAATGGGCAAAAACATGATTTAAAATATCGTCATTAAAAACTAAAGATAGCCATGTTTGTAATGTGTACGCACCCTATTAATATTATATCTTTATAAATGTGTGATGCTTGAAAATATTATCTATATGATCTATATTATACCTATGCTCAGAATCATTAAATTATTTCACTATTTTTATAATAAAAAACTTAATATTATAGTCTAAAAATATGCATTTATAGTTAACGAATTTATTTGGTGTTAATTTATTGATAAATCCCACTGTTATTATTTATAATACTTGTTGTAAAGTACGTAGCGAAACTTCGATATTGTACAATGTGAAATGGTAAAAAAGGAGCCTTATTATAGATGTAATAAAAACATTCTATATTACTCTGTTGTTTTATTAGTGCGGTGTTCTGAAGTAACTGTTGAAACACATAATTACTTAACTTAAGATGTTGGGGCTTTTAACAGTTTTATGACAATCCATTTTTGTTACACGTAGTACAGACGCCAGCACATCAAGCTACCCCCAATAGAAAGTGAAGCTTATTCTTTTGTGATAAAGTTGAAAATCTATGAAGATTTGACAGATGGGGTAGCTGGATGTGTTGGCGTCTCTACCTAAGCGCGGGCCGGCGCCGCGTCGCCGACTTAAATACTACGAGTATAAAATAAAGGATTACTAAAAGACGGAATACTCAAACTCTTACTTTAAAAATTATAATAGGACTAGTAAACCAAAGCAAATGAATGTAATTCATAAATTTTAAATATATACTAATTCACCCGAATATTCTCTGTGGTCGTACCTATGGTCAGTATAAGAAAGACGGCCTTTCTTACATTGTCCATACACACGACGGAACACCTACACAACAACGTATGGAATTTGACTCGATGTGGTGTTTGAATGAATGAGTGTTAGACACATAAGCGTCCAGTGAATAAGTTGCCAATTGTTCAATTAAAATCCCTGGGAGATGTTTATAGGGAATTTTGAATCATGCAGTTTATTCTTTAGATTTAATAAATAAAAAATATTGTCGTAAGCCAAAAACTATAAGCAGGTAAAACAACATTATGAACAATCTATCTACGAGTAGCTCACACTATGTAATACTAGCTGTGCCCCGCGGTTTAGGGTGTCCGCTAACTCCATACCAAAATTTATTAAGATCGCTGCAGCCGTTTAGACGTGAAGAAGTAACAAACATACACACTCACGCACTCACACACACAAACTTTCGTCTTTATAATATTAATGTGATATACTATAACTGAAACAAATTAGTATTTTTTGTATGACGTTAACAATTAAATATATCCCAGGCCTTAGATAAAACGGTGTACTATGTATACCAACTCTAAATTAAAAAATATGTTCATAAGTACACACAGTTACTTAATACTAATATTAAAGTAATGTAAACAGAAGATATAGCAAAATCTGAATGACCATAAATCTAACGCGGTTGCAATGTTCCCTGGTGCACAATTCCACCTTTGAAATCTTGAACCAATTTTCAGAAAGTCGTGCGAGCAACGGGGCGAGAGGCGGACGCCGGTAACGAATCAACTACCCACAATTTATTAGTGTTCCTAAGTACACACCGTTATTAATAAAATTATTAAAGAAATATAAGCTAAAGACACGGCTAAATCTAGGTGGCCATAAAATCTACTACGGTTAGGTACTGTCCATAGTTCCACCTTTGAGGTCTTGAACTAATTTGCTAAATATTTATGCGAATTTGTCACGATTCAGTAGGTATGCGAAGTATGAGTTACGGTAGAGTCCCAGACGTCCCAAGTAGTAATTGTAGGCAATTTTTTATTTGACTGGTCTTAACCCCTTTATTGGTTTTTGATGGTATCTACTATTATACCTACCTTTCGAGCATTGAAACAAAATGCTCGAAAAATATACCATTCACTATTAGAAGCAAGAACTTAGATATTCTTATTGACAATACCTTATCGTGGGGCTTTTAAATATAATAAGTTAGCAGAAAGATGTTTGCTTGTTTTTTTTTCGCTCGCGGGTATTGATAGCCGATACACGTGTTAGAGAATCTTTTCAGAAAGTTTGTCAGAATTAGTGTAATTGGAATAATATTAAGTGTTTTGAGCAGATTTATGTGTTATTAACCGTATTAACAACTTGTAGTCCGGTCATTTTAGACAATTGAAATAAAGAAAATTCCGACAGAGCCAAATCTTCGTAGAGACCTTAGGTTTACCACAAGGAATAAAGTGTCAAAAGTCCCCATCAGTCCCATGTGAGCTTAGGGACTTATTCGGGGCCCAAAGTCAAAATTTTAGGGTTTTTGGATTTTTCTCGGAAACGGTAAGTTTTATCGAAAAAGTACCTCCGAGCAAAGTTGTAGATCTTAAAGTTCTCTATAAAAATGGTCTCAATGATTTTTTCTCTAAGAACCACTATTTCCCAGATATTGCGCTTTTAAGAATCATGTTCTACATAGTATGCACACATATGCCACGTATATACATATTTAGGTACTCAAGCAAGCAAAAATGCCTACTCGTGTATCTTTTTTTTTTTTTTTATTTATTATCACAAACATATTACATTTCAGACTAATTAAATACCTATAGTGTCACTTAAACCTCTTGGGTTTGAGCGTGACCCTTCCCAATATGGGTCAATCTAATTTTTATGTCAATCTAATCTGTTATGTATACATTATACTATTCTAAGAAAATTTACTCTAAAATGACCGCCGGTCCCTTACCGAGTCCCCTCTAACTAATTGAATAACATCTGGCCTTGAAAAATATCTGCCTATTCTTTTGTCCATATGGTGTTGTTCACGTATACCTGCTTCTTTTAGTGTTGAACGAGCAGTTCGAGTGACTATACGTATTTATTACAAGCGTCTACTATTGAATATGTGCTGATTAATATTTAAAAAAAAATGTAACAATTTTGATTTATTTGTAATAAACTTTTGACTGAAGATGAAACTGTTGTGGTCAGTCGTGGAATACCAACTTTAATCGATGCAAGTGTCGCGAGAAGTGATGAGTTTGCTGATTATTTAAGAAGCCAAAAGTCCGTTACAATTCACGTGGATTGCAGAAAAGCATACAACCGGAAAACTTCAATCTCTGCATCATAAAGACAACGTGAGGAAGAACAGGCCAGTACTTCAAAAGAAAGTCCACCTCATACTAGAGCGCGAATAAGTGAATCCAGTTTTTCTTTTAAAAAACACTGCTTATTTTGTGGCGATGAAGCGGATGAAGAAGCAGAAAAGAAGAAAGTGAAGATTTATCGCCGAAAAATTCATAAAGTTTCTACACTTACATTCAAAGATTCCATCTTAAAATTAGCTAAAGATCGTTCTGATGATGTGTCAAAAGCTGTCTTTGCGCGTATTAATTTTCAGTATGATTTAGTTGCTGCTGACGCTAAATACCATGACAGTTGTTACAAATCCTTCCTGAGACCTAATACTGGCGGTAAAATTGGCCGTCCTCAAAGTGAGGCTATAAACTCTGCAATGTAGGAAATTTTCAATTTCATTGAAAGTAGCGATGACTGCCAGTTTTCGTTAGATGAACTGAAGAATGATGGCCAAAACATTTGTAGCTTTAGAAAACGGGATTATAAAAATACGATTGAAATTAAAGTATGGTAGTAGAATTATTATTACAGAGAAGCCTGGAAAATTAACATTTATTTGTTTTGTAGACAATTACCAAGACATTTTAAGTCAAGCCTGGTCTGATAACAAAAACTTAAATGAAAAGGAAAAACGGTGGAAAACTTTAAAAGCTGCGGCAGAAATTATTCGAGAAGATATTCAATCTTGTGTGTTTGATAATACTATGTACTCGCCACCGGGTAGAGTGTGAAGATATAAATAACGATATTCCCGAATCACTATCTTTTTTTTTGGGACAAATCATAGGCCTACCGGGGATACCACGTTAAAAAAAACGCCCCGAGTACACTACCTCACAGGTGGTGTGGAAATGTGTGCATATTATGTAGAACGTGATTCTTACAAGCGCAATATCTGGGAAATAGTGGGTCTTAGAGAAAAAATCATTGAGACCATTTTTATAGAGAATTTTAGGATCTACAACTTTGCTCAGGGGTACTTTTTCGATAAAATTTACCGTTTTCGAGAAAAATCCAAAAAACCTAAAATGTTGACCTTGGGCCCCGAATAAGTCCCTAAGCTCACATGGGACTGATGGGGACTTTTGACACTTTATTCCTTGTGGTAAACCTAAGGTCTCTACGAAGATTTGGCTCTGTCGGAATTTTCTTTATTTGATCACAATTTTTATATCTAAAATGACCGGACTATTGTCCTTCGTGTTTTTTGGTAAGATAGTAGATAGTACCTAGTGTTTGTGTTGTAAGTTTTCCGTTCGGTGGAGGCGTCCGTCATGGACGACCTCCTCCCTCCTAGTCCTCCCGACAGTCCTCCCAGTCGATGAACCAACCCGTGGTAAACCATCGTCTTCAGGCGCAACAAAACGTCCATTGATCAATAGTAACTCAGCGGAGCATACTGCAAAAAAATTGGTTACAAACCTGGAGATGCCTAATGCCTCTATACAGGAAGTGTATATGCACCCAAACCTGGTAGTAGGTGTTAAAGCTTACTCGAGTTTAGACAGACGCCCATTCTTAGTCCATGTGTCTCGATCGGAACCTGACCCTTCTGCAGGATCAACTATTCGCCCTATTAAATTTGGTCAATTTTTAACAAGATATAATATTCGAAATATTTGTTCAGGATGTGTTAAAAAAGTGGGCAGATACAAAATATCAGTTGAATTCAAGAGCTGTGCTGATGCTAATTCATTCTTGGACAACCCAGTTTTATTATCTAATAAATATATAGCAACAATCCCTACTTACAATATTTCTAAAATGGGCATTGTTCGTCAGGTACCTGTTGACTTGTCAATGAATGATTTGGTAGAAAATTTGACTGTACCAAATGGCTGTCGTGAGGTTTTGAAGGCCCGCCGCCTCAACAGAAAATCCTCAGAAGATGGCAAAATCACATGGATCCCCACTCAAACTGTTGTTCTCACCTTTCAAGGACAATTCCTTCCTGATAGGGTATTCTCTTTTCACACCTCTTTGCCCGTGGAGACCTATCAATTCCCAACCATCCAGTGTAATAAATGCTGCAGATTTGGCCATATTCAGACACAGTGTCGATCTAGCCCCCGGTGCTTCAAATGTACTAATCATCACTCCGGAGCTGAATGTGAGGTAGCTGTTAGTAACGCTATATGTATTCACTGTTCTGGATGCCACTTTGCTACTAGCAAGGATTGCCCAGAGCAGGGGAGACAAAAGTCTATTAAAATTCTTATGTCTCAAGAAAATATTTCATATGAAGAGGCTTCCTCTCTATGCCCAAAGGTTAATAGGCCTTACTCCGAAATGGCACAAAGAACTATCCCCTCCCAACCATTCCATACTCAACCTATCCAACCTAACTTTTCTCAATACAGTGAAATGATTAACATAACTCTTCGTCTTCTCCTCTGAGTTACAAAAAAACTATTTTCACTCAACCTCGCGCTAGGCCTACGTAAGGTAAGTCATTTGACAGAGCTGCCCATCAAAAGTTGATATCCGATGAGCCTTCTGCTTTACCCAATGGTTGTGCTATTCAAGCTCAACAATCTAATCCCTCTCCAATGAGGCAGGATGTTGATCTCCTGGAAACCCTCCTTAGTATAATTATTGACCTGATATCCCGGAAAAATTCTTACTTACCGTCCCACGTTGCCCAAAAACTTACTGTTGTCCTTAACTCACTTACTAACTTCCATGGCCCAAGTAGTCATTCAATGGAACACTAGAAGCCTCCCAAGAAGAAAACCTGAACTTTTATATTTAATTAATAAATTTCATCCATCTATTATTGCCATCTCGGAGACATGGTTGGTGCCTGGATCCCGATTTGGTGTTTCGGAATACTCCTGCCTCCGGGATGACAGGGCTGCTGGATATGCGGGTAGCGCCTTACTTGTAAGTCGTTACCTCTCTTTTTCTCAGCTTCCTCTTCCCTCCTTTTCCTCAAAGATTAATGCTGTAGCCATTAGGGCTGATGGCATCTCTTATCTCTCTGTTTATATACCACACCCTTGCTTTACCCTGATTCCTGATATTTTATATATCATCTCCTCTGTCCCCCAGCCCATCATTCTGATGGGTGACTTTAACGCTCACCACAATTCATGGGGCTCAAGTCATGATGACCTGTTTGGTCTGGCACTCCTCGAATCTTTTGATTTTTTAAATCTCTGTGTCATCAATACGGGTAGCCCTACCAGGAGAGTTCTCCCCAATCAAAATCCCAAATGTGCCGTAGACCTGACCATTTGCCCCATCCTTAGCTTCTACGTTATCATGGAATGTGTTATCCCATTCGTATGGGAGCGACCACTTTCCTATCATCATTTCGCTCCCCAACAGAGCAGTTCCATTCTATAATTATTCCTCTACTCTTAAATACCGTTTATCCAATGTTGACTGGGCCTCTTATTCTTCATCACTTAATGCTAAGCTGGAGTCTTTACCTACACCTGACAGTAGAAATAAGTTGGACAGTTACTCAAGATTGTAGATTCAATTATATCCACTGCAGATGAACAGTTCCCTGTTAAGAAAGGTATGGGGTCTTATAGGTTTAGAGTTTCTACCCCATGGTGGGATTCAGATTGTACTACAGTTGTGAAAGATAGAAAGAATGCCGAAGAGGCATATAATGATGATATGTCCCAATGTAATTTCAATACTTACCAAAGAAAAGCTGCCATAGCAACTAGAATCCTTACTAAGAAGAAAAGAGAAGGATGGCTTCGCTTTTGCGAAAATGTATCCCCAAAAACTCCTTCTTCCATAGTGTGGAAACAAATTAAGAGATATAGGGGATCACTCAACAGGGAGAACATAACATTTAATAACCCCTCCATTTGGCTAGAAGGCTTTTCGAATAAAATGTCACCTCCATCTGTCCCAAATTTGGACTATTTCCCACCCCCTCCAATCCCTTTAGCAAGTACAAACTTTATGGATAGACCATTTCTCCTCACAGAACTTCATTCAGCTCTTGGCGGTCTAATTGACTCATCTCATGGAGCTGATGGAATACCATATTCATTTATTAAAAATGCCTCTGAAAAATATCTTTTATACTATCTTGAAATAGTAAATGAATTTTTTGAAGAAGGTGTAGTGCCAATATCTTGGTAGTCTCAAATTATTATCCCAATTCTTAAACCCGGTAAGATCCCTTCAGACCCTAACAGCTACAGACCTATAGCACTATCTTCCATTTTGGCTAAACTTACTGAACATATGATTAAACATAGACTTGAGTGGTTTATTGAAAATGGGAATGTATTGGCAAAATCACAGTTTGGTTTTAGAAAAGGTATGAGCACAATGGATAACCTTTCTTTACTTTCCTCCGATATCCGCCTCTCCATATTAAAGAAAGAATATCTAGTTGGGGTCTTTCTAGATATCTCTTCTGCTTATGATAATGTCCTCCTGCCGGTTCTCAGGAATAAACTGATTCACCAGCTGAGTATCCATGTGAAGTTGGTACGCTTCATTTGCAATCTTTTTATGGAGAGATCTATCTCCATAAAATGTCACAACTTAATTCTTTCTTCTAGAACTGTCTGGAAAGGTCGTCCGCAAGGTTCAGTCCTTAGTCCCTTACTTTACAGTCTGTAAACTTATGACCTAGAACTATCAGTGGAGCCTTCCTGCCAAATTTTGCAGTACGCTGATGATTTGGCAGTATATATTTCCAGTAAGTCTCTAGATGTGGCTGTAACCCGGCTGAACTCTGCTCTTGGTTACTTAACTGATTGGCTTCTCCGGCATGGTTTATCGTTATCAGCTTCCAAAAGCAGGACTGTAGTTTTTACGAACAAGAGACACGTTCCTCCTGTTTTAATTGTAGTTGGGGATGAAACTATTCCCCAGGAAGACAAAGTAAAGTTTTTGGGGGTATGGCTAGACTCTAAGCTCTCTGGTATTGCACACACTGATTATATAGTCCAAAAGTGTGAGAAAAATATCAATGTTTTACGTTCCCTATCTGGAGTTTGGTGGGGTGCTCACCCTACTCAGAGACTGTTATATAATGCTATAATCCGTAGTCATATGGACTATGGATTATTTCTTCTGGACCCTTGCAACCAGGCAGGTCTTCAAAAGCTTGACAAGGTCCAAGCTAAATGTTTGCGTATTATCCTGGGTGCTATGAAGTCATCACCAATAAATGCTATGCAAGTGGAATGTGGTGATCCGCCTCTTGCTCTGCGCAGACAACTTTTAGCTAATCGTTTTTATTTTAAACTTGTCAAAAATCCAGGTCACCCGCTTCTTCATAGATTAGAAGAGCTATCTGCCCTTTACAATTCGCGTGAACACCGGTCCCGCTTGAGAGTGCCTTGTCTTCTCAGTGCCCATCTACAGTTCTCCCGTCTTTCTGCTCCACTTTTTCAACAGATTTTAAACCCTCTCTATTCAGCTCCTTACGAGTCTCTAATATTTCAACCCAACATTATTATGGACTTTGGCATTGACAAAAACACCATGGAGGCAAACAGGGTATTTATTGAACTAATCAAATCTAAATATAAAAACTGGCTCCCTTTTTACACTGATGCTTCCAAAGTCTCAAATGATGGTCCAGTTGGTGTTGCAGTGTCCTTTTACCTCTATCATCTTGAGCTATAAATGCCCTTCTGCAACCTCTGTGTTTACAGGCGAATCTATTGCCATTCTAGAGGCTATTCATTTTATTCGGTCTCATAAGTTGAAAAAGTCTATAATTTTCTCTGATTCCAAAAGCTGCTTACAAGCCATCCTTTCAAACCCTTTCCGTTCAAAATCTAGGTTTCCTATAATACTTAAGATAAGAGAGGAGCTGTCTCAGTGTCACAATCTTGATATTCAAGTGATTCTAGCTTGGATACCTGGTCACTCAGGTATAGTGGGCAATGAATTAGCCGATTCCTATGCCAGGGGTGCTAGTGAATCAGGCTCTCTTGATCACTCTCAAATTTATAGCCATGATATATGTTCATCTTTAAAACAAAATTTATACAATTCATGGACTAAGGCATGGCAAATCTCTAAATCAATTAAAGGTAAATATTATGGTGACATTCAACCTTCTATACCTAATAAACCCTGGTTTTCCAAATTTAAAAATCTTGATAAAGTCACCACTTCTACTATTTGTCGCCTCCGCTTAAACCATTGTTGCACTCCTGTCTTCCTGGCTAAACTTAGGATTAGGGACTCCTCACTTTGTGAATGTGGTTTGGATGAAGGACATGTTGACCATATATTCTTTAATTGCAAAAATCAGATGTTCTCCTTATATGATGTTATTCCGTCCCATATCCCTCGTCCGATCTCCTTCAAATACCTTCTGGCCCTAGTATATACTCCTTTTATATATATACTATGTAAATATATAAGAATTAATAAAATTAAACTTTAATTATCTATCTAAGTACATTTAGAATTTTATTTACTTATTTATGTTGGTGGTTGATAAATGTGTGTGTCTATTTTGTTTGTTGTAGATTCCGACGTGCCTGTACCCATCTACTTAAACACAAAATAGTACTTGGCCCTTTTTACTGATTGTTGATTTCCTTCGTTTGTTGGCCTATCATAACTCGACATTGGCGAAATTGTGGTGGTTATCCCACAAGTGCCCCAATTAAGAGTTGAAGTTGATGTTTGCTTTTGCAATTTCCTTTGGACATCACCATTTTTGTCGCAGTACGCAGAAATACTGCGATTAAAGTTGCACTTGTTCAGTCCCTTCTTCTCCCTATCCTGGATTATGCTGACACAAGTTATCTTGATCTAACGGAGAAATAACTTAATAAACCTGAGCGACTTCAAAACTTATGCATACGTTTCGGTTTACGCAAATATAAAAATCAAATATATCTCAGTCTGCGAATTTTGTAATAAACTCAAGTGGCTACCCATACGACTTCGTGGGCATACTCTTATTATATCACTTCAATATAGTATTCTGTTCAGTCTTTCTACTCCGCTTAATCTAAAAGAACGATCAACTTCATACAAATACGTAATTCACGAATTTTGAGGTGATCAGAAAACTTGCTTAAAACGCCATGCCATTCTACTAATTATACAGACAAATCTTGATACTGAAAATTTGTCAGTATAATTCTGTTCCAAGCTGTTCGTTTGGGGAATGCATTGCTAATAGAAATAATTCATGCCCAGTCACATAGAATTTTTAAAAGTATCGTAAAAGAATATTATTTAAAACAATCTAATTGCTGCTGAGACTTCACTTGGTTTGTCTGAAAAGTATTTATATCATATATTAATTTTTATTTGTATACAAACAGTAGGGTGTGAGTTCTGTTCCCCGTCCTGACTTCAGTTTCCACTATAGTTGTGACTATTCGAAACAAAAATGACTTAAACTTAGAGCATTGAGGACTTAAACTACTCTATGGTAAACAATTTCATACGTAAACTAAAATAAATTTCGGGTCAAGGTTTCCACTTTCAAGGCACTTTAGACACTGCTTCCGGCTGTTTGTAAAGTGCCTATATTTTTTTCAAGACTATTTCAATAAATTTATCTTGAAAAATATATAACACCTGTTTCGGAACGAAGTTGTGCTGTTGTATTGCACCTTTGTTTTCGTACGTAATACTAACTGTCATTTTTCAGTATCATGGCGGAGGACGAAGATGGTGTTTCAAATAAGAAATCGCCTCAAAATTCAGAAAACGGCTCCCCTTCCCAGGAAAACGAACAAAATGCAGCTAAACCAGACTTAGGAATCGAAGAAGCAAAGTACAATAGCAATGAAAACGGTGATACATCTCCAACAGAGGCGAAAAGTTCCTCTTCCAGTGAGTTCACGAAGTTGTTTTTTGTCCTAAATATAAAGGCATTCCTCGTCGACTGTTCGTTTTTCTTACAGAGTCAACGGGGGCGACGCGGAAGGACGAGAACCCGTTTTCGTTTCGCCATTTCTTGAAGCGAGACCTGTCGTTGCCGGGTAACTCGACGTACG
This sequence comes from Pseudoips prasinana, assembly GCA_951640165.1. Classification (NCBI taxonomy): domain Eukaryota; kingdom Metazoa; phylum Arthropoda; class Insecta; order Lepidoptera; family Nolidae; genus Pseudoips; species Pseudoips prasinana. Next base: position 32,433,022 of record OX621246.1, read on the forward strand.
AAAACACTGGCGCCCGTCCGAAAGTGTACGCGAATACGGTGCAGCACTCGCCGACCAGGCTGGACGTGCACGCCGACACGCCGCGCCGCGACAAGTCGCGCGCCGACTCCCAAGCCAAAGAGAAGCCAACCAGTGACAACACACCATCAACTAGTTCTGTAGAAATACCTTTTAGTGTAGTGGAAAACTCGGATTCTAAGCATAACTTATACCCGGACAATAATGATGTGCCGTTTTATCACAGACCAAATTTGGCGTCAGAGCCATTAGGGATGCCTTCGTTACCAGATTTCGTGCAAGACCACATTCTGGTCGAGCAGGCATATTTGAACTTTAATGGGCCAATATCGGTTGACTTGGATAACTTACCGGACTTTACATTTAATACCAGTTTCAATGCGGGTTCATCATCATCATTGGGTAGGAGAAATAACAGTGGTTATGGTGGTAGGGGGTACGACTATGAGTATATGGGAGCGGCATCAACATCAAATGAATCTGGACAAGCTGGGAGTGGGATCCCCCTCGACCTGCCAGTTGGTGCAGAGGCTGCAGGGCCGGTGCCACTGGACTTACCACCACATCTCAGCTTGGATCTGACAGAATCAGTGAACCCAGCTGACAGGAGGAATGTGTCTCCAAGAGGCACTTTCCCTTTAGATCTGCCTCCTAATGCAGGTGAGTTTTATTTTTCTATTATACATCCTTCATTTATTAATTTGTATTATACTACTTGTATGGCTCAGAGTTAGTTTAGTAGTAGTAGTTTAGTTAGAGAGTTATAATCATACATTACATCCAAAGCCGTTGGATGTGGGCAGCGCAGGACCGGCTATTGTGGAAATCCTTGGGCTAGGCCTTAGTCCAACAGTGGATGTCTTTCGGCTGATATGATGATGATAATGATGAATCATACATATTCATAATCCTGGTAGATTTGAAATTCACATCATCAGCCTGATATTGTCCTTTGCTGAACATAGGTGTCCCCCAAAGTTATTTTTTTTTATTTATTTATACACAGACATAACAATTTTACAATTAACACTATATACTTGCCAAACTTTTATGTTTAATGGCGAGAATTTTATGAAGTTGCCATTTGCAAATGCTGTAGTTGCCACTCTTGGCTTGGAGTTAGTAGTACACAGGCACAGCTGCCTGAGTCAGACTACAGTGGTACATCTTTCACAACACCCATGCTATGGTGTAGGGTGAAAAAGAAGAAGAAGAAATAACAGGGCCACCTGTTATTTCTTCTGAGCTGGAAACTATATGGCAACATTTTTATCTAAATGACTAAAATTAATGCATTTTGCAGTTGTCTAATAATAATAAATAATAATAATATCTGGGGACAATGTCACACAGATCATCCTAGCCCCAAACTAAGCAAAGCTTGTACTATGGGTATCAGGCGACGATATACATACTTATATAGATAGATAAATACATATATACATAGAAAACATCCATGACTCAGAAACAAATATTCGTGCTCATAACACAAATATTTGCACTTACCGGGATTCAAACCCAGGACCACCAGCTTCGTAGGCAGGAGCACTACCAACTAGGCTATGGTGACCGTCAAATGCAAATATAACATGCTTTAATAGGCTGTACTGTCCTAGATTTGATGGCAAACACTAATAGTTTATTCCAATTATGTAAATGGAATAAATTATTCCAGTTCAATAATATATTAATATCCAGGGACATTATTCACACACGGCCATCTATTCCCAAACTAAGCAGAGCTTGTACTATGGAAACCAGGAAGCTAAAATATTACATATACTACTTTTCTTTTATAAAAATGCATATTTATATAGATAATTACACTCACTAGGACCATGACCTTTTGCCAGTGTTTGTGTAAGGAGTGTTATAAGACAAGAGGTTTTTCATCTGCATTTTACATACAGATAGTGCTTATATATTAGTGTGGTGCATATGTATAATTGTTTTAGTTAATCTCTACAGCGAACCTATAAACATGACTTTTCTATGTTCATTATGTTTTAACATTATACACTTTAGTAATATTTGACGATCACCGTAGCCTAGTTGGTAGTGCTCCTGCCTATGAAGCTGGTGGTCCTGGGTTCGAATCCCGGTAAGTGCAAATATTTGTGTGATGAGCACGAATATTTGTTTCTGAGTCATGGATGTTTTCTATGTATTTAAGTATTTATCTATCTATATAAGTATATATATCGTCGCCTGGTACCCATAGTACAAGCTTTGCTTAGTTTGGGGCTAGGATGATCTGTGTGACATTGTCCCCATATATTATTATTTGAGCTCATCTTAAAACTTGCTTAAAGTATTACCATATCTATACAACTAGCCAATTGTTATGACTGTTGTCTGTAATATGTAATATACTTTCCTTCTGATTGAATTTTGGCCAAGGTAGGCATTCCTCGTGGCAGTCTTAATGGAGACTAGTCATCTGCTTGATACATATTATAAAGAGCTGTGCCCGCGACTTCGTCCGCGTGTTAATTAGTTTATTTAGTTTATTAATAAAAAAAAATACTTTTCCTAAAATAAAAATAGCCTAAGTTACTCCTTATTACACCAGCTACCTGCCAATAAAAGTCCCGTCAAAATCGGTCCAGTCATTACAGAGATTAGCCGGAACAAACAGACAGACAGACAGACAAAAATTGTAAAAAAAACTATTTTGGTGTATGTACCGTATATATATTCATATTTATGTAGTAAAAAACGGTTATTTCAATATTACAAACAGACACTCCAATTTTATTTATTTCTATAGATAAATAAATATCCTGGGAAATTATTGTAATTTGGGATCAGATGTCCATGTGTACACAACAATAATATCTTAATATAATATCTTGAGACAATGTCCCACAGATCATTCTAGCCCCAAACTAAGCAAAGCTTGTACTATGGGTACCAGGTGACGATATACATACTTATATAGATAGATAAACACTTAAATACATAGAAAACATCCATGACTCAGAAACAAATGTTCGTGCTCATCACACAAATATTTGCACTTACCGGGGTTCAAACCCAGGACCACCAGCTTCGTAGGCAGGAGCACTACCAACTAGGCTACGGTGACCGTCATAACGGGTAATGAGAACGGATTTTTTGCTAAAGCCTAAGTAGTCTATAAAAACCGGCCAAGTGCGAGTCGGACTCGCGCACGAAAGGTTCCATACCATTATCTATAAAAACCCTTAGATTTTTATATTATATTAGAAAGAATTTATAAATAATTAAAAGATATTTATATTAGAAAGTCCCCTTAAATTTTTATTTTGTTTCTTTGTATTTGTTGTTATAGCGGCAACATATCCTATAGAACGTACTTTGATGACGCTGCGACGGTACGATTATCCAGTAACATGGGTGTATATGTCTATCTTTACATTCTTTAATTATCTAGGCTAATTACTAAGTTTATAGTAAGTCACTAACCTATGAATAAGGGAACACTATTATATGCTAATTATACGATTACAATGTTATTTTTTTAATTTACGGTACATATTCGTAGCTATCGCACTCTACTAATATTTATTAACGCTTTTAGGGGAGTGTTGGCGCTGCAGAAGGGGGGGGCACCCTTCTGCAGCGCCTCGGGCATGTTTGCGGATGCGCGCACTGATTGTTTTCACGCTACGATGCGTAAAAGGTGCGCCGCCCTGGTGCGCAGAGTCCGGGCCAGCTCTAACATTGTCCTGATGATGATCGCCGATCGATTGGATTGCCCCTATATCCAGCATTGCTCTCAGAGGCAAGTCATAAAGTGTGGGATATAGGCGTAATTTCAATCTTTCTAAATATAGCGTTATTCAATTTAATTATATGTACAATTTTTTATTAATCAATTGGTATCGTGTGTGTTATTATTATTTTTCTTATTTTTATTATGTTATTTCTAATTATTAATTTTGTTTTTATATTTTATTATGTTTGTATTTTCTGCCTATGGGTCGCAATTAGGTACCCGAAATAAACATATTTTATTTTATTATTATTTTATAATAATTGTTAAATTTGTTTACCTGTACTTTATCGTGCGATCAGCTGTTATATGTGAAGCGTAACTAGCAGGACTAAAGACTCAAAAAAATATGAAATTCGTTTTCAAAATAAAACACGGATTTCAGAACAAACAAAAGTTTTGAAGTCAGTGCTTAGCTTTTCGGATTCCGTACCCAAAGGGTAAAACGAGACTGTATTACTAAGACTTCGCTGTCTGTATGTCTGTCCGTCTGTCACCAGGCTATATCTCATGAACTGTGATAGTTAGACAGTGGAAATTTTCACAGATGATGTATTTCTGTTGCCGCTATAACAACAAGAATTAGCATATAATAGTGTTCCCTTATTATTATTTTGTTAGTGACTTACTATAAACTTAGTAAATAGCCTAGATAATTAAAGAGTGTAAAGATAGACATATACACACATGAACTGGATAATCGTACCGTCGCGGCGTCATCAAAGTACGCTTTATAGGATATGTTGCCGCTTTAACAACAAATACAAAGAGACAAAACAAAATAAATATTTAAGGCGGCTCCTATACAACAAACGTGAATTTTTTCCTCGTTTTTATAGATGGTACGGAACCCTTCGTGTGCGAGTCCGACTCGCACTTGGCCGGTTTTTTGATAAGGTAGGAGGAATGCCTACGCATGCCACCCGCGAAAAGTGTCTCCGAGTGGGTATGTCGGACTCGCACCGACTAAACCTAACCTGCCGTGGACTTCTCATGGCGCCTGATGGGGGGAGCCCCGGGAACGCGGGTATACTGCTCCTATGCCCCCCTTTTACGCCATGTCCCAGATAGTCCGGACACGTACCCTGGGAGAGCTCTGGATTGCCCTTCCCTTAGTCCGCCTTTAATTCCCTGGTGAAGCAATTGAAGCATAGTTTAACTAGGCGCAATTCTCCATCCGTAAACCTACAAGCGGAAAGTTTCCAATACTGTGAACCCTTGTTTTAAACGGTCACCATAGCCTAGTTGGTAGTGCCTAGTGCTGCCTACGAAGCTGGTGGTCCTGGGTTCGAATCCCGGTAAGTGCAAATATTTGTGTGATGAGCACGAATATTTGTTTCTGAGTCATGGATGTTTTCTATGTATTTAAGTATTTATCTATCTATATAAGTATGTATATCGACGCCTGGTACCTACCCATAGTACAAGCTTTGCTTAGTTTGGGGCTAGGATGATCTGTGTGACATTGTCCCTAGATATTATTACTAGATATTAAATTCTCATAGTGTTTTTATCCCAAATATCGTAAATCATTTCCGATGGGTCGTTAAATCCAATTGGTTGCAGCTCTCCTTCAGGATAATGAATAGTGGAAGCGGTTAATTCTATCTCACGGAAGTCGTAATCATCAACTGGCAATGGTGCATGTGCAGGGGTGCTCTGTATAGGGTTACCATATCTCAGGATTAGTCCTGAACTTTCAGGACTTTTGGATTATTTTCACGATAATGGTTGGATTTTGCTAAACGCATGAAATCTCAGGACTTTTAGAATTTTCAATAAAATATAGCGAATGAACACATGTGCATTATTCGAATTTATAAGCTTTATATTTACTACAAAGTTTCGTCAAAATCCGTTCCGTAGTTTTTACGTGTAAGAATTACAAACGTCCATAAAGCCATACTCAAAAACTTTCGGATTTATAATATAAGTAGGATTCAAAATGGTAAATTATATTTATTCTTTACATTTATTTAAAATTCCAATCAATATCCGGTAAAAACAAAGAATTATTAAATTGCATAAAATCATTTATCAATATATTGTATTAGGTTTTATAACAAGCTTCCTACTCAAATTACTGATCTGCCTGACACAAGTTTTAAAACACATATTAAACGTATACTTATGGCTAGGGGTTATTACACCACTAAAGAGTACATCGATGACAAAGACCTCTGGCTCTCACTTCCTACCTGCACATTGCTCGCTGGAGATCTTGTAGCCATATAGACATGACTGATCTGCTGTGTTACGTGAACTATCTGTAAATGATTGCTATCATATACTTAATTTAAAATTATTGACTCTGTCTCAAAATGAATAATGTTATTGTTTCGAAGTTTTTCTTTTGTATACCTAAATATAATGTAAAATAATAAGCATTCAGACAACCGATCGAGCATATATTGTGTTTGCCTACTAAATAATTACTCTAATTGGACCAAATCCCGTGTTCATGCCCGCTTCAGTTTGTTTCGCCGGACCGTCTCAACTGGGTCGTGTTGAAACCGGTAGTAGATGAACCCACTGAGTTTGTTTCGCTGGGTCTTCTCAGTTGGGGCGCATTGGATCCGGTGGTAGCATTAAAGCGCGACCGTCGTTATTAACACAGGGTCCGTCATAATAATAATACCTTTAATATAGACAGAACCATTGACAATATTTAGTAAAAATATTAGACTTAAACTAGATAATTAAACATTATCTCTTGACAATAACTTGATACGAGCTAGCTAAATATCATTTCTGTAATAAAATAAATTTTATAAATGTTTTCATACAAGATGTACCTAAATATCTATGTTACTAGAAATAATATCTAATGTATACAACTATATTACTACAAACATGTTCTGACTATTTACAAGCGCTTACGTAGACTTTAAACGTGAATAAAAACCATTTTTATTTTATTTTATTTATTTTATAGTATATTATATCGTTCCTGATATGGTATAATATATATTAAACTACATCAGGAATATATTTGCCACTATATCATTCTTGTATAAATATATATATAGTTTACTATATGGTGCCCAGTTGGAGTGTATAATATATAAAGTCGCCCGGACAACAGTAAAAAACCAACTTTGCCTCTTCACACCTCTCTGGTGGATACACAAGTTTAATTAAAGCCTTATAATAGACAGCCTCTATGACGCTCAGAATATATCAACAATTAAATTATAAAGGAAACCGTATAATGCTTTGAATTAATTTAACAATGGCGTTTTATTTTACAACTAGCTTTGCTTGGGTCAATTGATGATGATATCTTCCCGGCCGAATTTCGACCACGGCGGCCAGTCTCAATGGAGATTAGCCAATTGCGCAGGACATATTATAGTGCACAAATGAGTGCGCAAACACAGAGGCACTTTCTATTCCATCACTCTCATGATCCGATGGGACGACTAGCGACACAACCGCAAAGAGGTCAGGTACAGGACCGACGGCTTTACGTGCTCTCCGAGACACGGGGGTATAATACCGTCAACTCCCAGACTTCGGGCTGATACTGAGAAATTTATTTTTACGGAAAATTCCCAATATCACTTTTTGGCCCGACCTGGGATTTGAACCCAGGACCTCATTGTCTGCGGTTGAACACGCTACCGCTAGACCAACGAGGCAGTCAAAATTATCAATTATCGAATAACATTACGCCATAACCGTTTGCTGCATTGCTGACGACATGGAATATCGACACCCCATCTCATTCCGTGGGGGCGTAGAAGTCGTCCCGAGAGAATATCTCTCAGATAACGGTCAACAACGTCTCTGTGTACTATGACCGTCATACTGCGATCGCCAACCCGTCTGCCAAGCGTGGCGATTATGGCATATCTCTCGAAACGGACTCTCATAACTTCATTGTGGATATCTTTTGGGGACGCCTTTGTCCAGCAGTGGACGTTGTTCGGCTGACATGATGATAATGATAAGCGTCTTCATACAGTTAAGAGGTCAAATAGTGACTTAAGATACGCTGCAACCGATACTAAAGACATGATGCGGTGTTTGACTAACTTAAGTTACTTATTAATATCCGGTGGTAGCATTAAAGCGCAACCGTCGTTATAAACACAAGGTCCGCCATGATGATAATACCTTAACATAGACAGAACCATTCAGACAAAATGTAGTAAAAATATAGCTAAAACTATACATTTCGATAATTAAACTTAAACATAATCTCTTTGACAATAACTTAATACAAGCTAGCTAAATATCATTGCTATTATAATGAGAAAATATTTTCATACAATTCGTGTACCTAAGTATCTATATAACTAAAAATATGTATACTTAATTATATTACTACAAACATTTTCTGACTATTTACAAGCGCTTTTTTAAGTATACGTGAATAAAAACCTTTTTTATTTTATTTAATACAAATAAAATAAAAAAAATATAAAAAAATGACGGGGTTACAAGGATATTAAAAACCTTCCTAGACGGATCAGGTACTTAGTTGTGATGCCACAAGCCAGTTGCTAGTGCCACGAAAGTTCCATGCTAATCGTTCGCAAGAAAGAGACAGAGCATCATCATCACATAGTTTAACTGCTCATATCTCGTAGCTCTTATCCAGCCGTTTAACGCCGCAAAACGTCCACTATAGCTACAACAAAAACCTTCACAGAATAGACCTTTTTCTGATGCCTAAATAGTCACGGTGCATCATATAATAAATGCAACATCATTGCAGGGGCGGAGTCGATGTGCCTGCCGGACTTCCTACCAGTGCACCCTGGCCGAACGTCGCCGGAGCCCGAGCACCAGGACGAGCAGATGCAGCAAATCATCGCGGAGCTAGAACGGACCAGGTTTGTACATTATTTTTAAACGAACACTTAAATGCCTATGCTACTATATCTGGTCTCCGAGTGACTGGTGTAAGCCGGCGGATGAAGCGAATGGGCAAAGTCACCGATTCTAATCCAGCCCAGAGAAAATCTTTGCGTAAAATGAAAGTGGTATTTGGCGGGCTTGTTCCTTAAGATTGCACCTTAAGCAGTTTGTCCAGCGTTATTACGTATTTTAAAGAAGCAAAACGATATCCAAGTTCACAAAAAGTATTGCAGCACTATTAGCAATAAGTAATACCATTTTGTACTTGATGAGTAGATAATAAGGGGGTAGCCCTCGTATCACTTATCTTATCTAAGTGGTAGCAAAATTATCGCGATGATTGTTCCCCTCGAAACACCAGTAAACCTCATTCCTGACACATCACAGCCCAAAATGAGCAAAGCTTGTACTTTGGATACTACACGATAGATAGAAATAGTTATATACTTTCCGTTTTTTTAAAGTACATATATATACAATACGCAGAAAACACCTAGCAGGACATGTAGACATGTTCATGAACACAAGTATTTTGTTGTATTTGTCTTCATCAAACCGGCATGCTTTGAATCGGAAGGCATGTTCACTACCAATTAAATCTCGGCGTCGTCAAATTTCCTAGAAGATCTCTTACTTACTTACTTATCGTATAGGGAGTGGGGACCCTAGTGTCAAGAGTTGTTCCAGCCGCCCAGTAGGCCTCTGACATGGCTTAACGACTGTTGTCTCATGACTACAATCGGGATCGACAACTTAACGTGCACTCCGAATCACGGAGACGCTCAGAAATTAAACCCCTTTGGTGGTCACCCATCTATGGCTTGGCCGCGAGTCTAGTTGCTTAACCTCGTTGATCACTTACGTACCGGTGAGAACATCTAGATATGAGCGCCTATGAAGATCTCAGAATGACATACTCACATCCTTCCAACAGCTAACTACATATACATATATTCTGTAAGTCATAACCTTGAAATAACAGTGCGCAATTATAGCCCTGACCTACAACCCGACACGTGTCGGATGCAAATTCACTGTCTTTGTCTTACTATTGTTATACAAACTGTTTTGATATTTCGATGAAGTGCCCCCTCCGGCTCCATCGTAAGAGCGGCCCGCGTCTTCGCGTATTAACTACTAGTTGTGCACCGCGGTTTTACCCGCGCTAAACTTTATAAATTATAGCCTATGTGTTAATCCAGAGTGTCAGCTAACTCCATGCCAAGTTTTATTAAAATCGCTCCAGTGACGTGAAGAAGTAACAAACATACACACTCACACACTCAACAAACTTTCGCCTTTATAATATAAGTTTGACTAGTATGATTAACATAGAGCGATAGTTGCAAGACATTCTGCCATTCAGTTACAGTATAACGAATATAGACAGTATGGAAACTACTTACAAACACTCGAAACGGCACACCCACACAAATATGCGCATCGACAAGACCCCTAAGTGGAGACTGCCAATGCCAAAGTTTATTGCATCTCGCTTCAGAGGGCACGTTAAGCTATGGGTCCGGTTGTAATCATTAGACAACAGTCGTTAAGTAATGAGTAATGGAATCAGGCGTTACTTTGCGGAAATCCATAACAACAATCAAAATACAAAATCAATATGTAGTGTTAATTCCGCTAATTGTCAGTTTAATCATGCCGGGATGCAATTTGCACCGCCCCCCCGCCCGCAAAAATGTGCACATGCAAGAAGGACCATATAAAAAAAAAACACAGTCAACTTAACAGTCGTTAAGCCATGACAGAGTCCTACTGGGCGGCTTGAACAACTCTGACACCTGGGTAACCACTGCCCATACTACAAGTAAGTAAGTAATCTCTGCAATCTTTATTAAAACTTAACGAGCGTATTGCGTAGTATACCGCTGTTTGTACTCTGCTTCATCAAAACCAAAGCTATCGTATTTTAAAGTTCCTGCTGAGTGTTGATTAATAAAACAAAAATGTTTTAATTAAATACAAACGACATCAAAAACATTAAAATTACATCATACATACCTTATTGCTTCAATAGAGCGTAGGTAATCATTTCGGCTTAGTTTCTGTACTGTTCATATTTGTACTGTGATTCTGTGTTAACTGTGTTAAGCAACACACACGATACCAATATATTTCCCACAAATGACTCAAACTTGTATTTATATTTTTAAGACAACGCCTAGGGATGCTATGCCCTGTGTCGCGGGGTACTTTACAAACATATAATAGACGGACACAAATTACATCCAGACTCAGAAGAACCATTTATGGGTCACACAAATGGTTGTCCCGAACCAGCGACACGAAGCGGCGAGGCGACTGTCTAAGCCGCTGCCCCACACGTGCAGGATTTGAACTATGTGTAACAGTTTCTTTGAGTGACAGTAGCCACATCATTTTTATACAAGTGCTTCTTATTGCAATCACGTAATATAATATTATTTATCCTATATTTCTAATATGTACACAAGATTAACTAGCCTGTTGGTGATAGTGGTTAGTGATCCTAACTTCTAAGCCAACAGTCGTGGGTTCGATCTCCATCCAGGGCAAATTTTGATTATATGGATGTATCACCGACATCGCCCGAAGAATTGGAAAACTGAAGTGGCAGTCGGCGAGGCATATAGCTCGTAGAACCGACGGCCGTTGGGGCAGGAAGGTTCTCGAGTGGCGACCACCAACCGGAAAACGCAGCGTGGGCACGCCCCCCACAAGATTGACCGATGATGGACGCTGGAAACCGCTCGATGCGAATAGCGCAAGACAGGCAATTATGGAGATCTTTGGGAGGCCTTTGTCCAGCAGTGAACGTCTTTCGGCTGGTATGATGATGATGATGTATTTAGAATTGAATATTTGTTACCCTTCATCTATTTGAATTCCGATCACGATCACCATGACCGGCGAATTAGGTGGTAGCCTCCCTGGTTCCGTTTTATTTAAAGTCCAACAAGATTAAACTATAAATTGTTATATAATTTATAATTGCTCAACTACACAATCGTTCAATTTTGTGGCGCAGCGCAGTTTTACCCAGACCGGAACCCAAAATACATAATGGGTATACCATTATGTATTTTGGGTTCCTTAAACTTGCAAGTTTTGCAAAATGTCCCTAGATGCAGGGATTTATTTCAATAATGCGGGTGATGTATTTTTAAAAGTGATAACTTTGAAATTGTGTTTTTTTATTAGTTTCGATCTGATAGATCGTCATGAAAACTGGCTAAGAACGATCGAATTTATAAATCGAATACAACTCGAAGCTCCGTGTCTAGCAACTTATTATCCAATCGGTGTTAAGAATCAAGTCTTGAGTGTGTGGTTCGCCAAGCCACGACAACTACATGAGTTTAATTTATTTGTATAATATCAATATCCTCATAAGCATTTGTTTATTCCGACCGTGTTTCGCCATTTCCCTTTCAAATACGTGACAATAGGATAATTGGGTATTCAATTTGCGTCAACGTAAAACTAATTTTAATTTATTTGTTTCGACAATAGTTTCATTAAAGCTATTTATGAAATTCTTAGCACACGGCGTATTTTATATAGCAGTGCCCCGCGGTTTTACCTACCTATTTTTTTATAAATTATCACAGCCCCTCCCCCGTAGGTGATAGCGTGATAATATGTAGCCTATATGTTGACCCGACCTCTTAGTAATATTCACGCAAAACTTGAAGTAAATCCATACAGTACTTTTTGAGTTTAGCTCGGACATACAGACATACAGACAAAAATTCTAAAAACTATATTTTTGGCTTCGATATCAATAGCAGATCACGCACCAAGTATCCTTTTAAAAAAATATTCAATGTACAGTTTTGACTTTCCTACGATTTTATTATATGTATAGATGTGTCTTTCTGATCTGTTTAATACATTTGTTTTTCGATTATTATTATATTATTCAACTTTAAAGTGGGTTGGATGGGAACCCACACCTAAATTTAGACGACAGCGGATAAATTAATTGGATAGTGAATAAATTAGTTGAATTAAGGTTACAGCTTCATGAAACAGAATTACGACTAGGGAAACCAGCTGTAAAAGCATCGGGGCATTTCAAGTGAGCTGTTGTACTTAAATTGTACGAGATAGCCTGGTGAATAGATATATAGACTGTTGGACAGTTAATTGAACAGGGTCTCTACCGGCTAAGTCGCCGAACATCGATTTCTTAAATGGCGTTCAAATAAATAAAGGTTAAAAATACTTAATCAATCGTTAAATCGGCTTCCATGAGCACATGTGACGTCATAAATGGTCCGGAATCGATTGTCAAAGTTGAAGTCGATTTAACGATTGATTAAGTAATTTTTAACCTTTATTTATTTGAACCCCATTTAAGAAATCGATGTTCGGCGACTTAGCCGGTAGAGCCCCAGTTTAGAGTTTAAAACCAATGCGTAACCACTGAATCAAATTCATGTGCGTATTAGAAATTAATTAGCTCGTACTAAACGGAGAAAAAAATAATATCGTGGGAAAATGCTTGTGAGTTTTCCAAAATGTTCTTGATGGCATATGAGGTTTGTTGACCTGCAGTAGGCCAGTGTGGTCGACTACGGCCTATCCCCTTTCTTTGTAAGAGTACGTCCTTGCAGTGGCTCATAGCCAGATGCTCCCACCGGTCCGTAAGTGATCGGCCAGGTTAAGCAACTAGGCTCGCGGTCAATCCATAGATGGGTGACCACCAAAGTGGTTTAATTTCTGAACGTCTCCGTGCTTCGGAGGGCACGTTAAGCTCTCGGTCTCGGTTGTAGCCATTTGGCAATAGTCGTCAAAGCCATGTTAGAGGCCTACTGGGCGGCGTCAACAACTCTTGATACTAGGGTAACCACTGCACATACGATAAATAAGTATACTCGATTTCTAAAAGATCTGTTTACATATAAAAATTAATATATGAAATTGGCGGTCTTTTTTTTTTAGGCAAACACTTCTTACATAAATCTTGATACAAATAGAAATACAAACAGACCTAATAAGCCATATTATTACACAAACATTAATTACCTACGCAAACTAAAATGACGGACAAAACATAAGATAAAGTTAATCCTTACACAATTATCAAGAATATAGAAAAATATAAACAATTGTTTTAGATGTGTACATACTTCATATATATATATATATCCGTACATACATACTATATTGTATTAATATGATTATGTTAATTACACAATAAGTTTACTACCTTTTCCCTGAATTTTGGCAACTTATCAAAAAATATATCTACGTTATCCATATGTTTATTATGACAATTACACGAGCGTCTGAAGAAGGCATTTTTAGCATAATCGGTATGTCAAAAAGGAATATAGAATGTATCTTTAGAACGTGAGTGACGTGAGGATGAGTATCGAGGCACTTTAAATTGAATATTTTCCAAAAGAGCTGTTGAGTAATGTGGTTATTTATACTTTTATATAAGAAGATACAGTCCATAAAATTTCGTCGTGTGCATTTTGGGTTGGTTAATTCTCTCTGCGTAATCAGCGCTGACTTGGCCAGTTCGGTGGTCTAAAGATTTTAAAAACTTATTTTGGACCCTTTCAATCCTATTTACACGAATCGAATATTGGGGGCTCCAAACTACGCCACCAAATTCTAAAACACTTCTGACATAAGCATTATATAACAGTTTTAGGGTTTTGGGATTCTTAAATGGTTTGCTTGCTCGTAGGATAAATCCTAATTGTTTATATGCTTTACCTACTACATTATCGACGTGCAAATTAAAACTCAGTTTTGAGTCCAAAGTAATACCTAGGTCGCGAATGCTAGTAACTCGTGTCACATTTTTGCCGGAAATTTTGTAATTGTAAGCTAAGGTATTGTTCTTTCGGGTGAAGGTTATAACATTGCACATATCCATTTTTAAAATAAATTGGTTGTCGTTACAATATCTTTCAAGACAGCAAGATCCCTTTTGATAAATTATTAAAAATCTGTCGCCCACATTTTTGATAGTTAACTTTTGTGTCGTCGGCAAAAGTAGATGATGAGAATTATTGAAACATTTTCCGAAATAATTAACGTACAAAGCAAATAAAAATGGACCAAAATGGGAGCCCTGGGGAATACCACAGGGTATAGGCAGAAATGATGAACGGTATCCTTTAAGTGCCACTGCTTGACAACGGTTTTGAATATAGGAGTTTATCCATCTTAGCAGAGCGCCGTGTATACCGATGTTCGAAAGCTTGTGCATTAAGACTGAATGACATATTTTATCAAATACCTTCGAAAAATCGGTGTACATGTAATGTCTTACTTCCAGGTCGGAACTGTTCACGGAGCGGTCCCGGCGCTCCCGCGCGGAGGACGAGTTGTCCCAAGCGCGGGAGTCCAACGCGCTGCTGCGCGCCGAGGCGGCGGGCGCGCGCGCGGCCGAGGCGGCGCTGCGCGCGCGCGCGCTGGACACGCGGCGCAGCGAGCGCGACTTCGCGGGGCAGCTGGACGCCGCCGCCTCCAGGGCAGAGAACACTTTGGTGGATGCTGCGGTACGTGTTAGACTAGGTGTGTAGGCGGCGCGTGCTGGACACGCGGCGCAGCGAGCGCGACTTCGCGGGGCAGCTGGACGCCGCCGCCTCCAGGGCAGAGAACACTTTGGTGGATGCTGCGGTACGTGTTAGACTAGGTGTGTAGGCGGCGCGTGCTGGACACGCGGCGCAGCGAGCGCGACTTCGCGGGGCAGCTGGACGCCGCCGCCTCCAGGGCAGAGAACACTTTGGTGGATGCTGCGGTACGTGTTAGACTAGGTGTGTAGGCGGCGCGTGCTGGACACGCGGCGCAGCGAGCGCGACTTCGCGGGGCAGCTGGACGCCGCCGCCTCCAGGGCAGAGAACACTTTGGTGGATGCTGCGGTACGTGTTAGACTAGGTGTGTAGGCGGCGCGTGCTGGACACGCGGCGCAGCGAGCGCGACTTCGCGGGGCAGCTGGACGCCGCCGCCTCCAGGGCAGAGAACACTTTGGTGGATGCTGCGGTACGTGTTAGACTAGGTGTGTAGGCGGCGCGTGCTGGACACGCGGCGCAGCGAGCGCGACTTCGCGGGGCAGCTGGACGCCGCCGCCTCCAGGGCAGAGAACACTTTGGTGGATGCTGCGGTACGTGTTAGACTAGGTGTGTAGGCGGCGCGTGCTGGACACGCGGCGCAGCGAGCGCGACTTCGCGGGGCAGCTGGACGCCGCCGCCTCCAGGGCAGAGAACACTTTGGTGGATGCTGCGGTACGTGTTAGACTAGGTGTGTGGGCGGCGCGTGCTGGACACGCGGCGCAGCGAGCGCGACTTCGCGGGGCAGCTGGACGCCGCCGCCTCCAGGGCAGAGAACACTTTGGTGGATGCTGCGGTACGTGTTAGACTAGGTTCCTTCAAATGTGATGGTTGCTGTGTGCTGACAGCATAGAATATCACCACCCCATCTCATCCCAGAGGGGGCGTAGAACTCGACCCGAGAAATATTTACTATAGAATGGGGAGCAGACACTATACTGCGATCGCCAACCCGTTTGCCAAGGGTGGCGATTATGGCATATCGCTCCAATCTTAGGGGAAACATGATGATGTTGATGATTAAATGTGATAGTGTTTGAAACAACTTAAGAAGAAAAGTGAAAATGAAGTAAAACTTCTTTATGCACGCTTGACTTGGGGAGTAAGCGTTACGAAGAGTGTGATTGACGGACGGAAGTTGCGAGGGATATGTAAGTTAGTGAACATAGAAAGAGAGAGAGTAAATTTTCGTATACTACTACTTACATACTTACTACGGTAAGGGCAAGAGAGAAGTACACACATTTTCTTCCTTCTTTCTCTCATAGCATAAAATAAGAAATCAGAATTATATTGTAATATGTATCGGACATCCATTTAAAAGAAAAGATCTGCGGGGCTTCAGAGTTGTTATACGAAATCTCCACCCTTCCACTCCCACCGATATAATCAAGGAAGAAATAGAGGCCATAGGTAATACTATTGAGGGTTAAATAATCAATGCAAAATTTGGCCCTGACTAAAGACCAACATCAACATTCTTTGTTAATGTTCTCCCAGGTCCAAACAACAAAGCCGTTAAAGACCTCAAGTATATATACCAGCAAGCAATAGTAATAGAAGACCCCAAACAAAGAAAATCAATTGGCCAATGCCAGAGGTGTCAACAATATGGCCAAACAAAAAAATACTGCATGCGGCCATACCGATGTGTAAAGTGGGCGGAAAGACACAAGACCTCACATTGTCCCAAGAAAGATCGCAATGCACCTGCTAAATGCGCACTATGCCTAGGTTCCTACTATCCAGCGAATTATAAAGGATGTGAAATTTATAAGGAAATTGCAGCTATAAAAGTCAGGCAATCTAAGCCTGTGGATCCTAAAAGTAAACAACCAGATACACAAAAATTCATAACCACCTTGTCAACAATGATAGATGCTAAGCCCACCCCACAGCCAATGAATTACTCTGAAAAATTAAAAACCAACCCACAGAAAAAGAAGCGTACAAAGATAATTCTCCCAACTCTCCACTTATGTCAGTAATAGAAGAAAAAATCAATCAAAACAATTTAAAAAGTTGGATCTTATCCTACAACAAATAAGTACCCTAATGGGCCTTATAACAAACCTAGTTGACAAAGTAACAAAATGCCAACTCTAAACCTAGCAACTTGGAACATAAATGGATTAGCACCTAATAAAAATGAAGTAGAGATTGTAATGAAAGAGCACACGTCCACAAGCAACATTATCTTTTAAGGATATACAACATATTTGACACCCGACCTTGACGGCACTGCTCATGCTGGCACAGCAGTCATCATAAAACAAAATATCAAACACCACTTACTGCCAGTTTTCCAAAAGGACTACCTCCAAGCTACTACGATAGCAATAGAGACAAACTTTGGCGGATTTAATGTTGCGGCAGTGTACTGTCCTCCTAGACATAAGATTGACGAAGCATTGCTCACTCAATATTTTCATACACTTGGAAATCGCTTCGTGGCTGGGGGAAATTGGAACTCTAAACACACAATGTGGGGCTCTAGATTAATTACTACTAGGGGCGGGCAACTTAAAATGAGTATTGATTATAACCATCTGACAACAGTATCAACTCCTGAACCAACTTATTGGCCGACGGATACTAATAAAATCCCGGACCTACTAGACTTTTTCGTAGTAAAAGGTCTGTCTAGAAACTACTTCAGACCTATACCATGCCATGATAGCACTTCCGACCATACTCCAGTATTATTAATGATCAGTACTCTACCTACCGACTTTGATGTGCTTGAAAGTCTTTACAACAGTAACACAGACTGGGATTCCTTTAGAGGGTATTTGGAGCGCGAAATAATCCTTAGAGTAGCGTTAAAATCACCAGATAACATAGATGTTGCCACAGAATATATTACTTCTCTAATACAACAGGCGTGCTGGATGAATACACCTCCAATAATGCCCAAAAATAGTCTTCATAATTTTCCTTCTGAAATACGAAAGAAAGTCTTTAAAAACGCAAACTGCGTGGAGACTGGTACCTTAGTCGGCTCAGGATAGATAAAACAGTTCTTAAGTTAAAAGACTGGCATGATACTGTGCTTGAATCGAAGATGGATTCTCTTACTTCTACAGCATAAACCAACTACTCACTATGGAATTTCACAAAATGGCACAATAGACCACAGGATACGAAACCAGGGCCCCTTCACTCGGCCATACCTACGGTGATAATTACCTACACTTTCGCGCGCCTTGGCTGTGGCGTAGCCCAGAGGGCTGTCGCCGAACGCTCGCGCGCAGCGCCATACGCCACGGATTAAAAAGTACTGGCAGCTCTCTACTTAATACTATAAGTGTAGTGTTACTATAGTGTTTGTCGAAAAAAGGGGATAAGGTTTTATCAGTTTTTACATTACCTACAGTTGCGGAAAGGTTAGTTCAAATTATTATTTTAAATACCAAAGTAGGGATTTTGTAGGTGTTCATTATTTATAATTAAATTCCAAATAATGTGTATTCAGTCGTATAGACTCTAGTTTTAACGTTTTTGTTGGCCAAGATAGTTTTTAAAAGAATTGGTATGGGTTTCAAACATCTAAGATAATTACGAGGGTAACTTGAAAATGTGATTTGTTGTTTGTCGAGATATCTTAACGATTTTGGTGTCAAATGAAAGATCTAGGTCTAAAACCATTTTATCCGTTTGAGTCATGCCTATCGGTCGACGCGTTTAGGAGATATTTATGAATTAGTAAAGTTCGTCGAGCCAGCTTAAATAACCTAACAAAAATATCACATTTGTATAAATTGACCGTGTAATCATACGGATCAAACATAAGATAGATTATGTAGTTAATAAGTAGATAGACGATGAATAGGTATCACAGTAACAGCGGCAAGCCGGCAACCCTACGCCAGGACACTCCGTGTCCGACAGCGACAGCGTAATGCGTTAGAAGAGAGCCGCAGCGTTTAGGTGAATATCGCGGTAGGCACTGATCGCGTATGCAAGCTGAATTGCACTTAGTTGCTTAGTAGCAGGAGTCGCTATTTCTATAAATTGTTCCGCGAAGAGCCGCTTCTGTACGTAAGTACTTTTTATTCTGTGACGAAACCCCCAATAAAAAAGATGACAAAAGTTGGGCCCGCACGCCACAAGATAAGGCTGATCTGATAACCAAGGAAGTATTTATGAAGCTGGCCAGAAAAGCAATAGTATATCTCACAGTCCTATTTAACGCAGTCTTTCGGTTGCAGTACTTCCCCAGAACATGGAAAATATCTCAAATCCTGATGAAACACAAACCAGGAAAACCGCCAAATGAGATTGCATCACATCGGCCTATCAGTTTACTACCAATTATATCTAAACTGTTCGAAAAAGTTCTGCTTAGAAGAATGATGCCGCTACTTAGAGAATATATACCAAAACACCAATTTGGCTTCCGAGAACACCAGTCCACAGTGGAGCAGGTTCATAGAGTTGTCAATAAAATAAGAACCACACTGGAAAACAAAGAGTACTGCTCTGCAGTGTTTCTCGACATTCACCAGGCATTGATAACATAATTACCAACTTTGATGTCTCTGAGAAGTGTTTGGTGGCTGGTGTTCGCTCTGGCCATAAATGTCAAATAGTAAAGATAAAAAATGATATGAATATAAATAAACAAAAAATTAGTTTTAGACCTCTAACAAAATCTAATCTAGGAAAGTTCAGTAACAACCTGGAGAAAAGTTTGTGCCATCTATTGCCAAACAAAAGTAACCCTAACGATATGTACATTTCATTATTCCACTGTATTTGCAAAGAATTTAATAAAGCTTGTAAAATAAAAAACATAACGGTTGACATTAATAAGATAAAATTTAGTTCTTGGGCAACTCAAGGCATTAGACTGAGTAGAGATTTTTTATATGAGTTGTATGACAGAAGGTCCTATAACCCTGATGTAAATTTTATTAATTATGTTACAAATTATTCAAAAATTTTTAAAAAGGTTTGCATTCAAGCTAAATCTTTATATATAAGAGATAAAATTAAAAAATCTGATAATAAAATAAAATCAGCTTGGCAAATAATTAATACTGAAACTAGTAAAAGTAGATTAAGAGATCAGATAGTAGTATTGAATATTGGTGATGAACTGGTTTCAGACAAGCTTGCCATTGCCAATTTTTTAACTGCTTTTTTTGCAAATATACCCGTGGATATTACTAAGTGTCTCTCATCATCACCAGATGTGGCTGAACTCTTTTTAAATCAAAGTTTAAAACAAACTATGCCTAAATTTAGTTTTAAATCCGTAACAAGTGATGATATTATAAAAGCTTTTAAGAGTATTAAAAGGAAAGGCACAGAAGATTTGTGGGGACTGTCTGTTAAAGCAATTGAATCAATCATACTAAAAATTGCTACAATCCTTGCAGCCATCTTCAATGGCTGTATCAGTGATGGTGTCTTTCCTGATTTAATGAAAATAAGTAAGATAGTACCCGTTTTCAAGGCAGGTTGTTCAAAAAATGCCACGAATTATAGGCCTATCTCAATACTGCCAGCTTTAAGTAAAATATTTGAAAAGCTGATGCTCACCCAAATGTTGTCGCACTTTAACGTGAATGAGATATTGCATAACAAGCAGTTCGGGTTTACAAGGGGCCGCTCTACTCAAGATGTAGGTTGCACATTAATTAGGTCAATATTGGAGGCTTGGGAGGGATCACAGGATGCGCTGGGAGTTTTCTGTGATCTCTCTAAGGCTTTCGATTGCGTTGATCACCGTACGCTCGTTGTTAAACTGAAATATTATGGAATATCTGGCACATCTCTTGATCTTGTGATGTCCTATCTATCGGGGCGAGAACAGATGGTTTCGATAGGCGGTGTCACTTCGGCACGTCATCCTGTGAAAATGGGGGTGCCCCAATGATCTATATTGGGCCCATTTTTATTTCTAGTTTATATAAATGATCTCCCTTATCTGGTAGAGAAAACATCAGACATAGTTTTATTCGCTGATGATACGTCGCTCATATTTAAAGTAAATAGGAAGGATAAAGATTATTGAGCATAATACTCACTCGGCAATAACACTCAGCCTTATATCAGAATGGTTTTCGGCAAATAATCTCTTGTTAAATGCAGGGAAAACTAAATGCATCAGGTTCTCATTGCCGAATGTGACTCAAATTTTACCAACAGTTGCACTTAATGCGGAAATATTAGATTTAGTCCCATCGACCGTATTTTTAGGATTGACACTTGATTCAAAATTGCAATGGGGTCCTCAGATTGAAAAGTTAGCAGGTAAATTAAGTTCGGCTTCCTATGCTGTCTGGAAAATAAGACAATTGTCAGATAAACAAACTGCTAGATTAGTGTATTTCGCGTACTTTCATAGCATAATGTCGTATGGCATTCTGCTGTGGGGTTCGGCGTCAAGTCAGAGCCATTTATGGTTTAGGCAGTCGCGATTCTTTGTGAGATTTGTTTAAAGAAATAAATATAATTACTGTGCCATCGGAATATATATATCAGAATATAATGTTTGTTAGAAAAAATATTCATAAATATAAAAAGAAAAGTGAACTGCATAATATAAATACTAGGAATAAAAACAAACTAGCCATGCCAGGCTTTAGAGTAAGCAAAATGAATAAATCATTTTGAGGAAATTTTATTAGGTTTTATAACAAGCTTCCTACTCAAATTACTGATCTGCCTGACACAAGTTTTAAAACACATATTAAACGTGTACTTATGGCTAGGGGTTATTACACCACTAAAGAGTACATCGATGACAAAGACGTCTGGCTCTCACTGCCTACCTGCACATTGCTCGCTGGAGACCTTGTAGCCATATAGACATGACTGATCTGCTGAGTTACGTGAACTATCTGTAAATGATTGCTATCATATACTTAATTTAAAATTATTGACTCTGTCTCAAAATGAATAATGTTATTGTTTCGAAGTTTTTCTTTTGTATACCTAAATATAATCTAAAATAATAAGCATTCAGACAACCGATGAAGCATATATTGTGTTTGCCAACTAAATAATTACTTACTCTAATTGGACCAAATCCCGTGTTCATGCCCGCTTGAGTATGTTTCGCCGGACCGTCTCAACTGGGTCGTGTTGAAACCGGTAGTAGATGAACCCACTGAGTTTGTTTCGCTGGGTCTTCTCAGTTGGGGCGCATTGGATCCGGTGGTAGCATTAAAGCGAGACCGTCGTTATTAACACAAGGTCCGTCATAATAATAATACCTTAATATAGACAGAACCATTGGCAATATGTAGTAAAAATATTAGAATTAAACTAGATAATTAAACATAATCTCTTGACAATAACTTGATACGAGCTAGTTAAATATCAATGCTATAATAAAATAAATTGATCCCGGTAAAGGCGCGGTAAAATAGGGTTGAAGTTGAGAAGATAATAGTTCCTTTAATGTAAAAACCTACTCTATTTTGTTTTAGAGTCGAGCAACAGAAGCTGAATCAACCATAGGCAAATTGAAAAATCAAATCAAGAAATTAAAGGTAACTATTTCTTTATGGTGACGCTTTTTTCATAGAATTTAATGATAGTTCCATGCTTTTACTTCTAAGCTTTTGCTTATACTAGCATATCCATAAAGTAAGTAAAGTCAAAGTAAGAGTTATGTAAATCATTGGGATTTGACTGCGCGTGTGGCGCAGCGCTTATGACAGTCGACTCGCCAGTTCGAGCGATGCATTCGATTGGCGCATAGGATAACTGTTCTTTACACATAAGTAGTAGTTATTGGTCTGGGTGTAGCTGTTTCAATCAATTATAAGTTGGTAATTCATATACCTAATGCGTGTCTTAATAAAAAATAAAATAAAGATATTTTTGTTAAAGAGTAGGTGTGTGTTCTTGCTGGTAGATTTTCTTTATGTAAGTAAAAATTTACTATTACACCAACATTTTAGTCTTACCCCTAACTTAAGTTTTTAAGTTTGCATATTACGATCTCTCTTAAAAAAATATATAATTCTATCTTGGGACAACCAACACTCTGCCATCTAATCCCAAACTAGGCTGAGCCTGTACTATGGCAACCAGACTACTGATAAACATACATATATGTACATTTCTAAATACATTTTATATATAAATTACACCCAGACATAAATAGGTGTGGTTGAGGTGCAGGAGGAAAGTATTCATCACTTTACCGCTTGACCATCGGAGGAATATAGGGTTTACTGATTACACTCACCCGATGGCTTGCTTCTCGAATAAATTGTCGAAACCATCATCGCCTAATTTTGAAGAATCGATTCAAGTAGATCATTTACTGTTAGATACGGTTTTAAAATCATCTATTACTAGCAAGCATATATCAGCGTTGGCCCTGCTATAGACCCCTGAATTACACCTGGTCAAGGCGAGTTGATCACAGTTTTATAACAATCTAGGCATACCGCCAGGAGTCAGGCGAAACGCTAATATGTATGACTGAAGTGAGTCCCGACAATCTCTAAACCGTTTAGGAGTAAATAAATCGCTGCAATATTTTATGTCATTATTGACTAAGTCGAAAGCTTCATGGATATCGAAGTAATCTAGAGTGGAATGTACCTGGTGGACTGTTACCTTGTGGATAACGAGGGTCATGGGTCGGTGTGTGTGACAGCTGTGTGTGTGTGCAGGAGGAGCTGTGCGCGTCGCAGGAGGAGGTGCGGGTGCTGCGCGCGCGCCAGGGCGCGGCGGGCGCGGGGCTGCGCCGCGCCACGCTGGTGGCCGACACGTCGCTAAGGTGAGCTAGTGTGCTACTGTGTGAGCCGAGATAAAAAAAGTTAATAAACCAACAATTCCTTTATCCAATTATCGGCAGCTCATGAAAAGCCATAAATATTCCCTGAATCTATGGGTCATACTATATTTGTAATTAGACTAGTTTTGTTAGTTGTAGGTGTATTATTATCTTCTTTAATAACGAACCGCTTACAGGTGGTTGTGATCAATAACTATATAGCCTCGTTAGTCTAGCGGTAGCGTGTTCACCCGCAGAGAACGAGGTCCTGGGTTCAAATCCCGGGTCGGGCCAAAAGTGATTTTGGGACTTTTCTGTTAAAAGAAAAAATTCTCAGCATCAACCCGTAGTCTGGGAGTTTGGCGGTATTATACCCCCGTGCCTCGGAGAGCACGTAAAGCCGTCGGTCCTGTACCGGACCTCTTTCCGGTCGTGTCGCTAGGCGTCCCATCGGATCATGAGAGTGATGGAATAGAAAGTGCTCCTGTGTTTGCGCACACACTTGAGCACTATAATATGTCCCGCGCAGATGGCTAATCTCTGTTGAGACAGGCCGCCGTGGTCGAAATTCGGCTAGGAGGACATTATTACATATCTGGCTGGATAAAGGTTCCTAGCGGTGTTCCTTCAAGGCTCTATTCTCGGACCATTGTTTTTTTTTATGTTTATGAACGACATAGACAAATGCTTAAATCATTCTCATGTTTAATTTTTTTCCGATGATTTGAAAATTTACAAGGATATCATCACATAATGACATTTTTGAACTCTAATCATATTTAGACCAATTGATTGAGATAGTACTGCACACATAATAATCTAGAACGAATCCACCTCAAGTATACAGTAATTACGAATAGCAGGAAAAATAATCATATCTCATCTGTATACGGGTGTATTAATGGTCATAAGTTTTTAAAGCGTAATAGTATTCGTGACACACGATTCCAAGTTACTGTTCTGTGAACATATTAATAACTAGCTGTGCCCGGGACTTCGTTCGCGTGGTTGTCGAGATCTAAACCTCGTCATTAAGATAAGAGTAAGAAAGCAAAAAGCTACTTCAAATTGCGTACCATTTTTACGTATAAAAGTTATTAACATTGGTTTCGTACTTTTTACGTGATCCGTGCACAGACAAACAGACCAAAATTACAAAAATGCATGCAGAATCGATGTACAAATCGGATTTTCTACAGATTTATTATAAGTATATATATAGACACTGTAAAAAAATTGTCATGAGGATATTCAGTAACGTTAAAGGGGAAAAATCTTATAAAATCTTTTACTGTACTTTCGTGCGCAGCATACTCGAGTATGCTAGCCAAGTTTGGAATCCTCACTAAAATACTTATAATATATGTAATGGGTATGCAATTGTCAGGTACCTAATAAACAAAATAAAAAAATATATACATAATAATATGTCAGATTGAAAGAGTACAGCAAAAATTTATTAAATATCATTTTTGTCATATTCGTCAATAAAACTAAAACTGTGAGAAAAGTACTGGGCCTAGATTTTTCTCTATTTTAAATTAACGTATTTATCGGACGAGTGCCCCGCTTCTTCGCGTTATAATGTACGTCAAAAGTACCCTAAAAACCGACCCTCTCGTGGATCTGCACGTCAGTAATACTTTTTGACTATAGGGGTTGAACCTATTATCTGCAAATTAACACGGTATTGCTAACCGCATAACTAAAGAGGCAGTAAAAGTTAAAACCACTTTTTTTTTTATTCCAGAGAGCTGCTAGCTGGACTAGATCAGTTGAAGACGTTGAGCGCGCAGCTGGACCCAACATGATGCGGCTTTTAACTTTGGATCTCCGACTTTCACCCCCACTCCGCCCCTGTAGCTGAGGGGTAGCAGGCAACTTGTTATATTCCGAGTGAACAAATAAAATAGGAGTCCTGTAAATAGTATCCTATTAAATAAGGTTAAAAAGTGAACAAAATCGTAATTAATTACGTGTAACAAACACAAGTAGTCATTTAGGATTTCAATCATCATCAGTTTCATTTCAGAACATCAGTTTTATGAAGACATCTGAGTCCTTATTAAAGTCAGTTAGCTAATCAGAAGCAACAAATATTGTACAAATTGTTCAGTATTTACTTATCGTATGGGCAGCAGTTACCCTAGTGTCAGAGTTGTTCAAGCCGCCCATTAGGCCTCTGAAATGTCTTTAACTACTGTTGCCTAATGGCTACAACCGGGACCGACAGGTTAACGTGCCCTCCGAAGCACGGTGACGCTCAGAAATTAAACTACTTTGGTGGTCATCTATCTATGGACTGACCGCGAGCCTAGTTGCTTAACCTCGCTAGTACAGATCGGTGAGAGCATCTGGCTATAAGCGCCTCAATTGTTCAGTTAAAATAATCCATAACGAGTTTCTGCAATATGACTACTTATCTCTGTTACATGTTGCAGTATGAACGTGTATCATAAATTGTGTGGAATGCTTTTATCTTTATTTAGAAGTTACGAGATGCAGACACTCCATTGTTGTACCAAGTGTTAGGCGTAGGTACTGCCATTTAGGGTGAATGACCTCTAATGTATATGCGAACATGGACATACCCCGGGATTCCAGAGCTTTTATTTATCTTGCTATCCCGGTACAGGAAGGTATTGTGGATAATATAAACACACTAAAAAGGCTGGTATTCATTTAGATTTACGCGTTTATGAGAGGTTGTAAATTATAATTTGTATAAGAAATGCAAAAATCGTGATAGAACAACCATTTTTGTGTACCAGTACTACTGAATCGTAACGCTATAGTAATTTTTAGGAAACGACAGTTTTATTAATAAAAACCTGGGTATGTGGTGTATACGATTGAAGGTGAGTCTTTAAGTTCCCGGGATGTTGTGATGGGCGGGTATGTCCACGTTATGCCACGGTTGTCGAATCCCGCGGAATGGTACTACCTACGCCGACCACTCGTTATAACTCATACAAATGGTTATTTAACAATTTTTTTCGTTACTCAAATAAGTTTAATGGCAAAACGTAATTATGTTGCTTCAAAGATAATGGAGCTGCAAGCATATTAAATAAATCATATCATGTTAGAGGGAGTGTTATTCCATGTTAATATCATTAGGCATGAAAGAGACGGAGCATTCCCCCTTATACTGCACTAGAAAGCTTAAATGCGCATATCTAAGGAGATTATAGCCGATTTCGATATGTCTTCGTTTTGATATCGCGGTGAAGACTCAGTTTCTATTAAATGCCGTAACCTATTAACTGGAAGTGGCAATATAGTTGCCACCGTACTTTGAACTCTCTTGGTTTGTAATAAGAATCAAAGTCAATCAAATAGAAACTAACCTTCTGCCAGTTATGGGTACAAAATACATAAAATGTTCTCTCCGATCCTGGTACTACCATTCCATTTTTCCATTTCACTTTAACATTATTTGAATCCCTACTGCTGAGACTATCTCGCTCTACACACTTATTTCCCCGCGAATCAAATGTCAACTAAATAGGCTATTCCTTATCGTTTTATTTTTCTTAAAGTTGGGAGATTTGTTTACCGGTCATTTATTTTAGGTAGTTTCAAATAAGCTTTTTTATTTGGCTTTTTTTGGCCAGCCTGCCCTGCCCCTTGTTCCTGGCAGGATCTTAGGAATGCCACAATAAGTTTTGCCATGTTTTAGGCCACATATTTTTTAATAAATTGTCATCGACTTAGCATGTCGATGACAAGAAGATTTCATTTTGGAGGCCCATAACTTCTGCAGAAAACGTTCAAACCCCGGATAATTTTACGCATGCTTTGCAAACTGGTGTTTTACAATAGTTCAGTATCCCACACTTTTTATGCTACACGTTGCAGACCATGATATACACTTTAAAATATTATTAGTAACTTTCCAGCTGCAAATTCTTCTATTCTATGAATGTTTGCACAATAGATATAGACTACACAGATTAGGCGACAGTTTAAATCAGATGTGTCCAGGAAAGAAAAAACTTTGGTGCAATTTTACCATATTGTGGAGTTTATCTATTGTGACGGCAAAAATGCAGCTAAATAAATGCCGCCTTAGAAATACTCGTTCATTGTGAATGACATTTTCTATTAACGTACATAATTTGGTCTGGTGTACCTCATATTGAAGGCTGGAAGACCAGCTAATTTATTAGAAAAAATTGTTGGCGAGCATTTTTTTTGGGACTATGCCCTCCCTCGTACTGACCACTGCAATTCCTGTAAGCCAGGATCAACAGTCGCACACAATGAAATGACACTGAGAGGTGAGGCTCAGATATCTCCCCGAGAATTGCTTGGACTGTCTTAGATCCAGCAACAAAATAAATCAGAACGAAACATGGGGGAGTTGGACAAAAAGTAGTTCCACTTGGTGGTGAGTCACCGTGTTGGAAATTTCCGAAGATTATGTTTCTGGCCACCTTTGATTTAATTGAATAATTTTGCAGACTTCACAGTTTTTGAGATGACAGTTAACCCTTAACCAGGCATTGCTATGGTATTTTATTTTTCATTGTTTTTGGACCTTATTCCTAAGTGATAAGGTTGAAATTAATGTGGTCTCGTACACAGCCTATTTAAGGGTTAAACTTTGGGGACATTTAGTGTCAAACGGAGCACTGGCCCAAATATTAGAATTCATTTTTAAAAAGTAGATGTATTAACTATAAAAAAAGTTACATAACGTCAAGAAACATTACTATAATGTTGTTACAAAATACCTGTTTGATTTTGTTCTCCTTAAGAACAAACTCATAATGTTGTCATTAACGTTTTGACTGCTGCAGTTGTGTATAGATGTGAAACTAAAATGTGCCCGCGCCACGGTCATGACTATCAGGATTCTAAGACAATGGCCTCCCCCAATAGATTATTTGGGAGAAATGTCCTAATCACCACACTAGGCAGACGGGTTGGCGCATTCTGCATGGTTTTGAATCATGAAATTGAAATAATTGAGTATTAAATTTTAATTTTTATGGCATTTTTCGCAATGCATAGCGTTAATATAATCTGAAAAATGGAAAATCATAAATTTAGTCGCCCTGCGGATCTCGAATCGAATTGGTAGATGGTGCTGGTTCGAGACCCGCAGGACGATGACATTTATGATTTCCCATTTTTGAGATTATGGTCGTACTAATCTGAGAGGCGCTGCTGCCCCTCTAGTAGATGTTCTCTCGGGGTGACGGGGATCTATGATGCACTTGTAACGAATCCTAAAATCAATGGCTGTCGTGATATATTTAGAAAGTAGAATATCTTTGGATCTGACTTTCCCTGTATAAACATGTATTATAGTATGTTACTCTAGGCTACAGTAGGCTCCCCGGTTTTATTAATTAATAAGTTCACGAGATAAACTTCCTTTTACCAATTAAGAGTTCACTCGAAATATAGTGTAATAATATTTAAATTAATATTTATTTAATTTAATGCATACAAAGATCATCGAAAATAGTAGTTATGTAACCTCGCGGCCGTGGGCCATTGATGCACAGATTGCGGCCGTTTGGTCGCACAAGGTTAATAGATTTTTGTGTTACTCTTAAATTTTTGGAGGATCATGGGACTGTGTTCCACCAGGTAAAAGAAAAGGGAAGATATTCCGACCGGGTGAGGTGGTTTGCCCGGTGACCACGGCCCACATACTAGCTGTCTGAGCTGTGATTGGTTGAGCGTTGAGATATTGTTTTTTCCCTGATTGTTTAAAGGGATGGAGACAAAGATAGTGTTATAGGATCTTAGTATCTCTCTGCTTGAGAAGTCGAAAGACGGATGTCTCGGTATGTGTGTATTGGGTAGGTTTATATATACATAGACTCATGCCTGTTTCCCAGAGGGGTAGGCAGAGTCAACCACACACAAACACAATTTCCATTTGTCTCGATCCATTATTTTCGTCATCAATGCTCGCCTGTTTAGGGTAGTTCTGATCTGATCCTTCTTGATAACATCTTCTTGGTCAGAGAATGTTCGACGAGGTCTTCCCCTCAGCCGGTTCATGTGATATTTAAACGGCTAAAATTAACAAAAGGTTTAATGTGAAATCAAGTTTTACTGACTCGCGTATGGTTTATATTTGCACACAAATATACAGAGTGTTTTACGCATTGAGTCTTAGGCATTATAACGTCACATCCTTTCTGCTTGTTGTCTTAAAATACGTCATTCTCTTTGATTAAATTAGTACCAATCAAATGATTCTATGTTTTTTTTTATAGTATCTACAATTTTCGTGTTAAATCACAATTTACATAACATAAACTAAACAACTCTATGACCAAGTTTTGTGACCCTTGGTCGCGAGGTCTCTATTTAGTTACTCATTACTTATCTTTAAATAGACTATAATCGTATTGTCTGGTTGTTTTATATCTTTTTAACTGTGTTAAGGAAGAAATGATGTATGTATGATAAACTAAACGTTAGAAAACCCCCGACTCCAACTATAATAATATCATTTTGGATATGATCTGATACTCTTACACTGCTGGATAGATATTAACCAAACATAGCTTAGAAATACCACAAGTAAATTGGTTCTTTTTGATAAAAAAGGAAGCAAAATTGGGCCGTCTGTTTGAGAGCTACGACGCCCCAGACACTCTTTTTTTTCGTCGACATAAATAACGTAGCGGCGCTCAATGATATTGTTGAAACAGCCTCGTGTGCTCCGTCGCGCGTGCACACGCCGCGTGCCCGCTGGGACGGGTGCCCGCCTCGCGCAGCGCTGCTCTTGCAATGACATGCACCAAGCACGCGGAGTGGACGCACGCGTCGTGCGCCCGCTCAACGCACGAGCGAGCGTAGTAACGTAGAGCGACTCAAGCCCAAGCCGTTTAGTCACTTAATAATCAGAAGTTTAGCCCTGTTACCCATTTTGACTTTTATAGTTCTTTTAACTTATTTATAGATATTTCTCTGATATCACTGGGAAGTTTGTTGATTACTTACTTATCGTATGGGGCAAAGTTTACCACAGTGTCAGAATTCTGACATGACAACGATTGTTGTCTAACAGCCGTGTGTATCTTAATATTAAATATCATTCATTCATTTTCATTTTATAAATATGTCTTTGGTAAAAAAAATTATGTTCTTAACACTTAACCAAACGTTATGTATTATTTTCGTTGCTTTTGGATCTTATTCCAAAGTGATAAAGTTGAAATTGATATGTACGTATAGTCCACGGTCTGAGCATGGTTTAAGTGTTAAAACGTCAAGTTGTACACTTGTTTTGGATAAGAGCGTGCTTTATAAAATTGTATGGTTGTAAAGTTTCCGCGATACAGAGATGGTATTCTATAATAGTACCTATGCCGTATTTAAAACGAAAAACAAATCACAAATTTACTGTGTTTTAATAACGAATCTTAACAACCAAATGGAAAAGTAACAACATATTAGTTAAAATTAAAATAATCTGGGGCTCTACCGGCTAGGTCGCCGAACATCGATTTCTTAAATGTCGTTCAAATAAATAAAGGTTGAAAATTACATAATCAATCGTTAAATCGGCTTTCATGAGCAAATCGACTTTCGTCATAAATGGTCCGAAATCGATTGTCAACTTTGAAGCTGATTTAACGATTGATTAAGTTATTTTTAACCTTTATTTATCTGAACGCCATTTAAGAAATCGATGTTCGGTGACTTAGCCGGTAGAGCCCCAGAGCTGCAAATGATTTTCATAGAAGTGTTCTTCCATCAATCAGTATTTGAAATGAACTTATACTTTATTGGAGTGCGTGAAACATGGTGATGGAAAATATTGAAATGTAGATACGATGTTTGGGTTATAAAATCGTGTAAAGACACTTTTATATTTCTAGTGCTTCTACTCATTTCTTATATTTAGGTGTCATCAAAATTGTGTATAATATGTTAATATGTATGCTAGGTGGTCATTTAGATATATCTCACGGGACACGTAAAAGCTACGTGGAAGTATAGTTTTGAATCACGGGTATTGAAAAAATCGCTGTCGTCCCAAGTCTAACAATGTTTATGTGTTCGGTACCTTTTAAACTCGTATGTCAAGTAGTAATTAGCTAGTTTATTCAGTGTAAATTCTAATCAGTCCATTGATGAAACGATAATCTATAAATAAATAATAATAAATAAATATCTGGGGACAATGTCACACAGATCATCCTAGCCCCAAACTAAGCAAAGCTTGTACTATGGGTACCAGGCGACGATATACATACTTATATAGATAGATAAATACTTAAATACATAGAAAACATCCATGACTCAGAAACAAATATTCGTGCTCATCACACAAATATTTGCACTTACCGGGATTCGAACCCAGGACCATATCTATATACATATAATAAAAAATCGTAGGAAAATCAAAACTGTACATTGAATATTTTTTCTAAAGGATACTTGGGGCGTGATCTACAAACGATATCGAAGCCGAAAATATAGTTTATAGAATTTTTGTCTGTATGTATGTCCGGGCTAAACTCAAAAAGTACTGCATGGAGTTACTTCCAATTTTGCATGAATATTACTAAGAGGTCCGGTCAACATATAGACTACATATTATCACGCTATCACATACGGGGGAGGGGCTATGATCATTTATAAAATTTAACGCGGGTAAAACCGCGGGGCACAGCTAGTGGTAAATAATATTAAAATTAACTGCACCAGCAGATATTGGGATAGGTTCAGTGTTATTGGTTATTATTATATTTATCTTGTAATAATTTATAATTAAAAGGTAAGGCTGGATGTTCAGTTAAAGAACATTTTACGTCCAATTTTGACAATGTTCCCGCTGGCTTCTATACCGGGTAACCGCTCCTGTCAACTTCGTAACCGAGGCCTTACAGCGGCCGCAGATTGAAGACCTATGCCCCAGACAACACAAGGCCGTCATTTTTAACTTGAGCTTAGTTTGCCAGCATGTCAATATTTTTACAAATAAAATTATTTGATGTCTCATCGGATTTTGAATGTCAATATTTTTACAAATAAAATTATTTGATGTCTCATCGGATTTTGAATGTCAATATTTTTACAAATAAAATTATTTGATGTCTCATCGGATTTTGAATGTCAATATTTTTACAAATAAAATTATTTGATGTCTCATCGGATTTTGAATTGTCAATAAAATTACTTAAGGACCATAATTCAGCGTTTCTCGTTTTATCTAGCTTGCGCATGTCGTTGAATTTACTATATAAAATTGTTGTAATAACTTTCGAAAATATAGTTCGGTTATCGTGGGCGATAAATATTTCACAGAGTTTACTTTTGTGCTTTGTGGACTGAGCCAACAAAATAGAGGGAAAAAATTGACACTAATACAAATGAATATCCTAATTGAATCTTGTTCTAAATATTTTGGATGAAAGTATAGTTATAATTTGATATCCTATACACCAAATAAAAATTTGGTTATAAAATAAATAAAATAAAAAAGCCTTTATTTCTTACAGAATAAACAAATGATTATATGGTAAATTCACTCTGCAAGAGCCCCTCTGCAGGTAAAGGCCTCCTCCAATGTGATCCAGTCTTCTCTGGATTTTGCGGAATGCATCCAGCTGGGACCCGCTATGCGTTTGATATCGTCCTCCCATCTGTTCCGGGGTCTCCCCTTCAATAATTGATTAAATGTTGATTAATGGGCCTTAATCTATTGGACGCTATTGTCACACATGCTTGTCAAGCGAAAACTTACCCTATACACCATCATTATCAATATGTGCGGTGAATTATAAAACGAAATAAATATATAATAGGATTGTTGGAACTCCTATATTTATGTATCTATTTTCATTGAATTAGTGGCTAAGCGATGGTATGGCGCGGCCGATGCGTTCTTCCACTGACGGTCAAAAGGTTGAGCGGTTTTAGCTCTTATTGCAACATAATAGAGTTTAAAATTAAAAAAAAACACGTGTCTCATGAAATTGTGTAGTGATCACTCTGCTTATGAATTGTTAGGTACTCTGCTTAAGAGTTGGTGTCGTCGTTGAGTGCATGAATCTAATTTGTGAGTTATGTGAATAAAAATATTGGCAGTAAAGTTGTATAAGATAAATTATAGACGCGTTATTTTGCTACGGAAAAATAAATAAATTTGTTCTTAATTACTTTTTATATTAGTGTTACATTAATGGAATCTTCGTTAAAATTGTAAATATGGATAAATACATATATTTTTGTGTGCCATTGAGGCTGTATTAGTTTGTTTAGTGAACATCGCTTAGTACCAGTATCAAAGTAATTCCTGCCGCGGTCAAATGATTCCATATCTTAATTATAGATGAATGTCTTACGTGTAAAGTCCGATACTCTCTAAATAGTTAATATAATTTGTGCTTCTTCGACAAATGTTATTGTATAATAAACTGTGATTCATTATTTTAATAATGTGTTTTATTTGCGTGCTCCTATACACTCATCCATTTTTTTTATATCAGTGTGCAACAAACGATCATCTGATGGTAAGTGATCACCGCCGCCCATGGACACTCGCAACACCAGAGGTGTCGCGGGTGCGTTGCCGGCCTTTAAGAGTCAGCAAACAAGTGTTGCTGACCCTTCCCCCCACCCCGATGAGCTCTGGCGACCTTAAACGCAGAAACGCAACATTAAAATTATTAATGTTATTATTAAGGAATGTCTTCTGTAAGCTGGAGGTACTTCTCCAGTCGGGCTGCTCTTTGAGCGAATGAACGCTGTGCCCTATCTCTCTTAAATTGTGGCCTGTACCTCACAGGCCATAATTATACCTTGTAAAACCTACAACCCTACAAGATGGACCGATGATCTTGTGAGGGTCACTGGATGCGGATAGCGTAAGACCGGCAATTGTGGAGATCTTTAGGGGAGACCTTTGTCCAACAGTGGGCGTCTTTCGATTGATAGGATGATGATGATGATTATAAAACCTATATTATAAATATATATCCTGGGACATTATTCACACAGGGCCATCTGAGAAAATCTAAGGAAAGCTTGTACTATGGAAACCAGACGACGGATATATGGATAATTATCCACCCAATATGTTCATGCTCACAAATATTTGTCTTGGGTGGGAATCGAACCCACGACCTGCGGCTTTCCAGCATCTACCAACGGATGCCGAGGGATAATTTTAGTCTTGGAACAAATTTCTTCAATTCAATAATGTTTACTACAAATAGCTCTTATTAATGAAATTTATTCAGCACTTGGGTATTTACACTTGTACTTGTCAAGCTCACAATGTATTACATAAACACAGTTTAAAAACAGTAATTAAAGCAACAAAATATTTTGAATTAGTCCGTCCATGCGGTCTGTTTCGTCACATATATTTTAAATATCCTTAAATAAATAATAAATAGCAAGTTACTAAGCTATTATTGTTACATTTAGCAATTGTATATTAAAATTAAAGAATTGAAAACAACGAGCAGTTGGCTAACGCAAAAGGCTCTCAACCAGTAGCTTAATTTAAGCCTGAGGGCACCCTTGTGGGGTACGGGCCACAGCTCAGGCGGCCGCTGAAGTAAAAAGATGGAATTCGAAATGGGGGGCAGATCACTTGCACGGGATTAACGATCACGTGTTAAGGGGGCAACGCGATCCTCGGCGCTGAGGATCCTACCCTAGCTAGCCTGCGGCTTTCTTTAGCTACCTAGGTGGACGACCCGGAGAAGAAAGCCACAAAGAAACTCCGGGCTTGCTTTTTTCGTCTTCTTTTGTTTTTGTATTCGATTTTTTTATATCTTTTCTTTAACGTTGTTTTTCGTTTTTACATTGTGATTGGCTAGTATGTGGGCTAATGCACGCACAGAACCGATGACATCTAGTTAATCAAAATAATTGTGAGGTATAACATTCCATTTCACTCAAGCAATTAAAATTACCTCTTGCACATTTACAAAATTAACAAGTCACACGAAGTCGAAGGTGACGACTGTATGAGATAAAAAAGAGTACCCCAGCAGCAGTTCGACCAGTAACCGCAAGCAGGACCCGTTCACGAGTATGGCGTGAGGGCTAGCCATCGCCTCCCTCGCCATATTAGAGGGAAGGAAATGACCCGACCCACAACGCCACCGCAAGCATTAACACACAATGGGAGCATGACGAGCTTACAGCGGAAGAGCTCATAGTGAAGTCGTTAACAGCCTTCGGCCGAACAGCGTTTGACGTGTTCACGATAAAATATATATTTGTTTTTATATTAAATATATGCATCTAAAAAAACATGTGCGTGTCCCCAGCTTCCTCATTGTTATAATCGAAATTCTAAGTATGCCATATTTTAAAGCATAATTTGAGCAATTTAAAGTTTCAGTCATAGAATTACAGCAATCACAACTTCGTTTCTATGATTTGTTAAATGTGTGTAAGCTGGACAAACGTGTCTCCAGCTGACACATGCCGTTGGGGCAAAACCTGTGATGTTAGGGTTTTAAAATATAGTCAAAAATTTAGCTCATAATTGCAGCAATGAGAGCCAAAAAATCTAGCCATCACACTCAAATATTATTTAAACTACGATCATAAAACCATGTGCGAGCTGGAGACACGTGTCCCTGGCTTACACATGTGTGTCTTCGTAATTATTTAAGCTACGATTATTTTTGGAGGTTCCATATCACTGCACTGGCAGCATTCCATATATAAATAGTAATCTGCCACATTAGGCGTGTTTTGACTTGTTGGTTGTCATTCCGTAAAAGTGAATAAAACTGTCTTGACTGTAATGTGTGTTTTATATAAATCTATATAATAACATAGGTTCACCTGCGTACTCTGTACAACAATTTCCTACAGGTTATGGGCCCAGGATCCCAGGGTCGCAGGTTGCCAGGACTGGTTTGTAGTTAAAATCTCTAGTGTTTTTACAAAAAAACGTAAATGTCGGAAGAAATGTCGAACGGGATCAGCGGAATAAAAAAGCTGAAAGGTACACTAGACTATCCTAACTGGAAGTTTCAGGTAAAAAACTACCTAGAAAATTAAAACTGGTGGTATGTAGTTGAAAAAGACATTGGAGATAACGATAAAGATACCGACAGAAAAGCGAGAACGACCATATGTCTGTTACTAGAACCTGAATGTTTTACTCACGTCTACAATGTAAAGTCAGCAAAAGAAGCTTGGTCGAACTAACAAAAAGTGTATGAAGACAAGAGTTGAGGTAGACGAATTCGTCTCCAACGAGAGCTTTGGAGCTGTTAATTGGAAAACTTTGAGACAATGCAGTCCTATATTTCTAAGGTAATATTCCTTGCGCAACAGTTGGCAGATATTGAAGCAAAAATAGACGATGATTGGATAATATCTATTTTGCTAAGTAGTCCCCTTATAATGGCTGTAGATAATAGTGGACAAAAAATCACTCTAGAACAGATAAAAACAAAGCTGTTGCATGAAGGAAATAGACAGAGCAAAGAAAATGAGAACCAGGAACTGGCCTTAATGTCTAGAAAAGGACAAAAAGATGCTAGATCTGACACGAAAAGCAAAGATTGTAAGAAGAAATTTATATATAAATGCTTTAAGTGCCACGGGCTCGGACATAAAGCGTCGCAATGTACGGAGAGGGGCAAAACTGCAAATGTGTGCCTGAACGCAAAGAAAGCCATTGAAGCAGATAAGTGGTACCTCGACAGTGGCTGCTCAAACCATATGACCCACGACAAGCGAAAACTGGTGTCATACAAGCCACAAAAAGGCAACATGAGTATTACAGTTGTGAATGGACAAAAGTTACGAGTACAAGGACGTGGAACAGCAGAACCCTTAGTCAGCGCAAAAGAAAAAATAATTTTGAAAAACGTTTTACATACTCCAGATTTATCAATGAACCTTATTTCGGTCAGCGATTTGATGAAAAATGATTTCAATATAAATTTTGACAAAAAGGATGCACTATTCGAAAAATGAATAGAATAATTGCGACCTGTCAAGAAGTCGATGGTATTTTTGAATTGAATGAAAAAGAAAATTCAATGGTTGTCAACTTGACGATTTCAAATGAAATTTTGTCGAATTTGTGGCATAGAAGATTAGCACATTTAGGACAAAAATATATGATTACATTAAAGAATATGGTTACTGGAGTGGAATTCAAAACGAGTGATAGAGTTGAGCCTTGCATTCCATGCATCATCATCAGGAAAATCATGTAAAAGCTCATTTAAAAATAAAGGTAAGAGAGCACAAAATATATTAGATTTAATTCACACAGATATCTGCGGGCCGATGGAAGAGACATCGTTCTCTGGTTCTCGCTACATGCTGTTGTTTATTGACGATTACACTCGCAAGACACATGTATATTTCTTGAGAAACAAAAGTCAAACCTTCGACAAATTCCGAGAGTACAAAGCGGAAGTGGAGGAAGAGACTGGCAAGCAGATAAAGTGCGTGAGATCTGAGAATGGTAAAGAATTTTGTAACAATTTGTTTCAAAAATTGTTCAAGTCAGCTGGTATAAAGCACCAAAAGACTGTACCTTACACGGCAGAACAGAATGGCGTGGCTGAAAGGGCAAATCGAACAATAATAGAAAAAGCAAGGACTTGGCTTTGTGAAGCAAAACTTAGTAAGAAGTTTTGGGCTGAGGGAGTAAGTACCGTAGTTTATTTAAAGAATCGAAGCCCGACAAAGGCTATTACGAATAAAGTACCTCAGGAACTTTGGTATGGTTAGAAAGTAGACTTATGTCACTTGAAAATCTTTGGATGTTTAGCGTATGTACTAAAACCCAAACAGAGAAGGCAAAAGCTTGACATGAAGACTGAAGCCTTGATTTTCATTGGATACTGTGAGACTACGGAAGGTTACCGACTGATGCACCCACAGACTGGCAAGGTAACTGTTGCAAGAGATGTTAAATTCTTGGAGAACGTGTTCCCTGGTGATAGTGTAGAGGTTACGAAAAGCGCAGTTGTTCCTTTAAACATAGAACAGGAACAAATCGAATCTGCGATTTTGTATAGAGCTGATGTTCACTATAACAGTAAAGAAGCTCCTGTATCTAGTACAGAGTTTTCTTCAAGTGAAGAGGCGTGTACCGAAGAATATAGTACTAAAAACGCTGGAACGAGTATTGAGCCGAATGTTTCAACAAGCGAACCGACTGAAGAGCCGAGCGTTGAACATAGCTATAACCTACGATCACGAAAGCAAGTTGACTACAAATGCGCGTGTACAAAAGCTATTGCTGGAATTGACGGCAATCCAACGACAGTAGAAGAGGCGTTAGGAAGGCCTGATCGTGATTTATGGCAGAAAGCGATGGACGATGAACTACAATCGTTGAAAGAGAACCAAACGTGGACTTTAGTTGACCTACCACGCGATAAGAAGCCGATCCAATGCAAATGGATATTTAAGATTAAGCGCGATAGTGATGGTAAGGTCTCAAAATATAAAGCCAGGCTGGTAGCGAAGGGATTTACCCAGGTACGTGGCGTAGATTATAACGAAACTTATTCCCCCGTAGTGAGAAGCTCGACTTTGCGATTGTTATTTGCATTAGCTGCAGAATATGATTGGAACATTGACCAATGGGATTTAACGTCTGCTTTTCTATATGGAAAGCTGGACGAGGATATTTATATGCTCCAGCCAAAGTGCGCAATCGCCAAAGGTCAAGAGACCAAGGTATGCAAAGATCGTTGCAAATTGCAAAGATCGTTGTATGGACTGAAACAGGCTTCGAATGCCTGGTTCCATGAGCTTGATAGGGATATGCTGAAATTAGGTTTTACTCAATCTAAGATAGAGCCATGCCTATATCAAAAGATCTTCGGTGATGGAGATAGGATGGTGGTAGTAGTACCTATATGTTGATGGTATTTTTATATTCTGTGGTAAAAACCATGTAAAAGACAAAAATAAACTAAAAGACGGTTTATTGAAAAAGTTTAAGGTCAGGGACCTACGAGTAGGTCGTGCTAGACATGTTTTAGGTATGAGGCTAAGGAGAGATAAAAACATACTTTACCTTGATCAAGAACAATATGTGCATACCTACCTAATGTTTTAAAGGAATTTGACATGATCGACTGTAAACCAGTTGTTACCCCGATGGAAGCAGGTCTTAGATTGGAGAAAGCTTCGGATCTCAGTTATAGTTTGCCATATCAAAATCTTGTAGGATGTCTGAACTATTTAGCATAAAATAGTAGACCAGATATCGCTCACGCTGTTAGTGTTTTATCACAATTTAATTCATATTATGATGAAATACATTTTAAGTGTGCAAAACGAGTGCTTAGATATCTAAAAGGGACATCGGATTTTGCGCTCACCTTCCAAAAAACTGGTAAGATAGAGCTTTTAGGCTACGTTGACGCGGATTGGGGTGGGTCCGTAGACAGAGAAACTAAGGTGGGTCTTACGATCGAAAATCCTTTACGGGTCTAATGTTTAAATTAGGCGAAAATTTAGTTACGTGGGAAAGTCGCAAGCAGAGATGCGTGGCGCTGTCTTCTACGGAGGCTGAGTATATAGGTCTTAGCCAAGCATCTAAGGAAGTGATATATTTAAGAAGTTTGTTAAAAAGCCTAACAAATGATAATTGCGACAAACCAGTAGTAATTTATAATGATAATCAGTCTGCACATCACATTGCTAAAAACAAGATGAACCACAACAGAACGAAACATATCGATATAAGCTTTCATTATGTTCGCGAAGCGATATCGAATGAAGCGGCTGAGGTACGATATATACCTTCACAAGAACTGGTGGCAGACATGTTAACAAAGTCTCTGCCAGGCCCCAAAATTAAATTTGCTTTAGCGAGATTACCCATTAAGAGGGCGGGTGTTAGAAGTGAGGTAACATAAGCTGTAATGGTTTAATCTCTATATAGTTTGTAATTATGATGCCTAGGTATAGGTAAAGAATAATTTTAGTATTAATTTTTGTGTACGTTTATATACTTAAATGTATGCGTAATGTGCCAGATTAAGGGGTCGTGTTGGAGGTTCCATATCTTGCACTGGCAGCATTCCATATACAGTATGTTAGTTTAAACGAAGGACATATTCAAACCCACAATAGTGTATGCTTATATGATACTAATAAAAATATGAACAAAAAAAAAACACTGATAAATAACAAACAGAACCATGCCAAAAATTTCGCAAAAGTCTCACAACGTGTATACACCCTTGCGCTAACGTGTTATTATTATCGCAGAACATGTGCGCGGGTCAATATCATTCCATAACACGTAGGTACGAACCATATCCCAGTATGCTTCTTTGGAATATTGATATGACGTCATTTTTAGTTAGTCAAGTACACGTTTACAGAACACACGTAGCGGTAAGCGGGGTTGATTATGCAATACGCGGAAGCGCAAGACATGCGGAACTACCGGCGCGCTCGCATAGACTGCGGTCAGCGCGGGGGCGGGTCATGTCGGTGCATCGGAACAACACAAAGGAAAGGGCGAGGGGGGAGGGCGGGGTTTACGCACGAGCTTGCCACGTGATCACTTAGGTACTGTTTACAAGTTCACTTCTTGCGCACTCAGTGTTCATGATAATGTATTTTATAGGACAATTACGTCAAAAATTTAGGTTATAGGTTTTTTATATATTTGGGACGGGAATCGAATACTGAACACCCTCCCTTAATATGTCCCTCGTTTAACCTAACATACTGTATAAATAGTAATCTGCCACATTAGGTGTGTTTTGACTTGTTGGTTGTCATTCCGTAAAAGTGAATAAAACTGTCTTGACTGTAATGTGTGTTTTATATAAAACTATATAATAACATAGGTTCACCTGCGTACTCTGTACAACAATTCCCTACAATTATGTATTATACATCAAAATTCTGAGCAAAATTGCAGTATTAGGCTCCAAATTTTTCAAAACCTTAGCTCGAATAGTTTTTGAGCTACGAAGCAATAAGTATGTGTAAGCTGGGGACACGTCACACGGGCTTACACATGGTGAATTACGATAACTATATAAGATGCAGTTTTCTTTTAAAGATCAAATAACATGTTATAATTGGAGCACACACGAGGCATCATTTCAAATCTCTTTTCCCGCCAACATTTTTAAAATATTCGGTCGTGAGCGGTCAACCGCGATGTTGCCGTTCCGTGCATTATAAAATTGCTATCGAGTCTGAATTTTAGCTCTAACATTATAAGAGTTATTTTAATTCGGTCTTTTGTACTGACATATGGAAAATATTCTTAGACTAGGAGCTGCTGTCTCTTAACATTTACATGTACCTATGTAGTCGAGCGCCTGGGGATTTTGACCTCGAACTTTTGCTGCAGTGAATGAAATTATGCTTGAAGTGGAATTTTATTTGTTAAACTATAAATTGCAATGTTTACTATTTTCTTTTTTGTGCTTTTGATTTTTTAATTATTGAAACGGAAAAATATATAAAAAAAAAATTTAAGCATATAATTTTTTATTAAATAATATTATTTTTATGTATACGTTTCATTTGACTTAAATAGGCATAGAAGAACATATTTCGAAGTTACCTAAATGTATTAATGGCCGTAGGGACCCGGAGCAGGTAGCAAAACGCGGAGAGGGGAGTGGCAGCGGCAGCTGCAATGTACAACGAAACGAAATTTTTCTAAATAGTTCAGTTATAAATGACACGTGTCCTGTACATGTTGTGTATATTTAACAGTGAAAATTGTGCATGTTGTGTATTTTTAACAGTGAAAATTGTGCGATTATACGAACATTTTTGGCTATATTTATGTCGGAAGTTTCATTGCAGACGGTTTATTCCTATTCAACTTTTACATAAGACTTTTTATTTCATCGCTTGGTAAGTAATTTGATTAAAAATCTGCAGTTTGTTATTAAATGATCAATTAAATAATGGATAAATAGATGAATGAAGGTCAATTCAAGTAAAAAAAATTATAATAAATAAAACGCAATAAATTAATAGAAAATTTAATTCTTTCTGTTTCAGTTTTTTAATAATATATAAACCAAGAACCAGTAGCATGAATGATGAGCACAGCTGCTGCTGCATAATATGTGAAAAATTGGGTTCATCCTCCAAAACCAATGCAGAATTGGGTGATATTATAAAAATAAGTAGAGGAGTAACCTCTTTGAGAACTGCTTCAAGCGAACGACAGGATGGATTGTTACCTCATTTACAAACTGAATTTGTTTATGCTCATTCAATTTGCCGACAAAAATATATTAATAAAAAATATATTAAATGTCTCAGAAGAAGCCAAATGAAACCTCATTTTCACCTCTGAAAAATAAGCTTCGCTGTAGCACAGTTTTATCTAGCTTCGATTGGGAAAAAAATTGTTTCCTGTGTGGGCAAGAAGCTGATGAAGAAAAACAAGCTAAATTCAATAAAAATCGCCGAAGACAAATTTCTTACATCAATACTCCAACTTTAAATGACACTTCTGTGAATTTTATAGCTGTACAGAAAGATCGTGAAATTTATTTTCTAAAGCCATCCCGAGGCAAAGTCCAACAAAAAATATTCTCTTCGAAAAGTTTAGAAAATTCCTTTCCGAAATGTAAAGAACATATTCTTTTTTTGCATGCTTTTACTGGCTGTGATACAACATCTACGTTTTTCAATAAAGGTAATATTAAATTTGCTAAAAATTTTGAGAAACGTCATGATTTACACGAATCAGCAAAAGTATTCAAAAATGTTAACGAAGACGCCAATAATATATTTGAATCAGGTATAACATGTATTTTGGGTTTATATGGAGCTCCAGCAAAAATTAAAGATTTAAATACGTTGAGGTTCAATTCTTTCATAAAAGCAATGGCAAGAAAAACAAGTGTCGTATTATCATCATTACCTCCTACAACAGATACAGCATTTGAACACTTGAAAAGAGTGTACTTGCAAATTCAGATATGGCTAGGTAATGACGTAAATATTGAAAATTGGGGATGGAAATATTCCCGAAATATGGTCATTCCAGTAACAATGACTCAATTACCAGCTCCGGATAATCTACTACAAATATTGTTTTGTAATTGTAAAAAGGGATGTGGAGCTGCTTGTGGATGTCGGAAAAGTGGCTTATACTGTAGTGTAGCATGTCGACAGTGCAACGACAACTGTTTAAATACTCAATCTATTATTCAAATAAATGAAGTCG
Organism: Pseudoips prasinana; assembly: GCA_951640165.1. NCBI lineage: Eukaryota > Metazoa > Arthropoda > Insecta > Lepidoptera > Nolidae > Pseudoips > Pseudoips prasinana. The sequence continues at coordinate 32,477,142 of OX621246.1, forward strand.
AAGAAAATATTTAATATGTACCAAAATGTAAATTGTTCAAATAAAAAACATTTTTTAATAATATTTTCATTTTTTATTAAATTTTCCTTCATTTACTTTTTTTCCCCGATTACTGTCTGAATATACTGTTTTAATTATGTAAACTATCATTTTTTTTAAATCAAGGGCACAATTTTTTAATTGGTAAACTTTTTAATGTATATTAGTAGCTAAACATTGCATTTTAAATTTTTAAATTTCATTCACTCTAGCTCAAGTTCGAGGTTTTAAGGTTTTTAACGCCCCAGGTGCTTTACTAATGAGAAACATTTCGATTTTGACTTGTATGTACACTTATCAATTAACTATATGTATTTATTGTAAGTATGTGTACCTATACAAAGTATAGTTCCACCATAAATTAACAACTCAAAAATAAATTATCTACCTTAAAATTTTGTTATAGCGTGCCGAAGTAAATAAAATACTTGTTGGGTTGAACTTCTTACAGAGCGCGCGCGCACGGCTATAACAGTAATTTCTTAGTGCGCTAACAAAATGTTTGATTTTTTGTTCGAGTATCATCGGCTCTCGTCGGCTGGCAACTATTGAAGCGCGCGGAACGGCAACGGCGCACTATATCCCTTCCGAGCTATATTCAAAATAACAAATACAAGTATATACTTAGTTACGACACATAATGCAGTGCGGTGCAACAACGATAACCTATTTTGACAGAAATTACAATTTAATTTGGGTCAGCGTGGATTGATAGCATGTATAGAAAGTAAGTTTGTATAGGCAGATTTATCTCTTGTATTTTAATGTTAACAACTAAATTTTAAAAATGAAAGGCTTATTAACGGTTAGGGTTTATATAAAAGTAACTACTTACATATATCTTTTGGAAAAAAAGTAGTTCTGTATTTTTAATATACTTTTATCATTGTTTTCAGAATACTTAATATGCACGTAAATTGTATAGAAAAAATACTGAGCAACTCACTATTTTTAATAAAACATTTTCTCCCAGATGTGTATACACTGTAATGTTGGATACTCAGAATGGTTAACGTACGATGATTTGGAAGTAAATATTGAGAAACACAATGGTAAAACTATGGTATTATCACATTAAATTAAATTTAAAATCTGTTAGGGTTATTTATTAAATATAAAATTAAACATGTCAATTTATACAAGATGTCAAAAGAATATTAAGAACTGATAATCAATCGTAATATGTATGTAATTAAAAGTTGATTAATGTGAAAATTGTAACTGAACAATTTAATTGCTTTTATGAAATATACCGTTATCACTGTTGTTTTAATAAGTAATACCTTAAATATTTGGCTATTTCTATTTATTTATTAAGTCGAAACTGATTGAGGCAAAAAGCTCTGGTGCACAAGCAGGATTATTAGGTAGTGAAACTTTTATTATACCGTCTACTGACCTGTGATTGTGTACGTAAATACCCACAAAAATATTAATAATAAAACTATGATAATTGAACGGTTTTTGTTACGAATCCATGTTGTTAAATAAAGCTATTCCAATTAAAATGTCTTTATATTATTACATAGCAAAGTAAAAATGAATGATAATTTAGACCCAGACACAGAACAAATAATCGTGTTCATGATATAACGACTTGTTGTGAGTGTGAATCGAATCCACGACCTCTGGCTTAGCCGTCATGGTCACTAACGACTAGACCAATAGACCAGCCACTGTGGTTACTTGCTTAAACTGAGTCGCATACTTGGAGTGGCACCATCACTCTACATAAGTCCGCAGCCAGAAACAACACTATCTCGGCAGTGATATGTTAGGTACCGATGGTAATCAATGATTGCCAGAGCTCATTGGGGGAAACAGAAATAGCTATGCTAGCGACAGAGAAGACTTTGTTTTTGTAGCTAGCATAGTTGGTAGCATGCGACAGAGCTTTGTCCTCTGTATTGTACACAATGTCAAAGACATGAACTTTGCTATGGGTGGCGTGGTGGTTATTATTTTTCATCAGGTGAGCCACAACCTCGTCTGGCACCTTTGGAAATATAAAAACAATAACGAATAAGTAGTCCTACTTTCCAGTCGTTTGTAGTAAACAAAACTGTAAAATATAATACTAGTGAACTGTGTGTAACACTAATTTATGCATTATGCCGACGAGAGCCGATTGTACTCGAACAAAAAATCAAACATTTTGTTAGCGCACTAAGAAATTACTGTTATAGCCGTGCGCGCGCGCTATGTAAGAAGTTCAACCCAACAAGTATTTTATTTACTACGGCACGCTATAACAAAATTTTAGGGTAGATAATTTATTTTTGAGTTGTTAATTTATGGTTGAACTATACTTTGTATAGGTACACATACTTACAATAAATACATACAGTTAATTGATAAGTGTACATACAAGTCAAAATCAAAATGTTTTTCATACATGTAAATGTTAAGAGACAGCAGCTCCTAGTCTAAGAATATTTTCCATATGTCAGTACAAAAGCTTAAATGATCGAGACCGAATTAAAATAACTCTTATAATGTTAGAGCTAAAGTTCAGACTCGATAGCAATTGTATAATGCACGGAACGGCAACGTCGCGGATGACCGCTCCCGACCGAATATTTAAAAAATTTTGGCGAGAAAAGCTGATTTGGCTTATAATTTTGAAAGTAAAAGGCCTAGAGATTTGAAATTATGCCTCGTGTGTGCTCCAATTATAACATGTTATTTGATCTTTAAAAGAAAACTGCATCTTATATATAAAATTGCAGTATTAGGCTCCAAATTTTTCAAAACCTTAGCTCGAAGTTTTTGAGCTACGAAGCAATAAATATGTGTAAGCTGGGGACACGTCACACGGGCTTACACATACTAATACTGCAATTTTGCTCAGAATTTTGAGGTATAATTCATGATCGTAGCTTAAATAATTACGAAGATACACATGTGTAAGCCAGGGACACGTGTCTCCAGCTCGCACATGGATTTATGATCGTAGTTTAAATAATATTTGAGTGTGATGGCTAGATTTTTTGGCCCTCATTGCTCCAATTATGAGCAAAATTTTTGACTATATTTTAAAACCCTAACATCACAGGTTTTGCCCCAACGGCATGTGTCAGCTGGAGACACGTTTGTCCAGCTTACACACATTTAACAAATCATAGAAACGAAGTTGTGATTGCTGTAATTCTATGACTGAAACTTTAAATTGCTCAAATTATGCTTTAAAATATGGCATACTTAGAATTACGATTATAACAATGAGGAAGCTGGGGACACGCACATTAAAAAAACTATAAGTAAAAATATTTAGGAGTGTACGTTTGGGTTAAAGCAATATGACAAATTCAAAAATTGAAATTTTATAGAGATATATTCGCACACCACAGAGGTTCATGGGTTCGATTCCCACCCGCACTAAAATTGATTAACTTAAATATTTACTATAATAACATTCTCTTAGATTAATTATGTATTTCATATTTAATTCAACCAGTTTTTGCATATACTTTTAGTAGTAACTTTACCTTTAAGTCTTGCGCTATCCGCATCCAGCGATTTCCAGCGACCCGCACAAGATCATCGGTCCATCTTGTAGGGGGCCTGCCCACGCTGCGTCTTCCGGTTCGTGGTCGCCACTCGAGAACCTTTCTGCCCCAACGGCCGTCGGCTCTACGAGCTATGTGCCCTGCCCACTGCCACTTCAGCTTGGCAATTCTTCGGGCTATGTCGGTGACTTTGGTTCGCCTGCGGATTTCGCCATTTCTGATGCGATCCCGCAGGGAAACTCCGAGCATAGCCCTTTAAAAGGAGGTTATTGCTTGATCTGTTATCAATTTTACATCGAACTTTGTGTCAGGCGAAACGCTGCCTAAATTAACTATTTTCGGTTTAATATTACGGCCTCCCTGATCTTCCCTGCTTTATTTTTCAATTTAAAATAATTTATTTCGGAAAAATATCCTTATAATGTAAGTATAACTTAGCCTAATGTTAGTATAAATTATATTAAGGGTGTCTGGACTCTTACCCACCTCTGTAAAAGGGGAGAGTCTCACCGATCAGAAAACACATTCAGGATGCCATTGGAGAAGCGCAAGCGCTCCATCGTGGAAGCGCAGCGCCTCCGCATGATCGCGGCGAACCCGTCGACGCACGACTCCGCGAGCTTGTCTGACGCGCTACACCGCCACGGCAACCCCAAGAGCACCCTTACTTACTTACTTAGTTATCGTGTCAGAGTGTCAGAGTTGTTCAAGCCGCCCATTAGGCCTCTGACATGGCTTAACGACTGTTGCCTGATGCCTACAACCGGGACCAACAGCTTAACGTGGCCTCCGAAGCACGGAGACGCTCAGAAATTAAACCACTTTTGTGGTCACCCATCTATGGACTGACCGCGAGCCTAGTTGCTTAACCTCGCCAATCTCTTACGGACCGGTGAGAGCATCTAGCTGTGAGCTGAGTGAGGTGAGAGCACCCTGAATGCGTTATTGTACTGTACGCGCAGATGTATGCCCACTGGGTATACTTGGTCCAGTCTGCACGTGTAAAACGACTGGCAGAAGGCCTTAAAGAGCGTTATCTTAACAGGGTTAGTACAGCGTGCAAACCTGCGGGCCAGCATGTTGCAACGGACAGCGACCTGCGCTCCCTGTCTATGTTTGCATTGTCTTTCAAGTCGTCAGTGACCCCGTGACCCAAATACTTAAACATCTAAACCCGACTTAAAGGAGACAAATATTTTGCGGGGGTGAAAATTAAACGCGCTGCATGATCAATATAATGTATATAATTTTCAACAAGGAATGTGCTAGTATAAATTCTCTAAAGTATAAATTCACTTAAGTTACAATTATGCTACGTGCGTTTTTAAAATAAAATATCTGTTGGTACTTGCTCGTACGATTTCAATGCACAAAATCACACAAAAATTAATTTAATATTATTACTAATAGGTACCATGACCATTTCTTTGTATTTTATTAAAAAGTAAATTTTTAAGTTATTGAGTGCAGTGATTTGTTTAATTACTTTCCAAACCACACCTCATACGCTTTACATTTATTCCGCTAAATTGTTACCATTTAAGTGGAATCTGCATTTTTACCTTACCTCGCAATGCATGTTGGCAGCTATTGAGAATCACTGCCAAAAAACTCAGTAGAAATCCTTGTTTAATATTTCGCAAAACTAAATTGACACAAGTAAAGATGCCCTGTCCCTTTCATTAGTACTATGTTAGAAGGAAATACAATTAGTTTAAATGTTATGGCATAGTGTCTAGGGTGTCTAACAATAAACAAAAACGTGATAACCGGGCGCTTTTTACGAACGGCACTGCAAGTGTGCTTTTTAAATATTTTTTCCTCCCATAAATGGAATAAGAAAACAATATTTAGATGGAAGATTCCTTTAATTCTCTTTTCTCATCCAAAACTGACTAAATTGCCTGACCGTTTAATTTTTTAGTTTTAAAATCGCTACATTTGTTTACCAAGAATTTTATTTGGCAGTTTTAAAGACATTTCTTTCTTTATGAGATTATATATACTTATAAAAACAAATCGGACGCATAGTTGTCGCAGATTTCTAAATTTGTCGTAAAATATTGCCTGGTCTTAAAATCCAGGGAGAAAATTGGCGGAGTGCATTTGTATTTGAAAAAGCAGCCAAGAATGGCTCCTAAGGTTGAAATTTCAACATAAATGATAGGTAAAGTTCTTCTATACCGAGGGTCGTGTGGTCCTGCAAGTGTGTCCCGTGGTACGGGTGAGCCAGGCTAGGCGGGCGTGGTGCTGTAGAGGTGGTCCCAGTGCGCGGGGCACTGCAGGAAGTACTTGCGCGCGGCCGCACTGAAGCGGCGCCGGTACTCGTCCGGCGACACCACGGTGGGCTGGCCCGACCCCAAGTTCTTCTTCACCAAATGTTCCAGCTTCTTGTCCCACGTGAACGTGCGGATGTAATCTGCGAACATAAAAAACACCTTAAACTGTCTTCAATTCCTCACAGGAAGCTCTTTTGGTATTAAATAATCCATACTGTTAAATATGCGACTATAATCCAACAGAAAAAATGGTTTTCTTTTCTATACAAGTCACATTCGAGAATTTTGATTTCACCGGAAAAGGTCAGGTTAAAAATACCAGCACATTCTACAAAATTTTTCTTGATAAATTTTTATCAGTTCAGAGTGTTCGTTTGTGGAATGCGCTGCTAATGTAAGTGCGTCAAGCACAAAGTCTGCATAAGTTCCAGCAAAATGTAAAGCATCACTATGGGATTGCATTAAACCAACAAATAGGTATTACAGTAATATGTAAGTATCGATTTATTATTATGTACTAGCTGCCCGGTACGTGCTTCGCTACGCTTTTAAGTATTAGTACAAATGGTTTGTATATGGGAGTATAGAAAGATGTTGATTTTACACTTTTTCAAGACTTTTTTTAAATTTCTTCTACGTACAAACCTTCCCTGGACTTCCACGAATAATTCAAGACCAAAATTAGCCAAATCGGTAAAGGCGTTGTTGAGTTATAACATTACAACGAAAAGTGGCATTGATTTTTATATATATAGATTAACAGTAGGCTCTTCTTCTGAGTATGCGTTACCAAAAGTGTGATCGGGCGTGGAGATAGAAAGAGAGCGTACTATAAGGCAAGAGAGAGAAGTGCGAGCACACATTTTGTTTCCCTTTTGCTCTCATAGCCAGTTACGTTTCGTATATCTAGTTTTAGTTTGCCTATGGCGGTACGCACCGATGATGCCGAGCACGAGCGAGTGCTGGCCGACGCCCAGCAGCAGCGAGTAGTCCATGACGGCGTGCGCGGCCAGGAAGGCCGTGTCGCGCTCCACGCACGCCCACAGCACCGCGCCCGTGTGCCACGCCACGTACAGCGGGGACTCCCAGCGCACTGCGTACAATTACACGGTTATGCGTAAAACACCAACAACCTCGGCAGACAAGATAGCTAACACTATTAGCAACAACTTTTGTTCTACGAGTTCGGACATAACACAGTACATAAAAAATAAATATAAGATTTTGTTGTACTATCGAGGTACGTCTATGTTTCATTCATACGGTGTTCAGTTCGCACGCGATGGCGCTGCTAATAATATTTCCTTCACCAGATATGTATCTAATTAATTTCACGACTTGGTATTGGTAATTTGGATACAGTATGTTTATGAAATCTTTACGATGCGGGTAGAGTTATAAATATTCAAGCGGGAAGTGAAGTAAAATCTAACAAAATATCAAAAGTTGTTGCTTATGGTGTTAACTATCTTATCCTGCGAGGTAGTTGGTGTTTTAGAAGAAACGTTGTAAATACAATTGACATCGTTCCAAGCGTCGCAACTGGTGCCTCATTAAATTTATTCCACCACCAATGCTCACATGCACTCAAGCGAGTACAAGCACATACCCTGTAATTCTGTGGTAATAAGGTGAAAGGGGATGAATTAAAAATATTAAAAAATGAGTTCTTTCCAATGGTTTTAAAACATCCATATCTAATACGGTAAAAAAGAGATTTATCAAATTAATCCATATAAAATGTGCACTAAATTGATACTTTAGAATTTTATATATTAAGCAACTTCGGTACTGGACTTTTGTTTGTGTGTGTGCGTGCGCACGCGCGCGTGTTTGTATATCTCTGTCTGTATGTGGGTGTGTGGTTCTTACAACTTAGCAAGTTCTCGTGCATACCCCACGCTTCGCCGCTACTGTATGAGTGTTTTTTCTTTTTTTTTTTAATATATAGGGACAATGTCACACAGATCATCCTAGCCCCAAACTAAGCAAAGCTTGTACTATGGGTACCAGGCGGCGATAAACATACTTATATAGATAGATTAATACTTAAATACATAGAAAAACATCCATGACTCAGAAACAAATATTCATGCTCATCACACAAGTATTTGCACTTACCGGGATTCGAACCCAGAACGTAGGCAAGAGCACTACCGACTAGGCTACGGTATGAGTGGAGGGATAAACAAGTTTTGCTCAATGCCCTACGCTTCACTGCTACTGGAGTGTTTGTGGTACGTACGGTTTAGCAAGTTCTCGTCCATGAGCACGGCGAGCGGCTGCGTGTCGGGCGTGAGGCGGTGCCTGCTGGAGCCCTTGAGGTCGAAGCGCTTGGCGGTGCTGCTGCAGTTGTACCAGATGTTCTCCATGACCAGCACGCCGTTACCGGCCCCACCCACACTGTATACGCCGAGGATACGAGCTGAAATCCGATGGGATGATTATATAATACAACCGGGCATCAAGCGCAGTTTTCCGTACTCTAAGAGTCACGGGTGTCTAACACCACCAACGTTTCGTCTACTAACGTTTCGTATACTAGCAAATAATGCAAGAACACGCACTCCCGCGTTACGTTGCGTGATGCGGTGCAGTGTGTTCATCGCCTAAAATCAAAGAAAATGACCATTAGCTGCCCGGAGTCTGAACTCCGGGCAGCTAATGGGCATTTTCTTGCCTCAACACTTTTTGGACAGATTAGTGAACATTAACATTGACATAATCATTCATTCCGTCATGATTTTAGGCGATGAACACACTGCACCACATCACGCAGCGTAACGCGGGAGTGCGTGTTCTTGCATTATTTGCAAGTATCTGTGTTTGTATAGAAATCACGCGCAGTATTGCAGATCACGCGCCTACATGCGGAGAAAAACGTACCGTACGTATACGTACGTGGCACCGGGGCTAGACGCAAGGTATGGCACATCGAGTTCTGCAGTATCGTGCGTCATTTTGACACGGCTACTATAACTACTATTTCGAAATGGATCTGGATGTCGATAGATTTATGTATATTTCAAATCGAAAGTCGTGAAGCAATTTTATATATGATTTTTAAAAAACCAAACAGATAATATAACTGTAGCATTCTGAATTAGTTCTAAATGAATAACCATTTTTTTTTTGTATAAAACACAATGGTCGGCAATGTGCTATCACCACCGCAATCTGATGTGAAATGATGCCTCTAGGCAACCGTGAATATACCACAGTTCCGCGCGTTTGTGCGGAGTCTGCATGATGACGCACTCCTGCACCCGCACGGGTCTCTGTGTCGTCAAGCACCCCGCAGCGTGGCGCACGGCAGTGTGCGAATCGCCTTAAACTAGGCGACAAATTTATGAATTTTAACATAGTATAAAAGAAGAGAAATAGTTTAACTTACCTAATAAACTGGGCAGCTTATTTTGCCTGCAGTTGTTGACGTAACCAAAATAATGCGGCGCGAATTCTAAGAACTGTTGCCATTCGGGTTTCGTCATCTCTTTGAGCACATATCTATCGTCTGAAAGATAACAACACATTTATGTAATTTTTCTTAACTACTAACCTAACTTAAACAGAATTTATGAAGACTGTAAGTTTGTTTCTTACTTACGTTACGGAATTTCTCCGTCGTTTGTGTACTGTGTAATAGTTATTTGTATTCGATGGCAAATGGTTTTTGTATAGTCCTATACAATTTTGTACAAATCAGTTACCATAAGGAATAGTTTAAGTTGTGATGTTTATAAACAGTATTAAATAGGTGCCCCGGTGTATACTTAATTTCGTTCAGGTACATGGCAAGTCAAATGTGCTCTTATTGTAGTTTTGCTTATCCCTTTCACTGGCAATATATGGCAGATGATGCCCTCCTCTATCTCGCACAGCCCCCCTGCAGTACGCAGTGTGCTACTCTAACCTGTGGTCTTGCAGAACGTGGAGCCCGACTTGCCGCCCCGCGCCGCCCACGGCACGCAGTGCGCCAGCGAGCGGATGAAGCCCTCCTCTATCTCGCACAGCCCCTCTGAAATGCATAATGTACTCCTTTAACGAACTCGGGAACATATTAAGTTGGGGAAAAAGTCTATACGCATTACAGTATGTATGAACTTGTCATAAAATCTCTTTGGATACTATTTGTATCTGGCTGGTTTTGGTATCATTGAAAGTTTAAATTTTAAAGAGCATAATTCCAAATTCAAATTAGTAAAATGTGTGATTTTCATTTGTTTTTCGTACTGTCATGATGAGTGAATCTAATGAAGAAATTCGATACATTTGAAAATGTTACTACAAAAAAGGTAAAAATGCAACTAAGCCGCGAAAACAATTGCCATGTTTATGGACCTAGTGTAATATCTGTGGGAGTAGCACAAATTTGGTTAATGCGTTTTCAATTCGGTTATTTTGATATCAAAGATGCACGTCGCTCTGGTCGCCCGATTACGGATAAAATAGATGCCATTTTCAAAAAGTGGAGCAAGATCGGCATATCAGTAGTTACGACGTAGCTGAAGAACTGGGAATTGACCAGTTTTGGAGCATTTGAAAAAAGGTCGATATTTGGATACCTCACGAGCTCACTGAAAGAAACCTAATGAACCGTGTACTCATTTGTGATTCTTTATGACGACGTATGAAACCGAATCATTTTTGAAGAAGCTGTTAACTGGTGATGAAAAGGGGATCACGTACGACAAGAACAGGCAAAACAGGTCGTGGTCAAAGGCCGGTCAGGCTTCACAGACTGTGGCGAAACCTGGGTTAACTCGCATCAAGGTGATGCTGTGTGTGTGGTGGGATTGGAAGGGCATTATTCATTTTGAGCTGTTACCACCAAACAGGACCATCGATTCTGAACTCTACTGCGAACAACTGATGAGATTAAAGCAAGAAGTTGAGAGAAAGCTGCCGGAATTAATCAACAGAAGGGGTGTGGTTTTGTATCATTATAACGCTAGACCTTCACACATCTTTAGCCTGAGCTTTCGGCTGGGAGGTGTTAATGCATTTGTAGTCCTGACCTTGAACCTTCAGATTTCCACCTGTTTCGGTCTTTTCAGAATTCTTTAGGCAGTGTCAGGTTAACATCACGAGAGGACTGCCAAAACCACTTGTCCGCGTATTTTGATCAGACGTCCCAAAATTTCTACAAGATGGCAAAAAGTTATCGATCAAAATGGTACCTACATACTTTAATTAAATGTAAATAAACTATATAAAAAAAGGTTTTGAATTTTCTTAAAAAATGCTAAGTAACTTTTTCTCCAACCTATTATAAACTAACAGATTAGCCTAAAGGTACAAGGACAAAATGTATAATTACAGACCGCTGTCTTAAGAATACATTATACATTTAGTCAGTTAAATATAAATAAATATCAAATAAATAACAAACACTACAAAAAAGAAAGAATCAGCCGAATCGGTTCTGCCGATCTGAAGTTATGCACTTACATACAGTGCATAACTTCAGATCGGCTGAACCGATTCGGCTGATTCTTTCTTTTTTGTAGTGTTTGTAATTGTCAGGATAAGGTTTGCATAAAAGAAAATGCTGCAAAATTATTCAGAAAAATTTCAATTGGGATTATAATCTCCATATAAAAAGTGAGAGTACGAGTACTAGTACGACGGAAGACTAGAGAGAAATCGACAAAAATATTGGTGGAATGAGAAGTTCACATTTAACTTTTAGCTTCTAAAATTATTTTATTTGTTACACTAAAAAATATTTTATTTCATTTTCTAATTTTCTAGATAGGAAAAAGATAACAAATCAAGTGAAGGAACAATTTCAAGGCATTTTATGTTTGTTTGAGCGTTTGAATGTAAAGGGTGTCTCGGAATGTTTTTCGTTTTTGAATTGACCAATACGCGCCAACCGCAGGTAGCAGGGGGAGGGGAGTGGTCTCAAACGCTTGGCCGGCTTGTTAAGTTTAGTAGCCATGAATCGTTTCACGGGACCGCAGCGCGCGTTTTGCGTGCGAGCGTTTTATAAAAACAACGATTCCTTCACTATTGTTCGTCGTCTCTACAGGACACATTTTAATTTAACAAGCTTAAAACATGTGCTAAGTGCCAATTTAATTAAGCATTGGGTGTGCAAGTTTGAAGAGACTGGGAATACAATGCCGGACAAATCGTCTGGGCGCAAAAGGACATCAAGAACGAGCATGAATGTTGACCGCGTTCGCCAGTCTGTTATGGACGACCCACGGCAGTCGATGAGATTGCGCGCAGCTTCTCTTAATTTGACAAATCTACGGTTCATCGCATTATTTTGAATGACTTACATTTTCACCCCTATAAAATTGTTATTGTCCAAGAAATTAAACCTGATGATCCTGATAAACGAGTCGAATTCTGCAGGATAATGAAAATCCGTTTTAGGAGTTTCAATAACATCTGGTTCTCCGACGAATCAAATTTTCACATCAACGGTCACGTGAATAAATAAAATTGCAGATACTGGGCTTCCGAGAATTCACTAGAACTGCATCAGAAGCCCTTGCACTCGCCAAAAGTTGTTGTTTGGGCTGCCATATCAATCAAGGAATTATTGGTCCTTATTTTTTTGAGGATGACCGAGGTCGAACTCAGACCGTTAATTCTGATCGATATTGCCATATGATCCGGACTTTTTTGGCTACAGAAATGCAAAACCAGTATGGCTACAACCGCAACACCTTTTTCCAGCAAGATGGAGCCACTTCTCATGTTACAAATGACTCATTAGCTGCTCTTCACGATTTATTCCCTGGAAGAGTGAAAAATCGCCGAGGAGACATCAACTGGCCACCGAGGAGCCCTGATTTAACGCCTGCTGTTTTTTTCCTATGGGGCTACCTAAAAAGTACAGTTTACAATCCATTGCCACCCAACCTGAATGTTTTAAAACAAAAAATCACTGAAGAAATTAACTCTATTCCAAGAGGGATTCTCCAGCGAGTGATTGAAAATTTTAGCTCTAGGTTAAATGAGTGTGAACAAGTGAATGGTGCGCATTTGAAAACGGTTGTTTTTCATAAATAAACTTCAAGAGCTGCTCTTCAATTGAATAATAAATAAAACTACTTTTAATTGATATTGTTGTTTTTTATTTACCATCTAAAAACGAAAAACATTCTGAGACACCCTTTATAATGCGTCCCGATAGTTGGCGCTTCGGTCAGATTTCAGGCCCTATTCTATTTTCAGGGCAGGACAACGTCTGCTTAGAAAGATAGTTACTAATAAAATACCAAATATTTTTTCCCCAATTACTTATTCCAACTTTATTAATTGTGGTTGGAATTGGCAATTGAATACCCAGCATTGCGAGTATTCAATTGCCAAACCTGGCTGCAGAGTAAAACAGCAAGGCTCCACTTACTGTCGTGCTTGTCCTTGGAGTCGTCGTAGCAGGCGCAGGCGGCGGGCTCGGCGCTGGCGGCGCTGAGCGGCGACAGCAGCGAGTGGCGCATGCGCTGGAACTGGCTCGCGAAGTACACGCGGCACACCAGCCCGTCCTGCCACGCGGACCGGCACAGTACCGCACACATTGGTTAAATTGAAGACATACTTATTGTCATTGATTACTAACATTGAATTAATGTATAATTAAGAATAATAATAAGTCATTTATTCTCTCTCACAAAGTACACACAGGTTTACAATTATAATAGTATCACAGCATATGACAAAACTTTGTGAGAGACTGGTGCTTGATGTAGGTTCGATACCTGTATTACAAGTCCCGCGGCTATTACATAACTATGTAACTTAAATAACAGTAACAATTACGATTTTGAGAGTGACTGTATTATCTATTAGTGTAAAGATATAGATGAGAGTGTATATGAATTAAATACTACATGTAAAAATGTATTGTAATAATTTCTAAATAGCTTATGTTTTTTAAAAAACAACGGCCGCACTAGGTAATTTAATCCCTGTGTCGCGGGGTACTTTACGAACATATAATAGACGGACACAAATTACATCCAAACTCAGAACAACTATTTATGGGTCACACAAATAGCTGTCCGGCGCGGGACTCGAACCCGCGACACGAAGAGGCGAGGCGACTGTCTTAGCCGCTGCGCCACACGTGCAACCAGGCTATTAACTGAAATGTTACGCACTCGTAGGTTCTGCACATTAAAACTCCGACATATTTTCCACACACAATATTTAACCGAACAGAGTAACGTTCTCATCTACCGTCGTTCAAAGAATGCCTCCTTTATAATTTTCCTACCCTATTTATACTTTTATCAGTGACAACCATTTGAAAGAATAATATCGATTATTAATAGTTTTAAGATATAAAATTATTATAGTAATTAATGAAATGATAATCACTAATCAAATAAATAATCATAGTATAATAACATAGCAGCTACGTCATAACCGTTGCGCGGCTATTGAGTACTTGATAACAGAATGCATATGAAAATATATACGGTAAATAAATACCACTATATTGACGACTCTATTGACTGGTAATAAAGTTCAATATCTATGGATCTACTGCCATCTTATCTCAAACTAGACAAAGACAACTTGTTTTTTGAGGGCTTGATAAAACAAACACATAAGTGTAAAAAAATTGTAACTACCTTCAATAAAACTTCAACGTGGTCATTAGACTTGGTCTGCTTAGATTTGTCTCCATCGGCTTTCTCTTTTCCCGTAGAGTTGGTGTTCTCGTTTTCTTCCTGTTCCGACTGCGTACTAAAATATTAAATATGAACATTATAATTTCATCGTCATAATCGGTTTTTTTCCATGCTGGTCTTGTAGGACCCGCATCCAGCAGCTTCCAGCGATCCTCACAAGATCATGGGTCCAAAAATAATAATCAATAAATTCATCAAGACTTAACAAAATATGTACGATAAAACAAGAACGGTCATTATAATGACGTAGATAACGTAAAAGTAACTAAAGCATGTTAATTCACAGCACTATCGCTCTAAACCATACATGTGTCTGTTCAGTAACATTATATAGCTCTACCACATATACATGTGTGTCTGTTCCGTAACATTATACAATTTTACATCATATTTGTAACTTGAGTTAAGAGGTCTTTTTAAAACAACGCTTGCTCTAGCGAATTCAATCCCTACTTACGGGGGACTTACAAAGTACACCTACATAAATACTAACCCTGCGCGGGATTTGCCTTATGCACTTTTTTAAAAGTCTACGTGAATTTAATCATTATGTTAATATAACATAAAAAAATTACATAATAAAAATTCATACATAATATTGATACATTACACCTAGACATAGAACAAATAATCGTCTTCATCACATATAGATTTGTCCTGGGTGGGTAACGAAACCACGACTTATAGCTTAGCAGTCAGCCCATGATCAGTAACATTATTCCGCTGAGCAACATAATTGTATCTACGGAGTACTATTACACCGCCCTAGAACATAAGTGTTTGTTCAGTAACACTAAACTACCCTACAACTTACATGTGTCAGTTCAGTAACAATAAACCACCCTACAACATAGATGTGTCTGTTCAGTAACATTATACCTCACTATAACATACCTATGTCTGTAGGCGCGCCGGTAGGTGGCCGAAGCAAGTGCAGCGGCCACCAGCGGGCCCACTTCGCCCGCACGCACCGTCACTGGCACAGCGCCACCCAGTAACATTATACCGCTCTGCAACTAATTAATTACAATTATTCCCCTAACCTAAGGTCACCCAAGGAGCAATGCTGAGGGCTATGCTCGTTTCCCTGTGAGATCGAATCAGAAATGTCGAAATCCGCAGGCGAACCAAAGTCACCGATGTAGCCCGAAAAATTGCAAAAGTGAAGTGGCAGTGGGCGGGACACATAGCCCGTTGCACCGACGGCCGTTGGGGCAGAAAGGTTCAGAAAGAAGACGCAGCGTGGGCAGGCCCCCCACAAGATGGACAGGTGATCTTGTGCGGGTCGCTGGAAACCGCTGGATGCGAATAGCGCAAGATCGGCAATTGTGGAGATTTTTAGGCCTTTCTCCAGCAGTGGACGTCTTTCGCCTGATATGATGATGATGATTCCACTAGCCTTAGACATATTTTCTCCTTCTCCTGCCCCGTCGGTCATTTCTCTTTGGAACTTGCGAACACGGGCTCTGTTACCTGATTAGCAGGCTGGTTGTTCGACAGCATTTGTGACAATATTTGTCTGACCGTCTTCTTATCGCCTTTCTCCTCATCCTCTTCAGTTCCTAAAGAAACAGATGTTTTAATTTTAATCAACTATCTAGTTAAGAGTTGTATTTCGTGCTTAGTGGAATCACTATGCTTTATTATATTACTCTTTGATTTATGTATTTCATAATTTTACTAATATTTTAAGGCGAAAGTTTGTGAGTGTGTATGTTTGTTACTTATTCACGTCTAAACAGCTGGAACGATTTTAATAACTTTTGGTATGGAGATAGCAGACACCCTGGATTAACACATAGGCTATAATTTATAAAGTATAACGCGGGTAAAACTGCGGGGCACAGATAATAAATAATAATCCTGCGACATTATTATTATTACAATGTTAACGGAACTAAAGGTGATTTTCTACCAGAGTGGCTAGGCGAGGCGAGGATAGGAGAGAATTGAAATTTGTACGGCAAATTTTCAATCCTCAAACAGTGTGGATTGACGAGACTATGCGAGACGTGAATTGAAATATTTGTTCGTGTAAAATGAACCGTATTGCTTC
Source organism: Pseudoips prasinana (assembly GCA_951640165.1). Classification (NCBI taxonomy): domain Eukaryota; kingdom Metazoa; phylum Arthropoda; class Insecta; order Lepidoptera; family Nolidae; genus Pseudoips; species Pseudoips prasinana. Next base: position 32,493,682 of record OX621246.1, read on the forward strand.
CAATACAGAGTATAAATTAACTTTGGAACAGAAACACGCTTCTCAGGAGAGGCTTATTGTTGTTCGTTGTGCGTGTGTATTGCTAGACAAACTCAAACAGCACTGTACCTATATCTTAATCTATTGAAGCCTACGGGAGACGCGGCGGTCTCGCGCGAGCTCGCGATGGCTATTTTAGTGGAAAAGGGTCAGTGCGATTTCAATTCTCTTCTCGCCACTCTGGTGGAAAATCACCTTAAGAATACGGCACTTACAAAAGATAGTAATTACAGATCATATTAGTTATAATAATAATATCTATATATAATATATAGGGACAATGTCACACAGATCATCCTAGCCCCAAACTAAGCAAAGCTTGTACTATGGGTACCAGGCGACGATATACATACTTATATAGATAGATAAATACTTAAATACATAGAAAACATCCATGAGTCAGAAACAAATATTCGTGTTCATCACACAAATATTTGCACTTACCGGGATTCGAACCCAGGACCACCAGCTTCGTAGGCAGTAGCACTACCAACTAGGCTACGGTGACCGTAGTTATATTACTTATTAATATTATTTGGTAACATATGATTCAATTGATAATTTTAATTGCTTTTAGAAGTGTTTTAACGCATTTTAAATAATTATTCTACTTCTGTATTCCATTTTCGTAATTGTGGTAGTGACCACGAATTCGGACATAGAATACAGAAAAAAAAAACAATTTGTGATCAAACTTTTACCTGTATGTTCTTTCTCTGTATCCTTGCTATTGTCCCCGAATACGTATGTAGTGCCTGCAAAATAACACAATAAAAACATTAATTATGAAAAAAAAACCATAAAAGTCATATTTGTATGTGTTTGAGTGCCAAGCTCCAGTTGTGCTTCTGGGGGTCTCGGCTAATCAATAAAACTAATCTCCGATATATAAAAACTGTATTGTATCTGATTCAATTATAGTAAGTAGCCGCGTTGCTTGCGCTGAGTGTTGAGAGCGAATCCCCGCTGTAGCTCGACGGCCGGTTAGCGAGGGGGGGGAGGACGTTGAAGGTCAGCGGACTCGTTAGAGGCGCGAGCGCAGCGCCGCCTGGTGTGATGTCCGGAACATATGTGACTACATAATGTTATCTTGACAATTTTTCCGATAATTTATTTATATGGAAGCATATATTTTTAATAAATATTTACCGTTAAAAACAAAATTGTCAAAAATCATAAACACAATATAATAAATTTTATACGTGGAATACGTTTTATCTATTCAATAACACGTATTAAAAGATCATAGATCTATATCGAATCTGTTAATACGTATACTATAGCAATAGTTGCTCGGCTACTAATAGAATTGGAAAAAAATGCACGTATTATAGGAAACGAAGCGGTTTTTGTATGAAGACATTGCATTAAATCCTCAGTCGACGAAACTGAGCTGGCCTGTGACATAGTAAGACGTAAAAAATACTCAAAATAAATCACGTCAAATTTAAGATATGTTTCTCGATAAAAATTTAAATATCGACTTACGCCCGAAATTAATAAACGATCCGCAATCTGTCAGTCAGTCCTATCTCTAAATTAGCTCTATCGCTATCTTGATCTTTACCTGCGTGCCAATAACAAAACATATCAATCCATCCATTTTTTGCCCAGAGATTGGGGTGCGATCCTTTCCCTCTGCAGCGTTCAGTTTTATGCAGAACTCGGTAACTCAGGACACAATTATACCATTTAATTTAAGAAGAAAATTTATTTTTAAATATATTAACGATAAGTCATCAATACTGACTTATTTATAGCTAGGTTAAAATGTTTTACTAGAGGACTAGGGTATATAATAATAAAATTGAACTTAATTGGTCAAACATTATGTTTTGGTGGAACGGAACGTATCAAAATTTTACAAGCAAAACGCACGCCGGCGCCGTAGTCGCCGATCGGATCAAGAACAAACAAGCAGTAAGTTGGTTGTTTGTTTTTTTTTGTTGCAAAGCATTTATAACTAATATACAAATAATTACTTATTAATAAATATAATACCTATGATGGATTCTGATATGATAAGCAAAAATTTTATTATTGATTTCTGTGTTTGTTTTACAAATAATTTAAACAGTGACGTGAAGTGGTTGCCGCCTATTTTGTAAACAAAAAAAATATTCTTATTATTTATTATTTATATGCAAAGCTATTTTGGAATATAATGAACTATTTCACCAATTTTATCTTTAGAACCAATTGTCAATCCATCGAATTTCTAGGATTGCAACTTTAGATTGTTTTGGCTATCTAAGCTTATGTCAAAATTAATGAATTGGTTATTGGCACGTGCAACCTGTCATTTTAGTACAGAGGCCTATCTTTTTCTATGATCCGTCCTCCCAAAGATCGCTCGTTCGGAAAGATTGCGTTTTCAATCTGTGGATGCGTTATTGGCACGGTTTAATAGACAAATGGATCGAAATTGCTATCGTAGATAGCATAAAATGGATTAGGATCGTTTATTAATTTCGGGCGTTAACAGTTAGTAACCAAGTGTTTTTATTTTATTTTTGTTTTCAAATTTCGAAAACTTACAGCTAATAGGTTACAATTATTTCAGATTAATAAAAAAGAGATGGCCAATAAAAAGTTTTCACAAAAACTTAATAAAAACATAATGTATACTACACACAGTACGTTTAGACCGTAACTGTGGGATCAGTGGTCTCGAATTCAATCCCAAGTCGCACACCACTGACTTTTCGAATTAATGTGCGTATTAGAAGTTAATTATCTCATACATAAAACGATGAAGGAAAACTTGAGTGGACCACTTATCAATAACAAAATTTGCATAGAAAAACAGTCCTTATGTTTACGTAGATAGGGTCCAATCAATGATGCCATTTAATCACATCGTCAGCCAGTTTATCACAGTACAAGCTTTCAGCCTCTAGAGGAAATACGGCAAGGTCCAACAGCTTCCTTAACAAAAATAAAAAAAAAAGAAAGAAAGAAGATAAAATTTAATAACAGTACAAATAGTTACCTGCATTCTCTTTACTGGCATCATCGCCCGATGAATCTTCCAATTCGGACTTCTCTTCCACTGAAAATGTAAACAATATGCATGAAGCAAGAATGCAAACCGAAGCAAACACATACTAACCCCTAAAAAGTTATTTCCCTACATTACTTTCATTAAAACTACGCTCATAGTCAAATACTTCCACCCGTTCTTAAGGGATCGGCGAGGTAAAGCAACAAGGCTCGCGGTCAGTCCATAGATAGGTGACCGCCAAAGTGGTTGTGTCGGTTCCGGTTGCACCCTTCAGAGGCCTACTGAGCGGCTCGAAGTTCTCTGACACTAGGGTAACCATTGCCCATTTATTTACAGATATATATTGATAATCAGATTATGATCTGATTATCAATATAAATCTGTAAATATGGACCTACCGTTCATTATTCATATTTCATTAATGAATGGATACAAGATATTCTTGTATCCATTAATTAATGAAATATGAATAACGAACGGTAGTAACCTTTTACTAAGATTAAACCTTTTATTTGCGCCACTCGTGAACTCGCACGCATGTTCGTGTGTTCGGCGAACTTAATGTTGCACTTATTGTCAATCTCAATATCAATAAAGGTTCCTATCGCAATCGATAGCTGTCCTTTCAAGCCCCTGACCTACCGCTCGCCACAATAGTATTCATGAAGAAAATGTACTAGGGGTGGTAAAAATACTTTTAGACGAGTCAATAGCGGGTGGAAGCTAGTATGTTTATAAAATGTATACCAGTATTTTCATTCTGTGTCTTGTTGCTTTTAGCTGGGGGACTGGACCACTTGTCTTGTGCGTCTCGTAACATCTTCTCTCCTAAGATGATGCGATCCGACACGCTCCATAGGTTGCGAACGATAGCTGAAAAATATTAAAAAACAAAAAAATTAAAACATCGTCTGTGGTCAACATATGCCGTTACAAATATCGAATCAGTTATTGTTCGATAAGCGCGAAGTTAGTCTTAACCCTTAATCGGTCATTGCGTATTTTCATTATGTATTGATTTTAGCTCTTATTACAACACTATAGAGTCTAAAAGGACTGAAATGTGTTACAGGAAACCGAGGAAGCGCGCGCTATTTGATTTACCAATGAGAGCGCGCGGTGGGGCCAACACATTTTGCGTGAGGTTGGTACCAGCCGTACTGTTGGCCAACAGTACGGCAGGTATGTACGGTACGGTAGTGTATGCCATGGTATATTCGAATTTCACGTTATGAATAAATTGGCTTCACATACATTTCATTTCATTTTATTATACGGAATGATAACATGTCAGACATGTTACACAGCATATGCGACTATTGTATGGCTAGCTCGTTTATTTACTTTTAGGTTTAATCTTATCTATTATATATATATCTTATCTATTATATGACACTAGACGCGTTATAATTGTTTGCTATTAATTTATTTATGTAGTTCACCAACAATTACCCAAAAAAATAATATCACTTTCATACAATAATACGAGTACAAGTAATAACGTAGTAATTACTGTACAATATCGGTACAAGGTGTCTTGAAGCAACATGTGTCCAATTTACATGCTTTAAAATATTATTTATCATTAAAACTGCACTATATTAAATTGCTGATCCATATTAGGCAACCGACTAATTGTTGAATTAATTTCAGCTAGGTTATATTTCCATGGTTACCAAAACACACACACACACACACACACACACACACACACACACACACACACACGCACACGCACACACACATATTTTATAAGCAATTTTTTTACACAGCCTTAATCATTGTTGTCACCTGCTACGGTATTATTTTCGTGTAAACTGGCCGATGTAAGAGCCAGGTGTATTTGTTCCATGTGCAGTTTGAATGCTTGATAATCTTTGTCCGCGTCACCGTCGGAAAGAGCGTTGAAAATCTCATGACCTGAAAAAATATCGTTACTAATTTCTGTTTAAAGAAAACGAAATAATTCTCATATAATATCGCCAATCAATAATATTGGAACATTATTATATATATCGGGTAATTCGATCAGATTTCGATGGTACTCGTAACAGTGCTGTGATAATAATTTGACATTACTACACACGCGGCCATCGGATCCCTAACTAAGCAGTGCTTATTCTATGGAAACCAGATAACTGATATACATTCAGTCAAAAAAGTATCGGGAATGGATGATTTGTTTATGGTACCAAATTCAAATTTTTGTTTTTTTTTGTTGTTGTTAGATTGGCACAACCGTTTTCCATTTTGGCGCGGAGTTTGAGTTGCATCTGTTATTTATATTAAATACAGTGCTGGTTTTAGTAATATCATATATAGTGTGTATTGCGAATTTCATAATGGACAAAAATATCGAACAAAGAGTTTGTCTTAAATTTTGCATCGCTAATGGAATTTCGTGTTCGGAGTCACTGAAAATGTTACAGAAGGCTTACGGTGAATCGACTTTATCAAAAACTTGTGCTTATGAGTGGTTCAAAGCGTTCAAAAGCGGTCGAGATGTGATGAAAGATTTGCCTCATGTCTGCAACTGAAGTTAACATCGCAAAAGTGAACGAAATAGTGACTGAAAATCCTCATTCAACTCTTTGAGAGATAGTCGCCGAACTTTCTGTATCTCACGAGTCGATTCGTACCATTTTAACTAATCATTTGGGTATGAAACATGTTGCCGCTCAGCTAGTCCCAAAAGCTCTGAATTTTCTCCAAAAACTCAATCGCATGAAAGTCGCTGAGGACATGGTAGAACGAGTCAATTCCGACTCAATATTCATGAAACGCATTGTTCCTGGTGACGAGACGTGGGTTTACGAGTTTGACATGCAAATTAGTCAACAAGCTTCAGAGTGGCGCCTTCCAACTGAACCGAAACCGAAAAAACCACGCCAAAGTCGATCAAAAGTCAAAGTCATATTGACTGTTTCTTTGACTATCGCGGTGTTGTGCACTCTGAATTCTTACCGGAAGGTCGAACGGTAAATAAAGAATATTATTTGAGCTTTATGCGGCGTTTAAGAGAGCAAATGAGAGCGACGAAAAAGGCCAGATTTGTGGAAAGAAAATTCTTGGATTTTGCACCACGATAATGCGCCTTCGCACAAGGCCATCATTGTGAACGAATTTTTGACGAAACACTCAACAAATACCACCCAGCAACCACCATATTCACCAGATATGGCTCCAGCTGACTTCTTTCTTTTTCCTAAACTCAAATTACCACTTCGTGGTACCCGTTTTCAATCGGTAGAAGACATAAAGGAGAATTCGCGGCGAGAACTGAACTCAATTCCGAAAGTAGCGTTTAAAAAATGTTTTGATGAATGGATTATTCGTTGGCGTAAGTGTATCGTTTCTGAAGGAGCATACTTTGAAAGTGATAAAATAAATTTGGATGAATAACAAACATTTTGTATATTATTGATCTTTTCCCGGTACTTTCTTGACAGAGTAGTACTGCAAATACTACTGCTCTTTTGAATACTCTTTTAAATACATAATAAAGAACGGGTGCGTATTCCACAAACGAGCATATTACAAGAAATGATTTACCAAGAAAATTTGTGGAATGGGCAAGTATTTTTAACCGCTGATTATTACTTGATCTCAAGGCTGTTGTATATGGGAGAACGTTCTTGAAAGAAAGAGAGAGTAGAAAGAATAAACAGTATACTCTTTAGAAGTGACAGAATATAAGCATTCCAGCAAAAATGAAAAGGTAGTCAGTTGAGTTTAATACCAAATTCAGAGCCAAGATAATATTTGCGAAGGGCAAATATGAATCTAATGCAGATATTTTGGAGTCGCTAAGTATATTGAGTCGGGCTTCATGAGATTAAATGAATCTATCTTGTATTGGAAGAAGGGACGGAGTAGTTATTTTGAATGTTAGTAATACCTTTCTGCACCAATTCGTTGAGTTGTCCTATGAGTGCGTCTCGCATCTGTTTAGTGTCGTATTGTATCGATATCATGTCCGGAGGCAGTTGTATCTCATACGGAGTTATTTTGGTATATCTGAAAATTATTTTATATTTTAATACTTTTAAGATTCTTTCAAAAGAGTAAAAGTTTGGTGCCGGTAGACCAATGCTACGAGTGCTACCAGTCTACTGCGGTTTTAAATCAAGTTGGTATATTAGATCTCATTGCCACGCGCACGTACGCCGCCAGCGACAGGCCGGCGCGACCTGAGTGTTACCTGAGCGTTACCTGAAGTACGCCGTGGTGAGCTGGCACACGAAGGCGTGCGCGTGCACGTGCAGCGGGTGCGCGCACGTGTTGGCGCGCACGTAGCGGTGCGCGCGCGCCCGCCCGCGCACGTACGCGGCCAGCGACAGGCCGGCGCGACCTGAGTGTTACCCGAGTGTTACCTGAAGTACGCCGTGGTGAGCTGGCACACGAAGGCGTGCGCGTGCACGTGCAGCGGGTGCGCGCACGTGTTGGCGCGCACGTAGCGGTGCGCGCGCGCCCGCCCGCGCACGTACGCGGCCAGCGACAGGCCGGCGCGACCTGAGTGTTACCCGAGTGTTACCTGAAGTACGCCGTGGTGAGCTGGCACACGAAGGCGTGCGCGTGCACGTGCAGCGGGTGCGCGCACGTGTTGGCGCGCACGTAGCGGTGCGCGCGCGCCCGCCCGCGCACGTACGCGGCCAGCGACAGGCCGGCGCGACCTGAGTGTTACCTGAGTGTTACCTGAAGTACGCCGTGGTGAGCTGGCACACGAAGGCGTGCACGTGCAGCGGGTGCGCGCACGTGTTGGCGCGCACGTAGCGGTGCGCGCGCGCCCGCCCGCGCACGTACGCGGCCAGCGACAGGCCGGCGCGACCTGAGTGTTACCCGAGTGTTACCTGAAGTACGCCGTGGTGAGCTGGCACACGAAGGCGTGCGCGTGCACGTGCAGCGGGTGCGCGCACGTGTTGGCGCGCACGTAGCGGTGCGCGCGCGCCCGCCCGCGCACGTACGCGGCCAGCGACAGGCTCAGCGCGCCACGGGACAGGCGCCTAGTGGCGCCAGCGCCACCGCACTTCTCGCAGCGCGACCAGAATATCACCTGGACATACGTTTTCAACCATAGTACTACCTACCTAGTCTATAAAAAGAAGCGATTGGACCACACAGTAAATCCCTTGAGGACTCAACTTTACATTATAAATCTTACTAAAAATATGCGCTACATCGCTTCTATATCCACTCTCACAGATATTTAATTGTTCGCTTCGTTTAGGCACTTTTCCAACGAAATGGAAAAATCTCGCATTACCCCAATATTCAAAGATGGGGACATCTCAGAGGTGTCAGTTTCCATACTTTCTTCATTTGGTAAAGTTTTTGAATCTCTTGGTGTAAAAAAAAGTTATTGGCATGTTAAACAACAACTTCATCCTACCTGCGCAACATGGCATCCTCCCAAAGAAATCAACAACATCAAATCTTTTATGTTTTGTTAGTGATATTGCAGATGCATTGGACGAAGGGAAGGAGGTACACGCCGTGTATACTGATTTTAGCAAGGCCTTTGACCTTATTAATCACAACATTCTGCTAAGAAAGATGGAAAATATGGGTATTCATGGGTCTTTAAAGCGTTGGTGTGAATCATATTTAAAAAAATGATCTCAATTGGTAGTGGTTCAAGGTTTTAAGTCTCAGTTAAATATTACACCATTAGGGGTACCCCAGGGCACGCATATGGGCCCCTTATTATTTTTAATTTTCATGAAAGATTTGGCTTGTAAATTGGAATGTAAATTTACCATGTATGCCGACTACCTAAAATTGTATCAAATTGTTAACTGCGACGATGATCTAATAAAGTTGGAAAATGAAATCAATAAACTGTCTGAATGGTGCATCGAGAATAATATGATTCTGAATGCTAGTAAATGTAAGCATAGAATAGAATAGAATACTCTTTATTTTACACACTCAAACAGGATAATTACAAAGAAGACAAAGTAAATAACACAATAATGTACAATGGGCGGTCTTATCACATTAAGCGATTTCTTCCAGACAACCTTTGGATGGATAGGAGCTCTAAATACTTAAAGTAGTAGGTGTGCAACAAATGAACTAGAGAAAAAGTATAACAACATATTAAGTTTACAAGGAAAGGAAACCCAACCAAAGCAATATTCTTTGTAGCGAGTTGTGAGCAACTTAAAATTTAATTTTTTTAATAAAAATTTAAATTTAAACATCTCACAGATCACATAGTTCCAAAAGCTTGCAGTCTCTCTGGTTTTATATCTAGGCAACTGAAAGCGTTGAGGGATCCCTGTGTGACTATACCTGTTTATATAATTGTATAGTTCGCAGCGTTTTGGGATTTGGAATTCCAGTCTGGAACCCAACTTACGATGTTTACCGTAATAAAATAGAGCGAGTCCAAAAACGCTTTGTATATCAACTCTCATATGTTAATAACCACTGTAAAAACCTAAGTCCTACGAATCAAGGCTAAACCATTTTAACATGTCAACTTTACAAATAAGACGGAAAGCTGCGGATATTGTTTATCTTTATAAATTAACTAGCTGTGTCCCGCAATTTTACTCGCGTTAAGCTTTATGAATTATCACAGCTCGTCCCCCGTATGTGATAGCTTGATAATATATACCCTGTATGTTGACCCTACTTTTAGGTAATATTCATGCAAATTTTGAAGTAAATCCATGCCGTACTTTTTGAGTTTAGCCTGGACATACATACAAACAAACAGATAAACAGACAACAATTTTAAAAACTATATTTTTGGCTTTGATATCAATTGTAGATCACGCCTCAAGTATCCTTTAAAAAAAATATTCAATGTACAGTTTTGACTTTTCTACGATTTTATTATATGTATAGATTAATGGTCATATAGATTGTGAAAGTTTACTGGAGAGAATTCAATTTTCTGTACCTCGCCAAAGTACTAGACTTTGTTGTAGACGGACATTAGAAACGGCTCATTGCCGAACCAATATTGGCCAACATGCTCCATTTTATAGAATGGCCTCAAGTTATAATGGCATACGACAGCTTTTTGACATCTTTTCCATCAGCTAAACATTGCATCAAAAAAAACTTGAAGAGCCAATGCTCTGATAATTGTTAGCTTTTCTATTTTTTTTGTCATTATTTTTAATAGTGCAATTTTTAATTTAAATTTATAGTTTAAGTTATTAAGTCCTAATTTATTTTTATATTTAATTTTATTCTTTAGTTTAAGTCTTTTAGTTATTAAAGCAACCTGTGTTCACTATTTTATTTAGGGCATTCAATTGGATATTTGTTTTATATACCTACATTTGTGTTTTATATGAATGAGTTATTTGTATTGTCTGATTTGTGTAACAATAACTAAATAAATATTAAGTAAGACATTTTCACCGAAAAGCAGCTGAAAATTACACTATAGAAATAATGTAAATTTATTCACATTTTTTGGAAATTCATTTTTCTAGTAACTAGTTTTCCCTGTAGTTGGAAGATAAACATCTCTCGCCCTCTTGTTTTTAGTTCGTTCGCTGAATCTCAAGCCCCAAATGAACACTTGGTGCAGCAATTAGTCACCTCCCCACAAGTGCTATTGATAAGAGACAAAGTGCAGAACATATGTACATACTATACCTGTTTACTCTGATCTTCTTTCATTTTATCCACGTTGCTGTGTCCAATGGTGTTGCAAGTTATAGTTATGCAAACTTCACCATGCACGAATCTATAGAGTATAACAAAATTACACCTTTAAAGCGAAAGTTTTTTACGGTTATAATGTAGAAAATGTAGAAAGGATACTGAGGTGCACCGATTAGCCGAGCAAAGGTATATAACTGCATGACGAGAACTTTAACGGATGGTGGTAGTATCAACTAGCCAAAATATTCTCAGATACCCTGCCTTCTTCTTTTTAAATATTTTTTTTTGCTATTACATTTTTATGTTAGGTATTTTTCGTCATAACAATTTATAGCTATGATTTATTAACGGCACATTTCGGCTTCGCACAGGTATTCATTAATAATGTCAAATATTTTGTTCGAAATTATTAGTAAAACTATCTCTACCCTAAATTCAATCAATATCCTCAATTTATTTAAATCGAGTCTTGCTTGCAAGTTAGAAGCTAGCTTTTCAGCCAGACGCTGCGAAAGTTCAGCGTTCACATCTCCCACTTTGTTCGGCTAAACAAAGGGACCTTTAGGCTCTAGATCCCCGTGCGTACACTTACGAGTTTCTAGCTTTGTTTTCAGCCAGACGCTGCGAAAGTTCAGCGTTCACATCTCCCACTTTGTTCGGCTAAACAAAGGGACCTTTAGGCTCTAGATCTCCGTGCGTGCACTTACGAGTTTCTAGCTTTGTTTTCAGCCAGACGCTGCGAAAGTTCAGCGTTCACATCTCCCACTTTGTTCGGCTACACAAAGGGACCTTTAGGCTCTAGATCCCCGTGCGTGCACTTACGAGTTTCTAGCTTTGTTTTCAGCCAGACGCTGCGAAAGTTCAGCGTTCACATCTCCCACTTTGTTCGGCTAAACAAAGGGACCTTTAGGCTCTAGATCCCCGTGCGTACACTTACGAGTTTCTAGCTTTGTTTTCAGCCAGACGCTGCGAAAGTTCAGCGTTCACATCTCCCACTTTGTTGGGCTAAACAAAGGGACCTTTAGGCTCTAGATCTCCGTGCGTGCACTTACGAGTTTCTAGCTTTGTTTTCAGCCAGACGCTGCGAAAGTTCAGCGTTCACATCTCCCACTTTGTTCGGCTAAACAAAGGGACCTTTAGGCTCTAGATCCCCGTGCGTGCACTTACGAGTTTCTAGCTTTGTTTTCAGCCAGACGCTGCGAAAGTTCAGCGTTCACATCTCCCACTTTGTTCGGCTAAACAAAGGGACCTTTAGGCTCTAGATCCCCGTGCGTGCACTTACGAGTTTCTAGCTTTGTTTTCAGCCAGACGCTGCGAAAGTTCAGCGTTCACATCTCCCACTTTGTTCGGCTAAACAAAGGGACCTTTAGGCTCTAGATCCCCGTGCGTGCACTTACGAGTTTCTAGCTTTGTTTTCAGCCAGACGCTGCGAAAGTTCAGCGTTCACATTTCCCACTTTGTTCGGCTAAACAAAGGGATCGTTAGGCTCTAAATTTCCGTGCGTGCGCTTCCGAGTTTCTAGCTTTTTATTCAGCCAGACGCTGCGAAAGTTCAGCGTTCACATCTCCCACTTTGTTCGGCTAAACAAAGGGATCGTTAGGCTTTAGATACCCGTGTGTGCACTTTGAGTTTCTAGCTTTATTTTCACCCGTTCGTACAGCCGTGACGATCTCGCATTTTGTTCGGCTTAGTGACCGGAACGTTCCGCCCTAGATTTTCGGGATCTTGCGCTTGGGAGTTTCTAGCTGTTTTCATTCAGACGTTGCGAACTTTCGCTCGACTGTCCTTCGTACAGATTCAGATTATTTATTTGATGAGCATGAGAATAAGTTAATATTAATCCTCATATGTTAAATTATATAACATATGAGGATTAATATTAATTACCTACTAGCGTTGAAAAAATTATGTTACTGCAATAGTTAGATATTGACAATTTTTATTTTTTCAATATATTTTTTCACGTCTAGGGGCCTATGCACACCATGTTATTTAAGCGCGCCTTTCCGATACAGACGCGCGTTAGCATTGCGTTTGTATAGTTTCAAACAAACACCAAACTGATCTGTAGGATAAAAGCACGCCGACGACGCGCGTTTCTAAAATGCGCGTCGACGGCGACCTTCTTGGGTGGACGCCTTTGTCCAGCACTAAACGTCATTAAGTTGAGATGATTATTAGTATGGACGTTACCTGCGCACGTGTTGGTTCATAGGGACGGAACAGTTGGCAGCAGTGCACTTGTAGTCGCCGTTGAAGCAGTACTTCTCGAGAAACGCTCCCAGCGATATGTCGTGACGGCCGTACATTTCCATTGTTTCTATCCTGTGTCAAAGCAATGAAATGCATCGTTTTAGGCAATCTGGTAAGGTGATATCGTTTCTTACAGAAGTCAAGCGATAGGGTATGGGGTCAGTCACCGTGTGTTTCACAAGAAAGTTTTTACCGCACACGATCTCCATGTAGGATCAATTATTATTATTAAATGCGGAGGTATTTCTGGTCTAATATAACAACCTTCAAGAAGGGAGCACACGCACCATCATCATCTACTATTTCTATTCCTATATATTAGTGGCCCCTCTGGTTATGCGAGTGTCTATGGGCGGCAGCGATCACTTACCACCAGCTAGCCTGTTTGCTTGTTTGCCGGTGTGATAGATAGCGAAATCGGTGTCAAGTTTTGTATTGCGAACGCCCACGGCAAGTCGCAAGAATTTAGAAGACGATATTTGAAGCATTATCGCAATCTGCTTATTTGTCAAAAAACATATTCACTTATTTTCCTTAAAGAACGATCATTACTCACAACCTCGTAACTTAAGAAATAAAAATTCACTAGCTCTACCGCCATCAAAGCTATCTATATTTCATTCTGGGCCCTATATAATGTGCATTAAGATATATAACAAAATACCACAACAACTAAAAGAAACATCCAACTTCAATATATTCAAGAATAAATTAAAAAAATACCTAAACCAAAAATGTTATTACAGTATAAAAGAGTTTTTCGAGGACAGAACTAAACAGTAAGACAGTGTGCAATATAAAAAATAATTAAATTATAATATGTTAAAGTAAATAGTATAAATATAATGATAACATAATAATAAAGGTATATATAAATATAATAATATATATAAATAAATATATAACCTAAGATTAATTAAATAGTTTGTAAGTAATTTTATATTAAAATTGTATTGCTGCGCCCTAACAGGGTATCATGTATGTACCTCTACATTCTGTAACACCTATGTATCACTCATGATCGCAATAAATATTTGTATTTGTTTGTATTTGATCTTGACTTCCAACAAACAAAGTCGGCATTTTTCCTTATTTTCAAAACTACCCTTACCATGGGTTAACGCAAAAGTCGGGAACATTGGCCGACTTGTTGCTAAAACTGTACAGCAATAGGCTGAGCTGCTGGTGGTTCTCAGGCGCCAACGGGTCTAGCGGCTCATTGTCTACTTGCTTTTCATTTGTGTCTTGATCAGGCTCCTTGATTTTCTTCAGTACGGACGGCTTGTACAATGGGCATTCAGCTAAAAATAAAGAATTACAAAGCGATTGAAATTCTTGTCAGTTAAGTAAAATAATTATAAAACTGGGGGCTAGTTGGTTTCACCGGTTCGTAAACTATTAACGAGGTCAAGTAATAGGCACGCCGTTAGTCTATAGATGGCTATCCGCAGAAGTGGTTTAATTTCTGAGCGTTGCCATGTTTTCGAGGGCACGTTAAACCGATGTAGGTACCAGTTGTAGTCATCAGAGAACAGTCGTTAAGCTTACTGGGCAGCATGTAGATGCCTGAGACGAGGGTAGCAGCTACCACTACTTATGTGACTATAATCAGGTAGGTTGAAGTGAAATAGGTTTTAGAGGATTAGGGTCACTGCCCCAACTCTCTTCAATCATCAAATACATTGGCCCTTTTCAATCGGTTTATATGATTTCTTTGCAGGAGCAGATTTGCCAGAGGATTATGATGATTCATCAAGCGATCTGTGTATTTTTCGGAGTTAACTTTAGCTTCTCAATCACAGGTTTCATGTCCACCAAGTTGCGCCACTTATAGTCCTCAATATATTGTTCTGAGCTCTCTGGAGGCACATAATGTTGGATTTACATGCTGATGACCACAATAGGATACCATTAGTCCAAATAGGCTTGATAATTGCGCAATATACTCTAAGTTTGTTACTGAGGGATAGCGTTGGCTGTCATCCTAGTATTTCTGAATTGGTTAATATAGGTATATTTAATTCTAGGTACAATTCTACTTAAAAAGAAAACAATTACAAATAGAAAATAGCATTTAAGTCACAATCTGCGGGTAGTGTGCCCAATAAGCTGGCGCCTCGTTGTATAGCCAAGCTGATACGCTGGCCGAGGCACACTCCCGCCCTGGGGTCACCTGAGGTTTCGACAAGGCGTCTGGACAAGCTCTTTACAAATTTCCGCGTGTCTGATCCCCATGGGCCCATAGTTTCAAACCCAAACGGAAGAAAAATATACACGTCACCGATAGAAGCATACTTTCTCCGCTTGAGGCCCTCCGCTAGATCTGCAGCAGCACCCGCTATCCTAGAAGTAGTTTGGACGTGCGAAGGGGCTAGTGTATCTACGCGTGTAGCATCCCTAACCAACGGCCGTCCACGACTCCAAGGCACCAATGTCAAGCCGTCGGGTCTCTTACCATCGCTACGTGAAATACCGTTCGGCTCTAAAGTAGCCGGCACGTTAACAGTGGCAAGCGCTCGACGGATGATATCATTTAGGGCACCGTGACGAGAAAGCCACCCTGCACTGCGGCGGCAAGAAAGGCCATGGTGACCTAAACGGTCTACCTCCATTCCGCAATGGCAGGTGTGTGGTTCATTTCTGCAGATGCCCAGACGCAAACCAATCGGTTATTAATCTCATCTCGTTTTTTCTTTATATGCTCTTTCCATGTCATATGTTGGTCCAAGTGGAATCCCAAGTATTTCACACATTTGGATGAAAAGAAAATGAAATGTCTCCTGGCCGAGGTTGACTGTTGGTCATAACTTCTTCCTCAGAGTGAACGTGAGGTGGTGAGACTTATGGGAAATTGCTCGAAATAAATTAAAATAAACATACTGCTTCGCATACGCCCTAAGGCTGGTATCACAGTCGCGCCGCCGAGCAGCACCGTCCAAACGCGCGCGCTTACAATTACACTAGATAGTAGTTGCGTTTCATAGTCACGCAGTTCACACGCGCCGCCGGTGACACGCGCCGTCGGCCAGCGCTGGCGAAGCGCGCGCGGCCCGAGCTCCTCTACTGGCTGTTAGAGTTTCAGAGTGACGCGGGTCGCACGCGCTGTTGCGTACACTTAAAATGAATAAAGATTTGATGTTCCTCGATATGGGGCGTCTGAACGAAAGGCGAAAATGTTTAAAAAACCAGTAACTATCTTCTCATAAATCGGAGGACGATGTTACGAAGGCGCCTATCAGTAACCTTGCGGCATTGAACGGAACAATTTGCAATCTTCTACGACGACGTCGCTGTTGCACTTTTTTCCATAAAAAATAAATAGCTTAACCTCGTAGTCGGTTTGTCTCCATGATGACGTTTATACCTAACTGTACATTGCAAAGAAACGCGCGATACTAAAACTCGTTTCACAGTGGTCCGCGCGTCAAGCGCGCTTTGTTGAGACGCGCTGGCCTACGGCGCGTGGCACGCGCGTGACGCCGAAATCAGCCTAAGATAATCCTACAAAGCACATGCTGTATAAGATATGATGTTGACCATCTCCGCAAACGGGTGTATCTCGTCTGTAAGGCTATGTTACAACCACTTACGCTTGTGTTTGTCGTAGCCGAGCCGGCCGCCCGTGGCGCGGTAGTGCGCCAGCGCAGCGCGCAGCGCGGGGTCGTCGGCTGACGTTGTTATGGCCATCTCTGCGAACGGGTGGATTTCCTGGATAAAAAGATTACGTTATTATAAGCCTTCATATTTCGAGGCATTTAAATAGTTTTACGTATTTTCCATATATTCTTACATAAATTCCAGCTTGGGGTAGGAATTGACTGGTAGAAATCGTCACGTAAGGAATAAGGGTATATAAACCCCGTCCTGTGTGTGGTTTTTCTTTATTCCTGTCATTTGTATTTTCTACACATACTCGTATACAATAGAAAGAGACAGGGAGAGCCAGCAGCGGGCGGGGGAGCAGGGGGAGTGTACGACGGTACCTTGAGCACGAGGTCACTGTGGCTGGAGCGCGGCGCGGGGCGGCTGGCGGCGCGCGGCGTGTGGGGGGCGGGGCGCGGCGCCAGCAGCGGGCGGGGGAGCAGGGGGAGTGTACGAGGTACCTTGAGCACGAGGTCACTGTGGCTGGAGCGCGGCGCGGGGCGGCTGGCGGCGCGCGGCGTGTGGGGGCGGGGCGCGGCGCCAGCAGCGGGCGGGGGAGCAGGGGGAGTGTACGAGGTACCTTGAGCACGAGGTCACTGTGGCTGGAGCGCGGCGCGGGGCGGCTGGCGGCGCGCGGCGTGTGGGGGCGGGGCGCGGCGCCAGCAGCGGGCGGGGGAGCAGGGGGAGTGTACGAGGTACCTTGAGCACGAGGTCACTGTGGCTGGAGCGCGGCGCGGGGCGGCTGGCGGCGCGCGGCGTGTGGGGGGCGGGGCGCGGCGCCAGCAGCGGTCGGGGGAGCAGGGGGAGTGTACGAGGTACCTTGAGCACGAGGTCACTGTGGCTGGAGCGCGGCGCGGGGCGGCTGGCGGCGCGCGGCGTGTGGGGGCGGGGCGCGGCGCCAGCAGCGGGCGGGGGAGCAGGGGGAGTGTACGAGGTACCTTGAGCACGAGGTCACTGTGGCTGGAGCGCGGCGCGGGGCGGCTGGCGGCGCGCGGCGTGTGGGGGGCGGGGCGCGGCGCCAGCAGCGGGCGGGGGAGCAGGGGGAGTGTACGAGGTACCTTGAGCACGAGGTCACTGTGGCTGGAGCGCGGCGCGGGGCGGCTGGCGGCGCGCGGCGTGTGGGGGGCGGGGCGCGGCGCCAGCAGCGGGCGGGGGAGCAGGGGGAGTGTACGAGGTACCTTGAGCACGAGGTCACTGTGGCTGGAGCGCGGCGCGGGGCGGCTGGCGGCGCGCGGCGTGTGGGGGCGGGGCGCGGCGCCAGCAGCGGGCGGGGGAGCAGGGGGAGTGTACGAGGTACCTTGAGCACGAGGTCACTGTGGCTGGAGCGCGGCGCGGGGCGGCTGGCGGCGCGCGGCGTGTGGGGGGCGGGGCGCGGCGCCAGCAGCGGGCGGGGGAGCAGGGGGAGTGTACGAGGTACCTTGAGCACGAGGTCACTGTGGCTGGAGCGCGGCGCGGGGCGGCTGGCGGCGCGCGGCGTGTGGGGGGCGGGGCGCGGCGCCAGCAGCGGGCGGGGGAGCAGGGGGAGTGTACGAGGTACCTTGAGCACGAGGTCACTGTGGCTGGAGCGCGGCGCGGGGCGGCTGGCGGCGCGCGGCGTGTGGGGGGCGGGGCGCGGCGCCAGCAGCGGGCGGGGAAACAGGTGGCGCAGCGCACAGCGCCGCCCCGCCTCCGTCTCCAGGTAGGGCGCCGGGATTATCATGTTCGGAGACATCGACAGCACCACGTCGTCCGTAGACCACCTGCATTACGTCACCGAGGGGATAATATCAATGTCGGTCATCACCTATTATGTTTCTATCATTTTGCTACAGACAAGCACCACTTTACCAATGGATTCCATAGAACCCACCACCCTGACACGCACCACTTTAATAATGGATTCCATAGAACTCACTCATCTCTCACACGCATCACTCTGCTACTCATTTTACATACATGTAATAAACCCTCTGCCTAGTTTAAACGACGTATCCAAATGTTCACTACTTGCAAATCAGCACTTATTCTAACAGACACTTCTTACATTGGTGAATATTTTACGGCAACCTTGCAACTACAGTAAATATATTTTTTGTTAGACTATGTTTAATGATGAAGATACAAAATATTTATTTATTTCAGCATCAATCATCAATGTAATTAAAAAAATCTTAACAGAAGGCATTATCTAATCTGTGTAGTACCCCACTAACCTAAAAACCAATTTTAACAATCTTAAACTTACCTATCACTATGTGTGTCAGCTTGCAACTTCTCTTCTTCCTTAGGCAGAAATACATCATCATCCACTGACAACGTAGATCGCAACGGATCACTAAAGTCTCTTATAGGTACACCACAACTAAGCGTTTTATCATCGGCCTTCCTATAGCTAAGCTTAGTTTTCTGTAAAGGATCATTTTCTAACCCATTTGACTCTTCAACATTATCAATAGAATTTGAATCTGCAATTTTGTTAGTGGCATCTTCAATTTTATTATTAGTACTACAGGCTACACTATTAGTAGGATCTATACTTTCAGACTTTGTAGTTTTAACATTAGAATTAGTAAATATGTTATCAGATCTGGACGATTCATTACTATCCGTCTCATTGCTCTTCCTAGTTTCCTCGATTGAATCATTGCCTTTTGCTTCATCATCATTATCCGTTTTAGTTGCATCTTTAGTCGCGTCATTCTCAACGTCATCATCAAAGGTCATTCCCGGTTCAGGCAATATAGCTTCAATATCTCCCAAAAAGGCCTTCTCTAGTTTCCAATTGTAACATGCTAGTAACATGAATTTGACAACTTTTTTCACTTTTATTAGTTCCTGTAAAGGTGCCCCTCGAAGTAGAATGCAGCAGCCCAAATTAGGTTCAGCACAGCCTTCTAATACCATTAGGGTTTTGCTTGAATCTGAGGACAAAATTGGATTACAGTTAGTTAGAGTTGGGCTTGTTTGATGGTTAGTGCAAAGAAATTGACTATAGATTGAAATATGGTTTTTATTTTACATTATCGTATGGGTAGTGGTAATGTTAGTGTTCATGGGATTGTTCAGGCCTAGTAAGCCTCTGGACATTTGTTTGAAGAAGGGAGACATTATATCATATCACTTGTTACTGGTAGCGCGCGCGTGCGCGGCCAGCGCGGTGCCTCCTGGAGCAAGCCCTGGCGGTATACTCACAGCTCTTGACGTAGAAGGACTTGCAGGTGCCGAGGCGCGGCATGCCGACCCTGGCGGTATACTCACAGCTCTTGACGTAGAAGGACTTGCAGGTGCCGAGGCGCGGCATGCCGACCCTGGCGGTATACTCACAGCTCTTGACGTAGAAGGACTTGCAGGTGCCGAGGCGCGGCATGCCGACCCGCGCGTCGATGGAGGCGAGCGGGTCGGCGCGCGCGCAGCGGGCGGCGCGGCGCAGCGCGCGGGGCCGCACGTGCGCCGCCAGCGCCACGGCGTCGCGCCGCAGCGCGTCCTGCACCGCGCGCGCCGCGCCGCCGCGCACCAGCACCACGCGCGGCCGCAGCGCCGCGATGCGCGCCGCGCACCGCACCAGGTACTCTTGTTCCTGCACACGGGACATACTACTCTGTCAAGAAAGTACCGGGAAAAGATCAATAATATACTAAATGTTTGTTATTCATCCAAATTTATTTTATCACCTTGTAAGGTTGGGCGATGATATATCAATGAAACGCTCTGACTGCTGGATAATAACTCACTCTTTATTAATAAGTAAACATGCTTTATATTAATAGGAAAGGGTGATACATACTTATGTCTAACTTACATACTACACCTCCAACGAAAGGAAAAAAAAATAAAATAATATGACAGTATTATTTTATTTACTTACAACTAACATAGTAAATAAATCGCAGTATTATGCACTACAATTGCATGGGTTTTATTAACATCTGAATACATAGTTCTAAATGTTTGTTTTATTTAGATAACATTACAATTTACGTAAGCAAACATATCAATGTTTTGTATAGTTATATTGAGTAAAAGTTAAGTTGAATACAACAATTAATATAAGGTGTAAAATAGTAAAAATATGTAAAATGTGTATATAATAAAAATATAATCATGAATAATATAGCTTAGTCCTATTCTTATGTACTAAATCGGTTTTACCATTATCTTTTAATATTTCAACATTTGGTGCAACATCTTTGATTACCAAGTATGGTCCATTGTAAACACTTTGAAGTTTAGTACCAGTCTCATTTCGTACAAGTATCAAGTCGTTCTCCTTATAGGTAATGGGATTACAGGTAGAATCATGTTTCTCTTTTCTTAGTATTTTACTTTGTATTAAATTTTGGTACGCTTCTTTTTGTGATGTTTGGAGTCTGTACTTCAATTCTAAGGGATAATTGTCATAGTTATAAAGTGGCTCTACTGCATTTTTATTCAAATTGGATGGTATATTACAACGTTTCCCGAATACTAACTCATACGGCGTAAATTTGGTAGCAGTATGAACAGACGTATTGTAGGCGAAGCACCAGTAGGGTAACCATGTACTCCATGAATTCGAATGGTTATCGGTTTGTATTCTTAAAAAATTACCTAAATTTTTATGAGTATTCTCTAAAGAGCCTATAGTTTGGTGATGGTATGCAGTAGAGTTAAGAGTAGTTATATTTAATAATTTACAAGTTTCCTGGAAAATTGATGATAAAAATTCAGAACCCCTATCAGTCGCGACTCTATCTGGTATCCCAAAACGGAGTATAAAATTATTAACAAAGTTTTTCGCTATCTCATTTGAACTTTTAGAAAACATAGGATATGCCTCTACGTATTTACTTAATTCGCATTGGATAGTCAGTATATACGAATAGTTGTAGTCATCCTTATCTAATGGACCTACTACGTCAAGGAATTTTTTTTCCATTGAAGAATTCGCAGTAGTTGTTATTACCATAGGTTCTTTAATATAATGAGAATTATGTTTCTGCTTTTGGCACTTCTCACATTTCTTAATAAATTCCTTAACATCGCGTTCAAGACCTGGCCAAAAGTAATATTTCTTGATATTTTTATACATTCGTCTTATACCAGCGTGGCCACTAGTTGGTAGAAGATGAAAATCATTTAATATTACTTTTTGGTCGTCTTTGTTGTCAATTATTTCAACATTGTTTAATATACACAATCGCGGTCCGGACCAATTAGTGTAATTCTTAATTTCTTTAATTATTTTTTCTATAAATTCGTCATACATTTTACATCTTATGAAAATTAATTCAAGTACATTTATTTTCTCGCAAAAATATCTCAGTTCCCTCACAAAAGCGGCTGGCGTAAGTTGTGATTGGGATACTGGATTTATAAACAAAGTCATTCTAGATGACGAATAACAAAACACTTTATTCTCTAATTCAATTTCATTAGACTTACGTAAGCTTTTTAGTTTATATTTACCAATAAATTTTAGTTCTACAGAATTTCTCGGTTTACTATGAATTTCTACAACTTTTGGTTGCGCAGGCCAATCGTCAGTAGGAACCATAGCACTCGGAGAATCCTGAAGGTCTAATTGTTTTTTACGTTGTGCACGTGTCATAACAGAGATAATGCTTTCATGCATAGTTTTTAAGTCTGTCGATGTAATAGGTAGGCGTGACATTGAGTCAGCTATAATATTATCTGATCCTTTTATGTACTTTATGATGAAATCATATTCTTCAAGTAAAAGTCTAAATTTCATGAGACGACTAGAGGGATCTCGCATTGTAAATAAATAAATAAGTGGTTTATGATCGGTTTGAATAATAAAAGTCCTACCATATAAATAAGGGCGAAAATGCTTCACAGCCCAAACTATTGCTAACAGCTCTTTTTCCACTGTGGGGTAGTTAAGTTCAGCTTTATTGAGGTTTCTGCTTGCAAACGCTATAGGTTTATTATTTTCGTTACATAAGACGGCGCCCAATGAATGTTGCGAAGCATCCGTTTGTAATATAAACTTATGGTCTGTCGAAAAATCCGGATATTGAAGTATGGGAGGTGAAGATATAATAGATTTTAACTTTAAAAATGCATTCTGACATTTTTCGTCCCATATAAATGGCGTATTTTTCTTAGTTAAGCGCGTAAGTGGATACGCTATAAACGCAAAATTTTTGATAAATTTCCTATAATAGTTCGCAAACGCTACAAATCTTATCAATTCTTCTACATTGTTTGGAACTGGCCAATTGTTCAACGCTTGAATTTTTTGAGGGTCAGGTAGAACACCTTCACCGGATATGATATGTCCTAAATATAAAATGTCTTTTTTAAGGAAATTACATTTAAGGGGATTTAATTTTAAATTGACCTGACGTAATCGAGTAAAAACATCAATGAGATTTTTAGCGTGTCCTTATAAGGACTTTCCAAAAACGACAAGGTCATCTAAATAAACTAGGCATTTCTCGAAAGTTAACCCTGACATGGCAACAGTCATCATTTTTGAAAATGCATTAGGGCTTGTTTTCAACCCCATAGGCATTCTTGTCATCTGATATTGGCCTGAAACGGAAGCAGTACAATTATTGTCTGTGTTACTGTTATTTGCAATTTTATATTGACCCGAACAAAATGCTGTATATTTTCGACTTTCGGGGTCAAGGTCACATTGGTAGTACCCGCTAGAAAGGTCAAGCGTAGAAAAGTATATAGCTCCTGAAAGAGAATCCAAAATTTCGGTTATATTAGGGAGGGGAAATTTATCGTCTTGGATGTTATTGTTTAATTTTCTGTAGTCAATTACCAATCGCCACTTCCTATTGCCTAAACTATCTATTTTTTTCGGAACCAGTAACAATGGGCTAGACCATTCAGACTGGCATGGCTCAATTATGCCTTCTCGTAACATATCACTAATCTGATCATTTACTTCACGTTTTTGGGAATATGGAATTCTATAGGGTTTACTAAATACAGGCTGAGTATTAGGTTTTAAATTAATTTGGTGTTTATAAATGTTTGTTGTGGTTAACTGGTCTCCTGGTAATAAAAATACATCTGAAAATTTTGCACATATGTTTTCAATAGTTACTTGCTCTTCAGCATTCAAATGTTTTAAATTTAATAAGCTAAATAATTTTTTTACACGATTCGAATTGACAATTTTACATTGATTAAAACTACACACATTATATTCGCTAACATTCTGTATGGTCGGTTGAATATTGTCAAGGGAAACCTCCTTGTCGCTTGTATTTAAAACCAAAATAGGTATCAAGCCATTTGTAGGCTTTACTAACGTACTAGCCAGAAATACTTCCTCCTGTAATTCCGAGGAACAAACTAGACATTCTTCTGTAAACGTAGTTTGTATATAATGTATCGATTCTGATCTTGGCGGTAAAATAAAACAATGGGAACTCGATCTTAAAGGTAAAATAATGTTATTATTTAGTGTCAAAGTAGAACAATTAAGATTTAAAATAGCATTAAATTTGGAAAGAAAATCTTGTCCTAAAATAGCATGTGCCTTACATGGCAAGGAATTAAAAACATAAAACTTATGTTCGAATGAATGACCTGGCGGATCATAACAGTTACTAAGTGTTAAATAAACGTATCCGATTGCTTCTATTGAACCGCCTATTCCGTTTATTGTAATGGTCTCTGTATGGAGTGGAATGTTTAATCCAACAACATGTTTATATTTAATAGCACAGATGGTTGCGCCGGTGTCTATTAGAAATGAATAGTTATATTTATCTACATATAAATCAATGCAACAAGTACTCTCGTTTGCACAAATGAAATCATTATTCACGAAAAAATTTGCTTTGTTCCACAGGCGAATTGTCATTAGTGGGTTCATCTTGAACGATGAACCCACTAATGACACGAATATTTGGATATTGACGTGTCCCTCGATGACCCCTATAATTATTATTGTACCTATTATTATAGTTCGAGTACTTACCTCGGTACGATGTTGACGGACCTCGTACTTGATTCTCGAAGGCACGACCACGGCCTCGGTAGAACGTAGCACCACGGTGCATGGTTGGTCTGCTAAAGTTATTATATGTAGAAGCACCTCGAAACTGGCGAGTAGTCCCAGCATTAAAGTTACCTCTGTAATACGTAGGTTTATGATAGTTGTTACGCTTTTTATTATACGTTAAAATATCTCCAGACTGAGACGGCAACGCAATTTCCTCATCTACCGCTGCCTGTACCGCGTCCTTCAATGAGTCAAAATTTCGTGCAGCTATTATAGTGCTAAGACGCCTATTGCGCAACCCGTCGGCAAAACGTTTGATCGCTTGCTTTTCATTTAAGGGCTGTAAAATTTTTAAATTCTGCGTATTACCGTCGGCTTGCGCGATAGTCAGATCCATGAATATTTCGGTCAATTCTTTGCCGTAATCATCAATTGATTTTCCATCTTGCCGAACAGATTGTAGTTTATTTTGTAAAGCTACGGAACTCTTTTTAGGTAAAAGAATCGTACGCATATCAGCTAATAATGCATCTACGGTTGTATAACTAGTATTAAGTTTCAACTTCGCGGATTGAGAAAGACGACTCTTTAAAACAAAGTTTATCAAATTTAATTTACATTGTTGACCATTCAAAATAGAACTATAATAGTCAATTCCGTCAATTAATTGTCTCGTTGATGATTCATCGTTCATGACTGGTAACAAACTTAAAGCTGTTTTTAAATTAAATTCCATTTTGGAGTCCTTTCCGTTATTTGTTGTCATACCAAATGTTTCGCTACTAGACTTATCAGATACACGTACATGTGATTTATGACAAAATTCCTTAATCTCTAAATATAATTCTTTAATCCTATCACTATAAGATTTAATTAATGACAAACTTTCGGCACTTAATTCTTTCTTTTCTATTTGATTTTTTAAACTTGAAAATAAAACGGTGTAACTATTATACGCAACAGTTGCCTCATTGAACTTTTCTTTTAATCGTTCAGGCGTTCTTTTGTCATAACTCAACTTAGTTAAATTCTCTTTAATTACTCTTAACTTCTCATATACATTGCTAAGTTCTTGGGCCATAATATGTCATCTTAACTAAAAAGGATAATATACTTCACATACAAATAAAAGTTACATAAATCGGTTACCATTGGGAGACGTACGTTCCTCGTTGAGTTACGTTTATGCGCACAGCAAAACACAAATTTTGTACACACTTTTTAACACTTAGTGGCACTTATTACAGCTCTCAGTTCTTATCCACTCGGTTTTAGCTCGAAATCGTCCATGCACTGGGTAGGCTTTGTTCTGGCACACGTTGAACATCTGGTTACATCTGAAGCTCCTCGACGCCCGCGCCGGGTAAATGTTCTCCTCAAAGATTGGCGAATGATTCTTTCATCGATCCATGCCTCATGGCAATTTTTGTAACATTTGTAAGCAAAATAAATTGCCAATATCAACAGCAAGCCAAGGATTATCATCATAACTATGCTGATCGCCGATAGATGAAATTGTAGTTGTTCAGTACTGGCCGAATTAGAAGTCCCAATGCCATTTTGATTGATGATAACATCTTCTCTTTTTGGTGTATTAGAATTGCACATTTTTGAAGATAAAAAAAATGAGTCTTTAATCACGTAATGTAGTCTCAGAACCAAAGTCGTAAAATGTCCACATGATGACCGAAGTGCGACCCGATGCCTCAAATACCAAACATGGCAGGGTCGCCATGTAAGGTTGGGCGATGATATATCAATGAAACGCTCTGACTGCTGGATAATAACTCACTCTTTATTAATAAGTAAACATGCTTTATATTAATAGGAAAGGGTGATACATACTTATGTCTAACTTACATACTACAACCTTCAAAGTATGCTCCTTCAGAAACGATACACTTACGCCAACGAATAATCCATTCATCAAAATATTTTTTAAACGCTGCTTTCGGAATTGAGTTCAGTTCTCGCCGCGAATTCTCCTTTATGTCTTCTACCAATTGAAAACGGGTACCACGAAGTGGTAATTTGAGTTTAGGAAAAAGAAAGAAGTTAGCTGGAGCCATATCTGGTGAATATGGTGGTTGCTCGATGGTACAGGGTGTCCCATGGGAAATTTCAAACTTAAAAAATTAATGAAAATAAAATCTATGATTATAGAAAACTTTTAATGATAGAAATGAATAAAGAAATCATGCGGATTTTAAGTTTTAAAAATGATGCTGTCGAGATGACGCCCATCTGCTCGTACAGTCTCCTCCAACGCACGCTTCATCGCGAGAAAAACTTTCTTGCACGTTTCTGACGTGATTTGGTTTATTTGAGTATGGATATTCCTTTTGAGTTGACTCAAATTCCTTGGCGGCGGGTCGTATACTTTGGATTTCAAGAAGCCCCACAAAAAGAAATCCAAGGGCGTGAGGTCAGGCGACCTTGGTGGGTACGGGATGGTTCCAAACTTTGAGATAATTTTTGTTCCGAAAATTTGCCTCGCAGTCTCTAAAGACGCCCTTGCCGTGTGAGCTGTCGCGCCATCTTGCTGAAACCAGGTTCTTCTATTGTATCCTGGATGGTTCTGCAATGCTGGGTTCAAAAATATTTCAATCATGTTGCAGTAACGTTGAGATGTCACAGTTACTGAGCGACCATTATTTTCAAAAAAATATGGCCCGATAATTCCGTTCATAGACATTCCGCACCACACTGTCACCTTTGGGCTGTGAAGTTGTTGTTCATGTTTCTCATGTGGGTTTCCTGGAGCCCAATATCTAAAATTTTGCTTATTCACATAGCCTTGCAGATGAAAATGAGCCTCATCACTAAAAATTATGTTACCAAGTGTCCGAATAGTGCGAAATCGCTGTAGCATTGTTTCGGCATATGTTTTTCGCAAACTGTAATCGTTAGGCTTTAAATATTGAACCAACTGCATCTTATAAGGATGGAACTTAAGTTTTTTTTCATAATCCGATGTATGGATGACTTACTAAGGCCCAAAGCAGCAGCATGTTTACGAATCGATCGCCGTGGATTTCGGATGACTGCGTTCCGCACTAAATTTACATTTTCTTCGTTTGATATCGCATTGGACGGGCCAGGTAATGGATTATTTACTGTAGATCCGGTTTGCCGAAACTTCTCAACCCATGTTCGAATAAGCTGTACGCTTGGAGCTTCACTCACACGACGAATATTAAATCGAGCACAAAATCTTCGCCTTGCCACAGTCGGCGATTCGTTGCTTTGAATATACGCTTCCACAGCGTAAGCGCGGTGCGAACCGGACCAACGATCCATTGCTACTAAATAATCCGCACGACCCCCGCTCCTGTTACCGCTCGCTCCGCCCCTCTCCCGCCAACCGTAATCTTTTAATTCATATTTAAAGTTTGAAATTTCCCATGGGACACCCTGTATTTGTTGAGTTTTTGGTCAAAAATTCGTTCACAATGATGGCCTTGTGCGATGGCGCATTATCTGGCCTTTTTCGTCGAATTTGCTCTATTAATTTACCGTTCGACCTTCCGATAAGAATTCAGAGTGCACAACACCACAATAGTCAAAGAAAACAGTCAACATGACTTTGACTTTTGATCGACTTTGGCGTGGTTTTTTCGGTTTCGGTTCAGTTGGAAGGCGCCACTCCGAAGCTTGTTGACTAGTTTGCATGTCAAACTCGTAAACCCACGTCTCGTCACCAGTAACAATGCGTTTCATGAATGTTGGGTCGGCATTGACTCGTTCTATCATGTCCTCAGCGACTTTCATGCGATTAAGTTTGTGGAGAAAATTCAGATCTTTTGGGACTAGCCGAGCGGCAACATGACTCATACCCAAATGATTAGTTAAAATGGTACGAATCGACTTGTGAGATACAGAAAGTTCGGCGGCTATCTCTCTCAGAGTTGAATGAGGATTTTCTGTCACTATTTCCTTAACTTTTGCGATGTTAACTTCAGTTGCAGAGTTGATGGCCTACCAGAGGCAAATCTTTCATCACATCTCGACCGCTTTTGAACGCTTTGAACCACTCATAAGCACGAGTTTTTGATAAAGTCAATTCACCTTAAGCCTTCTGTAACATTTTCATTGACTCCGAACACGAAATTCTATTAGCGATGCAAAATTTAAGACTAACTCTTTGTTCGATATTTTTCTCCATTCTGAAATTCGCAATAAAACAACGTGTAACAGAAAGTGTGAACGTAACTTAAGGGGGTTATAGGGTATCAGGACAGCTACCTATGGACGAAACTTCAAACAGAAATAATATTTTTTTATTCAACTAGTAATTTATTTTTCTATCGACAACCTAAATCAACAAGTAACATTACCGACATTATAAACAACACTAAAAACTCAGCCGCAAGGGTAATGAACCTTACCGCGAACTCTTTGGGTACCTACTACTTAGACTGTAAATAAAAAGTGTGGTTCTGTACAGTCACATAATTTATTACACGTGTTTATTTTAAGATTGAATCAAATGTTTAACTGAATTTTTGCTCTAATTTTTAAAGGTTCCCTGTAACGACATTTTAATCATTCATACAAATTTGATAAATAGGAAAAATCACTTAATTTAATTTAAATTGATATTCCGCGAGATGTTGGATCTAGGAGAAATAAATAATTTAATTGACTTATGTAACTGCAGATATTTTTTTGTGTGTTAAATAGTAAGAATATTAAATTATTCTTTCAGTATGTGAATTTAATCTGGCCGGAAACGAATAGGTACTTAATTTTTAATACAAACTATACAAACTAACCAGATAAACACACGCGGTAAGACTACTGATAAATTACGAAAAAAAAAATGAAAAATGTACTAGGCTCATATGAAAATTAGGGGACATTTCGAATTTCGTCCTGATTTTGTCGCAAGGAACTCTAATACGGCGGCGAATACAAAGGATTGATGTAGGTAAATAATAAATGGTTAAATATTTTTTAATATTCATCTAAGCAGGCCCCGCGCGTGGCGGCATCTTTGAGAGACTCAAAGATGCCGCCACCGCGCGCCGTGTCATTTGAATGTGTTCGTGTAGAACTCATTGGTCTAGCGGTAGCGTGTTCAACTGCAGATAATAAAGTCCTGGGTTCAAATCCCGGGTCGGGCCAAAAAGTGATTATGGGAATAATGAAGTCTTGGGTTCAATTCCCGGGTCGGGTCAAAAAGTGATTATGGGATTTATCCGTAAAAAGAAATTTCTCAGTATCAGCCCGAAGTCTGGGAGTTGACGATATTACACCCCCATGCCTCGGAGAGCACGTAAGCCGTCGTTCCTGTGCCTGGCCTCTTTCCGGTCGTATCGCTAGTCGTCCCATCGGATCATGAGAGTGATGGAATAGAAAGTGCAGGGGCACTTTCAATTCCACCTTTAAAATTTAGAGTGATACACTCTAAATTTTAAAGGTTCCCTGTAACGACATATTAATCATTCTTACAATACATACAAATAAAAAAATATGAATAATGTACTAGGCTCATATGAACAGTAGGGGACATTTCAAATTCCGTTCTGATTATATCCAAAGTTACACTAATATGGCGGCAAAATCAAAGAGTTGATGTAGGTCAATAATAAACGGTTAAATATCTTTAATATTCATGTAAGCGAGCCGCGCGCGTCGTCGATACCTATGCGGCTCTTTTGAGTGGACTCAAAGACGCCGCCAAAGGGGCCGCGTTCGAAGAAAGCCGCCAAATTCATCAAATATTGTGCATTTTTCATTTATTTAAGTAAAAATATTAAAATCATCAGTTGTTCGTAAACTGCTGTCTATTTAGGTCGTGTTTAGTTACTAAATCGTCTAAAAGTCGTTTAGTAATGAGTAAAGTGTTCCGCGAAATCCTTAACTATGTCGTTTAGTGATCGTAATAATTTTGAAAAACTCGTGCATTCATCTATGAAAGAATAGCCTCAGACGTGCACTTTGTGATGATGAGGATTCATAGGTCACAGAATTTAAGGCTGTTTAATTACGAGGAACCTATGTCGTGAAGGGTACAGTGTCGCGATGGAGGCCACGCCTCTTTATAATAAGAAACATGAAAGCTTTACGATTCTATGAATATGTTGTACATGAGAGAGACTCGTGTTAGTTGGCAAGTCTTAGAGTTAAGCTTTCGGTGTCGGTGCAGATTTTAGTGAACGTGAAATAATGAAATTCTTCCATCAGTACTGAAAACAACTTCAACTAGAAGTTAAACTATAAAAAGATTCTCGTAATGTGTTTGTGTATCACGTTCTTATACGATGTAAAGTATCCAATAGATATTCAGCAGTGCTATAAATAAAAACATAACTCGAAAATAAAACAAAATATGTGTAGTGAGTGCAATCGGAATCAAACTACCAGGCGTGCATAGAAACACAGAGGTATGTCAAACAATTTCTAGCGTAAATCAGAATCAGCTGTGCTGTGTTAGTACGGATGTTCGTTATATCGATAAAAATACTTGTCGATATATTAAATGGTATATTATTTTACGATCTAGATTAAAATGATGGTATTTCGGTATGAGATTTTGTGTATAGGTAGGCTTAAGGAGACCGTAATGCCCCTTAAGTTACGTTCACTCTTTCGGTTACACGTTGTATATGATATTACTAAAACCAGCACTGTATTTAATATAAATAACAGATGCAACTCAAACTCCGCGACATAATGGAAAACAGTTGTGCCAATCTAACAACAACAAAAAAATAACAAAAATTTGAATTTGGAGCCATAAACAGATCATCCATTCCCGATACTTTTTTGACTGAATGTGTAAGCCCTTACAAATCTCATAAGTCTACTAACCACAGTTCAAATACGGAAATTAAAAGAGACAGAGTAAACAGCAGCGTGCGCAGACAGAAAAAGTCAACACGAAACTCCGTAACAATTAAAAGTTACACTAAATTATATAAATTATTAAGTCTCATGTTTGAAGTAGCCAAAGCATTTGATTAGGCCTGGCACAACGGCTTAATTATTGATCTGTTTTAACTCGAAGTGCCTGATCGTCACATTCGCATTTTACATGACTTCCTTTCGGAGCAAGCTTTTAGGTACTGAATTGAAAGAGCTTTCTCTGCTCTCCACCCGATTCGTGCTGGAGTTTCACAAGGCTCAGTCCTTTCCCCACTCCTGTCCTCGCTACAAGTTAGAAACTAACTTGTGAAATTAACACACACGACAATTACCGAATGAGTGAAAAAATCTATACAAATCTAAACACTTATCGGCCAACACGTGACTTGTACAAAGAATGAAAACCTGGTCATATTACGTTAAAAATTATACCGAAAAAGCGGATGCCAATTTAGAGGAGCATATTAATTAAATTTTAATCTTTTAAGAACATACCTGCATCAAAACTGGTTCAAGGGAAGTAAGTTTCCCCTCCACACGTTGATACGCGATGGAACAGTCTAGAAGCAGTACTGTTGGATTCGATATATGCTGCGGCATGCCCCTGTATATAAATGATAAACAAAAAATACTTAAATATATATCAGATTTCTTCTCAGATTCAGTGAATTATAACAAAGTTAACAAAAACTGGGTGTTTTCGGGAGATAGAGGTTATTAATCGCCTATAGATTTGATATCCTTAGACACTACACTGAGCATGGAGTTGGAGGTTGTTGCCAGCGCCAACAAATAAAGACATGATACGCTCTGGTACTATGAATGAAACGGTGAATTAAGTACTTAATTCAAACTGTATACATTATTTATAAAATTCAAATAAAAAAGGTTTTTATCCACGTAGACTTCAAAAAAGCGCTTGTAAATAGTCAGAACATGTTTGTAGTAATATAGTTAAGTATACATAATTATTTCTAGTTACATATAGATATTTAGGTACACGGACTGTTAAAACATTTATAAAATTTATTTTAAAATAGTAATGACATTTACTTGTATTAAGTTATTGTTAAGGAGATTATGTTTAGGTTTAATTATCAAAATTTATAGTTTAAGATATATGTAACTACATATTTTCTGAATGGTTCTGTCTATATTAAGGTACGATTTCAATATTATTATTATGACGGACCTTGTGACCTATGACTATATTATGCACAAGTGGGAAGAGTTAAGGAAATGTACGCACCTATGAGCAACATTTTTGGTAAGCACGACGCCTTGCACGACGCAGCTGTCGCGCATGTTCCCGCCCGGCACTTTCTTTACCTGCACGTAGTTGCGCACGTCTATATCGTGCGTATTCACGTCTACAAATAAAGAAAAAATATATATAAAGAAAATTGATATTCCAGATTCGATTAAGGTCAAGAATTCAGCGCGCATGGGTATACACGCCTTTGTAAAATGCCTGCTAAGTGCGAGTTGGACTCGTGCGAAGTACGAAAGGTTACGTATCATTATCGATAAAAACGGGTAAAAAACCACGATTGTTGTATGGAAGTCCCCCTTAAATGTTAGTTTTATATTGATTTAAATATTTGTTTTCAGAGTGAATATACAACTAAATATTCTGTGAATATTTCCGTCATCAATATCGTGCAAAACGAGGATTTAACCACGTTCCTTATATGGGAGCCCCCCTTAAATGTTTATATTATTTTGTTGGTGTGATAAAGTTCAAAACAGCTTGCAGGGATTTTATACAGAAAGACGTGTTTACTAGTCAACTACATTCATTAAATGGGATATATGGCTCTTTTCTCACACAAACAGTCAAACATATTGTTTTTTTTTGTAGTTGTTTTTATAGCGGTTTTAGAAATATGTACATCATCTGTGAAAATTTCAACTGTCTAACTATCGCGGTTCATGAGATTCAGCCTGGTGATAAACAGCGGAGTTTTAGTAATGGGGTTCCGTTTCACCCTTTGGATACGGAACCGTAAAAACGGGTACCTTACAGCCATTGTCTTTTCTATGGATAGATGTATTTCGAATGCTATAGTAGGGTGTATATGAGGTGAGGTATAGTCACCGAGCACGATGGTGTCGGCGGCGTGCTGGCACAGCGGGTACAGCACGTCGTGCCACGCGGCGGGCAGGCCGCGCCGCGCCAGGCACTGCCGCAGCAGCAGCCGCAGGTGCTCGGCGCCTAGGGTGTATATGAGGTGAGGTATAGTCACCGAGCACGATGGTGTCGGCGGCGTGCTGGCACAGCGGGTACAGCACGTCGTGCCACGCGGCGGGCAGGCCGCGCCGCGCCAGGCACTGCCGCAGCAGCAGCCGCAGGTGCTCGGCGCCTAGGGTGTATATGAGGTGAGGTATAGTCACCGAGCACGATGGTGTCGGCGGCGTGCTGGCACAGCGGGTACAGCACGTCGTGCCACGCGGCGGGCAGGCCGCGCCGCGCCAGGCACTGCCGCAGCAGCAGCCGCAGGTGCTCGGCGCCTAGGGTGTATATGAGGTGAGGTATAGTCACCGAGCACGATGGTGTCGGCGGCGTGCTGGCACAGCGGGTACAGCACGTCGTGCCACGCGGCGGGCAGGCCGCGCCGCGCCAGGCACTGCCGCAGCAGCAGCCGCAGGTGCTCGGCGCCTAGGGTGTATATGAGGTGAGGTATAGTCACCGAGCACGATGGTGTCGGCGGCGTGCTGGCACAGCGGGTACAGCACGTCGTGCCACGCGGCGGGCAGGCCGCGCCGCGCCAGGCACTGCCGCAGCAGCAGCCGCAGGTGCTCGGCGCCTAGGGTGTATATGAGGTGAGGTATAGTCACCGAGCACGATGGTGTCGGCGGCGTGCTGGCACAGCGGGTACAGCACGTCGTGCCACGCGGCGGGCAGGCCGCGCCGCGCCAGGCACTGCCGCAGCAGCAGCCGCAGGTGCTCGGCGCCTAGGGTGTATATGAGGTGAGGTATAGTCACCGAGCACGATGGTGTCGGCGGCGTGCTGGCACAGCGGGTACAGCACGTCGTGCCACGCGGCGGGCAGGCCGCGCCGCGCCAGGCACTGCCGCAGCAGCAGCCGCAGGTGCTCGGCGCCCGACTCGGCCACTGCTTTGCACACGTTGTGCGACTCTACAACACATTGATATATATAACTACTAGATTAGTAATAACAGCGCCAATGCGTAGCCACTGCACATATGCCCACAGCCATATATGCAGCTAACGTCAGTTCAGTGATTAGTGAGACGCCAACCTAGTTGAACCGAGAGAAATATGGGTAAATGCGGAGTGAAACAATGCGATTCAATGTCTCAAAAAGACCAATCAAGCGGAATTACTTTCCACACGTAAGTTTATTTATATTAACGTAAATAACGAAAAATAGAATTAAAACATCAAATATTGTAATTTAGGTTCAGTGTTACCACTAAAACATTGTTTAGATTTTTCTATAATATTGGGAGAATTTGTAGTTTCTGGAATAGTTATATAGTACTAGCAGCCCGGTACGTGCTTCGCTACGCTTTTAAGTATTAGTACAAATTGTTTGTATATGGGAGTATAGAAAGATGTTGATACTACACTTTTCCAATACTTTTTTTTAAAATTTTCGCTACGTATATACCTTTCCTGGACTTCCACGAATAATTCAAGACCAAAATTAGCCAAATCGGTAAAGGCGTTGTTGAGTTATAATATATATTACAACGAAATGTGGCATTGATTTTTATATATATATAGATAGAGTAGTATGGAATGTAATAGTTTATGGAAACTGAAGTCAGATATGCCTGCAGGCATCTAATAACTGGCCACGCGTCGGCTCCTAATACTACGTATCTAGTGTAACTATAACACATTATTGGATTTTTAGATTAAATAAAGAAAATATTGAAACAAAACCTATCTTATTGATTTTATTAGTCATGCTTACTTTATTTAATAAGAAATACATAATTTATTTTATTTCAAAATAGCTTTAAAAAATCTTTAATTAAAATAATTATATGGGTATAATTTTCTATGGAAAGCAACACCACATTTTTGTGTTTGTCTTTGTCTAATCTTAGCGATTGTATTGTCCTTGCGGCCGGTGTAAGTAAGATAGATATATATTTACTTTAAAATGTTTAGTGGTTTCAAAGCTACGACGTCACTGTTAACTGGTGGCTACACTTTTTGCCAAAAATTCCTTAACCCTTAATCGGTTATAGCAGATGTTCATAATTCACTGGTTTTAGCTCTTATTGCAACTGCATAGAGTTTAAAATTAGGTGGTAACCATTGTTTGATTGTTTTGATTAAGGGTTAATAACTTAATGTTATCTATACTAATATTATAAAGAGGTAATGTTTGTAAGTTCGTGAGCTTGTAAGTTTGTGACATTGTAAGGGGTAATCTCTGGATCTACTAAACCGATTTTCAAAATTATTTCACCAATAGAAAGCTACATTATTGTGCAGTTTCATAGACTATGATTCATCATCATAATTTTTATTTATCCCGTACTTTTAACCCGAAGTATTACGCGGGACAAACGGACAGGGACAAAAATATATATAACGCGGAACGAAGTCCGCGGGCACTGCTAGTGTTTAATAATTTGTATACCAGTCCATGGTTAAACATGTTGAAAGTATTTTTTATTTAATGCAATTAAATATATTCTACTCTAATAATTTAATGAACAATAATAACTTAATGTTGTGTTTCTGAGTGTGGTAAGGTGTGTCGGGGTGGCGGGGTGGCGGGAAGGGTCAGGGACACTTGTTTGTTGACTTTTTAAAGGGCGCCAAGTGGCAATAGTGTGTGATTAGAAATATATTTCTATGGGGGTAGACTGTTCATATTTATATTCATATCCTTTATTGCAGTAAAGTTGGTACATTTAATTGGTCTTATAACTAATTACAGGTCCTTACAACTTCAGCCAATTTATTGACATGCAAATATTAACATTATTATAAATATATTGTTATTAAATTATCATTATTACATTATCATTATTACATTATTATT
The DNA here is from genome assembly GCA_951640165.1 of Pseudoips prasinana. Taxonomy (NCBI): domain Eukaryota; kingdom Metazoa; phylum Arthropoda; class Insecta; order Lepidoptera; family Nolidae; genus Pseudoips; species Pseudoips prasinana. Next base: position 32,530,100 of record OX621246.1, read on the forward strand.
ATTACATTATCATTATTACAACATTATTATTACAATTGCATTAATTAAATAAGTTATGCCATAAATTCACTTACGGAGTAATATGCTTTCTCTGTTAACCACGATTTTAAATTATTTTTAAAGGCATTTAATGGCATTTCTTTTATTACCTCTAGAATTTTATTATAGATCTTGCCACACATCGCGTAACTATTTTTGAGATACAGTGTGGTTCTAGGAATTTTTGGCAAAACTATTCTTTCAGGATTTCTTTTGTTCCTGGGGTATTTATCCTGGGGTATTCCTGGGGTAGCATTAACAAATAGAGTTTTATGCTCTTTTACAAATTTTGCAGCCTCGTATATGTACATGCACGGCAACGTCAATAACTTTAAATCATAAAAAACAGGCTTACATGATTCCCATGGGGGAACGCCTTCTATAGCACGAACACATTTTTTTTGTGCCACAAAAACTCTATTTACCTCGGTAGAGTTACCCCAAAGAACCAACCCATATCTTAGCACCGAGCCTACGTACCCATGATAAGCTGTCAAGACAGTGTTGTATTATTTATAAAATATGTTTGAAGTTATAGTTGCGTTCCGTTTGTTGGACACCTTTTAATTAAATTATCATTGCAAGGACAGCATAAAATTATAATTAATTAATAACACTTCTACTACTTTACCTTCAATCTGTTCCATGGCAGGAGCCTCTTCTTCGCTCGATGAAGATTTCCTCTCTATAAAACATCAAAGAATAAAATTAATATAATCATGACGGGCCAGTTGGCGTGGTTGGTAGAGGCTTGCCTGTCACACCGCAGGTCATGGGTTCGATTCCCACACAGAACAGATATCTGTGTGCATGAACTTGTCTGTTTGTTCTATGTTTGGCTGTAAATATCTATTTATAGTAGGTATGTATTTAAAAGAAAATTCGTATATGTAATATATCAATTATCTGATTTCCATAGTACAAGCTCTGCTTCGTTTGGGATTGAATATTATTATACATATATAAGGTTTAAAATGACATACCTGCTTTAGCTGTTTTGATCAACCTCGCTGAGTTATCTCCTAGATTCAAATCAAGGCAGTACGAGGATACGCTTTCGACTAGGCGAGTCGATTCTTCGGCTATAAAAAAGAAATAATTAGTATTAAAATCTAAAATAGATACAGCTTTAAAAATCCATAAAACGTCGGTATTTTTTTTAAACAATTTATATAGGTAAAATGTATTGATTTTTGACGTAAATAAATCATCTCCATTATATATCAATAACAATCATACACACATATATAGACTCACGCCCGTTTTCCAGAGGGTTAGGCAGATATGTTCTTGTTTTAAGTTGAGAAATAAGTAAGCAAATATTTGCACGACTTAAAAATCAAATATGGTGAAACACTATATTATGTAAACAGCATGTAAAACCTGTATTCTGGCAAATAAAGACATTTATTTATTCATTCATACCCTTAACTTTCTACAGTTTGTTCTCAATGCCGTAATAATATTCGTTTCACATCAACATGACTTACGAGACTCTTCCTCCTCAGTAGTTCGTGGAGGCAACACAATAGGCTTGTAGAGAGCGTAGTCAGCAAAGTGCGGTAACTCCGTCATGCAGTCCATGTAGCCCGCACCCAAGAGATTCTGACATACTAATGTAGCTTGTGCTCTGAAATAAACTCTTTAATAAATCCCTTCTCATCATCATCATTATAGCTAAAAAAAGGTCCACTGCCGGACAAGCCTCCCCCAAGAGTCATCGACACGCTTGGCAGACGTAAGGTAGTCATAGTAGTCAGAAGAAAGCTGCTGCCCGTCCTGTGGTAGATATTCCCTCGGGTCGACTTCACCGCCCCCCATAACGAGATGGGGTGATGATATTCTGATATTCGCGGCGCACCACACAGCAAATCCCCTCTACTATGCGCTTATCATATTGTAAAATTCTATTTCTGTAGTTAATCAGTTCATCAGCTCATTTTATGTCTCCCACTTTACGCTGCAAGGAAACGGAATTTAATTTTCGAAATCCCCCTAAAATTTCTGGATTTATGGATCACAGAAGTTACATAGGCAGCCGTGTGGGAGGAATTAGTATTATAAGAATATATCCTACGTAACCAATGGTCCTTCGAGCCGGATCATTGGTTGCGTGGGAGATAAATGAAATAATTTGGACTGCATCAATAGAATATATTCCCCGGGTTATGATTCCCAATTGAAAGTGAACCTTATGCTTTTGTGATAAAGTTAAAAACCTATAAAAGAATTTAACAGATTGGGGTAGATGGATGCGTCTATACAAAAATCAACATTAACTTCAAAAATATTTCTAATTTCTAACCCGCAGACTATGCAACTTTAGACATGGCAATGCCAATTTCATCGAGAGCCAACTGACGAAGACAACATGGAAGCGAGCTGTTTGCGACCACTCACATTATTCTGTGAATTTATTATATTTCATTGAAAAAAAAACACTAATAAATCAGTAATAAAACTGAAAATATACACGCATTGCAATCGGCGCGGGCCTAATCCTTCCATACCGCCGTAATTTAACTTCAATGTTTTCATGAAATGATTCGTGTCTATGATTAATACAAAAATAATTTGATGAAACTGAAATGGCATGCTTAGTGCAATTAAAGTGCACGAAACAGTGAATGGAAAACGACATTAAACAATTTTACAAACTTTCGTTTTCTCCAAACCTCTTCTTTACGGCTATCGAGCGGAGTGAGATCGATATCAGCCGTAGACTGGGTTCTTCCATTCTGCACTCAAAACTTAACTATCATATTTTGCCTCTAGTTGGTCTCATGTGTCGATTCCGCACCTGACCTCTCTTCAGTAGTGTTGTAAAGCCGTCCCATTGGTTAATGAGAGTAAGGGATACAAAGCGCAACTATATATATATATAGTCCTGCACTATAATATGTCCTGAGAAGTAGCACTAATATACAGTACATTGACCATATAACCTATGTTTCTAGATCTACCCCTAATATAAGTCTAATATAGTTCGCACGCATGCTTCTTTTGCTCTGACTATCGCAGTATCAGTCTTCATTTGGCAGTCGCACTTATCAGGCGGCTCGCTAACGTACTTGTAGCTGCGCACTAAAAGTGCGGAGTGCGCCAGGCAAAGTAATACTGGTCACAAAAATTATATTCTACATAAAACTATGTTCTAAAGTAAGAAAGTGTCGATAAGTAACAAACCTTGTTTTATTATTAGTGTTGTCCATAACCCACTGTAATATGTCACAGCCGCGCCATACACCGTTGTATCGCACTAGACGATACCTGGGGAATTATTGCAACACAAAAATATAATGAAGAAGTGGAATACTTATTTACATAATCTCAAACAGAACTATTAGAGTATAAGTCGTAATTTACACACATAAGTTGCGGGTTTTAAATTATCAAAACACTAAACACGTGTGTTGGTGTGTGTGTGTTTATGTGTCTCTGATCGTGAGTGTGGGTGCGCGTGTATGAGTGTGTCTGTATGCGCGCAAGTGTGTGAAAGATGGGCGCGCGTTTGTGTATGTGTGTGTGTGTGTGTGTGTGTGTGTGTGTGTGTGTGTGTGTCATTGTGTGTGTATCATTGTGTGTGTGTGTCATTGTGTGTGTGTATGTCATTGTGTGTGTATGTCATTGTGTGTGTATGTCATTGTGTGTGTGTGTCATTGTGTGTGTGTGTGTCATTGTGTGTATGTGTGTGTTGTTAATTGAAATTCATCGATCGAAATCTTGCATAAATATAGGTGTTTATTTCTATAATCTGCCCCGTTTTTTTAATTTCGCAAATTATGTACGAAAAGTTACATCACAGCGACTGGCATGGCAGGCAGGTGTAAGAGTGCTGTTGTAAAGTAAATCATTAATTTGTAAGCATTAATGTAAACAACTTGTAAACGTAAACAATTTAAACAACTTTATGTCTATCAGTACAATACATAATGGTTCCAATTCCGCCCGACATATAACTATTTTTAATATTGTTGAAGTTCATTCTAAAAGGGTTGTTTACATAAATACTCTTGAATTAAAAAGAAGTTTATACTGTACAGTTGTGGCGAAAAAACAAACACTGAATATTGTATGTGCAAAAATATTTAATGATCAGTATTTTTCAGCGATGAATCACCTTTTTTTGAGGCTCGCATTGCCAGTTTCACTTACCGGTTCGTAAGTATTGGCAAAGTCTAGCTAAAGTCTAAAAACAACCTAATTAGGGTAAACCGCCCAAATTGAATAAAAACTAAATAATAATAAAATATATATAAATATATATAGAGAGAGAGAGAGAGAGAACCAATTCTATGGCAACCAGACAACTGGTAAACTTATAATTTCTAAATAACTACATATTATAGATAAATTACACCTAGACACAGAAGAAAATAATAGGGTTCATCACACGAGATTTGTCCTAGGTGGGAATCGAACCCACGCCATCTAACTTAGCAGTCAGGTTCACTAACCACTAGACCAACATGCCAGTATAAAATTGGAATCAAAAAAAATTCCAAGGAAATTTTGTTTTGATATATTTTTTTTTTATGGTTATCGTGATTTTATAACGATTTTGAACAATCTATTGGTACGGTAAACAATAATTACATTAAACCTTCATAACATATGACCTTTATAGCGTATAACATACGTTGGAAATTCGAGAAATCATTGTATACTTCACCTTGATGAGTTCTAACTATTCAGTCTCCTGTTGAGACTAGCTGCCTTAAGACACAATATTTTTACAGATCTATAAACTGGATACTCGAAAACGGCTAGAACAATATGTTCTCAGAGTGGGGATCATCGAGAACATGGTGCTCTTTAGGTCTACGAGCATCTCCGAGGAAGTATCTCCAGGTAATAGCGTTATACTGATAACAATAATATCCTGGGACATTATTCACAGAAGGCCATCTGATCGCAAAATAAACAGAGCTTGTACTATGGAAACCAGATAACTGATATACTACATATACTAATTGTCTTTCTATTGTCAAACTAAGCAAAGCTTGTACTATGGGTACCAGGCGACGATATACATACTTATATAGATAGATAAATACTTATATACATAGAAAACATCCATGACTCAGAAACAAATATTCGTGCTCATCACACAAATATTTGCACTTACCGGGATTCGAACCCAGGACCACCAGCTTCGTAGGCAGGAGCACTACCAACTAGGCTATGGTGACCGTCAAACCGGTGACCGTAAATCCATACTAATATCGATAACTAGCTGTGCCCCGCGGTTTGACCCGCGTGAAACTTAATAAATTACAGCCTATGTGTCCAGGGTGTAAAGCAGCTAACTCCATACCAAATTTTATTAAAATCGATCCAGCGTGTAGAAGTAACAAACATACACACTCACAAACTTTCGCCTTTATAATATTAGTGTGATTACACCCAGATTCAGTACAAACAGATATGTTCATGCACACAAATATCTGCCCTGGCTGGGCGGGAATCGAAAAGTTTGACTAAAACCACTTTTTGAACTTCACTAATAATGCTTTCAATCTAATGTGTATGCATGATAATACTAGGCTATGCTAAATAAGTACCCTTAGAATTCACACACAAATGTAATGTTGTGCCTCTGGTTTATATTCCTTAAATATTATTATCGCAACCTGTGGAAAATGTGGTTGGACATACATTTCATAAATTTATATGTTTAGAATTAAGTACCTAATGCTCAATGTATATCATATGTTTGTTATCCCGAATAATAAAAAACAAAAAAAAAAAAAAAAAAACGCGAACCGGCCCGTCAAATATTGTAATGAAAATAAAAATTAAATAGCAGTTTTGTTGGCAACAACAGTCCTGTATGTAATGATAGATGGATCCCAGTATAACGTGATAGTACAGGTACAGTGCTTGCGGTGTAGCTCACCTGTGCTGCTGGACGGGCAGAGTGAACGACAGCTGGCGGAACACGTCATACAAAGCCTCCTTGTGCGTCGTTCGAACTTCACACCGTTCCTCCTGCTCGCGCGCAAACATAAAGTTTTCGCGGATCTTTGCGGAGCCGTGCTGAGATTTATTTTCGGGAAACTTCACCTAAATGAGAAATGAACGGTTATATAATGTTTTTGTTTGCATCTGATAAATACAAATAAATAAATATCTTGGGACAACTAACACTTCAATTTGATCCCAAACTAGGCAGAGTTTTTGAGTTTGCGTGGTGTAAATGTTTAAATCGCATGGCCGTCACTTCGGGTGGCGACGGGGTATGTAGGGCTCGACCCACTAAAACCACCACGGTAGCCAGCCTCATAGTGCTTCTAGCGGGGGCTCTGGGTACTCGTAAACGATCACACCAGTACCCTCGCCGTGCACTGCAGCCTCTGCGAGACTCTCACCCGGGGAGGGGAGGGGGCATGAATGCCTCCCTCCCACCCCAGCAAGCATAAGCGTATTTAGGCAACCTGAGCTACAGCAGGTTACCACTTCCCGGGACCGCTTATACAAGACTAGTGGAGTTGCCCTCCTCCAAAGCAATCTGAGGGGAAACTAAGCAGAGCCTGTACTATGGCAACTAGACAACTGATAAACATTTAAATTGAATTTAAAGTTATTTTACCGTACATTGCTAGCCACTTTTCTTAATTGCTAATCTAGTCCATCCAACGGTTGTCTGGAAGAAATCGCTCTTATGCGATAAGACCGCCAACTGTACATAAATTGAAACTATGTCTATACATACAAATTTTATTCTGTGATGTGCAATAAAGTGTACCTATCTATCTATCTATCTAAACATCATGTTCATCATCATATCAGCCGAAATACGAGGCCTTCCCCAAGGATCTCCACAATGGCCGGTCTTGTGCTGCCCGCATCCAGCGGCTTCCCGCGGCCCTTGCAAGATCGTCTTGCAACATGGAAGATCGTATAATCTCCTCGGAAAATTGATGAATTTTGAACATATTGCATCAAGCAATTTCAAATTTTTTTCCGTCTTTATAGAGGATAGACTATAGAGGCGAATGAGGGCTTAAGTCATCTGCCAAGACAAATATAAAAACTAAATAAAGAGCGCTAAATCTCCAGCTGTTCCTTGGGGTTCAAACCTCGACTCAGAGACCACCCTGTGTTGTGTTACTGACGAGTGGATTAAGGGCCAGTTTTTAGGGACATTTTATACAAATGTCACTTTGCGTTACATTGAAATACATTTGATGATTGAACAGATGATTAATAATTTTTGTAAATTAAGCGGTAACCCCCTGGGTGGAAATCGAACCCACGCACCTGCGGCGTGATAGGCAAGTATTTACCAACCACGCCAATCAGCCCGTCAAACACAATGAACCAGATACAATATTCCGGCTAAAACTAGTAGACTGTTAATATGGTACAGTTGTCAAGGTCACCTCGCCACTTCATGATAGCGGTAACGTGTGCAAATCCCGGGTCAGGTCAAAAAGTGATTTCGGGATTTTTCAGTAAAGATAATTTCTCATTATCAGCCTAAAGTCTCGTAGTTGGGGGTATTACACGCCCGTGCCTCGGAGAACACGTAACGCCGTTGGTCCTGTACCTGACCTCATTCTGGTCGTGTCGCTAGTCGTCCCATCGGTTCATGAAAGTGATGGGAAAATGTCCTATCTCCATTGAGACTGGCCGCAGTGGCCGAAATTCGGCCTGGAAGACATTAATTAATTTTATTATTATTTATAAAGTGCACGTTTACCTGCAAGTTCTCCTGCAAGGTCCTCAAGTCTGGTGGTATTTCGCCGTTCATATCGTTCTCCTTCAAGTAGCTGAGTACCACGTTGCAGCAGTAGTTGCACACGCGGAGCCCACCGGCACACCCGAATATATGACCTGGACAACACAATACAAATACATAGACTGTCCACTTGGTGTAGTTGTTGGTGACCCTGCCTGCTAAATCAGAGGTCTTGGTTTCCATCCCCACCCGATACCTTTGTATGATGAGCACTATTATTTTTACTGTGTCTGGGGGTAATTTATTTATAACTAGCTGTGCCCGCGACTTCGTTCGCGTGTTAATTAGTTTATTTTGATTTTTTTTGTTTTTTCTGAAATAAATGTTATTTTCTAAAATTAAAGTAGCCTTAGTTACTCCTTATTACATCAGCTATCTGCAAATAAAAGTCCCGTCATAATCGGTCCAGCCATTTCAGAGATTAGCCGGAACAAATAGACAGACAGACAGACAAAAATTGTAAAAAATAATAATTTGGTGTAGGTACCGTATATATATTCATATTTATGTAGAAAAAAACGGTTATTTCAATATTACAAACAGACACTCCAATTTTATTTATTTGTATAGATGTATAGATATGTATGTATTTAGGAATATATAAGTATGTTTATCAGTTGTCTGGTTGCCACAGTACAGGTTCTGTCTAGTTTAGGATCAGATGTGCAGAGTTTTAGTTGTCTCAAGTTAACCAACAGTAGACTCATCAATCTGGCTAACTGACATTCTGATTTGTAACACCCAAAACTCAATGCTCTATGCTGGAGTGATACCAAGTCTATATCACCTTACTTGGTACCCCTCGGCAGCGCTAAACGGTATCAAAAGTTAAATTTTGAAGTTATACTTCTTTTGGCGAGATGGAGAAAAATGATGAGAGTGAATTTTTACGATGCGCGCGCACACCGACACCAAAAAATTTAACAGCATGAAGTTAGTTCTAGGTGGTATGAAAATTGATAACTATGTTCAAGTTGTATATTAAGAAGTATAACTTCTAACGCGTGTACATAAGTACACACAAGTTTTTTTTAGTTTTATAGCATTATTCGCAATGCAAAATGTAAAATGTGATTGAATTAATGATTTTCTATTTATAAGTTTATTAAAAATAGAAAATCATTAATTCAATCACCCAGCAGCAGGTCCCTACCAATCCGGGGTAGGTGCTCTGCGTTAAACTACGAACAACACCAATAGATAGGCACCAAGAACAATGTCTTCTTCAATTTAATTCCTACATCAATAACCATTCAGCATCATCATTTAATCCACTGCTAGACAAAGGCCTCCACTGAAGATTTGCACAATGTAGTTGTGTCCATCATTTTGAGAGATATGCCATAATCATGCTCTTCAGACAAGTGAGAGAGGCGCCACAGCCCGTTCACAGGGGCATATTCAACAAACATTATGGAGGATAATGAATGAATTTACCTGGTACTCTCTGACTGCAGCATCTAGAACAGAATATCTGTCCGCAGACGCGGCAGTGGTGGCGGCGGCGCAGCGTGCTGAAGCGAGTCGCGCACTCGTAGCATTCCCTGGAGATGTCGTCCGGCATCCAGTAGCGGGCCAGCTCTGTGTCTGCATATCTTGTACCACTCTACAAATTATCAGTTACATGTTTAAAATGGCTGGGTATTTATAAAAGGATGCATTTTATAGGAGACTCAGCAGATTATGTTGAACACTGTTCAAAATTACCACCACATTAAAGTTTAAAAAAAACTATGAAAAACACACACCCAAGCCATAGCTAGCAGTTGATAATAACATAAATGAAGTATTTTTATAGATACTTTGCATAAGGTTACGATTGTTTATTATAGTAATGAAATATTTATTTATATCATAAAATTATTTCTCTAGAAGTGCTAAGTTTTATTGAAACACCTAGTGCTTGAGCACACTGTGTAATGTTCTCTAAAATCTCTCACAGATCCTAAGTATATTCATAGTTGCACTCCTTCAACTGTTTGATTTACCTACAGTTCCTTTCCATCCAAAGGTTGTCTGAAAGAGATTGCTTTAGGTGATAAGAGTACCCTTGCCCATTACGTACAGTCGCCAGCACATCCAGCTACCCCAATCTGTAAAATTTATTTTATAGATTTCCAACTTTATCACATAAGTATAAGGTTCACTTTAAATTGGAGAAATTTGACAGATTGGGTATGTAAGTACTTTTTATTCTGTGGATTGCTTGCGGTAGCTTGATGTGCTGGCGTCTGTACTTTACATCCAACGTATTTTTACACTTTTCCTGTTTGAGGGTTGACAATAAAGAGTATTTTATAAATCTATCCATCTCTTTGTAAATATGTTTCTTGTATTTTCACCTCTTAATAAACTATGTAACTGGTAACTATGAGACTTCTTCACACATCATGACATTGCTCCACCCTAGTATCATCTCATAAGGTTCTTGTGTGTATGTACACATCCATATACACACATTATTATTACGGCAATTAAACTTTTAAACTGTAATGTAATTGCTACTTCTTCACTAACTTAAGGCTAACAGATTAATATAGGAATGATGTTCTTTGTATCTGTAAATGTAATTGCTACTTCTTCACTAACTTAAGGCTAACAGATTAATATAGGAATGATGTTCTTTTTATCTGTAAATGTAATTGCTACTTCTTCACTAACTTAAGGCTAACAGATTAATATAGGAATGATGTTCTTTTTATCTGTCAATGTAATTGCTACTTCTTCACTAACTTAAGGCTAACAGATTAATATAGGAATGATGTTCTTTTTATCTGTAAATGTAATTGCTACTTCTTCATTAACCTCAGGCTAACAGATTAATATAGGAATGATGTTCTTTTTATCTGTAAATGTAATTGCTACTTCTTCACTAACTTAAGGTTAACAGATTAATATAGGAATGATGTTCTTTTTATCTGTAAATGTAATTGCTACTTCTTCACTAACTTAAGGCTAACAGATTAATATAGGAATTATGATCTTTTTATCTGTAAATGTAATTGCTACTTCTTCATTAACCTCAGGCTAACAGATTAATATAGGAATTATGATCTTTTTATCTGTAAATGTAATTGCTACTTCTTCACTAACTTAAGGTTAACAGATTAATATAGGAATGATGTTCTTTGTATCTGTAAATGTAATTGCTACTTCTTCACTAACTTAAGGCTAACAGATTAATATAGGAATTATGATCTTTTTATCTGTAAATGTAATTGCTACTTCTTCATTAACCTCAGGCTAACAGATTAATATAGGAATGATGTTCTTTTTATCTGTAAATGTAATTGCTACTTCTTCACTAACTTAAGGCTAATAGATTAATATAGGAATGATGTTCTTTTTATCTGTCAATGTAATTGCTACTTCTTCACTAACTTAAGGCTAATAGATTAATATAGGAATGATGTTCTTTTTATCTGTCAATGTAATTGCTACTTCTTCAGTAACTTAAGGCTAACAGATTAATATAGGAATGATGTTCTTTTTATCTGTAAATGTAATTGCTACTTCTTCACTAACTTAAGGCTAACAGATTAATATAGGAATGATGTTCTTTTTATCTGTAAATGTAATTGCTACTTCTTCACTAACTTAAGGTTAACAGATTAATATAGGAATGATGTTCTTTTTATCTGTAAATGTAATTGCTACTTCTTCACTAACTTAAGGCTAACAGATTAATATAGGAATTATGATCTTTTTATCTGTAAATGTAATTGCTACTTCTTCATTAACCTCAGGCTAACAGATTAATATAGGAATGATGTTCTTTTTATCTGTAAATGTAATTGCTACTTCTTCACTAACTTAAGGCTAACAGATTAATATAGGAATGATGTTCTTTTTAAGCAAAGCATGAAACTTCCATACCCATATAGGACAGAACTAACAGATTCTTAGAACATGCCAATGATATGTGTAATCTTTGTGAGGTGTAGATTTTATCTCAGTGTTATTTTTAACTTTTTTAAATATCTTGGGGCAACTAACACTCTGCTATATGATCCCAAATTAAGGTGGTAACCAGACAACTGATAAACATAATTATATATTTCTTAATACATACATATTTTATATAAAATACATCCAGACACAGAACAAATAATCATGCTCATCTCACAAAGATTTATCCTGGTTGTGGGTTGAAGACACAACCTCTGGCTTAGCATAGAAGGTCACTAACCAGACCAACAGGCCAGTCTATTGTGATACTAGCTGTGCCCCGCGGTTTTACCCGCGTAAAATTTTATAAATTATTACAGCTCCTCCCCCTTAGGTGATGGCGTGATATTATGTAGCCTATATTTTGACCCGACCTCTTAGTAATATTCATGCAAAATTTGAAGTAAATCCATGCAGTACTTTTTGAGTTTAGCCCGGACATACATACAGACAAACAGACACAAATTCTAAAAACTATATTTTTGGCTTTGATATCAATTGTAGATCAAGACCCAAGTATCCTTTTAAAAAAATATTCAATGTACAGTTTTGACTTTCCAACGATTTTATTATATGTATAGATTACAGACCTTCTGGTCAAATTTGGTGTATGGTCTACACCAGTGTACTTCAACCTTTGTCATGACACAGCCGCCTTAGTATGAATAAATAATAATATGCTTTCTTTTTTATAATTCTAAATATTTTGTTGCTTTAATTACTGCATTAAACTATGTTTATGTATTGCATTGTGAGCTTGACAAGTACAAATGCATGTCAATGCCAAAGAACTCAATAAATTTCATTATTTCATGTATTTTCTTTTGTTGCAAATATTCAATCTGCCTCTATAGAAGCTTCGCGACCCCCCTAAGCAGGCTGCACGACCCCCCAGGAGGTCGCGACCCACATGTTGTAAAACACTGGTCTACACCATAGTAACCCAGACAACTAAGCCAGATATTTTACATGAGTGTGTGGCAGATTTTTATAAAGAGTTCAACTGGTTTTATATTTGCCTTCCCTATAATAATCTGATGGGTTTGTTATGTGGTATGACCAGACAGTGATTAGTTTTTACCGTGTCTGTATGTGTCGTTTACTTAGCCTAGGGGGCTTTTTCTGCTTCACCAGACAATAGAGACCAATGTGCCCACATTGGTCTCTATCAAGTATCTGTACCACTACATTACTATGCAAAACATGGCCCTATGGTCTGATTGTAACAGATTAGGTGCAGTACCAACAGCTTTATGGGCTAACTGAAGCACAGGCGTATATTGCTGCCAACTTCTAGATAGCTGCAGGCTGTCTTTCTTGGCAGAAAAAGCCCAATATTATTTTTTGGACAAAGCTGCGTTTTAAAATACGCTTCCGTTTGACCGACGAAGCAGTCAAAGCTATTATATGGCACGATATGGCTTTTCTATTACTTACGCCAGAACCCATAGCGACCAAACTGCTGATACGCCTCAGAACATTAGGCAAACTTCTCCCTTCCAAATCTTCTGCGTATGACCCAGTTTCCGTCTTCTCATCTTCATAATCTTGCTTGTCGTCCGTAGGGGCGTTATCACCCGTCCTATGTAAATTCTCCGAGGTTTCACTAGGCGAAAATATAGGCAACTTCCACAGCTTGTTGAAAAACGTCGACACACCACTTTGAGTGGACTCGGACTCGAAGCGAGGGAATTCTGTTATTTGCGATGTATCATATTTATCCATATCAATTGCTTATTTTGTTAATCTAATAAGAAACATCGAAATTTTATCTTCTGTTTAGCAAAAATATCAAACAATAATGACATGTCACTGTCACCCAGACATACAGCTGTTGAACGAATGGAACCATCCACAGAGTACATTATAATAGCCGACCATCCACAGACAACAAATTAATCATATAATTAAAATATGGATATGTTGGACTGTGTAGTGGAGGGTCGTAAGATCTGTGATGAAGCCTGGTTCGGAGTACTTGCTGATAAGAGACAGAAGCGACATGAAAGCGGCTCGGCACCAACCACCGCAAACTCCTCTTGTCAGGCCTGTGGCAGGCTATGTCGCTCTCGCATTGGTTTGTTTAGCCACCAAAAGAAATGTCTCTCAGACAATGCGCCGTAAATCGTCTGTAACAGACCCAAAGGCCATATATATATGTTGGACTCCACCTTATATAACCTGTGGAACTACAGAACTACTGTCATAAAGCCAGCCTGACAGATAGACTGAGATTGACATTGGTCATCAATTTGGAAATTCAATAGTTCGCTTCTTCCGAATTAATTAGTTACTGTCTGTAATTTTCTACACAAAAGTGATTATAAGTTATTAAAAAATATGGGTGAAGTGTCTCTAGAAACATCGGCTTACGCTAAAATACTTTTACACGCAGCCAAGTATCCACATTGTGCTGTAAATGGTGTTCTTTTGGCCGACGGATCAAAAATTAGAGATGGTGCTAAGAATCAAGACCTGGATATTGTAGATACCATTCCATTGTTCCACCACAGTCATTACTTATCGCCTATGGCAGAAATAGCGCTGACACAAGTGAGTTTACTTTTACTATTTGTGAGTAATTTTTGAGGTAAATTTTTTGGTTAGTTCTAGCCTGAACGTACCTAGTGTCTATGTTGTATAAATGCTATTATTTTTATTTGTATAAATCTGGTCAGTGAGTTGATGAATCTTTGTTTTCATATTAGTTATCATTACACATCATATATAATTCCTGTTGTTAACTACATTTTGTTTTTGCTGTATAGATTGAGACCGTAGCGCAGGCGGACAACCGTATCATCGCGGGGTATTACGCCGCATGCGAAAATTTCAAAGACAACACTGTGGAGAAATGCCCAGGACTGAAAATTGCAGAGAAAATTGCTGAACATTTCCCTTCTGCCATCTTTATTGTGGTGAGATGCTTTGTTATCTTGTACTATTTCTGTTTTATAATGTAGTCAATGAGGAAACCAGCAAGATAGTTCAGTAGAAGAGAGGAAGGCAGTTTTATTTAAATTCTCTTGACACACATTACATTTTCTAACACACTTGAAATACCTAGCCAAAATAAAACTTCCCATGCCCTTATTTTACAATGATAAATACCTAGGTGCTAATCAGGAATCAATTTTATCATTTCATTCTGTAGAGCCTATGGTATCACCACCTGCTTATTCTAAAAAATTACACCATCTGCATAATACAGTTCATCTCTTATAGCCCAAAACTATATTAAATTATTATGTCCATTATATTTATGAACAGATCAACCATAATGTATGTACCTTATCAAAAGATTTAACCTATTGTCTTTAGCAGTTTATTTTTGGACAATGCTTAATTTGTTTATAGATATAGTCACTGCATTGATCACATGTTTAAAGATTGGCCTCATTCTTTGATAATTTACCTCTGTGATCACTTAAATATTGGTGGGAGCAACATGTTAAGAGTGCCAAATTAGCAACTTGTGTAGTTTAACTGTTAAGGTTTTTTTTGGTATGACACATTAAGGGAACATACTATTATGCTATACTATGCTTATTTTTACAGTGTTTCACACTCTAAGTAAATTAAGACAACTTAACTTGGCGTTCCTCGCACGCCTATAAGCAACACTTTTGCTCGCGGTGAAAAATACCCCTTTTTTAAATCGCGTACCTAGTGATTGTTATGTATTATAAATATTATTAATATGTTTATCCCTAGAGGACGTTTAGTCAAATGTTAAATAAAAGTAAGCAATCATCGATAACTGTATTTATTCAACATTCAGGTGAAAACTACAATTATATAGCAAAATGTCAATTTTTTGGGGGACTACTACTAAAAACATAAAAGAATAATTTATCGTAAAAATATTTTAATCTTATATCTTATTTTTTTTTATAATATTTAAGTTCCTAAGTAAAAACTAAGACTATTTAGTTTTTACTTAGGAACTTAAATAATAAACATTTATTATATCTTACTTCTCAAAACATACTTTGAAATATCCAGATAAAATTACAAAATAATGCAACAATCAGTCTAATAGTTTTAGGAACATTAGATTTTTTGTAATGATTATTGAATTTTCTGTATGCATTCAGAGCATACAGGCAAAGTATGCTCTCTGCACAAAATTTTCTGGCAGCTTTGGCAGCACGAATTTGTTTTTCTATCCTTTTTGGGTGGACAAACTTGCATCTTCACGTGGCACACCTTTTTCTTGATATCATTGACATTTCATTTGCGGGTTCATTATTTGGCGGCTCTCTGTCCTTAGTATAAATTCTATTTCTATTTAGAAATATAAATAATATTTCTAAACCAAGTATAAATTTAATCTTCTCTTTATGTAGAGGAGCAAACTGGGTATTTTTGATCGTCTATGGACATGAGGCATAATAAGAAATAGGACCAATGTCTTTATGTCTTGGTTGGCATTTCAGACATCTCCCTGGTTCATTGGCTTCTACAATCACATATGCGTTAATGCCACCTATGTTCAACAATCCATAAAATATTACCAATGGCCATCTCTTGGTAATGCCAGAGTAATGAGTTCGTGAAAAAGTTCACCTTCTTGTTCTGAGTCCGGATTGTGTTCGCTGTACTCTTCAAAATCTTCAATTTCAGAGCAAGTACTATCACTTTATTCCATATACTATTGGATATCTTCGTCAGCAATTCCACGGCGCGCCATTATTAGGTCTAATTACAAAAAAAATAAGGACTAATTTCCTAAAAATGTGTATCAGTACTAATCGCTACGGGTGAAAAATACCCACACTCACTTCACACGTCCGCCTTTCGAAAACTCGTGGTACGAACTGACTGTCGAGCTTCGAGTACCAAGTCAAAGGCACAACTTGAAGCTACCTACAAGCACGGCTCGCTGTGATTGGGTAATAAAAAAATATCGTCAAAAATTAATACGGCTGGGTAAATTTTACCCATAGCGAGCAACGCCGAGTTAAGATGGCATGTACTTTAAGAACTATGTTAGTAAAAATGCAATGACATTACAATTTGTTTTGTTGGTTTGCATGGAATCAGGGACATTATACAATACAAAACTCTTTATTGTAAACCTGAATTATAAAATAATTACAAAACCAGTTATTAGAATTATGTACAAAGGGTGGTCTTATCGCTAGTTGCAATTTCTTCAAGATAACCTTGGGATGGACTAAAACTAGTGAGAAAAGAAAAATGGGTAGTATAAGGTGTAACAAATGATTAAAATGTGATTGTAATTTATGTGTCAAAACTAAATTGACACTACTAAAAATGCCCTGCCCTTTTCGTAAGAACTCTTGAAGAATCACACCACTGTACTATGTCACACAGGTGGACAACAAGAGAATGATGCAGCATCTAGACAGTCCAGCCATCAAGTTGCACAAGTACAGTGAAGGCAGGTGGAAACCTAAGGATGCCAACAAAGTTATGTTCCGTAAGTATTATGTTGGCTACACATTTGCTGGCCACCAGTCAATCATTCCTGGCTGCCCATTCAGGCAACAATATGTTGCGTCTGTCTTCAGTGCTTGAGCCATATACCCATCAATTTACCAGTACAACCGCCCAGTTTTACCGTATAAAAAAATTACAATACAACTCACAAACGCCTCTTCATTCATATCGGACGATTCGCACAAAATGCGCGAATCCTATCGACTAACTCCTTTAAATAATATTGTTTTTTCTGTAGGCGATTGGCACGAAGTTAATTTATTGGCGTGCGAATTGACACCTCCAAAAGTAGGTATGTAGGAGGCTATTGGCACAAACATTGTGTTTTATGAAATGCAGTTAAAATAAAGTACACTTGAGTCCAGAAGTAATAAGGGTCACATGTGTTTTAATATGAAAGAAAAACACAAACTAATCAAAAATATTTTTATTTAAACTAAGTACTAAACACACTATGATCTGATTTGAGAATAAAAAATGTGAAAATATTGATCACAGAGTAATAGATAAGTGTCACTAACTGCAAGTAAAAATTAAAAAGTATGCCACGTTTTAAGTGATAATTATTACTTATTTAATGCAAATCTTTATTACTTCCAATAAATATTTTTTATTTAAATTGGATTTTTTTTATCAGTGACTGCTGAGTACATTACTTAATGTTTTTTATTCCTTAATATAAAATGTGTGCCAATAGTCTACTACATATTTTTGGAGGTGTCGCTTCACACACCAATAAATTATATTTCGTGCGAATCACTCTTGGGTATCACTATTGACTCAAAGCTACAATGGAGCCCACAAATAGAAAAACTGTCCGGGAAATTAAGTTCTGCAGCATATGCAGTGAAAACTATTAGACGGCTGACTGATGTTGACACAGCTAGAATGGTTTATTTCAGTTATTTTCATAAAGTAATGTCCTATGGAATTCTTCTCTGGGGTAGCTCTGCTGACATTAATACCATATTTATATTGCAAAAAAGAGCTGTAAGAGCTATCTATAATCTTGGCCCGAGAGTGTCTCTAAGAGAAAAGTTCAAAGAGGTCAACATTCTAACTGTACCATCTCAGTATATATATGAAAACTTACTATATGTGCATAAAAACATCGATTCCTTCTGTAAAAGGAGCGATACACATAATGTAAATACTAGATATAAGAATAATCTCATATTGCATACTACCCGTCTCCACAAAATAAGTAACTCTTTTATGGGGCAATGTATAAGATTCTATAACAAACTTCCCAATGATATTAGAGAATTGTCTACGAATAAGTTTAAAAGAATTATTAAAGCCAAATTGTGTAGCAGGGCATATTACAAAATTTCTGATTATTTAAGTGATAAAAGTGCTTGGGATTGAGTTGTTCTGAGTCAACACACATGATTATAATTAATCTTAAGTATATTTTATTTTAAAAAAAGGATTCCTACTGAGTTTTCTGGCAGTGTTTCTCAGTAGCTGCCACGTCATGCACTGCATGGTAGGGTAAAAAAATATAACGATTCCACATAAATGTAAAATTTTTATGGAATTAATGAATTTGAATCTTTGAATCATCTACAGAAAAAAAAATATTTAAAGTAGTTGATTCGCACGTTTTATGCGAGTTCAATTCGTGCGAATCATCCAATAAGCCAATATTTTGTAATATAAATTCGAAATTGAAAACGCCCACAAATAAAAACTAAAAACAAAATAAACTTTATCAAATCAAATTTTTTGTCACCAGAATCTCCTTATGTCCTGGAAACCGTCTCCCACCTACTCCAGCGTGGTGTTCAGAAGGACCTCATAGATTTCGACAACTACCTGGATGATCTGTCCCAGGACTGGACCAACCTCGGCATTGAGAAGCTCATTGCAAGCATCAACGCTTCAAATACTATTGACGACAAGGAGGATGACAAATTGTATCAATAATGTGGGACTCAATTAGGTAAATTATCATTACAGGACCATCCCTTATAAATATTGATAATAGAACAAAAATACCAACACTGCAGACACCAAAAAATACAAACTGTGCCTGAAAATATTTGTCAATATTGTTACATGTAAGATTTTCACCCTTATTTAAAAACGAAGTCTAATTAAACTACAGTGCCTCTAGCACGAGTTCCTGCAGTTTACTTACTCGATCACACGTACAGATTCGTCCCATACATTGAGCACCAGAGTTTTAGTTCTTAATAGTTTCCGCGAGAGGCGCTGGTGCTCAATTTATGGGAGAAACTGTACGTGTGATCAAGTAAGTAAACTGCAGGAACTCGTGCTAGAGGCACAGTTGAACTATGGATCAAGCAATCTCATTGGATGGTTTTCGACTAAGCCAAGAATCAACTGCAGTTTAACTTTAGACTTTGTTTTTAAAAAAGGGTGTTTGTGTTTAGTTCCATGGATTAATATTTTTTTTCTAATAAGAAAATTTGTATTTTAAAAATTTGTTAATTATTGTTGAAGTTGAAGCAGCCACAGGCCTTAGGTGACAACACCGAGGACCACAAAAATAATTTCTTTACTTTATGGTAAAATAGGCAATTTTACATCTGTTGTCATTTTTAGGGTTCGGTACCCAAAGGGTAAAACGAGACCCTATTACTAAGACTTCGCTGTCCGTCTATCACCAGGCTGTATCTCATGAACTGTGATAGTTAGTCAGTTGAAATTTTCACAGATGATGTATTTCTATTGCCGCTATAACAACAAATACTAAAACACAATAAATATCTCTGCTTTGCTCGTTTTTATAGATTATGGTACGGAACCCTTCGTGCGCGAGTCCTTGGCCGTTTTTTTAAATCAGAAAATGAAATTCGGGAAGAATAATATAAAATAAGGGATGGGGCATTAGTGTAATTATTGTATAAAGCAAGAAGCATTTTATATCATTGAACATGTTGAATGTTTGAAGGTGATGGTGATATTGGAGTGTTGCATTTTTTACGCATTACTTATTATTTATGTTAATTATAAAATAGCCATTTATTTACTGAGTTGTAATCAATTTATGATTGTACCTTCGCAGCAAGGCTTAGTATATACATGAAAAGTCTATTGTGGAACGGAATGATTTGGGCTAAAACAATGGAGTTAAAAGTACTTTCATTATAACAGCTGTAAGAAATCCACTGCTGAACAAAAGCCTCCCCCTAGTATCATTTTGGGGGGTAATGGCATAATCGCCACGCTTGGCAGACGGCATAGTTTACTGTCTCTTCATGTGACATCAGCTCGTTATTTTGAATATGTAGTTTCCAGTTAGACAATTAATTTTTACACTGTACAACACTACAATATTGATTTGTTGATATGTGATTGGTCGAGGTATTGGTTGAGCATATTATGGTCACAGAATATCTATGTGACACAAGTTATATAATATTATGTGAAGTATTACTCTTGAAAGGCATTATTATAGTTGGCTAGTGCACCGTATATAATATTATATAATAAAATAAACAGTTAATAGCCAATATTAGCAATATGGTTAAGTTTATAAACAAAATGTATTTAGCATGAACTTCAATACTTCTTAGTAAATATGTATGTTATTTATTGCTTTTAACTAGTTTTCATTCCTTAGCTTAAGTGGATTGTTATTCTGTTATATTTATGTATTTCTTATTAAATAAAAATAATGTTGTAATTATGTAGAATTTATTGAATAAAAAGTCAAAAAAACAAATATTTTTTTGATACTGAACTCCTTAGTCAATATAGAAAAAGATTAATAAAACAAACTGCATTATCTTGGCCACATATGCCTTTAATTACCATAACTGGCATAGAATGTGTTAGCTGTTTAACCTTTTGACGGTCCCAGTCATGTATATGTGACTGACTACAACATGCCCAGCACGCCTTTGTCATAGCAAATAAGTGTTTCTACCCATAGTCTAGTGTCCAAAGTACAAGCTTTGCTTAGTTTAGGCTAGATGGCGCCGTGAAACAACTGAGTATAGCTCCACAATCACGATACAGTACTGAAATAGTCTTCTAATATTTTTTTGCATTGATTCAATCCGCCGAGATCGCCAGCTTTGCCTTGAAATTTGCCGTTTTTGAATGCGCCTTTGCCTTTCAGTAAGTCCGTTATTCTGTAAGAAAAAAAAATAGAATCATATTTTAAACAAATTGGGTAAATACTATATACGACTTTTATTTTAGTATCCGTCAATATGATAAAACTAATTTTCGAGTGTTAAAAAGAGCCCAAAGGTAATCTATTTTACGCCATAAGGAAAGGAATTTATCTGTTATAAAACTATACCTTTTAAACATTATTATATATATACACAAATAAATGCCATTTAACCGAGAAAGAAGTCCAGGAGGCGACAATACTACTCTCTTAAAAGTACATATACCGAATACAATAGGGCGGTCTTGTCACAGAATGTGAAAATCTTCCAGAAAATCAAAGTATAGAACGGAGATATTGAGAGGGGCAGTTGTCTGTGTACATTATAAATAGTATATAGTATTACAAATAATATACACAAACAATATATATGTTTATTTATTTGTTCCTAATTGTGTAGTGGGTTTTGTAGTCAAAGATAGTGAATCTTGACAAGTCTGAAATTCTTGCAGACTTTGTGCACATTTCACTATTATAGCGCATTTCACAATCGAACACATCTTACCGAACAGGATTTGTTAAGAAAATTAGTAGAGTGCGCTGGCATTTTATTAGCGTGAGGTGTGATGGCCACTTTGTTAAAACTCTCTGAAAATGGCTGCAGGATTTAGTGAATAATTCCAAAGAATTGTGAACGTTGGAATAAGATTTTGCGAAATCTTATTTCAACGTTCACGTTTAAAATAGTAGTGGAGTGTAAAATTGGGGTCTCGGTTCTGTACCGGAAACTATTGTCACAACAGAAAAGTCGTTATAACATAATCTCAGTTAACTAAAAATAACTAAATTTGTGAATACAAGATATTATCACAAAACACCTCACAAAGAAGCGATTATGCGATTCAATCCTATCAATGACTTACTTTTGACCCAATGCTGTACAATGCTCCTCAGGGCCTTGTATAATAATCTGTCCCTCTTTCGGCTTATCAGGGTCCTCTGACACCAAGAACATAAACAAATCTTCTCCTTCCAACCCCTTAATTACAGCCCGATTAAATTCAGGAGTCGCTTCTTTCTTGAACAAAAATACATATTTGGGCTTCGGTTGTGTACTTTTTATTTTGTCCACTTCACACTGAGCTAGTTCTAAAAGTACATTTTGTAAATTTTTGTTGGTGATTTTAAAGTTTTTCTGTAGTTTTTGGATCAATTCTTCATGTTTGCTGGCTTCGTTTCTGAAATTAAAATCCTAATATCTTTAACATGCCAATGCGTTTTTAACATACATACATCTGTTATCATCATAGATCCCAAATTAATAACCCATTTTCAATTTATTTTTCCCATTTGAAAAGTATAGAACCAACCAGCAGCGTGGCCCAATTTTATGCAGATAAAATTTATTTTTCCCATTTGCAAAGTATATAGCCAGCCAAAGTGGTCAGCGTTGCCCAATTTTGTGCAGATAAAATTTATTTTTCCCATTTGAAAAGTATATAGCCAGCAAAAATGGTCAGCATTACAATTTTGTGACGATAAAATGTATTTTTCCCATTTTAAAAGTATATAGCCAGCCGAAGTTTCAGGGTTGCCCAGATTTGTGCAGATATAATTTATTTTTCCCATTTTAAAAGTATATAGCCAGCCGAAGTGGTCAGCGTTGCCCAATTTTGTGCAGATAAAATTAATTTTTCCCATTTGAGAAGTATATAGCCAGCCAAAGTGGTCAGCGTTGCCCAATTTTGTGCAGTAAAAAAATATTTTTCCCATTTGAAAAGTATATAGCTAGCCAAAGTGGTCAGCGTTGCCCAATTTTGTGCAGTAAAAATTTACATTTCCCATTTGAAAAGTATATAGCCAGCCAAAGTGGTCAGCGTTGCCCAATTTTGTGCAGATAAAATTTAATACATACCATAGACACGATAAGAAGAATGGCAGAGGCATATAAAATTAAAAGACTGTTAAGACTGTAGTCTCATCGGTGCCTCACGCTCCAGATAGTTGAATAATGGGCTATTAGGTCTTTCTTTCTTTAACGTCAGCAGTGGTCACCCTTAGTTGTCCAAGCAGCCCCTGGTATGACTTAACGACTGTTGTATAATGACTACAACCGGGACCGACAGATCAACGTGCCCAAAGGACGAAGACGCTCAGAAATAAAACAACATTGGCGGTCGCACATCTCTAGTCTGACCGCGCGTCTAGGTGCCTTATCTCGCCAATTACTTACGGACCGGTAAAAGCAACTAGCTGTGAGCGCAACAATTACATTAATTAACTTTTTGACAGCGATATGTAAAGTTTTTCGCGATTCAGACATTAATTTCCCCATTGAAGGCGTTGTGTAAATAGAAAAAGAGACACACTTACTTAAGCAATCCCGTGATAGCTTTCTCTCTGTCTAGCATTAATTGCAGTGTCTTAGTAACTCTATTGCCGACTAGAAACTTCAAGTTTGTTTTCCCTTTCTTGCCGGGCTCTATACCTGTTAATTTTATCATTTGGAGTTGGCTGAAATAAAAGAAAAACTTTATAAATTATAGCCTATGTATTATTCGGATATATAAGCTTATTACTACAAAGTTGCATCAAAATCCGTTCCGTAGTTTTTGCGTGATACAGTAACAAACATCCATACATCTATATACTCACAAACTTTCGCATTTGTAATATTAGTATAAAGTAGATTTATAGGACTAATGTTTCTGAGCTCGTTTTCAAATAAGCGCGACCGTCGTTATAAACACATCATCATCATGTCAGCAAAACTACGTCCACGGCTGCACAAAAGCACGTCACCGTAGCCTAGTTGGTAGTGGTCCTGCCTTCGAAGCTGGTGGTCCTGGGTTCGAATCCCGGTAAGTGCAACTATTTGTGTGATGAGCACGAATATTTGTTTCTGAGTCATGGATGTTTTCTATGTATTTAAGTATTTATCTATCTATCTAAGTATGTATCGCCTGGTACCCATAGTACAAGCTTTGCTTAGTTTGAGGCTAGGATGATCTGTGTGACATTGTCCCTATATATTATATGTTCTATTAAAAAAAAAAAAAATGCCTCCCCAAAGAATGGGGGATATGCCATAATCTTGGCAGAAAAAGCCTAAAGCTTGGCAGACGGGTTGGCGATCGCAGTTTGATAGTCATAGTTCACAGAAAAACGCTGCTGCCCGTTCTCTGGTAGGTATTTGCTCGGACGATTTCTACGCCCCCCACGGGATGAGATGGGATGATGATATTCTATGCCGTCACCACACAGCAGTATAAACACAAGGTCCTGCATAATTCCCCTGAAGAAGAAGAGGTTAAATGAGGCTCTTATAAATTTACCTTAAGTTGGAGACGTGAGTGCCACAACACATATTCTCGTCGATATTTCCGATACAAATGATTCTTATTGTGTCCATGCAGTCTTTTGGCAGACCTCGGGTGTGTGCCTGTAATTAACAACATTTTTAATGAGTAAAAAATAAATATCCTGGGACATTATTCACACACGATCTGATCCCAAACTAAGCAGAGCTT
This sequence comes from Pseudoips prasinana, assembly GCA_951640165.1. NCBI lineage: Eukaryota > Metazoa > Arthropoda > Insecta > Lepidoptera > Nolidae > Pseudoips > Pseudoips prasinana. The sequence goes on from OX621246.1 coordinate 32,554,917, forward strand.
GTACTATGGAAACCAGATAACTGATATATTACATATACTACTTTTCTTTTGTAAATACATACTTATATAGATAACTACACCCAGACTCAGGACAAACAGACATGTTCATGCACACAAATTCTGTCCTGTGTGGGAATCGAACCCACGACCTGCGGCGTGAAAGGCAAGCGGTCCGTCAAAGTAGGGTAGACTGGGTACGGTTGTGCCAGGGTACGGTAGTGACAGTGGTCATAACAGCGAAACTATACGGAATACGCGGAAGGGTTCAAGGGGAAAGAGACGCGGCTTGCAATAGAGCATAAGGTACAATGGGGTTTACGTATCCGTGTGGATAAAAACCCCTTAATAATAAAGATTAAAAAAAAAGTCAGCCAGGTCGCGACGCTGGCGTAAGCAGGAGCCAGCCTACATTGCTTTTCAACAGCCAAAAGTAAGTTTTTTCGTTTGATTTCTTTTAATATTTACTATTTTTTGTATACAGGTAAGATATGTCGTATTTTATTTTCTTATAAGTTGAACATTAGTAGTAATCACTCGTAGGATTACTTTTTACGTAGATTGTTCGGCCGATTCCTGGCGATTTTTTGTTCTCGAAATTCTGTGTTGAGTACGGTTGTGACAAGTTTTGTGGGTACGGTTGTGACATATATTTATTCGCTTTTTTTGTCTTTAGATGCCCAAAAAACGCTTGCCGAAGACCGAACGAGCGCAGGCACAGACCGGTCAATATGAAAATACTTACGACGAAATTAAACGTGGGACTTCTATAAGGAGAGCGGCAGAAATGCATCAAATTAATCGCATGTCGTTGTGAAAAAAAAGGATCAAGTGCCAAGGATCATGTGGAAAACATATAAACCTATAATTATAGTAAAGCTTTATCCAGTTACGTATAGTAAATTGAAGTTTATTTAAGGATTTGACTGATTCTAAGAGGACTGTATAATTATGCCTGTCACTACTGACCCCAACCACTGTCACAACCGTCCTTGGGATGTGGTCGGTTGCGACAATTTTCTTTTTTTTATAATTTCATTCTATGACGTATACAGCATATTTAAGGATAATATATTGTTCTTTTTATGTAAACAATTAAACAAATTACGGTTCCTCTACAATTTTTCCTAACTAACTGATAAATTAACATCATTATTGGCCAACAAACCAAATTGTCACAACTGTACCCAGTGTACCCTACATACTTTTAGCCGTAGTTAGTTTACGTCAAAAAGGGCCACTGAGCTCATAACTAAGAAAACAAAGACCTTTAGGGGAGGATGATGATTTATATATTTAAGTATAGTCAATGTTCCATACACCCATGCAATTATAGGACCACTTAGATACAACCTCAGCATTAGACTTTTACATCAATATAGTTAATTACAATAAATTAAATATTTGCTGATTACTGACAAAAAATAATAAGTGCATGATTTTAAATTTATCCTTACTAATATTAGGTATAAATGCGAAAGTAACTCTGTCTGTGGCGCTTTCACGTCAAAACTACTGAACCGATTTTAACGAAATTTGGGACACAGATAGTGAAGAGTCTGAGAACGGACATATGCTACTTTTTAATGCGGAGAAAAGGTTGTAAGGGGGATGAAAATTTGTATGGAAGTATCGTCATTTTTAGAGCTAGAAGCTTGAAACTTAATTATAGGCTGTCGATTAAAAATGTATGATATAGGCATGGCAAGAAAGGGATCGGAAACGACAGCAATGGGACCTGAACCCATTGTACCCATACCCTATAACCAACTGAAAATATGGCTGTGTGAGAAAACCACACAAGAACATGAAAAATAGTGGATAGATCTGGAATCATGCAGACAGACAAAAGAATTTCTACCATCTCTGAACAAACGCCTGTCGCGTAATCTATTACACCTAAACAGGAAGGATCTACGCATGGTGATAGGCACAATTACCGGACACTGCACACTAAACAAACACCTCTTCAAGATTGGCGTCACAGACAGCCCCCTGTGCAGAGGGTGCATTGAAAATGAACACCAGCACACGTACTGCTACACTGCAAGAGTGTTGCTTACCAACGGGCAAAGTTCCTGAATGATCCGAAGACACTGCAGGAGGCCCTCAATCCAGGCTTTCGTGGTCTCCTGGACTTCTGGATGGAACTTAAATGGTTCGAGTAGCCAAACAAGTATCACGCACAATGGCCCAATTGGGAGGCTAAGTGCGGAAACCTATCGCCCAACTATGTATGATATAAATAAATACGACTTTCAAAGTTGATAAAAGTTTTACCCTCAAGGATGTAAAATAAAAATAGGGTTTACTTTATTAGAGTATGAAAGTTTGTATGGAAATATGTTTCATAAGCTTGCGACAAGAGATCTTCTTATATAACATTTGCGTTATTTCAAAATATGCGAACGAAGTAGCGGCACAGCTACTTCGAGTACATACCTCATTCAGTTCAGGATCATTAGCTCTACAAAACCGAACGTTGACCGGTATTGCTGCTCGGATGTACTCGTTACACCTCTCCTCTGTTGCCCTTATAACGTCGGAGGTAACTTTAGTGGAGTCCAGTTCTACGTAACATTCATCAGCACCAAGCCACCAGCTGGTAGTGGGCAAACTGTGTTCGTTTTCCAAGATGGCTGAGAGTAAATGCTGCCCTGTAAACATTAATCATTACATTTTATTTTAACAAAATTGGACAAATGTCTTTTATTTACAACCTTCATTTTCCCTGTAACATATAAATTTAAAAACCTCTGACGTTTCTCATACAATATTCTACTAGTCAATCCCTTTCATTTGATACACATATTGAGGGAGTTGTGTACAAATATGTTATCCGCCATTTTGTGGCGGCGACCATCTTGGACCGATTTTCATCAAACATAGTTAAATTTAAAAATATTTAATTCGGACAATATTGATCCATTATTGGGTTAGTAACAAAGCTTATAAAAATCTAGTATGACTATGTAATAAAAATAAAATGTAAGGAGTTTAATATGTCATGGGAAACCGACATCTTTCAAATAATCAATTTATATATAAATATATATGAGAGGGCGACAAGCGAGCAAGCGGGTCACCTGATGGTAAGTCATCACCGCCGCCCATGGACACTCGCAACTCCAGAGGTATCGCGGGTGGGTTGCCGGCCTTTAAAAGTCAGCAAACAAATGTTCCTGACCCTTCCCCCCACCCCAATAAGCTCTGGCGACCTTACTCACACTCGGAAACACAACATTAAAATTATTAATGTTATTATTAAGGAATGTCTTTTGAACGCTATGCCCTACCTCTCTAGATTCTCATGAACTTCTGTATACAACTATATATTACTACAAACATATTCTATTTACTTGTCTAATATAGGAGAGATGAAACTCTCCGCCACAGTTTTCACAATTCTGTTGGGAGGTTCCTCATTTGTCTAAGGATAGATGCTGTTTTTTACGGATTATGCCTTGAAAGCTATATGGGCATGTTTCCGCAAACATCCACAAAGCTCTACAAAGACGAGGCAGTCCCAACAGCATTCTGAAAATATTGTGGCCAGAGGGCCATTCACAGAGGTGAATCCCACTGTTTTTTCTTTGGATTATTACTTTATTAAATACTAGCTGAGCCCGCGACTTCGTCGGCGTGTTAATTAGTTTATTTCGTTTTTTTGTAAAATAAAAGACTTTTTCTAAACTAAAAGTAGCCTAAGTTACTCCTTATTACATCAGCTACCTGCCAATAAAAATCCCGTCAAAATCGGTCCAGCCGTTTCAGAGATTAGCCGGAACAAACAGACAGACAGACAGACAAAAATTGAAAAAAATGTTATTTTGGTGTATGTACCATATATATATTCACATTTATGTAGTAAAAACCGGTTATTTCAATATTAGAAACAGACACTCTAATTTTATTTATTTGTATAGATTGTATAGATAATAAGTCACCTGAATGTTGCTGCATGTGATCAAATCTTCTTTCCCAATTGATTTTCTGTTCAACTACTGTTCCTACTTCGATCGGCTCCTTAGTGAAGTGCAGAGCTTCATCACCCTTACGCAGAACTTGCACTACTTCAACACCGTTCAGCGAACCGATGTCATGTGGCTATATGTAATAATTACTATTTTAAAAATATGCATTATGTAACTGCAAATCGATCCGTCAAAAGAATCCGTACCTATGTTAAGCAAAAATACTGATAGTACTACAAAATAGTTAGTTAGTTGGGCGATAGGTTTCCGCACTTAGCCTCCTAATTGGGCCATTGTGCGTGATACTTGTTTGGCTACTCGAACCATTTTAGTTCCATCCAGAAGTCCAGGAGACCACGAAAGCCTGGCTTGAGGGCCTCCTGCACTGTCTTCGGATCATTCAGGAACTTTGCCCGTTGGTAAGCAACACTCTTGCAGTGTAGCAGTATGTGTGCTGGTGTTTCTTCATTTTCAATGCACCCACTGCACAGGGGGCTGTCTGTGACGCCAATCTTGAAGAGGTGTTGGTTTAGTGTGCATTGTCCGGTAATTGTGCCTATCACCATGCGTAGATCCCTCCTATTCAGGTGCAATAGATGACGCGATAGGAGTTTGTTGAGAGTTATACAAAATAGTTATCCAAAATATTATTATGATCGCAGTAACTTAAGTTTGTGATATTGCTATTTTTAATGGATTGTCTGGGTAAATAAATTTGTTTCTGGCCAAGCTGCGGAGCCACAGTGGAGGCAGGAAAGCTTCACTTACCTATTATAAACTGTAGGTATCTAATATACACAAACAACACATTACATATTAATTTTGTATGTTTATTGAATTGATACTACAGCTATATCCTTATTAAATTATATAAGAAGTGCCTCAAAGTTTTACCTATGTTAAACTTTATAAATGATTGCCTATGTGTTATTTGGATATATAAGCTATATTACTGCAAAATTTGTTCAGTAGTTTTTAAGTAAAAGAGTAAGAAACATCTATACCCACAAACTTTCACAGTTATAATATTATTGATTACTAATCTATATTGTTAGAATGCTACAAACCTGTCCCCCTCCTGCTGGGAAAAGAATAGTATTCTCCAGTACAACTTGGTATCCTTCAAATTTAGTTGTTTTCCCATATTCTATGATGGGTTCTTTGGTTGGTTCACATCTTATCACAGTAGAAGAGAACTAAAAATTCATAATTAAGACATTTAATATCAATAACTGAACACATAATAACATTAAATCTTTAACTTCACTAGTTATCATGCTTGACAAACAACTTTCCTAAGTAGGGTAACTAACGAAGTAAATAATTAATATAATGACTAATATATTCAATTGTTTACTACCCAAAGTGATGATAGTCAGACAGGTGAACAGTAAATTAATAAACATAATCTACAAAATTGCATTCATAATTGTTAACTTCTTTAGTTACCATACTTGGCAAAGACCTTTAATAAAAATACATATTAAGTGCCATAGAGACATAACGGCATCTGCCTACAATTGACATGATGGCAGATTGGAGATTAAAATATGTTTTTATATATATAAATTTCTGAGTCCTTTTTCTGACCCTGCATATGATTCAGCTCTTAAGTCTTTGTAGTGTTCACTTCCTATGTCCATCAAATATAAAATAAAATCTATAATATTTCGAAATATAACTATGTTTAAAATTTGTATGTATGGTGTATGTTGTATGTCAGTTTGAGATCAGATAGCAGTTTTATGTAGACCCAAAAAAAAAATGCATTTGGGGCAGATAAAACGCTTATGGCAATAACAGCCATGGTGGTGGATTTATTTGTATGGCCGTGTAATAAATCCGTAAATTTTTACAATGCAGTTCCTAGAGAAGAATACTGTAAAGTAATCCATCTTATTATAATATTGGTCAGTGGATATTCTTAGGTATCCATCCCTGTAGCCGAATACAGCTTTGAAAGGACACACACCAACCTTAACCCAATATTTAACGGACCTTGGTAGTTATTTTTTTTTAATTCTCACATACTTACCTCCTTTAGGAAACTATCCTCCTGGCACTTAAAAACCATCTTTGCAGGTTATGTTTTCTTTAAAGAAACTTCAAATAACTATTATAAATGTTTTGAAGAATTCGAAGATATATCTAATACTGTGACTACTGTACCTACTTACAATCTAAACAAAAATAAAGTTTATACATCATTTATGAATTGATATCAAATATCAATATTGACATATTGATGTTGAAGCAAAGAGGTTACTCTTTTAAATGTAATCTCAATGCATGCTAAGGTTGAATGACGAACAATCGGAAGAAAAATATTGTTGACAGTTGTAACAATTGAATTTGTTCTTTGATTGACATCCTTGAGAAAAATTGGTTTTTTTCTATAATGTAATTCCGTGTAAATAATATATCCATTATTCCAGTGTGTATGTATTATTTGTTATACCTCTACAAATAATACTATTAATATATTTATGCGTTTCTTTGCTGAAACTGTGGTTTTAATTTAAACTCTGCAAGATACCATAATGAAAGGTATTGTGTGTGTTGCTGGAGCTAGCAGCACATAGAGAGACCTTCAAACAGGTTATGGGCCGAGCCCTAGAAGAAAACGCTAAATAATGAATGACTCTGGACACGGAAATGCAGTAAGTGAGAAATTGAATATGTCCCAAGGTACCACCATGAGTCCGAGTCCTCTATCAATAGAGAAGCTAGATGGCAATATGGACTACAGTAAGTGGAAGTTTATGATGGAACTATACCTAATCCATGAAAACCTGTGGGAATATACAATGTCTACACCGAGTGCAAGTGATGTTGCAGGTATGAAAAGAGACCAAAAGGCCAGGGCAAAAATTTGCTTGATGGTAAAGCCACATTGTTTGATCCATGTACGCAACTCTAAGTCTGCAAGAGAAGCGTGGGAGGCGCTTAAGGCTGCTTTTGAAGATAAGGGTCTAAATAATAGGTGTAGACTGTTGGCGAAATTGGTCAATCTGAAATTGGAGCAATTTCATTCTGTGAGAGAATATGTAATAGCCTTAATGACGGTAGCACAACAGCTTCATGATCTTGGCAAAGAAATAGACGATGAACTGCTAGCAGCGTTAATGTTACAAGGTTTAACAGAGGAATATGCACCTTTGAGACTAGCACTTGAGAACATCAATACTACGCTAAGTACCGACTATGTCAAAACAAAACTTCTACAACTAGATGGAGATAAACCATACGCAAGGACGAGTACTTCAAATGCATCCAATTCGGCACTCAAATTAAAGCAACCAAGGGAGAGGGCTAAGTATAAAAACTTCAAAAAGAAGCCTTTAAAATGTTATATTTGTGAAGGGCCACACAAAGCGAAGGATTGCCCAAGGAATCCAATGATGAAGAAGGATGCTTTGACGTCAATAGCGATGGCGACTGCGGCGAAGCAGGAATCTGGTGAATGGATACTTGACTCTGGTGCAACAAACCATATGACGAATAGAAGAGAGTGGTTAACGGACTGTAAAAAGCTTTACAAACCAGTAGAAGTGGCGTGTGCAAATGGAGAAAGTATGTATGGAGAGGCAGTTGGTAATGTAGTAAACAAAGATATGGATGTTTCAATAAGTAATGTGTTGTATGTACCTGGGTTAGCCGCTAACCTTCTTAGTGTGAGCACAATAGTACGTAGAAACCTAGTTGTTGTGTTTGACAAATCTGGCTTTAAAATTATGAAAGCAGAAGGATGCAAGGTTACTGGTAATGTTTCTCATTCTGGTATTGTAGAGAATGGTGTCTATAAAGTTAAGTATTGTTCACAGAAAATGGCCTTAGCTTCAACAGCTTCTGACCAAATGATACTATGGCACAGGCGACTGGGACACCTAGGGGTACGGAACCTAACACTACTTAAGGAGAAGATGGCGCAAGGGGTAAGTTTTTCTAACAGCACTTCAAAACTCGAGTGTGAAGCATGTGTAATGGGGAAACAAACTAAGCTACCCTTCAAGAAAACTGGTGCTAGCAGGGCGAATGAGGTCTTGGGCTTAGTTCACACTGATGTTTGTGGACCTATGAGTGAGAGTTCGTATGGAGGATATCGATACTACCTCACATTTATTGATGACCTCACGAGAAAAACGTTTGTTTACATGTTGAAGAATAAAGGAGAAGTCTTTGACAAGTTTGCCGAATTTGTGAGACTGACTGAACGTCAAACAGGGAATAAGTTGAAGATTATTAGGTCAGATAACGGCAAAGAATTTGTAAATAAGCGTATGGATGAATTTTGCAAAATGAGGGGCATTCGTCATCAACTGACGGTAGATTATACACCTCAACAAAATGGAGTAGCCGAACGAGCTAACAGAACCATCACAGAGAAAGCTAGAACTATGCTGGAAGAATCTGGCTTAACCAGACGGATGTGGGCTGAAGCAGTTAACACTGCAGTATATTTGAAGAACCGGTCACCTACTGTAGCTGTGAAAAATATGACCCCAGAAGAGGCCTGGACTGGAAAGAAGATAGATCTGAGCTCCTTAAGAGTTTTTGGATGCAAGGCTTACCTTCATATTCCAGACCAGAAGCGAAAAAAGTGGGATTCTAAAAGCCAAGAGTTAGTCCATGTTGGTTATTGTGAAGAAACAAAGGGCTATCGCTTAGTTAATCCAGTGACGGGTGAACTGCATAGGGGAAGAGATGTGGTGTTCTTTGAGAATCAGAAATATGGAAACAATAGTGAAAAATGCATAGGAGAAGTTGACCCACTAACAGATACTATTATTGAGCTAGATAGAACCACGGAAGCAACTCAAGAGGAAGGAGTTCCAGATATTCGTTTACAACAACATGATAGGCGTTATGTCGAACCTACAGAGGTGGTTCCAGTGAACGATGTTGTTGATGATGATGCGTGGCACTCCTCTAATGAAAGAGAATCAGATGCTGAGGAAAATCTGCCAAATAACGGTACTGAGACTTCATGCAGAAGATATCCACTTCGGCGAAGGGAAACAAAACAGTTTCCAGATTTTGTGACATACAAAGCTGCTTCTTTATCTCAAGATCCCTTGACAGTCGATGAGGCGTTAAGTAGGGATGATGGTATGAAGTGGATAGCCGCAATTGAGGAGGAATTACAGGCTCTTAAGAAAAACAATACATGGACTCTTGTGAAGCCACCGAAGTCGTGTAACATCGTTGAATCGAAATGGTTATTTCGAATAAAAGAAGAGGCGGGGGGAAAGACCCGTTACAAGGCACGACTCGTGGCAAGAGGCTTTAGTCAACGAAGAGGCGTGGATTATTTTGATACGTTTTCGCCTGTAGTAAGGCACAGCTCGCTTAGAACTTTGATCGCGTTAGCAGCTAATATGGATTTGAAGATTGACCAAATGGATGTGAAAACGGCGTTTTTAAATGGTGATTTAAGTGAAGTGGTTTATATGAAACAACCAGAAAGGTTAGAGGAAATAGGAAAGGAAGATTACGTTTGCCTTTTGAACAAATCCTTGTACGGGTTGAAGCAGGCTCCACGAGCGTGGAACTCAAAACTTCATGTAGAACTAACGAGATTAAATTTTAAAAGGTCAGATAATGAACCGTGCGTGTACAAGCGGACACAGAATGGTAATTTGATTATCATCGCGGTGTATGTGGATGACATTCTCATTTTCTGGAATAATGAAGAAGAGATGCTCATGGTTAAGAGAGACTTAAAGTCCAGCTTTGAAATGAAAGACCTCGGCAAAGCTGAACTTATGCTGGGCATTCACATTGTGCAAGATGCTAAATGGATAAAGCTGCATCAGGAGCATTATGTAGAGAAGCTTTTAAAAGCATATAATATGGAGGACTGTAAACCAGTTGTCACACCAGCTGTCCCAGGACAAAGGCTAGAGAAGCCTGTGCATGACAGAAAGCCAGATGAAAGAATACCCTATCGGGCATTAATAGGCTCACTAATGTACTTGGCGGTGTGTACGAGGCCTGATATAGCTCACATAGTGAACTATTTAAGCCAATTCAATGAGTGTTATGAGGAACAGCATTGGATTGCTGCTAAGAGGGTACTTCGATACCTTAAAGGTACCAAGACACTTGGCCTGAGATATGCAAGGGAAAAACGTCGACAAACTATTGAGTATTTTGCAGATGCTGACTATGCGGGAGATAGCGATCGCCGTTCATACTCAGGCTCAGTATTCCTTATCCAAGGAGGAGCAGTTTCATGGCAGAGCACTAAACAGCGAACAGTGGCTCTTAGCACTGCTGAGGCAGAATATGTTTCGTTGTCAGAGGCAGCTAAAGAAGCTATATTCTTAAGAAGATTTATAGCAGAGATAATTGGTATAGGAGAACAACAAGCTATTACAGTGTTTTCGGACAGCCAGTCAGCAATAGCTATTGCCAACAATCCGGTGCATCATCAGCGCACAAAGCATATTGATATTAGGTATCATTTTATACGTAATGCTGTTGAGTCTAAGGTCATAAGGTTAGAGTACCGAGAAACCGAAAGAATGGTTGCGGGTGCACTGACAAAACCACTACCTAGAAGTAAATTTGAATGGTGTGTTAATGGTATGGGATTGTGTGTATGAAAATACTGTTTCTTCTGTTGTGTATGTATTGTATGTATGTATGCATGAGATTAAGGAGGAATGTTGAAGCAAAGAGGTTACTCTTTTAAATGTAATCTCAATGCATGCTAAGGTTGAATGACGAACAATCGGAAGAAAAATATTGTTGACAGTTGTAACAATTGAATTTGTTCTTTGATTGACATCCTTGAGAAAAATTGGTTTTTTTCTATAATGTAATTCCGTGTAAATAATATATCCATTATTCCAGTGTGTATGTATTATTTGTTATACCTCTACAAATAATACTATTAATATATTTATGCGTTTCTTTGCTGAAACTGTGGTTTTAATTTAAACTCTGCAAGATACCATAATGAGAGGTATTGTGTGTGTTGCTGGAGCTAGCAGCACATAGAGAGACCTTCAAACAATTGAGATAACAGCAAATGATAATATGATGAAGAAAATGAAGAAATGAAATTCCACGATTTCGGGGAATCGGATATGAATCTGGGAAATTAGAGATTAAAATGGAGACAACAAAACTCTCATAATGCCTTTAATTACGATTACAATAATTGCTTAGTGAAAGCAAAAAATAACTCCAAAGTACGCTGTGACCTAGTTGGTAGTAATCGTGCCTCCTGACCCAAAGGTTGCAGGTTCAAGAAGAAAATAAGTAGGTACTTGTTCTACTACTATGTCCCATATATGTCTGCACTTATAATTTATCTTGATTGAAGGGTCCGTTCTCATCTTAATCTTGCAGAAAGCATTTACATAATGTGGATGGCTGAATTTTGAGATTCATACTGCTATGCAGTTATGCAGGGTTTATATTTGATGTTACATGTTTATATTCTCAAAAAAATGTGAGCCGTTAGGGGACGCCTGGTAGATGTGAAACATCGACATTATTTTGTAAAATTAATATGCAGAACAGAACATATTGTGATAGGAACTAAATATGTCATAATGATAAAATAAAAAGTCGATTGCGCATGCATCACGGCATGCGTCGCCACGCCAGAAATCTGTTTTACGTGCGGCTATAGATGTTTCACATCAATAACATTCTATTCTATTCAATTATAATTTCAGGAAAACACAAGAGTGCAACCTGTTTCCGTACGTTTAAATATTTCTACACCCAACCAAATGTGTAGTTCAAACCGATTTTCTAACAGTTAGTGAGCTTTTTGTTAGTTGTCAATTACTTATATTAAAAAAACACTGTATTTTATAAATATACCAGCTTACTAATCTCAGCATATCTCCATAATTTGGATTTATCGTGAAACCTTCATTATTTTTATTTCCTTTGTTCTAAATATAGTACTTACGTACTTACTATATTAAAACCAAATGAGGTAATACACATGCAAATCGATCTACTCATATTATTTGACGTGTCTCTCGTACTCGAATCGAATCTAATTTATATATTTTTTTGTGATTTAATAATATTTTTTTCTGACATACTTAGGTATGTTCAGACGCCAGAAAATCCAGCTGCCCCAATCTATCAAATTTCTTTTAAAGATTTTCAACTTTATCACATAAGCATAAGGTTCTCTTTCAATAGGGGAAATTTGACGGGGGTAACTTGATGTGCTGGTATGACGTCTGTACAAATTTCTATCTTCTTCACTATATTAAATTCTTTTTATTTGTTATGTACCTATTTAGTTTATCAAAACTCTGTTATTTTATTTTATTATAGTATGTAATAACTATCCGTGGATCTCACAAGTGGGCGTTATCAGAATATCAGCGCTGTCGCAATATTGCGCCGGCCAATGCTGAGATAGATGCCTATTCACCTAGAACGGACTATTTATATTAAGTATATGATCATTGTAATCTTCTCTGTAATTGTGTCATTTAATTGTTATGTCTGTCCTGGTAATTAATAAATGTTTATTTTTTCTTTCTTTTTGTTGGGCATTGGATAAAGAATGCCGGAAATCTGAAAATTACTATTGGCAATCATTAATTTATTGTCAGTGACACTTTTTTAATCTGTCAGTATATTATGGTCTTGCCAGGTCTACTGACTTTATAGATTTATTCAAAAATATTCTTTCCAGAAATATATTCACTACTTTTTTTGTATCTTGATTCTTCACTGCTACCTTGGATGAACCATTGAATATTAGTTTTGTCGTATTAAACTAATCCAAGAAGTTTACCAAATCGAATTGGTATTGAGCCTTATGATGGAAAAATATCGGTATCAAAGACTACTATAGTAGGTACCTATACATTGGTAGATATTATCAAGAAGTTCAACCGCCATAAATATATTGAATTTTGTGGGAAAGACTAGTTCAAAGGTAAAATCGATGTTATTAAGCAACACAAAACGAAACTATGTCAGTTTTATTTTTTATTAAACCAACGTTATGCAATCTTCGAGCACTTAGACCATAAAGTTAGTATACCTAGCGTACTAACTTTATGATTTAGGCATAAATGCTCGAAGTATGCAATCATCATCATATCAGCCGAAAGACGTCCACAGCTGGACAAAGGCCTCCCCCAAGGATCTCCACAATAGCCGGTCCTGCGCTGCCCGCATCCAGCGGCTTCCCGCGACCCGCACAAGATCGTTGGTCCACCGTGTAGGGGGCCTGCCTACGCTGCGTCTTCCGGTAGTATGCAAAAGATGATCAAAAATAAAATCATCGACTTAGAAATGATGGGTCTTTTTGGAGTTATTACAATTCAATAACATGACGAATATGACTAAAAAAAATAAAAAATTAAAAAAAAACACTTACTATGGAATGGCTAGCAGCGTGCATAGTGACGCTGTGAACTGTGAGCATCATACCTACTACATGATGATGTGATTATGGCATATATACCTCCATTCTTGGGGAGGCTTTTGTCGAACGGTGGATATCATTCAGTTGAAATGGTGATGTAAATGGCAAGGACTTCCCTAATGCAGGCGTCATATAAAGGAAGTAAATGGAACAGATGTCGCATAGAAAATGAATACGGTTGTAATTTTACCTGTATTTCGCATATGATTACTAGTCAATACCTACTGCTGTTATCGGCAATGTGTAGCGCTGCGTAGTGAAAAAAACTATGACAGTTCCAGTACGTAGCTGCGTAAGTACAGACGCCAGCAGATCCAGCTACCCCAATCTGTCAATTTTTTTAATAGATTTTCAGCTTTATCATATGCTCATAAGGTTCACTTTCAATTGGGGTAGCTTGATGTGCTGGCGTCTGTACATTTGTCGCATGTTTTTCATGATTTTGTAAGTTTTTAAGACTTCCTTGGAGGGAAATTGGAAGAAAAATCATCACTAGTTGTTTTATTTTTTTTGTAATTATTTATTATTCAAGTACATTTTTATAGCCTGATCCAATACAGAGATGGTGACATCGACATCTTGTTTATTGATGCACATCGGTGGTTTTATTCTTAACACCTGAAAAGTAAAGTTTAAGTAATAAGTAGATATACACCGAACTTAATTTAATTTCCGTAATCTTTACAGCCTACACAATAACAAGTGTGTTATATACTTAAAGCTGGTGCTATCATTGGACCGCAACTGATGAGCGTGGTTTAGCACCTAGTTGTGAGGTTTGTCCATAGATGGGTAATCGCGTTGTTGCCGACTTATTTACAGCATTTCAGGATGCAATATGCGCGACAAATGAGCTAATAAATTATTTATATTGTGATCGTCTCTTTGCTTCGGGGGGTGCGATTAGTTCACAGTCATGGCTGCAGAGTGCATTAGACAATTGTCATTATGCTAAGTAAGAGGCCAACTGCGGCTTGAATAACTCTGTCATCAGTGTTACCAACCACTTCGCATAAGAGTATATAAAAACTGTATATTCACCAATACTCTAAGTCCACCGTCCAAAGAGGTCCAAATTATCCAAAATCCTCTTTAAGCATTAAGACAAATATCCTGTATTTTTAAAGAACTTCAACAGAAGGACAAAAATCATTCTTTTGAAATTGGATAAAAGTTCAGAGTATCACAAATCGTATTAAATCTCATTTAAATTCTCTTATAAAAATCTAAGATTAAAAGGTATTCTAAGATTTATTTTACTTTCGACCGACCTGTTGGCCTGGTGGTTAGTGACTCTGACTACTAAGCCAGAGGTCATAGGTTTGATCCCCACCCAGGACAAATCTTTGTGCGATGAGCACGATTATCTGAGTATAATTTATCTATAATATGTAATTTATTTAGAAATATATAAGTATGTTCATCAGTTGTATGGCTGCCATAGTACAAGACGTTCGGTCCCCGGGTGAGAACATCACGGAGGCTGCAGTGTACAGTGGAGGTACTGGCGAGATCGTTCACGAGTACCCAGAGCCCCCGCTGCATGCATTGTGAGGCTGGCTACCGTCGTGGTTTTAGTTGGTAGAGCCCTACATGACATGCGATTTGAGCATTTCCACCACGTAAAGAAAAAGCCCATGATCGGTATCAGATGGCAGTCTGTGTGTTTGCTGTTCCAAGATTTTTATTACCTACTATTATTGTACTACGATAATTTAACAACAAAGAGGCTCAAAGCCTGCTTTATGCTTTTATCAAGCAGAGCATTACTAACAGCTAGGTATGTATCTAGAGCCAGTTAGGCAATAATCCAGATTTATTGAAGTTAGATTTTCTACTCACATTACTCCATCTTCCTCCTCTTCCGATAAGTACTCCCAAATCCTTCATGTTCTCATGTATCTCCGACACATCGGTGACTTTCAGTGGCTCTTTGGTTCCCGCCACCACAAATTCGATACCCAGCATCAACCCCTTTCCTCTGACGTCACCAATTATGGGGTGCACCTTTTGTAACTGAACTAGCTGCTCGACGAAATACTTTCCTAATTCTTTGCAGTTTTGCTGTAGACCTTCCTCTTCTATCACCTTTAAGAAAACAGTAAGTAACAGTTAAGAAAACAGTGGCAGTGGTATAGGTCTCCTCGGTACACACGGCTACATATCAAGCTATATATTTCCAATAAGTATAAGCTGACCTCTCATGTACGAAATCATATGTAGCCGTGCGGACTACTTCGGCGCTTTTATGTATCTGGTTCGATCACCACACAGCACAAATATTTATGTAATACTAGTGGCCCGGTACGTGTTTCGCTACGTATGAAGTGAAATAATAAAAAAAATGGAACATGAAATTAATTTATTCAAACAAAAATATATTCAATTAATTGCTAGCTATTTTAAAATTTAACTGTTTAAAGTTTCAAATTGACAGCAAAATCCCCATTAACAAAATAATCCACCATTTATTGAATACATTTGTTACAAAAAATGTGAGAAATGAAGAACCGCTCGACCGATTTTGTGAAAACTTCACATTAAACCATTTTCTAAATAGCCCGAACAAAGCCTAAACATTTGGTTTGGATAGGTGAGCCCGTTCTTGAATTATACAATTACAACGCAAAGTGGCATTGATTTTTATATATATATAGATAATGTGTATGTATAGGTATGTAACATAAATGTAAAATACACTCAACTCAAACATTTATATGTTTGAGTGTGTTTTTCGTCCTTTAATTGCACTTTTGCAACATTCCCCGCTATATAGGGCTTTAGTTCCCTAAAGCGGATAATTATAAGCAGTAAATTAAAAGTAATTTGCAAAAATGCACTTGCGTCTGACATTTTTCTTGTTGATGAGTTCTCGCACTGACTATGCCTTCATACAAAATTCAAGAGGCTAGTTTTAATTCTACGACGGTGTTCTTTTTATGTAAATAGTCCTAGATAAGTAATGGAATCAGGCGTTACTTTGCAGACATCCATGGCAGTCATAATAGAATCTTAATTCCGCTAATTGCTGTTCAATCAAGCCGGGATACAATTTGCACCGCCTTCCCACCAGCAATTATTAAGTAAGATGGACGATGTAGACAAGCAAATTACATGCACCAGTATGTCGCATTCGACGACTAAGCATCGCTGAGAATGGCCCGTGGAGGGCAGAAACACTTCTCGGGTATCATACTGGTGCATATAATTGGCTTGTTTATATATTCCTTCTTGCGTGTGATTGCCTTTTTTTGGGGGTTTAAATGGCACTATAAATTAATTTATTACTTAATGTTTATTACTTAATTGACGGACCGGTTGGCGTGGTTGGTAAATGCTTGCTTTTCATGCCGGAGGCATAAACATGTCTATTTGTCTTGTGTTTGGGTGTAATTATCTATATAAGTATGTATTTACAAAAGCAAAGTGGTAAGTATATATGTAGTATATCAGCTATCTGACTTCCATAGTACAAGCTCTGCTTAATTTGGGATCAGATGGCCGTGTGTGAATAAAGTCCCAGGACTTGATTATTATATTTTGTGTCGTGAAAAGATCTTTATAAAACCGTACATCTAAAACAGCTTTTCCAACTGCCGACGCCATAGGGTTCCCTCCAAAAGTGTTGAAGTACGTAGCTTTGGTATGCGCAGCTGCGATTTCCTTGGTGGTGACCACAGCTGCCATGGGGAAGCCGTTGCCGATACCCTTCGCCATCGTCACTATGTCAGGGATTACATCATGGTTCTCGAAACCCCAGAATTTGTCTCCAGTGCGGCCGAAACCTGTTTGAACCTAAGCATAAGATACATTATTTCAGTTGACAGTTTCATGGGGAAAATCATTTGGGTAGTAACTAACTTCAGAGCTTGTAAATCTGATCTGACGGTGTGTATCGAAACTGCCTGGTTCGGCATTGGATACGTACCTCATCAGCGACGAAAAGGCCACCATATTTCTTAACAAGCTGATGTGCTTTCTTGAGATATCCCTTAGTAAACTGCAACGTGCCATTCACGCCCTGTATAGACTCCGCAAACAAAGCTGCCAGGCGACCCCCTGGGATTGAGTTCTCTAGAAGCTGCACAGAGATACAATATATGAAATAAGGCGCTCCACCCACACCGTCGCGTAGCGCGGGATGGCAGATTTTACCATTGTATGCAAGTATCTCAATTTATATAGAAACCATGCCTAGCACAAGTCACAACACACTACCGACGCGGAAATGCGCGGGAAGGCGCCCCGCGCGCAGTATCTGCCAATCTGCGCGGGAGCGCGGGGCTTGCCGCGGGATTTGACACACCGGCTCCACACAGTCTCGGGCATGATTTGATACTATAAAGACGTTTGCACGATGGATCTCGACGTAGACAATTTAAGTAACTTACAAAGTAAGTTAGGCCGTCGTAATCTGCATCACCGCGCGGGAGAGCAAATTACACCGCTAAGTAAGGCAGATCAGTGCCTCTAGTATGAGATCCTCCAGTTTACTTACTCGATCACACGTACAGTTTCGTCCCATACATTGAGCACCAGCGCCTCTCGCGGAAACTGTTAAGAACTAAAACTCGCACCACGAGTTTCTTTAATGAAACTGATCGAATCGAGAAACTGGCGGTTTGATGGTTTTCGAGTCTGACATGCTATTTTGGCACCACGAGTAGCACATTTGACAATTAGTTGGACGTGAACGTAAACGGAAACTATAATGTTCTAAGTATTTTCACTCACCAAGAATTTTACAGTGAGAGCATATTTGTTGTCATGAAAATTATCAATAGCACTAGCACGAGTTACCTCCGTATGAAACGGAAACTTGATTTCGAGCTCACCAAACTCGATGTAGTACGCTCGATCATACCTACAGTTTCCTTCACGATCGGTACCACAAGTTCATATATCGAGTTATAGTTTATACTATCATAGTTTTCTGTCAGATACGAGTCAGATTCGATGATCGTATTGATTCAATGTTTCCAAGTTAAGATCAAATTGACAGAGAAGGGTAAATAAATTGAAGATAAGTTCAAATAAAAAATGTTCAGTGTTATATTTTCATCACATAGTCGTCTTTGTTCATGTTATTCAATGAATTCAAACAAAAAAAATCCAGAAAGTCGCTTAATAGTTCCTAGATATCATTCAAAACAGGTAAGTTTTATTTATTTCAAAATATTTTAGGGTAAGAAATAATTAGAAACGAGAACACTTCCACTGTTTTGGTATTTACTGTTTTTATTTTTAGGTTAGAGAAAAGAATATTTCAATGAAATGTAGAATAATGTTTATTATTGAGGAAATCAAAAAGTAAATTCCATTGTGGTGACTCAGTTTTTTATATAGTTTATTAATAATCTATGTGAATTACAAAATGTACCGTGATAGTGCCAAGGTTACCTTATAATATCTCTTTATGATGAATATCGATTATATAACAAAGTGACGATAGTTAATTGACTGCAATATAATCCATATTTCTAACGCTCTATAAGTATGACTTGTTATATCCTAAAAATATGATTGATATCAATTAAAATTTTGGTAAGAAAAGTTCTATTAAATCTAAACTATTATTTATGAAAAATACCTTTAAACCGAAAATATTTGTTTTTTAATTTTCTCGAGGTCTTAAACTATTGCAGTAACTTGTACTATACTGACTGTCTTTATATAATATCTCATTGTAATCTTTCAAGAATCAAAACTACTTAAAATATGCAGCTATGAATATTTACTCTGCTACTATACTTAAATATTTCTCTCCAGGAATACTCAAATATCATTTTGACCAGACAAGACTTCACATTCCACAACATTGGAATATGAAGGATTGAGAGTATGAAGTAGTTTGTTGATAGGTGGTGTTGCTGCCTGACTACATGGTTTATCCATTAGTCACCTTTTACATAATGTTGTGATGTTATAAGGTGGTTCTTTTATTCATTATAGGCCAGAAACAGCATTGCTCAGAAGTCAACTATATCATCCATTTAAATATAATAATTGTAATTCAACGTTATTGACATATATTTTCTGTTTCAGGATACTCCCACATACACTGAACTTACAAAACAAACAAAAGCTTGGTGACACTTTAAATGCATGCATCCTACTAAAATGATGTTATGAAATACTCAAGATTCACTAGTGTTAACAAATAATTAACTGTGAGAATTTGAAAATAAATGATGATGCCTATGATCTTTGTTTCATTTCTAATAACATTATATCAACCTTAGTGTTTTATTTTATAAATCAGGTTTTATTTAATATATGAACCATAACTTTAGATAAACATAACAGGTTAATCCTTTGAGTATAGACAAATGCTCGAAGGGTTCATCAGAAGCATAATACTATACAGTGAAACGATAAAAATAACAAGTAGTTGTGTATGGGTTCTCTGGTGGAATGGCATTGTTCAGTTCAGCAACTAGCCAGAAAAGGTGAGTGAGCCGACTAGGAATATCCTATTTCTATTGACTCCCAGTCTCCTAGACTCACAAAGGCTAGGTGTTATATTAATTAAAGTATTAAATAAAACAAATACATATATTTTCTGTATTTAATACAGACTTAACATCTGTTAGACATGCTATCTTTTAATTAGTAGTAGGTAGTAATTTGATTAAATAATATTCAAAAATTGATATTACATACTACTTATTAAGAGCTTATTTTATAAATCTTTTTGTGTATATGCCAGAGTTACTATGCTGTTACTCTATTACACTAAAATGGCTAATGAGCTGACATATGGAGTTAGCATTTAGCCAGAAATTTTATGTAGGATATGAAAAACTATTATAAATAGAAATGTTTGTCTGTGAGTGGGTTAGTAATGTTTGTTATGCCGTCTCACTAAAGTAGAATAAGAATTTGGATGAAGTTTGGTATTGAGCAAACTTGATACCAAAGTTAGGCTTCAAGGGCTTATGAGATAGCTGTGAAACCCAATCATAAGGTACATTGGTCGGTAAATAAAATAAATACTGAAGATTCACTAGTATTAACAAATAATTAACTGTGAGACTATGAAAATAAATGATGCCGCCTATGTTTGTTTTATTTCTAATAATATTATATTATATCAACCTTAGTATTTTATTTTATAAATTAGGTATTATTATGTGAACCATAAATTTAAATAAACATAACAGGTTAATTCTTGGAGCATAGACAAATGCTCGAAGGGTTAATCAGAAGCATAATACTTTACAGTAAAACCATAAAAGTAACAACTAGTTGTCTGGGTTCTCTGGTCAAATGGCATTGTTCAGTTCAGCAACCAGCCAGAAAAGGTGAGAGTGAGCCGCTTCCACTAGGAATATCCATTTCTATTAACTCCCAGACTCACAAAGGTTAGGTGTTGTATTAATTAAAACATATACATATATTTTTTCTGAATTTAATAAAGACTTAACATCTCTTTGACATGATATCTTTTTATTAGTAGTAGTAGGTACATAATTTGCTTAAATAATATTTAAAAATTGATATTACATACCTACTACTTATTAGCTTACCCAGAGCTTATTTTATAAAACTTTTATTATGTTTGTGTATGTGCCAGAGTTACTTTGTTGTTACTCTATTACACTAAAATGGCTAATCAGCTTTGATATGGAGTTAGCATATAGCCAGAAATTTAATGAAGGATATAAAAAACTATTTTAAATAGAAATGTTTGTCTGTGAGTGGGTTAGTAATGTTTGTTATGCAGTCACACTAAAGTTGAATAAGAATTTGAATGAAGTTTGGTATTGAGCAAACTTGGTACCAAAGTTATACTTTAAGGGCTTATGAGATAGTTGTTGAACTCAATCATACATAAGGTACTTTGGTCGGTAAAATATGTCAATAAGTAAAAGAAGCAGCTAAACATGCATATAAATGATGTGGATTTGTTCCAAATAATTTGACAAGTATAGGGAACATTGTTGTTTTTAGAACTTAGATCTAGCTCTTGATTGTTGTCTAAATTATGAGTTTGATATTATAACATTGGTGAAAAGTGTATGTCTACTTGTTTTTATTTATTTAGGTTGAGGATTAACATTTTTCCAATGGCCGATTACTGCTTCTTCATTTATTGAAGGCTTCTCAATTTATTGAATTTATGTTGATATTACATCTGCATGTACCTACTGTTCTGGATCATTCTGATCTTTTGATTGATTAATGGTAACCTTAAACAGAAAGAAAACACGTTATGATCTGCCAATATAGATTTCAACTTTCCTTGGCCTATTTTAAAATGATATTAAGTATTAATTTAACAAAGATAAAGCACCGAAATAACATGCTAACACTTATATTATTTAGAGTACAAGTCAACTCACTTTGCGTTCTATCATCGTATCAATAGTTATATTAGTTACAGATTTATTTAGGTAGATTTTAGATACGAGTCGTAAAAAAGTGCGTTTTAGTTATAATCTCTCCATTTCTTGGTACCACACAGTATCTTCAATACATAATTACGCAAAATTAAGTCTTTACAATAAAATAATTGAAGACTTTCATGACAACAAATATGCTCTCACTGTAAAATTCTTGGTGAGTGAAAATACTTTCAAGATTATAGTTTCCGTTTACGTTCACGTCCAACTAACTGTCAAATGTGCTACTCGTGGTGCCAAAATTGCATGTCAGACTCGAAAACCATCAAACCGCCAGTTTCTCTATTCGATCAGTTCCATTAAAAAAACTCGTGGTGCGAGTTTTAGTTCTTAGTAGTTTCCGCGAGAGGCGCTGGTGCTCAATGTATGGGACGAAACTGTACGTGTGATCGAGTAAGTAAACTACAGGATCTCGTGCTAGAGGTACAATTATTAAATAGTGAAGACTTTATTTTGCGTAATTATGTCTTGAAAATACTGCGTGGTACTAAGGAATGAAGAGAATATAACTAAAACACACTCAAGTACTAAATGGAGATGTTTGTTTGTGACGATTTTACGACTCGTAAAATAGATAAATAAATAAATAAATCTGTAATCTGTAACTATTACACTGATACGAAGATAGAGCGTAAGGTGAGTTTACTTGAACTTTAAATCATATAAGTGTTAGCATGTTATTTAGCTGCTATCTTTGTTAAATTAATACCTACTTAATATAATTATGAAATAGGCCAACGAAAGTCGAAATCTATTTTGGCAGATCATAACGTGTTTTCTTTCTGTTTAAGGTTGACAATTAATCAATTATAAGATCAGAGAATGATCAAGAACAGAACATGCAGATGAAATATCTACATAAATTAAGAAGTTTTCAATAAATTGAGAAGCAGTAATCGGCTATTTGAACTATGTTACTCTTCAACCTAAATATACCGACCAATGTACCTTATGATAGGGTTTCAACATACTATCTCATAAGCCCTTGAAGACATACATAACTTTTGGTACCAAGTTTGTTCAATACCAAACTTCATCCAAATTCTTATTCACCTTTAGTGTGATGGCACTGATGGCATAACAAACATAGTAACCTAGCACCCCATTCATCACATTCCAAATCAAATTCAAAGACAAACATTTCTATTTTTGTAATAGTTTTTCATATCCTACATTCAATTTCTGGCTATAGGTATGCTTACTCTATATCAAATTTTATCGTAGGTAACAACATAGTATCTCTGGCACATACAGAAACATAAGAATAGGTTTATAAAATAAGCTCTAGGTATACTAATAAGTAGTATTCAATATCAATTTTTAAATATTATTTCTTAGTAAAATACTACTACTAATAAAAATATATCATGTCAAAGAGATGTTAAAGTCTTTATTAAATACAGAAAATATAAACTGTATACCTATGTTTTATTTAATAGGTACTTTAATTAATACAAGACCTAGCCTTTGTGTGAGTCAATAGACTGGTAGTTAATAGAAATGGGATATTCCTAGTGGAGTTGGCTCACTCTCACCTGTTCTGGCTAGTTGCTGAACAGAACAATGCCATCTAACCAGAGAACCCATAGGAAACAAGTTGTTACTTTTATGGTTTCACTGTATAGTATTATGCTTCTGATTAAACCTTTGAGCATTTGTCTATGCTAGAAGGATTAACCTGTTATATTTATTTTAAGTTATGGTTCACACAATAAAACTAATTAATAAAATAAAATACTAAGGTTGATATAATATAATATTATTAGAAATTACACAAACATCATAGACAGCATCATTTATTTTCAAATTCTCACAGTTAATTATTTGTCAATACTAGTGAATCTTCAGTATTTACTTTATTTACCAACCAATGTACCTTATGATTGGGTTTCAACAGCTATCGCATAAGCCCTTGAAGCATAACTTTGGTATCAAGTTTGCTCAATACCAAACTTCATCCAAATTCTTATTCAACTTTAGTGTGACTGCATAACAAACATTACTAACCCAGTCACAGACAAACATTTCTATTTATAATAGTTTTTCATATCCTACATTAAATTTCTGGCTATATGCTAACTCCATATCAAAGCTCATTAGCCATTTTAGTGTAATAGAGTAACAGAATAGTAACTCTGACATATACACAAACATATGAAAAGATTTATAAAATAAGCTCTAAGTAGTATGGAATATCAATTTTTGAATATTATTTAATCAAATTACTACTACTAATAAAAAGATAGCATGTCAAACAGATGTTAAGTCTTTATTAAATACAGAAAATATATGTATATGTTTTAATTAATACAACACCTAGCCTTGTGTGAGTCTAGGAGACTGGGAGTGAATAGAAATATATTCCTAGTCGGCTGACTCTCACCTTTTCTGGCTAGTTGCTGAACTGAACAAAGCCATTCCACCAGAGAACCCAGACACAACTAGTTGCTACTTTTATCATTTCACTGTATAGTATTATGCTTCTGATTAACCCTTCGAGCATTTGTCTATGCTCAAAGGATTAACCTGTTATGTTTATCTAAATGTATGGTTCATATAATAAATAAAACACTAAGGTTGATATAATATTATTAGAAATGAAACAAACATCATAGGCAACATTATTTATTTTCAAATTCTCACAGTTAATTATTTGTTAACAATCTTGAGTATTTCCATCATTTTATTAGGATGCATGGATTTAAAGTGTCACCAAGCTTTTGTTTGTTTTGTAAGTTCAGTTTCAGTGTATGTGGAAGTATCCTGAAACAGAAAAATATGTCAATACGTAAAGTTGAATTATAATTATTATAGTTGAATGGATGATATAGTTGACTTCTGAGCAATGTTGTAACCGGCCTATAATGAATAAAAGAACCACCTTATAACATCACAACATTATGTAAAAGGTGACTTATGGATAAACCATGTAGTCAGGCAGCAACACCACCTATCAACAAACTACTTCATACACTCACTCCTTCATATCACAATGTTGTGGTTGATTGTTGAAATATTACAATGAGATATTATAAAGACAGTCAGTATAGTACAAGTTACTGCAATAGTTACGATGCACAAACACACTAATCTTGTGGATACGTGAAAGACCTAGAGAAATAACAAATATTTCCGGTTTAAAGGTATTTATCATAAATAATAGTTTAGATTTAATAGAACTTTTCTTACTAAAATTTTAATTGATATCAATCATATTTTTAGAATATAACAAGTCATACTTATAAAGCGTTAGTAATATTGATTATATTGCAGTCAATTAACTATCGCAACTTTGTTATTTATTCGATATTCATCATACAGAGAGATTATAAGGTAACCTTGGCACTATCACGGTACATTGTGTAATTCACAAAGATTATTATTTAACTATATAAAAAACTGAGTTACCACAATGGAATTTACTTTTTGATTTCTTCAATAATAAACATTATTCTACATTTCATTGAAATATTATTTTCCCTAACCTAAAAAATAAAAACAGTAAATGCCAAAACAGTGTAAGTGTTCCCGTTTCAAATTATTTCTTACCCTTAAATATTTTGAAATAATTAAAACTTACCTGTTTTGAATGATATCTAGGAACTAGTAAGCTTCTTGCTGGAATTATTTGTTTGTATTCATTGAATAACATGAACAAAGACAACTTTGTGATGAAAATACAACAGGGAACATTTTTTATTTGAACTTATCTTTAATTTATTTACCCTTCTCTGTCAATTTGATCTTAACTTGGAAACATTGAATCTATACGACCGTCGAATCTGACTCGTATCTGACAGAAAACTATGATAGTATAAACTTTAACTCGATATATGAACTTGTGGTACCGATTATGAAGGAAACTGTAGGTATGATCGAGCGTACTACATCGAGTTTGGTGAGCTCGAAATCAAGTTTCCGTTTCATACGGAGGTAACTCGTGCTAGTGCTACTGTAGCTATGAAACGGAAACTTGATTTCGAGCTCACCAAACTCGATGTAGTACGCTCGATCATACCTACAGTTTCCATCATAATCGGTACCACAAGTTCATATATCGAGTTATAGTTTATACTATCATAGTTTTCTGTCAGATTCGAGTCAGATTCGACGATCGTATGATTCTAATGTTTCCAAGTTAAGATCAAATTGACAGAGAAGGGTAAATAAATTGAAGATAAGTTCAAATAAAAAATGTTCAATGTTATATTTTCATCACATAGTCATCTTTGTTCATGTTATTCAATGAATTCAAACAAAAAATATCCAGAAAGAAGCTTAATAGTTCCTAGATATCATTCAAAACAGGTAAGATTTATTTATTTCAAAATATTTTAGGGTAAGAAATAATTAGAAACGAGAACACTTCCACTGTTTTGGTATTTACTGTTTTTATTTTTAGGTTAGAGAAAAGAATATTTCAATGAAATGTAGAATAATGTTTATTATTGAGGAAATCAAAAAGTAAATTCCATTGTGGTGACTCAGTTTTTTATATAGTTTATTAATAATCTATGTGAATTACAAAATGTACCGTGATAGTGCCAAGGTTACCTTATAATATCTCTTTATGATGAATATCGAATAAATAACAAAGTGACGATAGTTAATTGACTGCAATATAATCCATATTTCTAATGCTCTATAAGTTATATCCTAAAAATATGATTGATATCAATTAAAATTTTGGTAAGAAAAGTTCTATTAAATCTAAACTATTATTTATGATAAATACCTTTAAACCGAAAATATTTGTTTTTTAATTTTCTCGAGGTCTTAAAGGTCTTAAACTATTGCAGTAACTTGTACTATACTGAGTGTCTTTATAATATCTCATTGTAATCTTTCAAGAATCAAAACTTCTTAAAATATGCAGCTATGAATATTTACTCTGCTACTATAAATATTTCTCTCCAGGAATACTCAAATAACATTTTAACCAGACAAGACTTCATATTCCACAACATTGGAATATGAAGGACTGAGAGTATGAAGTAGTTTGTTGATAGGTGGTGTTGCTGCCTGACTACATGGTGTATCCATTAGTCACCTTTTACATAATGTTGTGATGTTATAAGGTGGTTCTTTTATTCATTATAGGCCGGAAACAACATTGCTCAGAAGTCAACTATATCATCCATTTAAATATAATAATTGTAATTCAACGTTATTGACATATTTTTCTGTTTCAGGATACTTCCATATACACTGAACTCACAAAATAAACAAAAGCTTGGTGACACTTTAAATGCATGCATCCTAATAAAATTATGTTATGAAATACTCAAGATTCACTAGTGTTAACAAATAATGAACTGTGAGAATTTGAAAATAAATGATGATGCCTATGATGTTTATTTCATTTCTAATAGTATTATATCAACCTTAGTGTTTTATTTTATAAATCAGGTTTTATTTATTATATGAACCATAACATTAGATAAATATAACAGGTTAATCCTTTGAGTATAGACAAATGCTCGAAGGGTTAATCAGAAGCATGATACTATACAGTGAAACGATAAAAGTAAAAAGTAGATGTGTATGGGTTCTCTGGTGGAATGGCATTGTTCAGTTCAGCAACTAGCCAGAAAAGGTGAGAGTGAGCCAACTAGGAATATCCTATTTCTATTGACTTCCAGTCTCCTAGACTCACAAAGGCTAGGTGTTGTAGTAATTGAAGTATTAAATAAAACATATACATATATTTTCTGTATTTAATACCGACTTAACATCTGTTTGACATGCTATCTTTAAATTAGTAGTAGCAATTTGATTAAATAATATTCAAAAATTGATATTACATAAGTACTACTTATTAAGATATATTTTATAAATCTTTTCATATGTTTGTGTATATGCCAGAGTTACTATGCTGTTACTCTATTACACTAAAATGGCTAATGAGCTTACATATGGAGTTAGCATATAGCCAGAAATTTAATGTAGGATATGAAAAACTATTATAAATAGAAATGTTTGTCTGTGAGTGGGTTAGTAATGTTTGTTATGCCGTCTCACTAAAGTTGAATAAGAATTTGGATGAAGTTTGGTATTGAGCAAACTTGATACCAAAGTTATGCTACAAGGGCTAGATAGCTGTTGAAACCAAATCATAAGGTACATTGGTCGGTAAATAAAGTAAATACTGAAGATTCACTAGTATTAACAAATAATGAACTGTGAGAATATGAAAATAAATGATGCTCCCTATGATGTCTGTTTTATTTCTAATGATATTATATTATATTAACCTTAGTATTTTATTTTATAAATTAGGTGTATTAGGTTATTATGTGAACCATAACTTTAAATAAACATAACAGGTTAATTCTTCGAGCATAGACAAATGCTCGAAGGGTTAATCAGAAGCATAATACTATACTATAAAGTTGTAAGTGAAAAGAAGAAAGCGTGGTTAGACTGGCTAGCCACCAGAGCAAACGAACGAATGCATAAGGCGACGAATGAGGATATAGAAAGGGCCTGGAATGATTATAGGAAAATGAAAGGAATTGTAAAGGATGTGGTGAATGAAAAGAAAAATGAACAAAAGGATAATTTTGATAGAAGGTTGTCTAAGGATTTTCAGACGAACATTAAGTTTTTCTGGAAATCCGTTAGATCAGTAAGAGGCATAACTCAAACCTCAGAACTGAAATCCATACGAGACCAAGATGGAAATATAGTGAAAGGGGAAGAATGCGTGTTAAAACGTTGGAAGGAGTATTTTGAAAGTTTGTATGAAAGAGGTGTAACAGAGAGTGAACGTAGTTCACTAAGTATAGACAAGAACAAATGTAAAGATGACATTGGTATGGATGAGATTGTGAAAGCTATTAAGGGTATGAAATCAGGTAAGTCACCAGGGTATGACAGGATAACTTCCGAGATGCTGAAGGCTGGACATGGCGTCATAGCGAGTCAGCTGTGCAGCCTATTCAATTTATGCTATACCACCGGCCAAGTGCCAAGTGATTGGTGCAAGGCTGTCATCGTACCTCTTTACAAAGGGAAAGGCTCACGGCAAGACTGTAAAAACTATAGGGGCATTAGTCTACTCAGCGTCGTTGGTAAGTTGTATGCAAAAGTATTGGTTGAAAGAGTTGTGAAAGAAACCGATGCGAAAATATGGGATGCACAGGCAGGTTTTCGGAAAGGAATGGGATGCACGGATCAGGTCTTTTCTCTGCGAAGCATAGTAGAGAAGTTTTTGGGCAAAAACCAAAAGGTTTACTGTGCCTTCGTAGACTTAGGAAAGGCCTACGATAGAGTGTTGAGGAGTGAACTATGGTCGGTACTGTCCATGTATGGGTTGAACGACAACCTTGTTCAAGCACTAAAATCTCTTTATAGGGATTCCAGAGCTTGCGTGAGGATTAACGGGTCATACACCGAGTGGTTTAGCATCCAAAAGGGTGTTAGACAGGGATGTGTAGCGTCACCGTGGTTGTTTAACCTATTCATGGATAGCTGTTTAAAAGATTTGAAAGAAAGTGAATGCGGTGTAAGGATGAATGAGTTACTCATCAAATGTCTGCTGTACGCTGATGATCAAGTTCTACTTGCATCATCTGCGGACGAGTTGCAGGTGATGGTAACAAATATGCATGAAGCTTTTGAAAGGAAAGGGATGAAAATGAATGTAGGTAAGACGAAAGTAATGGTATTTGAGAGGGATGAATACACGACAACGTGTGATATTGTGATTGGAGGAGAGAAAGTCGAACAGGTGAATGAGTTTGTATATTTGGGAACTTTGTTTACGAGAGATGGGAAATATGAAAAAGATATTGTTAGAAGAGTAAATGCGGGGAATAGAGTGAATGGGGCACTACACGCCTTTATGAGTAGCCGGCAAGTATCAAAGAAGGCTCGACTAGCCGTGCACGATGGAGTGTTAGTGCCAACTTTAATGTATGGAAGTGAAAGTTGGGTATGGCAGAAAAAGAATGAAAGTAAAATAAATGCAGTGGAAATGAGAGCTCTGAGAAGTATGTGTGGTGTGATTTTGAGAGACAGAATTCGAAATACTGATGTAAGAGAGCGTTGTGGTGTGAAAGAGGATGTAGTCACAAAGATTGAAAAAGGCATGCTGAGATGGTTTGGCCATTTAGAAAGGATGAATGAAAGAAGATTGACAAAAGAAGTATACCTGGCCTGTGTGAATGGGACAACCGGAAGGGGAAGACCACGTCGAACATTCTCTGACCAAATTGGAGATGTTCTCAAGAAAGGGCAGGTCAGAAGTACCCTAAACCGGCGAGCATGTATGAAGAATATAATGTCAGTAATCGAGGCAAAAGAAGTATGCAAAGATCGTGACAAATGGAAATCCGTTGTCTCTGCCTACCCCTCTGGGAAACAGGCGTGAGTCTATGTATGTATGTATGTATAATACTATACAGTGAAACCATAAATGTAACAACTAGTTGTCTGGGTTCTCTGGTCAAATGGCATTCTTCAGTTCAGCAACCAGCCAAGAAAAGGTGAGAGTGAGCCGACTCCACTAGGAATATCCAATTTCTATTGACTCCCAGTCTCCCAGACTCACACAAAGGTTAGGTGGTGTATTAATTAAAACATATAGGCACATATATTTTCTGAATTTAATAAAGACTTAACATCTCTTTGACATGATATCTTTGTATTAGTAATAGTAAGTACATAATTTGCTTAAATAATATTTAAAAATTGATATTACATACTACTTATTAGCATATCCAGAGCTTATTTTATAAAACTTTTCTTATGTTTGTGTATGTGCCAGAGTTACTTTGTTGTTACTTTATTACACTAAAATGAATAATCAGCTTTGATATGGAATTAGCATATAGCCAGAAATTTTATGAAGGATATAAAAAACTGTTTGTTATGCAGTCACACTAAAGTTGAATAAGAATTTGGATGAAATTTGGTATTGAGCAAACTTTGTACCAAAGTTATACTTCAAGGGCTTATGAGATAGTTATTGAAACTCAACCATAAGGTACTTTGGTCGGTATAATATGTCAATAAGTAAAAGAAGCAGCGAAACATGCATATAAATGATGTGGATTTGTTCCAAATACTTTGACAAGTACAGGGAACATTGTTGTTTATTAGAACTTAGATCTAGCTCTTGATTCTTGTCTAAATTATGAGTTTGATATTATAACATTGGTGAAAAGTGTATGTCTACTTGTTTTTATTTATTTAGGTTGAAGATTAACATTTTTCCAATGGCCGATTACTGCTTCAGCTTCTTCATTTATTGAAGGCTTCTCAATTTATTGAATTTATGATATTACATCTGCATGTTTTGTTCTGGATCATTCTCTGATATTTTAATTGAGTAATGGTAACCTTAAACAGAAAGAAAACACGTTATGATCTGCCAATATAGATTTCGACTTTCCTTGGCCTCTTTTAAAATGATATTAGGTATTAATTTAACAAAGATAGCACCTAAATAACATGCTAACACTTATATTATTTAGAGTACCTACAAGTAAACTCACCTTGCGTTCTATCATCGTATCAATAGTTATATTAGTTACAGATTTATTTAGGTAGATTTTAGATACGAGTCGTAAAATCGTCGCAAACAAACATCTCAATTTATTACTTAAGTACGTTTTAGTTATAATCTCTCCATTTCTTAGTACCACACAGTATCTTCAATACATAATTACGCAAAATTAAGTCTTTACAATAAAATAATTGCAGATTTTCATGACAACAAATATGCTCTCACTGTAAAAATCTTGGTGAGTGAAAATCCTTCGAAGATTATAGTTTCCGTTTACGTTCACGTCCAACTAACTGTCAAATGTGCTACTCGTGGTGCCAAAATTGCATGTCAGACTCGAAAACCATCAAACCGCCAGTTTCTCTATTCGATCAGTTTCAATAAAGAAACTCGTGGTGCGAGTTTTAGTTCTTAGTAGTTTCCGTGAGAGGCGCTGGTGCTCAATGTATGGGACGAAACTGTACGTGTGATCGAGTAAGTAAACTACAGAATGCTTAGTGCGAGTTTCATCGAACAAATCGATTTACTTAACCACAGCGTAAATGGAGTATCCGTTGGTCACATTGTAAAGTGAGTAAGTCTGAGTGTGAGTAACAAACTAGGTACTCGATTCAAACACCGTTTGCTCACCACGTACAGCGTTTTTTTATTCATTATGTTGGTAGCACGTAGTTTCTATGCGATAAACCGGCCAAATTAAATACAATGATTTTAACGTTATTTGTATAGAGGTGTTACTATCAAAAATAGTCGTGTTACGCTCGGCGTCACTTTTTTGATTTTGTTGTGTAAACAAACTGTGTCTGTGCCTACCTATGTATATCAGTGAATTATTATTGTTTAAAAACTCAATATTTAAAATAAAATGGAAAATTAAAACAAGTCAGCATCAATTTGACTTGTAAGTAAGTTTTGTGGAAGAGTAAGCAATGAA
Source organism: Pseudoips prasinana (assembly GCA_951640165.1). Lineage (NCBI taxonomy): Eukaryota > Metazoa > Arthropoda > Insecta > Lepidoptera > Nolidae > Pseudoips > Pseudoips prasinana. The sequence goes on from OX621246.1 coordinate 32,587,159, forward strand.
ATGTTTACAACTTTTTTTATCATTTTTACCAAAAACCACTAAGATTTAAACCGGTGGTATAATGAGCCGCATATCTAGGTATATCTAACTTACTTACTAAACCGAATTGTTTAATTGAATTTGTTATATATTTTCTGATTTCATTTTCTAAGTAGACATGGAGATCTTAGTAGGTACCTAGTTTATAATCAATTGAAGAGGTAGGATTGTGACTATTCAGCATTAAGAGGACCTTACATCACTGCTCAACAGTGATGGCAATGGTGATATAAAATCCACAGAGAAGTGGAAAAAGGTTTAAACCTCTTCTATGATGTTTTTTATTCAATCAAAACACACAAATAATTTAATTCCGTAAAAAGATGTTCACATTCATATCGTTTTCACTACCAAAAGCTTCGTGACAAAGCTAACTCGCTCGAAAGTGAAGAAGTTCACGAACGAACTGTCAAAATTAGCTAACTCGCAAAAACGTCATTTTAGCTCGTTTAAATGCTCACATCGATAAAGTTAGTCGATGGTCACGATCGTTACGTTAACAAACGATCTCGCACTCATAAAATATGGTTTACAAACGTTTCGCTAGATGGCGCTGATTAAACTCCATACAAATTGAAGTTTACTTTAACGCGACCGAGTAGTTTAAAAAACTCACACTAAGCACTCTGTTGGTTATCTTTCACCACCCTGGTTATTTTTTGGAATTATTTCCGATGTGCAAAAACGAATTTTCTACAGAAATGTACTTTAATTTTAATTAAATGTACTTATAGATATTTGAAAAATAACATATCAATTTATGACTCACTCACTGGGTCTTAAACATTTTTATTTGCGATAAAATTATCTTGTGCGATTTATTTAATAATATCGTTAATCATTACACAGGTCTATATCAAACTGTTTAGTCAGCGTACGCCAAAACAAACTCCTTTATTCGCGGAAGTATTGACGAATATTGTTTTTTATATACTGTAGACACGGGTCTCATCGCGATAAATATTTAGGTAAATCATTACCTTGTTTACCCGACGCGACGTTTCGGCATGGATTGCACCAGCCGTGGTCACGGGTCGACTGGTGTGGCTCGGCAGCGTCGTCTCCGTGAAGCTCGGGTATCGGTATCTACCCTCGCATGGTCTTGATATTTTTTATTTTCCTTTACGAAACTGTCGGTACACACGACACTAATGACATCAGCGCCCGGGCGCACTACGTTGGTTACGCGACGATGGCACTTCGTTATTACAGGATTCCAAGATGGTGAGAGGCGGTATCCGTCTTCCCGGTTGAAATTGATATGTTTCTTTATTTCAACCGCTTCACGTACTATTCTGGAGTAATAGTGACGATCGGTGGAGAGGACCTGTGGCTTGTGTAAATTTGTAATCCAGTGTTGGGATCCTGTGACGACTACGTGCTCAGCTATTGCTGATTTATTAACCTGTCGGTTCCTGACAGCTGCGATATGTTCTTTAGCCCTTTCAGCAATGGATCTTTTAGTTTGGCCGATATAAAACATACCGCAGTTGCACTCAAACCTGTAGACGCCCGGTGTTTGAAGAGGAATAACATCCTTCGGTGTACGCAGCTGGTTGGAGACTTTGGAGATCGGTCTATATACATACAGTCTTGATGGAGTATTTCTTTAGTACTGATCCAACTTTATCCGTTACTCCTTTCACGTAAGGTAAAAACGCTGGTGCTCTGCTTACTTCCGGCTGCTTCTCCCTCCTCTTCGTCCGTTTAATGCCCCCCCTGTAGCCGTTTTGCCTAAGTACCTCCTGAACGTGTGTGAGCTCACTTTCTAAACATTCAGGGTCGCATATGTCATACGCTCTGTTTGTTAACGAGGCAACTACGGATAACAGGTGTCGCGGATGGTGATGAGAGTGGGCGTGTAGATATCTGTCTGTGTGTGTGGGCTTTCTGTATACCGTGTGTGTAAGGGAACCATTTTCTCTCACCCTCAATTTCACATCGAGGAAAGGCAACGATCTCTCTACCTCCATTTCATAAGTGAACCTGATGTTGGGGTGCGCGGAGTTCAAGATAGTGGTCAATTGTTCTACTTCCGATGTGCTACCTTTCATGATACAGAAGATATCGTCGACGTATCGTTTCCATACCTTCACGTGGACCAAATGTTGTGCAATAATATTTTCAAAATGTTCCATCCAGATATTGGTCATTACCGGCGCCACAGGGCTGCCCATAGCCACTCCGTCAATCTGGAGGTAATATTGTCCTTGGTATAAAAAGTAGTTACATTCTAGGCAGTTCTTCAGTAGAACTATGTACTCACTTGGTATGTTATTAGCTGCCAGTTTCCTGCCGATGACCTCAAGGCAGTCTTTGATGGGAACGTTGGTAAACAGTGACTGAACGTCAAAACGAGGGAGAAGCAGCCGGAAGTAAGCAGAGCACCAGCGTTTTTACCTTACGTGAAAGGAGTACCGGATAAAGTTGGATCAGTACTAAAGAAATACTCCATCAAGACTGTATATAGTCCGATCTCCAAAGTCTCCAACCAGCTGCGTACACCGAAGGATGTTATTCCTCTTCAAACACCGGGCGTCTACAGGTTTGAGTGCAACTGCGGTATGTTTTATATCGGCCAAACTAAAAGATCCATTGCTGAAAGGGCTAAAGAACATATCGCAGCTGTCAGGAACCGACAGGTTAATAAATCAGCAATAGCTAAGCACGTAGTCGACACAGGATCCCAACACTGGATTACAAATTTACACAAGCCACAGGTCCTCTCCACCGATCGTCACTATTACTCCAGAATAGTACGTGAAGCGGTTGAAATAAAGAAACATATCAATTTCAACCGGGAAGACGGATACCGCCTCTCACCATCTTGGAATCCTGTAATAACGAAGTGCCATCGTCGCGTAACCAACGTAGTGCGCCCGGGCGCTGATGTCATTAGTGTCGTGTGTACCGACAGTTTCGTAAAGGAAAATAAAAAATATCAAGACCATGCGAGGGTAGATACCGATACCCGAGCTTCACGGAGACGACGCTGCCGAGCCACACCAGTCGACCCGTGACCACGGCTGGTGCAATCCATGCCGAAACGTCGCGTCGGGTAAACAAGGTAATGATTTACCTAAATATTTATCGCGATGAGACCCGTGTCTACAGTATATAAAAAATTGTACAAATCGCGAAAGTTTAAAAACATGAATATTGTTTTTTCACATAAAACAATCACTGTCACTATAGAATATTGTAGCTTTATGCATTGTATAGTGCACAATCCCCTTTACAATCGCTAAATACTGCCTAGCTAATATTGTTAAGCGTTAATTGACATTGTGTAATACATTGTGTAACCACGAACCGGAAGACGCAGCGTGGGCAGGCCCCCTACAAGATGGACCGATGATCTTGTGCGGGTCGCTGGAAACTGCTGGATGCGAATAGCGCAAGACCGGCAATTGTGGAGCCCTTTGTCCAGCAGTGGACGTCTTTCGGCTGATATGATGATGATGATGATGATGTACATTCAGTTAATTCTTTAGGAAGCAAAGACTGGCTTGTTGGTAGTAGTTAGTGAACCTGACTGCTAAACCAGAGGTCGTAGGTTCGATCCCACCCACGATAAATCTTTTCTGATATGGCTTAACGACTGTTGCCTAATGGCTACAACCGGGACCGACAGTTTAACGTGCCCTCCGAAGCTCAGAGACGCTCAGAAATGAATCCACTTTGGTGGTCACCCATCTATGGACTGACCGCAACATAGTTGCTTAACTTCGCCAGTCACTTACGGACCGGTGAGTACATCAAGCTATGAACGAGATTATGATTATCCATTGTATAGTCTACAATCCCCTTTACAATCGCTAAATACTGCCTAGTTAATATTGTTAAGCGTTAATTGACATTGTGTAATCTAATTATCAACATGGGAGGCAGCAGAGAGAATCAGGTCACCGTGTTAGTGCAGTTCAGGTGTTATTTGCACGTTAGTTCCGAAGGGGGAAGATTCAGTAAACATGGGGTCGAACAAACAAGCCGTCATCGCTTTAACAACTTTGTTATTTACTGAAGTAATAATACCTTAGTGAATAAAAACCTCTGTATATTCAGTTAATTCATTAGGAAGCAAAGACTGCACTAGTGGTTTAGTGGTTAGTGACACTTTCTGCCAAGTCGAAGATCGTGGGTTCACGGGGGACAACGTGACTACTTCTGAAATACAGGAGGACATTTTTTGTTTTTATATCAAAGGGCGACAAACGAGCAAGTCGGTCACCTGATGGTAAGTGATCACCGCCGCCCATGTACACTCGCAACACCAGAGGTATCGCAGGTGCGTTGCCGGCCTTTAAAAGTCAGCAAACAAATGTTGCTGAGCCTTCCCCCACCCCAATGAGCTCTGGCGAACTTACTCACACTCGGAAACACAACATTAAAATTATTAATGTTATTATTAAGGAATGTCTTCTGTAAGGTGGAGGTACTTCCCCAGTCGGGCTGCTCTTTGAGCGAATGAACGCTATGCCCTACCTCTCTTGAACATGTTATTTGACAGTGAAAGAAGTAAGCTAACTGCCTTTCAAAGTATATACATTATACCCTCGTGCCTCGGAGAGCACGTAAAGCCGTCGGTAATGTACCTACATGAACACTTTCCAGTCGTGTCGCTAGGCGTCCTATCGGATCATGAGAATGATGGAATAGAAAGTGTCATCTGCGCGGGACATATTATAATATGTCCCGCGCAGATGGCTAATCTCTATTGAGACTGGCCGTGGCCGAAATTCGGCTAGGAGTATATTATTATTATAATTATGCTGAAATTAGGTAGTCTGCATTTCCTGGCCAACTGTAGAGCCTGTTCTATGGCAACCAGCTCGGAAGACCGTACCGTACTCATAAACGAATCTATCTCTCTCTTTTACTTGTATAGGCCATTTTGTTAGCGTAACACTTTGCACAACATTACAAGTACATCGTTAGTACAATATTATACAACATTTAAACACTTGACCGTGTCTACTTATTACGTCACTTACAATGATCTAACCTAAATGAAACAAAGCTTCCGTAATAGCCTTTATTGCCAATATTTACAGTTCAAAATGCAGTTAGCAGAGTGTATTTGTTACGGTACCTCAAGGACTAATAGATCTAGGCTATTAATAGGACATATTCTAGTCTAGACATAGCTACCATGCTTGTTAAGTAGAATTTTCTGGAATGAGGAAGTTTCTAATGGAATAAAAACGCAGTTAAAAGCTAATAGACGCTCCGAATGCTTAGTGCGAGTTTCATCGAACAAATCGATTTACTTAACCACAACGTAAATCGAGTATCCGTTGGTCACATTGTAAAGTGAGTAAGTCTGAGTGTGAGTAACAAACTAGGTACTCGATTCAAACAACGTTTGCTCACCACGTACAGCGTTTTTTTATTCATTATGTTGGTAGCACGTAGTTTCTATGTGATAAACCGGCCAAATTAAATACAATGATTTTAACGTTATTTGTATAGAGGTGTTGTACTATCAAAAATAGTCGTGTTATGCACGGCGTCACTTCTTTGATTTTGTTGTGTAAACAAACTGTGTCTGTGCCTACCTATGTATATCTGTGAATTATTATTGTTTAAAAACTCAAGATTTAAAATAAAAGGAAAAATGAAAACAAGTCAGCATCAATTTGACTTGTTAGTAAGTTTTGTGGAAGATTTACATTTTTTTTTTATCATTTACAAGGAATATACATCATCATCCAAATCCAATCCAAAAAACCGGTTCGAACCCCACAGGGGGTGCCCTCCGGCGCGGGTTACTTAATTTCTAGACGGCTCGAGCCCTCTGCTCGCCTCTATAGTCCGGTGAAGCAGTGAAAGCCTCCTAGGCTAACTGTAGCGTCATGTTAAAAAAAATAAAAAAAAAAATAAAATTTAAACCGGTGGCATAATGAGCCGCATATCTATATCTTACTTACTTACCAAACCGAGTTGTTTAATTGAACTTATGATATATTTTCTGATTTTATTTTCTAAGTAGACATGGAGATCTTAGTAGCTTTACAATTGAAGAGGTAGGATTGTGACTATTCAGCGTTGAGAGAAGCTTACATCACTGCACAACAGTGATGGCAGTGGTGATATAAAATCTACAGAGAAGTGGAAAAAGGTTTAAACCTCTCCTATGATATTTGTTATTCAATCAAAACACACAAATAATTTAATTCCGTAAAAAGATGTTCGTATTCACATCGTTTTCACTACCAAAAGCTTCGTGACAAAGTTAACTCGCTCGAAAGTGAAGAAGTTCACGAACGAACTGTCAAAATGGGCTAATATTGTAACTCGCACTCGCAAAAACGTCATTCGAGCGCGTTTAAATGCTCACATCGATAAAGTTAGTCGATGGTCACGATCGTTACGTTAACAAACGATCTCGCACTCACAAAATATGGTTTACAAACGTTTCGCTAGATGGCGCTGATTAAACTCCATACAAATTGAAGTTTACTTTAACGCGACCGAGTAGTTTAAAAAACTCACACTAAGCACTCAGAGTGCTTAGTGCGAGTTACATCGAACAAATCGAATAACTTAACCACAGCGTAAATCGAGTATCCGTTAGACACGATGAAAAGTGAGTAAGTCTGAGTGTGAGTAACAAACTAGTTACTCGATTCAAACAACGTTTCCTCACCAAGTACAGCGTTTTTTTATTCATTATGTTGGTAGCACGTAGTTTCTGTGCGATAAACCGACCAAATTAAATACAATGATTTTTAACGTTATTTGTATAGAGGTGTTGTACTATCATAAATAGTCGTGTTATGATCGGCGTCACTTCTTCGATTTTGTAGTGTAAACAAACTGTATATGTACCTATACCTATGTATATCTGTGAATTATTGTTTAAAACTCAAGATTTAAAATAAAAGGGAAAATGAAAACAATTCAGCATCAATTTGACTTGTTAGTAAGTTTTGTGGAAGAGTAAGCAATGAAATGTGTACAATTTCTTTTTAAATTTTTTTATCATTAAAAGGAATATACCTACATTATAATCTCTATATTAATCGCATCCAAATACCACTAAGGTTTAAACCGCGGTGATACAAAATCCATAGAGAAGTTTTATCTCTTCCAACATATTTTTTCTGCAATGAAAACACACAAATAATTTAATTCCGTAAAAAAGATGTTCGTATTCATATCGTTTTCACTACCAAAAGCTTCGTGACAAAGTTAACTCGCTCGAAAGTGAAGAAGTTCACGAACGAACTGTCAAAATTAGCTAATATCGTAACTCGCACTCGCAAAAACGTCATTCGAGCTCGTTTAAATGCTCACATCGATAAAGTTAGTCGATGGTCACGATCGTTACGTTAACAAACGATCTCGCACTCACAAAATATGGTTTACAAACGTTTCACTAGATGGCGCTGATTAAACTCCATACAAATTGAAGTTTACTTTAACGCGACCGAGTAGTTTAAAAAACTCACACTAAGCACTCAGGATCTCGTGCTAGAGCTACTGCGCCCCCGTCGCCGCGCACGTTATCCGTCGCTCTACGCACCGCGGCGGGACGCATCTTCAGTAGATGAACCTCCTAAGATTCTTAAAATAATGCTTATCTTCAGCTAACAATGTGTGAGGGACACATTGTTAGCTGAAGATAAGCATTTTTTCAACCACAAACACGAAAGCAAATTGTATAATTGAGAGCTATTATATGCTCAGGTAATGTTGCTCTCCAACGGCTAAATTAGATTCGGAGCAAATTGTCAATGTCAGACAGCAATTTTTTTTTTTCATTTCGACTTACAGAACTCGAAAAATATTCACTTAATTAAAAAAAATGTTTTTCGCGCTTCACCTTGCATAATGTAAAGTTAATTTAAGCTAATATAATTAAGTTGTGTATATCAGGTTTGACCTTGATGGATACTGGAAGGTTACCTCGTTAAACTGGTGTATATATTTGTCGGAGGTGACACAGTCGCCGGGACAGGAACAGGCACCAGGCACTTGTGACAACGAGTCTCTGCAGCCGCCAAAGATACCGCGAAAAGGGTCTGGTAGCATTGTCTGTGGAAGAGAAGAGCATGTCATTTAATTATCACGGTAACTAAGTACGATCTTAACGGAGTCTAACCAACTACATGATTAATATAATAGTGCTATATATGTGCACTATCTATTCGCTCTTTGTGAGTGGAAATAAAGTTTAAACTTTTTGATTATCTGTCCCGGGATTTGATCTTCATCTCAAAATTTGTATCATCATGTCAGCCGAATGACGTACACAGCTGGACAAATACCTCTCCAAAGATTTCAACAATGGAGTAATTGTGTCATTATATCATTTGGAGGGATATGCCATAATCGTCACGCTTGGCAGACGGGTTGGCGATCGCAGTATGATAGTTATACATAGTACACAGAGAGTCGCTCTGATATATAGATAGATAGAAAGATAGATAACTCTTTATTGTACACCAAGTAAAATAAATTATTAAGGAACAAGGATGCATTACAGAAATGTACAATTGGTGACCTTATCACTAAATGTGATCTCTTCCAGACAACCTTGGCAGGGATTGGAGTATGGAATAAAAGAGTTGCGGTAGTTGTCAATGTACAAAAATTAAGACGTGGTACTCACTGGTAAGTACCATGACAAAAACAGTGAACTTAATACGCTACAAACTTATACTTAACTTACATATTACATAACATATATACTATATACATATATAAATAAAATATATACATTGTTAAAAATTATAACCATAATGTACACAAGAGCTATTTTTAATGCTGAAGTTCTAGACCAATTAAAAGTAATCAATTTGTACTCTGTTGAAGAGAGAAGTAGTGTACTTTTACAAGATTCTGAAACTGTCGTAGTGATTTTGCTTGACGAATTACTAATGGCAGTGCATTCCACAGACTGGCACCTTGCACAGCAAACGATTTGTCAAAAATATTGAGGAATGCTCTGGAATTTTTAATTGAAGATTTTGCGCTGATCTTAGTAACCTCGAAACCTCATAAAGGAAAGAAAAGCGATCTTTAAGATAAGAGGGAGTAGAAGGAGTAAACAAAACATTGTATAGAAGTGACAGAATATGAGTATTCCGGCGAAAGCGAATGGGCAGCCACTTGAGCTTGTTACGAAATTCCGTGACATGATCATATTTACGTAGACCAAACATGAATCTTATACAGACGTTCTGGAGACGCTCAAGTTTATCAAGCTGGGCCTCGGTAAGATCAAGATAGCTGACATCTGCGTAATCTAATATTGGAAGAAGAAGGGATTGAGCAAGCGCAATTTTGGTGCTAGTTGGGAGGACGTTTTTAAATCTTCGCAAGGATCCAATCGAAGCAAATATTCGATATATATTCCCTCGGGCCGACTTCTACGCCCCCCTCGGGATGAGATGGGTTGGCAATATTCTATGCCGTCAGCAACACAGCATAAATTTGTATCATATCGAATTAATTGAGTATTTGAATACAAAACAAGCCTACTATTCCACGGAAGCGGGAAACTAACATTGTATTAAAAAAACCGTATTTAGGTCGTTCTTCATTATCATAATTATAATTTTAAAACCATGCACCAGGTATTCGACTATTTACGGCCGTCTAACGGGCTCACACTAGCCTTTATGTTGCCCTTACCTATTCTTATTTTAAAACGATTATATGGAATGGAAGTGAAATTGCGCTTCCATTTCATACTTTGTACCATAGACCCACTAACCATAGATTTACACTTATATAGTGGGCTACGAAAGGTTTTCACAAATCAACTTACTTACTTACTACTCCGTGGAGGACTGAAACATGTGTTGGGTATCGTACTGGCGCATGTAATTTGCTTTTTTATATTGTCCTTCTTGCATGTGCACATTTTTACGGGCGGGAGGGCGGTGCAAATTGCATCCCGGCATGATTAAACTGACAATTAGCGGAATTAACACTACATATTGATTTTGAAATCTTTTAGGTAATTAAAAATACTAAATGAATAATTATATTATTAAAAAATATTACGTGATAGAAGCCAGGAGGAACAGGCACTGGCATCCTGTAGCTCTGCGTGGCCGTCAGCCCCATTATCCCGCTGGAGTACCCGTGGTAGCTGCTTTGTAGGGAAACGACGTCGAGGTTGCCTGTGTACGCCTTCGCTAGGAGAGTGGCCAGGTCATTGGCTTCAGTACCGCTGTTCACTAGGTATACTACCTGGAATATTAATTCGTCGTCACACAAGAAATATTATAATGCGGTTTTTATTGCCTCATAGATTTATGAGGCAGCAATCTAAAGCGACCGGACGCATATCAGGGTTAGACCTGACGCTTCTGCATGCTCCGAGTTGCTATTGGAGGTCGACCCAGGCTTTTACCCTAGGACCTCAAAATCTGAGTTAAAACTCACATCGGCCTTAAATCTTATGGTAACAACGTAAGACACTTAAAAAAATACAATTAAGTGTGGCGCAGCGGCTAAAGGTCTCTGCACACAGCGGGCGCGGCGCGGCGGGACGGGACGGCGACGCGCCACTGAGGAGTTGTAATGTACTAGATATTACGGACGACGCCACACAGAGCCGTCGCGTCGAGCGGGACCGGGCGGGACGGCTCTGTGTGGCGTAGTCCGTAATATCTAGTACATTACAACTCCTCAGTGGCGCGTCGCCGTCCCGTCCCGCCGCGCCGCGCCCGCTGTGTGCAGAGACCTTAAGGCAGTCGCCTCGCCGCTTCGTGTTGCGGGTCCCGCGACGGATAACTATTTAAGTGACCCATAAATAGTTGTTCTGAGTCTGGATGTAATTTGTGTCCGTCTATTATGTTTGTTAAATAACCCGCGACACAGGGATCAGATTCCATAGTGCGGGCGTTGTCTTTAAAAAAAGAAAAAGATATAAAATGAGCCTTTTTTTGGTAAGGCAGGGGGAATGACTACGCATGCCATCCTCAAAAAGTGTCTGCGGGTGGATAATTCGGACTCGCACCGACCTAACCTGACCTGCCGTAGACTTCTGGTGCCCCCACCAGGCACCAGAAGTCTGGTGGAGAGTCCAGGAGCCCCGGGAATGCGTGTATATCAACAATATAATTTACACGAATAGTTAATTAGTTTGTTTTTAAGGTTAAGTAGAAGTAGGTTCCCGTGTCTTACCTTCAAGTCTCCAGGGAACTTCGCCACTAGCTGCTCAATGTACTCATAGAGTTTTGGATGGCGGTATATGTTCGTGGAATGCCATAAAGTGTTGATCTGTTCTTGTAACGCACTTACGACTTTGCTGAAAACAAAATAAATAGGTACCTTATCTACTCTACTAATTATTTGAAAGTGTGTTACTAAAGCATGCAAAAATGGGTGAAAGGATTAAAATAGAACGGACATTATTGTCTTTGCAAAAATTTAAATTTGTACTTACAATAAAACATCTCGAAATATTACAGTTAAAAAAATGCAATGATTGTTTTGTTTTTGAAAACATATAACCGATGTTATATTTTCTTTATAAATCCTCATTTTGTAATATAATGTGAACAAAATTTTGATGGGACCAGTCTGAAAGCAATTCCTATCAAATAAAATGATTTATCATCATTATAATGTCGGTTGAAGTACGTCCACGGCTGGACAAAAACCTCCCCAAAGAATGGGCGGATAGGTATGCCATAATCGCCACGCTTAGCAGACGGGTTGGCGATCGCAGTTTGATGGTCATAGTTCACAGAAAAACGCTGCTGCCCGTTTTCTGCTAGGTATTCCATCGGATGATTTCTACGCCTTCCACGGGATGAGATGGGGTGATGATATTCGCCGTCACCACACAGCAATTAATTAAGCAATTATCAATATTGATTTATAAATAATGAAAATTTCTCCATTCTCGCTCCTGATAGCCTAGTCGATAGTGGCCCTGACTGACCAGAGATCGTGGGTTTGATGCCCACCCAGGACAAATATTAGTAGTTATGAGGACGATTATTTATTTTGTTCTTTGCCTGGGTCTAATTAAAATATGAAAGTATGTTAATCAGTTGTCTGGTTGCTATAGTAAGGTCTCTGCCTAGTCTGGGGGGCTACCGGCTACGTCGCCGAACATCAGGATAGTGATCGGCGTTCAAATAAATAAAGGTTAAAAATGACTTAATTGATTAAATCATTTTTAACCTTTATTTATTTGAACGCCATTTAAGAAATCGATGTTCGGTTACTTAACGGCTCTCATAAATACTGATCCTGAAGAGATTATCTGTATTCTTGCATCTATGAAGTCTGATAGTGCGCCCGGGTGGGACAAAATTCCGATACACTTTATAAAACTTGCACATAGAGAGATTATACCTATACTAGTCCATCTGACAAACCAGTGCTTTGACCATGGAATTTTCCCAGAAGCACTGAAGGAATCAATTATCACCCCTGTCTACAAAAGTGGCGACAAAACGGATCCATCAAATTTTAGACCAATCTCGGTAATTTCCGTAATAGCAAAGATCCTAGAGAAGCTTATTAACATCCGACTGGTAAAATTCTTGACTAAATTTAATCTATTATCTCCCTCCCAATACGGCTTTCGGAAAAATATTTCCACAGAAGATGCTGTCATGGATTTAACCTCTTATATTGTTGAGAAGGTTGACTCCGGAAATAAATGTTTGGCAGTCTTCTTAGATATAAAGAAAGCCTTCGATACCATATCTATACCCATTCTGGTTCAAAACCTTCAGTACGTTGGAATTAGAGGCTCAGCCCTCAAACTAATAGATAGCTATCTTGTTAACCGTAGGTCTCGGGTTGGAGTGGGGTCAGTACTAAGTTCTGAATGTACCATCAATTACGGGGTACCACAGGGCAGTGTGCTCGGCCCTACGCTGTTCCTCATTTATATAAATAGGCTATGTAACATGCAAATAGATGGTGGTCGCATATTTTCGTATGCTGACGACACTGCCATTGTTTTCGCAGCCAAAGACTGGAAACAGACTAAAGTGCAGGCTGAAGTTGGTCTAGCCAAGGTTGCGACTTGTTGACACTTAATGTCCAAGAAAGTAACTACATCTGCTTCACTAAATATAGTAACAGTCAACCGTCAGCTGCATTTAAATTGTTATCCATGATAACTGCGACAACATTTCCACGATGCACTGCTCATGTGATGAATTAAAAAAAGTGTCGCACACAAAATATCTGGGCATAATGGTGGATCAGCGGTTATCATGGTCCAGTCACATTGAACTGATTCTTAATGGAACTAGAAAACTTATATGGACTTTCAAATCACTGCGCTATGTGGCCTCTAAAAAACTTTTACAACAGACCTATATTTCCCTAGCGCAATCCGTATTAACGTACTGTTTAACAGTTTGGGGTGGGGCAAATAAAACGAGATTTCTTGATCTGGAGAGAGCTCGGAGAGCATTACTAAAGGTAATGTGTTTTAAACCACGTAAATTCTCAACAGACATGTTGTACTCAATTACTGAAGTTTTGACGGTTAGAAAATTATACATTTTGAACACTGTATTGAGAACACATAAAGGACTCCCTTATAAATTAAATATAAATAACTCAAGAAGGAAGTTATATATAAGAAGGAAGTTACATAATTGTCACAAAAACACGAGTAAAGTCAGTTTTTGCTGAAAGACAATCTGTCAGAAGAGCTGCTGTCATCTATACAAATAAATAAAATTGGAGTGTCTGTTTGTAATATTGAAATAACCGGTTTTTACTACATTAATATGAATATATATACGGTACATACACCAAAATATTTTTTTTACAATTTTTGTCTGTCTGTCTGTCTGTTTGTTCCGGCTAATCTCTGAAAAGGCTGGACCGATTTTGACGGGACTTTTATGGGCAGGTAGCTGATGTAATAAGGAGTAACTTAGGCTACTTTTATTTTAGAAACAGTCTTTTATTTAAAAAAAAAACAATAAAAACGAAATAAACTAATTAACACGCGGACGAAGTCGCGGGCACAGCTAGTATGTAATAAAATGAACGACATACTAAATATTTACCCCTTATCATACGCCAAGTGTAAAAATGTCCTCTCTGAATGGCTCAAGATAAAATCTTACGATGATATCGAAAAAAATATTGGTAATTAAATGTAAAAACGTTGTGTACGTTTTTACATTTAATTACCAATATTTTTAGCTCGACTTACACAAACATTGTCGTAGGACACACAATATCAAAATCACACAAACACACACACACACACACACACACACACATATGTATTTCTGTATTACATTATATGGTATATATACTAAGTACTATAAAATACGAACGAATTTTGTTCAGCATATTGAGGTGTAGTAATATGTATGTGTGTATCTTAGTATCTATCTAGTAGTATGTGTGTGTAATAGATCTAATATAAAACTATGTTATTCATTCCTAAGGAGAGTAATAAATCGTAATTAATCGAATGCAGTTGTTTCAATAACACTAAATCCCCTCATGGCGACCCGTGCCATATTTGGGGCTCGCGACGCGAATACGGTATCGGTATAGTGTTACGGCTCCAAATGAATCGAACAATGAATCAAGAAAGTGAAGTTAATTTCGGATGCGGCATGTAAAATAAGTGTAAACTATGAACAGTATATATTATATATTTTATTTAACATATATTTTTGTTAAATAGTGCGCGAATTAAAATCATCGTATAAAATGTGCCGTTCAAACTATGAAAAAGAGCAGATATTTTTGAACCAGAATGCTGCGGGTTCAAACAATGCAGATGTGGAGCAGTTTAAGCTGCATATGTCAAGTATCAGCATTGTCCTCATAATCATCGCTACTCTGTTGGGTCTAGGTGCATTATACTTCGTATGGAAACAGTATAGGAAATGCCACCATACTTGGATCAGAGACCAAATAATGCAGAATAATTTTCGGCGATCATTTAACCGGTCCAGAGATGTACGTGGAGAGGAGCGCGAGCGCGACCTACGTATCCCGATGAGAGACATACCTAAGTAAATAGTATTTCGTGCGGCAGCCAAAATTAGTTGAATTAAGTGCGTCAAATTATTATAAAAGTGCGATAAAGTGCGGTTTAATGTATAGTATTAATGCGTCATTTTTTATTTTAAAATTAACCTCAACAATAATGGACATCCAAATAATTATTCTATAGACTCTAAGTTTAAAGTAATACCAAATCAATTTATTGTAATTGCTCATTAATCGTCTCAATGTATCGTGGATCGACTTACACTCTACAACACCTACTACCGTAGTAGGTGTTGTAGAGTGTAAGTGTGACTCACTGTGACTTAGTGAGATTGTGGTATGTATTCTTTAAGTAATTATGTATTTATTGTAAGGTAATGGAAGATGATTTACTTGAATGTTTAAAAGAACTTAAGAATATAAGAAAATATTTAATTAAGAAAGGAAAATTAAGATTTAAAGGAAATGTTATTAAAAATAGATTAGAAGAGACTAAGGAAATTTATAATAGAAGTCAGGAAATAATTCAATTTTTGTCTTCAGAACAAGGCTCAAAATCAAAAATTTTGGAATCTTTAATTTTAATACAAAATGGGATAAAATCTTATTATTTACAAATTATTGATTTATGTTCCGAAAATAAAGTAGTTTCTGATATCGACAGTAGTGGAAGTGATTTTTGTGAAACTAGCTCAAACCCAGATTTAATCATGGAGTTCGATTTAAAAACGGCCTGTAGTTTGATTCCGATTATGAACAGTAATGAAAGTAACATCAAAAGTATCATTGACTCGGTAGAAATGTATGCCGATATGTTATCGGAATCGGGAAAATTATTACTGATTAAATTCGTTTTAAAAAGTAGACTGTCTGAAAATGCAAAATTACGCATGTGTGATGATTACAAGTCGGTAACAGAGTTGATTAAGCAATTAAAAGACACTTTATTACCTAAAAAATCGTTCACTGCTATACAATCACGGTTACAGAGTACAACTCAGGGTTGGCGTACAATAGATCAGTTTGGTACCGAATTAGAAAAACTATTCACCAATTTAACCATAGCTCAGGCAAATGGCAATTCTGAAAATTATGGTGTATTAAAACCGTTAAATGAGAAAATGGCCATTAAACGATTTGCAGATGGGTTAAGTAATTCCCGGCTCAGCACAATAATCGCAGCGCGTAATTACGACAGCTTGAAAGGCGCGATTCAGGCCGCCAAGGATGAAGAGTTGACATCGGCATCATCTTCGACGGGTGAAAATGTCATGCAGTTTTCTCATCGTGGACGAGGTAAGTCTCAATTTAATAGTTTCCAGCAAGGCCAATTCTTCGGTCAACAGTCTCGTGGACAACGAGGACGATATAATTATCGTCAGAATTCAAATAATTTTAATACTTTCAGAAGAGGTAACTTTAGAGGTAATTTTAACAATTTTGCCAGAGGAAATTTTCGCGGTAATAATTCATATTATCATGCCCGTACTAATGGTACAAGTTCGTACAATAACACACAGCGAGGACGAGTTCATCAAACGTCGAGTGAAAATCGATCGAGGTTCGAGAATCGTGGTAAGGGTAATACACATCGAGTGTTTTATTCAAATCAGTCTAGCAATAATGAGTCTGTAAGTTCCAATACGAATCCAATGCAGTTTTTTCGATCTGAAACATAACATTTTAGCGCTAAGTGGTAAAGCGAAATTTTTGACTTTGTATAATGGTAATAGAAGATACTTTTGGTTGGTTGATACCGGAGCATCATTATCCGTCATAAAGAAAGATGCTGTACCTAGCAACAGTTGCATCATTCGAGACGAAACTATCATAAATGGTATTGGGGGTCAGATTCAGTCATCAGGATTTATTAATCTCACATTGACTCATCGTGATGACCAACACTGTGTTGATTTTGATATCAAACTTCATGTATTTGATACCATACCTTTAAAGGCGGATGGAATATTAGGTTTGGATTTTCTGTGTCATTACATGACGAATATTAATTTGGAAAGAAATATAATAACGTTTTCTAAATATGGAATGGAATATTCTTTATTACTTCGTGATACGGTCGATTATTCGAATGAAATTTTACATATTCCTGCACGGAGTGAATCAATTCACTATTTACTTTTAAATAATGCTTTAGCCAATAATGATTGTGTTATCCCTAACAAGCAGTTGGCAGAAAATGTGTTTTTAGCTGGATGTATTAGTAGAATAAAAAACAATAGAGTACCGGTAAAAATTTTAAACAGCAATGAACATAGTATATCTTTACCAATGTTTCAACCAGAGATGCATTCAATTCAGGATTATCATATTTGCAATTTCAAATCAAATCAAAATAATTTAAAGCGAGCAAAAATATTATTAGATATTTTAAAATTAAATCATTTAAATGTAGAAGAGCGCATTTCTATTCAACAATTATGCTCTAAGTATTCAGATGTGTTCTTTTTACCCGGTGATAAGTTAACGACTACGAACGTTTATGAGCAATCGATTACTTTAAAACCAAACACAAGTCCGGTTTATGTGAAACAGTATCGTTTGCCACACTCATTAAAAAATGAGGTGGATAAGGAAATTCAAAAAATGATTGATAATGATATTATAGAAGAGGCGAAAAGCGAATGGTCTAGTCCTATTTTGCTGGTGCCAAAGAAAAGCGATAACGAAAAGAAATGGCGTTTAGTTGTCGATTACAGGAAATTAAATGACTGTATTGTAGACGACAAATTCCCATTGCCGAACATTACAGAGATTTTAGATTCTCTTTCGGGTTCTATCTATTTCTCACATTTAGACCTTAATCAAGGATATTACCAAGTAGCTTTAGATAAAGAAAGTAGAGAGTTTACTGCGTTTACTACAAACACTGGCCAGTACAAGATGAAGAGATTACCTATGGGTCTCAAGACCAGTTCCAGCGCGTTCAGTAGAGTAATGTCAGTAGCCATGTCTGGACTCACTCATGATAGATGTTTCATATACTTAGATGATCTAGTAGTTTTCGGTAGAAATTTAGATATTCATAACAAAAATTTGACAGACGTGTTAGAAAGGTTAAGAAAAACTAACTTAAAATTGAATCCAGATAAATGTAGCTTTTTGAAGAAAGAAATTCTTTATTTAGGCCATCTTGTATCTGAAAATGGAGTTTTACCCGATCCATCAAAAGTTAAAGTCTTACAAAATTACCCAGTTCCAACTAACACAGATGAAGTGAAAAGATTTGTAGCATTTTGTAACTATTATAGGAAATTTATTAAAAATTTTGCAGACATAACGTGCCCATTAAATAAGTTAACTCGTAAATTTGAACCATTTGTTTGGACTAACGATTGTCAAAAATCATTTGAAAAATTAAAAAATAAGTTAATGACACCACCAATTTTAGATTTTCCAGATTTTTCTGATGATAATGAATTTGTTATACAAACTGACGCTTCTGGCACAGCCATTGGCGCAGTGTTATGCAATAAAAATATGAAACCAGTTGCATACGCAAGTAGACCACTCAATAAAGCTGAACTTAACTACCCCACCATTCAGAAGGAATTAGTTGCCATTGTGTGGGCAGTGAAATATTTTAGGCCTTACGTTTATGGTAAATTATTTACAATTATGACTGACCACAGACCTTTAGTATATTTATTTTCAATGAAAGATCCATCAAGTAGACTTTTAAAATTCAGATTAGCATTAGAAGAGTATAATTTTAAAATTTTATATATAAGGGGCAAAGACAACAGCGTCGCTGATGCGTTATCTAGAATAATTATAACATCAGATAGTTTAAAACAAATGAATGACGAAATCATACTAGTAATGACAAGAGCGGAAAAAAGGCGTTTAGGATTTGACAACCAAACTATAAAAGCTAGTTGTAGCAAGCCCAATGAGGCGTGGCCTGATCAACCACGAGTAGTTGAGGTGCTAAAAATACCTAGTAATACTGTGGAAATGACTTTTATAGGATGCGACGAGTTGGAAAAATTAAGAGCTCAAAATAATATAAATGAAGAAAAGGAATGCTTTATTTACAATAAGAATAAGAAAATATTGTTTATTAATCTCAACTTTAGAGCACAATTTACGCGAGACGAATTTGTGACTAAGTTAGATGATTTTTGCAAATATATAAAGATAAATGAACTATGCATAGTAAGAAATAAAGAATATGAAGACTTTATAAAAGATTTATTAAGAGGAGTTAAAGATAATAATAATTGGACCGGTCCCCGAATTTTTGTATTAAGAGGAGTTAGGAGAATTGATAATAAGGAGGAAAGAAACTATATTTTACAAGATTTTCATTTACTACCCACAGCGGGACATGCAGGTGTGCGTAGAATGACCAATAATATAAAAAGAAAATTTTATTGGCCTATTGATGTACAAGAATTTGTAGCTAAATGCGTTAAATGTCAAAAAATGAAGCATTGTAGGTATATCAAGGCGCCCATGGAGATAACTACAACGGCTTCATATGCTTTTGAAAAGATCTATCTTGACGTCGTAGGTCCTTTTGAGAAAGACATTGAAGGTAACGTATATATTTTAACAATACAATGCGAATTAACCAAGTTTATTGAAGCTTATCCTTTAAAAAATAAGGAAACCGTAAGTATAGCAAAAGCTTTAGTTGATAATTTTATTTTAAGATTTGGAATACCAAATGCCATGGCGACAGATCGTGGAACCGAATTTGTTTTTTCAGTAATGGAACAGGTATGTAAAATTTTAGAAATAAATAAATTGACTTCTACAGCATATCATCACCAATCTATCGGTGCACTTGAAAATACACATAAAAATTTAGGAGCATTTTTGCGAATACATTGTAATGGTCAAAAAGATACATGGAGTCATTGGTTACCATTTTGGTGCTATAGTTTTAATAATACGGTTCATACGGAAACAAAATATACGCCCTTTGAATTGGTTTTTGGTAGGCCTAGTGTAATACCATCTAGAGTAAGTCAATGCATAGAACCTTTATATAACCCAGAAAGCTATCCTTTAGACCTTAAATATAAGTTGCAAGTAGCACAACAAGATGCTCGTAATAACCTAATATTAAGTAAGCAGAATCGTAAGTCTTCTTATGACAAATATGTCAATAATGTAACATATAATAATGGACAATTAATATTAATTAAAAATGAAACAGCAAGTAAGTTAGATATTAAATGGCTTGGACCATTTGTTGTTTTGGAGGATTTAGGTGTTAATGTTAAAATTATGAAAAATAATAAACCTTATGTAATCCATAAAAATAAAACAAAACCATATATAACATAACAATAATAAAACTTTTATATACAATAATAAAATTTATACAAAAAAAAAAAATATTGTTACAACATTTTTTTTTTTTTTTCTTTTCACCCCCGAGGTGAGGTGTAGTAATATGTATGTGTGTATCTTAGTATCTATCTAGTAGTATGTGTGTGTAATAGATCTAATATAAAACTATGTTATTCATTCCTAAGGAGAGTAATAAATCGTAATTAATCGAATGCAGTTGTTTCAATAACACTAAATCCCCTCAATATTAATAACTAGCATAGGTGTACCTTCTTTATTATATAGTTTACCGTAAGTTTTTATTTTTAGTTTAGTTTCATATCTTTATATAATAAGCGGCTAAATCTAATTTAATGTAATCTTGTTATAGAAGAGCGGAGCTTCCTAACACAAGCAAGATTATTTGCTTAAAAGGTGGCTCCAACCACTTGATACTGTTATAGACTAAGTTAATGAAATAAACTATTTGATTTGATTTAACCGGTAGAGCCCCAGTCCCCAAGTTGCACTGTACGAAAGCTAACGTCAAATAAGTATTTGTTAAATGCATGCATGCCCTAACAGGCTGGACATAGCGACACAAACTACCCTACCTTGACATAATAGGTATCTGTATTTTAATGTACCTACGTATGTATGGTAGCTATAAATAAATAGAATCTAATTAAAATATAGATAATAGCGGAAACATTTTTTTGTGCAACTTGACGAATCTAGTTATGTTTATTTGATTGAAAAGCAATGCATGTTAACATTCGTATAGAATTTGACTACATTTGAAAAACAACATTTTAAACCACTACTCCGATTAAATTAAGGAATTGAGTAAAATAGGTGGATATGGTAATTTATTCGATAGGTAACCGGGTGTACGATAATTTACACTCAAATGGCCTAAGGTGACTTCGAACTGCGCTTGCGCTTCGCTTTAGTCGTAAGTAGGTTGCATTTGACTTTCAGATTACAAATGATTAATCAAGATTTTTTTTTCTATTAGTCTACTTAGATACGTTACGTACTAAGGTAAATGTAATTAAAGTAAAGTGCACATAATTGCGGACAGTTCATAGTTCGTAAATGTTTGCTACCCGTTATATCAAGCCACTCAGAATGTTTCTAGAATTTTATCTTTTTTGTAAGTATAAGAAACACTGGCCACATATAAATATATCTTAAAAGTACAATTATTTATAAGAAAAATTCGATCGTTCCAATTTTCAATTTCTTTCCTTATTTTTAAAGGAGCTCATTTA
Source organism: Pseudoips prasinana (assembly GCA_951640165.1). Classification (NCBI taxonomy): domain Eukaryota; kingdom Metazoa; phylum Arthropoda; class Insecta; order Lepidoptera; family Nolidae; genus Pseudoips; species Pseudoips prasinana. Next base: position 32,608,731 of record OX621246.1, read on the forward strand.
ATTTTGTCGAATAGTGTCTCTATGAAAAATGGAACCTCGCGGAAAATATTTTCGTGCCATGTTTTACTACGCTTTAAATGTTGCCTAAAACCGGGGAATCTTTCAAGACCCTTCAAAAGCAACCGTTTAACTCTATAAGTATTATAGTAATGAATTAGATAAAGCGTGGTTGGCTATCATTGCCTGACGGAAAAAGAAGATCAGTCGATACGTAGAACTTGCGATAGGTAAGTAACTTATAAATACCTATGCTTTTGTACATGACGCCATAAGGAGAAAAGGACGGAAGTGACGATAATTTTTTTTGAACTTAAACAAAGATACAAAAGGGTTCTCGAGTGGCGACCACGAACCGGAAGACGCAGCGTGGGCAGGCCCCCCACAAGATGGACCGAAGATTTTGTGCGGGTCTCTGCAAGTCGCTGGATGCGGTTAGCGCGGGCTTGCGCTATTGGCATCCAGCGACTTTTGGAGGTCTTTGGGGCAGGCATTTGTCCAGCAGTGGGCGTTCACTTATAAACTATAATAATAATAATATCTCGTCTCGGGACAATGTCACACAGATCATCCTATCCCCAAACTAAGCAAAGCTTGTACTATGGGTACCAGGCGACGATATACATACTTATATAGATAGATAAAAACTTAAATACATAGAAAACATCCATGACTCAGAAACAAATATTCGTGCTCATCACACTAATATTTGCACTTACCGGGATTCGAACCCAGGACCACCAGCTTCGTAGGCAGGAGCACTACCAACTAGGCGACGGTGACCGTCTATAAACTCATAGAAACTCGAATGAACTAAGTCTTATGGGTTATGGGAAATGAGTCTTACGGATGGCAATGTCCAACCGACACGGTCACGATTCCACCGAACAAGTCGAGATATCTCCTGCCTTCGTGGTCGTACAGATACTGCATGTGCCCCTGGTGCAGCAGCAGTGGGCGTTTGTAAATATTGTACACCGCTGGGGGGACGTGGGCTGCTTTGAGCTTGTCGGTCTTTTGGTATGATGGTCCCTGAAAAGTTAATTTGACTAGAAGGTATTACATTAATTAACTAAACCAGCATATTGCTAGCAATTTATGTATATTTTATTTGAGATATACTTAGGTACCTACTTATGTTGTTCAAGCCGCCCAGTAGGCCTCTGGCGACTGACATGGCTTGACTGACATGGCATGACTGTTGCCTAATGGCTACAACCGGGACGGACAGCTTAACGTGCCGTCCGAAGCATGAAGAAGTTCAGAAATTAAACCACTTTGGCGGTCACCCATTGACGGTGAGCCTAGTTGCTTAACCTCTTTGATCATTTACGGACCAGTCAGAACATCTAGCAATGAGCGCCTGATGCAGTGTGGGTGGAGCAATCTCTTTACAGGTCAGAGAGGCAGCTGATGTCTGCAATAATTCTGAACGGCTTTAAAAACGAATTTGAATTTTCATACTGGCTAATAACCAAAAGTAGCTTAACCAAAGGATTAAGGCACTTAACTAAGCTGATTGATGAATCGTGATGATTTGATCATTCATAGTCAGAATGACCATGGCCAATAAAACTATTTAACTAGTACATATTTTTTATGATCGATTTTTACCTCCGTACATACCGTGCACTGGCATGAAGGCATAAAGGGAGCTCTTTTCGGTGAAGAAATAAAAAAAAAATCATAATCTCAATGATCTCGACGAGGAATAAGACTGAACTTTCTAAATTCTCCTGGATTAGCAAAGGAAATAAATACTTTAAATAGGTACGATGTTTCGTTTCATGCTGACGCAATCTCAGGTAAATAAATTATGTTCAACTTACGACATATTTTTTTGGTACAAAATCGCAGGGGGGCAATCTTGGGCTCGTTCCATAGCGCCTAATCAAAGTAATGCACCCACATTTTGTCACTGAAAATTAATTATTTTTTTATATTATTTTTATTTGGGAAAAAAACGATAGGTATTACATTACATATAACATTTATTAGTAAAGTAGGTTTATAAGACAAAATCAATGTAATAACTACAACATTTGCCACGTAATAATTAAGAGGTATGCTGTGATGAAGAATTAAGGCATCACTTATTTTTGTTTATTAATAAAAAATATTAAGAAGAAAGAAACACTTTAATTTATAAACTGCACTTAAATAAAAGCACCTTTATTGGCCATAGTGTTTGCCTTTACCACTGTAAAAACCGAACTGATTGATTTTAAGTAATATGCAGTGACCAATGCCCTTCACGAATAAATCTGTGTTTTTAATTAGGGATGTATACATACTTAACTTTTGTGAAGTTAAGCAGGTTTTAGGTAGATGATTAGTGTCTACGACTCGCACCAAATGTTAGTTTGTTTTTTTATTTAAAAATAAAGTGTAGTTTATTTTTTGCATTTAAAAGTAGCCTCTGTCCTTTCCCGGGCTCTAGACTATCTGTGTACCAAATTTCATTTAAATCGCTACAGTATTTTCAGCGTGAAAGTGCGACAGACCACCAGACAATTACTTTCGCATTTATAATATTAGTAAGGATTTGCTAAAATAAAACGTTTGCTTGTTTGCGTTTGTACATACCAAGTGGATAAAATGCGAAATGAACATTTTCTAAATATTCATTTAGTAAATACAACTAGGGTGATGAGTTATGGGAAGTAAACTTTGACCAAAAATATTTTTCCCAATTTTGCATGTACCTACCTAAGTTTAACTTTATTAAGTCGTAAATGTTCTCTAGTGTGAATACAATATTAGTGACCATTATCATTTTTTATCAAATTAGTAACTGTTCTATATACTTATTTATAAAATATTATTGAGGCCACACGGGGAGATTATCTCATACAGTTTGCCGATTAAAATTGTAATTAGTAATCTTGGACTTGCAATGAAAGTGTTATCTAGACGTTATCCATGTGGCTAACGTCTAGATATATGGCTGTGTGGTGACGGCCTAGAGAATATCACCACCCCCTCTCATCCCGTGGGGGGACGTAGAAGTCGTCCCGAGGGAATATATACCAGAGAATGGTCAGCAGCGTTCTTATGAGTACCAATTACTACCTTACTGCGATCGCCAACCCGTTTGCCAAGCGTGGCGATTATGGCAGATCCCCTCAAATGAAGGACACAATTAAACCGCGGCACCCAGTCCCCGGCAGCCCTGCTATTCCCAGCCGTGGTAACAGCCGTGGTTACGGCAGGGCAGGGGGTGCTAAGAATCCCCGGCAGATTCCGCGTTACCAAAACCGACGACCTCTGGCCCTGGCAACATACAACACACGCACACTGCGGACCGACGAGAAGATGATCGAACTGGAGGAAGAATTGAGCAGGTTACATTGGGACATAATAGGATTATCTGAAGTCCGAAGAGAGGGGGAAGACACGATAATCCTGAAATCCGGGAATCTGTTCTATTTCCGGGAAGGCGACCAACTGTCCCAAGGTGGTGTTGGGTTCATAGTCCACAAGTCCCTCGTACACAACATAGTGAAAATCGAGAGTGTGTCGACTAGGGTTGCGTACCTTATACTCAGAATTACCAAGCGGTATTCGTTGAAGGTCATACAGGTTTACGCGCCGACTTCGACGCACTCCGACGATGAGGTTGAGGTCATGTATGAGGATATTTCTAGAGCCATACATACCTCGAACTCTTATTTCACTGTGGTCATGGGGGACTTTAACGCGAAGCTGGGTAAACGATTCGGGAATGAGCTGAAAGTGGGGCAATTTGGAACTGGAGACCGGAATCCCCGGGGCCAAATGTTGGCCGACTTCATGGAGAAGGAGGGACTCTTTATGATGAACTCCTTTTTCAAGAAGTCGGAAAACCGCAAATGGACCTGGGTAAGCCCCGATGGTAAAACAAAAAACGAGATAGACTTTATCTTGTCGACGAGTAGACAGGTGTTCAATGACGTCTCAGTGATCAATTTGGTTAAAACCGGGAGCGATCACAGACTGGTGAGAGGCTCATTGAACCTAAATGTCAAGCTCCAGAGGTCCCGACTGATAAAGTCTACGCTCCGGCCTTTACCCATCCACATCCAAACCCCTGAACCCTTTCAGCTCGAACTGCAAAACCGTTTCGAATGCCTAGCAGATTGCGAGGAAGTGGACTCATACCATGACAGGCTCGTAGAAGCTGTCCATACGGCTGGGTCTAAGGTCTTCAAGGCCCACCGTACAAACAGAACCAAAAAGATCTCTGACTAAACCCTGCAGCTTATGGACGAAAGACGGAAAATGGTACTGACATCCTCTGATGATGCTACCAGATACCGGCAGCTCAACAGACAGATCTCAAAGTCTTTGACTCGCGACACGCGCCAATTTAATACAAATTGTATTAAAGAAGCCATTGAGCGGAACAAAGGCTCTAAAGTGTTTGCAAGAGAACTGTCTGTTGGACAGAGCCAACTGACGAAGCTGAAGACTAAGGATGGCAGAATTGTCACGTCTAAACCTGAGTTGCTGGGAGAGATCGAGAGGTTCTATGGACAGCTGTATGCGAAAACCCAGTCACCTGTCGATAGTTGTGCCTCAGATCCCAGAGCACGACTAACCCAACACTTCACCGACGACATCCCGGACGTCAGCCTGTGCGAGATTAGAATGGCTCTCGAACAGCTTAAGAACAACAAGGCGCCTGGTGATGATGGAGTTACGGCAGAGCTTCTGAAGGCGGGTGGTACACCAATCCTACGGGCCCTTCAGAAGTTATTTAACTCCGTCATACTAGAAGGTCAAACGCCAAAAGCAAGCACAGGGGTGTGGTGGTGCTCTTCTTCAAAAAGGGCGATAAAACCCTCTTGAAGAATTACAGACCCATCACACTGCTGAGCCATGTTTACAAGTTGTTTTCGAGGGTCATTACGAATCGTCTCGCACGCAGGTTTGACGACTTCCAGCCTCCCGAACAAGCCGGTTTCCGTAAAGGCTTTAGTACCATAGACCACATACATACGCTGCGGCAGGTTATACAGAAGACCGAAGAGTATAACCAGCCATTATGCTTAGCGTTTGTGGACTATGAGAAAGCCTTCGATTCGATCGAAACTTGGGCCGTACTGAGGTCTCTCCAAAGGTGCCAAATCGACTACCGGTATATCGAGGTGTTAAAGTGTTTGTACGAAAACGCCACTATGTCAGTGCGACTCCAGGTCCAGAACTCGAAACCTATCCACTTGCAGCGAGGTGTGAGACAGGGAGATGTTATATCTCCGAAACTGTTCACCGCTGCATTGGAAGATGTCTTCAAGCTTCTGGACTGGAAAGGCTTTGGCATCAATGTCAATGGCGAGTACATCACCCACCTTCGATTTGCCGACGATATAGTAGTCATGGCTGAGACCCTTGACGACCTCGGTACAATGCTCGATGGCCTCAGCAGAGTCTCTCAACAAGTGGGTCTGAAAATGAACATGGATAAGACGAAAATTATGTCAAACATCCATGTTGCACCCACTCTAGTTAAGGTTGGAGACTCTGCACTCGAATTTGTAGAGAACTATATTTACCTAGGACAGACCATCCAACTAGGTAGGTCCAACTTCGAGAAGGAGGTCAATCGTAGAATCCAACTCGGCTGAGCAGCGTTCGAGAAGCTACGTAATATCTTCTCGTCCCAAATACCGCAGTGTCTCAAGTCGAAAGTCTTCGACCAGTTTGTGTTGCCAGTGATGACTTACGGAACAGAGACGTGGTCGCTAACTATGGGCCTTATCAGGCGGCTCAAGGTCACCCAAAGAGCAATGGAAAGGGCTATGCTTGGAGTTTCCCTGCGAGATCGAATCAGAAATGATGAGATCCGCAGGCGAACCAAAGTCACCGACATAGCCCTAAGAATTGCCAAGCTGAAGTGGCAGTGGGCAGGGCACATAGCTCGTAGAGCCGACGGCCGCTGGGGCAGAAAGGTTCTCGAGTGGCGACCACGAACCGGAAGACGCAGCGTGGGCAGGCCTCCTACAAGATGGACCGATGATCTTGTGCGGGTCGCTGGATGCGGATAGCGCAAGACCGGCAATTGTGGAGATCTTTGAGGGAGGCCTTTGTCCAGCAGTGGACGTCTTTCGGCTGATATGATGATGATGATATGATGATCCATGTGGCAACACAACCGCGCAATCTCTTCTGGGACTCCCTTATCGTGTAAACAAATATATATATATATATATATATAGTACTACGGTAACCAAATTAAACGGATAGCTGTGATCAACGACTACTTAATATAAAATAGCAAAGTCTACTTTGAACATAGCGAGTGTTTACTTGCAATAAAAATATTGTTATACTATTCATATGGTTTAAATACTCCTTTGTTATGCCCATTATTATTATTGGGTTCTACTGATGGACCCTAAATACCCAATCTTCTCACGTTACCCCTACGACAGAAATTTATATATTGCTGACTGATTTAGTACGTACGTGATTTAGTAGTGTGGACCATAAGTTCCTAACCAACTAAACATTTTTGCTGGCCGTCAGTGGCCGTATATATTTAATGTTCATAAAAATAAGAATACCCATATTCATCATCATATCAGCCGAAAGACGCACACGGCTGGACAAAGGCGTCCCCCAAAGAGATACCCTTACAAGGTGATCGTACCCACATCGCTAACCGTTAAACGATTTTTGAAAGTGAAGGTAGATAGTTAAATTTATTGCTACAGAAGTGGTTACCATAAACTTTGAATGCTTGCAATATCCTATAATATATATGGCCGGTTATAAGTCTTGTAAATCTTTAAAAACAAGGCCTTGTTTATGTAGAGGAAAGCCTTTCTTACAATATACAGTATTGAATTGGTTTTCTTTGTGATTGTAATGATGTGAGTTACCAACCCATTTTAAATTTGAGGTAATATGAACTCCCAAGTTTTTCTGACTTTCAACCACCTCTAATGCAGTATTATTTACTGTGTATGGTTTTCTAGGGTTATTATTACCAACGTGTAGTACTGTGCATTTTGATTCAGGGTTAATAACCAGTCTTGTGTCCATTGAAAGATATTATCAAGGTCTTTTTGTATGATATTGGATTGATTGGATACCAAAGGATTACCCATGATCTTTGAATCGTCTGCAAAGAGGGATAGTTGCGAATGCACACATTGTCTTAAATCAGTTAAAAATATTCCAAATAGGATTGGCGCAAGTACTGATCCTTGTGGTACACCACTATGGACCTTTTGTGGTCCAGAGTGGGCTTCTCCAACACGTACTTTGAAGGTCCTGTTTGATAGAAAGTCTTCTATCCAATTAATAAGGTTTCCACGTATGCCAAAGTGTTCTAGTTTGAAAACAAGTCTTCTTATAGGGACTCTATCAAATGCTGTTTCGTAGTCAAGGTAGAGGATGTCCCAGTTTTTAGGCCACAAATCCAGGCATGAAAGGAGGTTAGTCACGGTTGATCTTCTGGGTATAAATCCATGTTGCTCATCGGTAATTATGTTTTCTTTTGTCAGAAAAGTACGTAATTCATTGGCAATTATTTTTTCCATTGTTTTACATACTATGCTTGTGGGGCTTATAGGACGGTAGTTAGCTGCAATGCGTTTGTTGCCTTTTTTGTATATTGGTATAGCCTCTGCCTCTTTCCAGACTGGTGGTAGTTTTCCTTGGTCGAGGGATAGCGTCATGATAAGGGCTAAGTGTGGGCTAATGACTCTGCTGCATCTCTTTAGTAGGATGGCAGGTCAGGCAGACCAGACAACTAATAAACATACTTATATATTTATAAATACATACATATTCTAGATAAACTACACCTAGGCACAAAACAAACAAATAATCGTGCTCATCACACAAAGATTAGTGTCCTGGGTGGGAATCGAACCCACGACCTCTGGCTTAGCAATCAGGATCAAGAACCAGTAGACCAACAGGACAGCCAATTTCCGGAACCTTTCGATTTCATTTCATCTCATCTAACTACGGACTTCTCGATCTAGAACGGACTTAAGGTAAATTCAGAGCCGAAATTTATCTTGAACTAGCGGCCCGGTACGTGCTTCGCTACGCTTTTAAGTATTAGTAGAAATTGTTGGTATATGGTAGTATAGAAAGATGTTGATTTTACACTTTTTCAAGACTTTTTTTAAATTTTCTCTACGTACAAACCTTCCCTGGACTACCACGAATAATTCAAGACCAAAATTAGCCAAATCGGTAAAGGCGTTGTTGAGCTATAACATTACAACGAAAAGTGGCATTGATTTTTATATATATAGATTAGGCTGCACATATGGTGCTGCTGGCAACACTAGACGAAAAGGCCAGTCAAATTGCGGTTACAAACTTTCTATTCCGAACGATTCGGAATAGAAAGCTACCCTAAAGGAATATTCATAAAAACAAAATATTTAAAAATTTAACATTTTATTAAATAAAATTAATTCTCATGTCGCTCACGTTGTTACAAAACTCCCACACAGTTTGTTCCATAATTTACTCTCACAACACACTGAACTTAGTAACTACAAACCACACTGTCTGTATATAAAAATAGACTAAAATAAAAATAGACCTAAAATACAAGGACATCACTAGTCATTTATAAAGATAACATTGTCTATGACTATTTGTATAGGCACAGGAACTATCTTATTGTATTGATATTTTTTTTTAAAGAGGCAAAGGTATTTATTGTCATAATGCCTTATTTTGGCCTATTGTTATTTTAGTTCTATCGCGAAAGATGCGCACTTCGCGAACGTGCTCATTTACTCTGCGTCATAGCAATGAAAGGATTAGTCATCGCCGGCTGATCTCTTGACTTTCCTCATGCGCGGCGACTGTTTGGGCGATTTGGGAGATTTTTCTGTAAAAAATAAAATTATGTTAGCAATAAATACTAACTTCTGGAGTGTATAAAGGTATTTCGTTTCTTTTTATCAATGTTAATGTACGGTTAATATTGTTCGTAACAGGACCAGAGGAATTAGAATCAATGTTTCAAGACCAAAACTCCACAATTCAAGGTCCAAATGGATTATATGGAATTTCTCATTATTATCTATGTATGTTATGAAAATGTAAATTATGATTTTTTAACAGCTGTTGACATGGATATTAACCAGTTTGTTGATAGAGTTTTTCATAAAGGACAGCTGAACTTGTGTGTGTGTGTGGGTGTGAGCTCCATGTTAAGGTGTAACATAAGTAGTGGATGTGAGTTAAGGTGGTTAATAATATTAACTCGCCATACTAGAGTAAAGATCAGGTGATGCATTGCGTATAGGGCACTATAAATTAAATAAATAAAAAGTAATATCCTGGGACATTATTCACACACGGGCATCTGATATCAAAGTAAGCAGAGCTTGTACTATGGAATGATATACAACAAATATATATAATTACATCCAGATTCATACAAATAGACATGTTTATGCACACAAATATCCTGGGTGGGAATTGAACCCACGATCTGCGGCGTGAAAGGAAAGTATCTACCAACCAAGCCAACAGGCCCGTCAAGCAAAAAAAAAACAATAATAATGTTGAAAAAGTTATTTTTGTACCAAGATAGGCAAAAATCTTATTTAATAATAATAATATCCTGGGACATTATTTACATAGATCCATGTACACGACCATCTGATCCCAAACTAGCCAGAGCTTGTACTATGGAAACCACATAACTGATATTATACTACCTTATAGATAATTACACCCAGACTCAGGACAAACAGTCATGTTCATGCACACAAATATCTGTCCTGGGTGGGAATCGAACCCATGACCTGCGACGTGAAAGGCAAGTATGTACCAACCACGCCAAGAGGCCCATTTGGCTATTGTAAACATCTTTTATTGAAGTAAACTTACTGAGTTGGTTGACGACTTCTTTAGGTAGCCAGTCATAATCCACATCGTTGGCGGTGCCGGTCTCTGTTTGCTTGGGGCTAGCCCTTGGGGACCTGCGCCGGGCCAGCGAAGACAGACCCTGCTGGCCGAGCACCAGGGCTAGAACACAAGCCGCACCCAAGAACACGTAGAGGAAGAAAGTCTCCCCATCCAAGCCTTCAGATACTTCTACGATGTTGATGGTTTGGTTGTAGACTGCCTCCTGTGGAAAATATATATTTTTATGAGTAAAATTCACTTTCGTATACTACTCTATTATCCTTACGAATATAATAAATGCGAAAGTAAATCTGTAAATCTGTCTGTCTGTCTGTCTCACTTTCACGCCAAAACTACTGAAGCCATTTAACATTTTATTATTAAAATTAAGTTTGTAAATGTTTGTGAAAGTGAGATATTCGTGAGCATGCTGTGTTCGCACTTAGAAGGCTGTTTGGCTGTCATTTACTCATATGTATAATGCAATAATGTATGTTTTGCCGTAACAGCTAGTATGCGGGCCTAAATAAAAAAAAAAAATACGTTTTCACCGCCGGGCAATTTTGCAAAATAGCCGGCCACGTGTTTTCATGATGAACTATAGTGGGGACTGATATAACTACTACACAGTGGGGAGATGATATATCTACTAGGGACGAATCTTTATAGCAAACTGGATTTTATCGATAAAATTATACGTTTTACGATATTATTATTATATATTTATAATAATAATAACGCAAAAATACCCATAACTATGCGAAATACATATGTCATATATATTAAATTTGTTACACACATATTCTAGAGCCTGAGAAAGGACATAGGCTACATTTAGCGAAAAAGGGGTTGTGAGAGGTTGAAATGGGGGATGAAAAGTTATATGAAAATAACGTCATTTTTAGAGCAAGAAGTTTGAAACTTATTTTTTAGGCTCTAGATACGATAGAAATAAATATGAAATTCAAAGTTTGTAAAAGTTTTATCCTGAAGGATCTAAAATAACAATAGGAAATATGGGATGAAAGTTCGTATGGAAATATGTAAGGTTTACGTAATTTTTTTATAAGTTTGCTACAAGTGACAAAATATTAGAGAAATTCTGATGTAACATTTACAGAGTCATTACAAAATGTGCTGACGAAGTCGCGGGCACAGCTAGTAAAAATTGAAATTTACTAATATCCTGTTTTGTAATGCCCACATTGTTTTTGAGTTTATTAAATTTAGCGATTATGTCATTTAATCATACTTTATTATTAATCATACCTACTAAATACAGTTAATAAGCTTCTGGTGACTTATGTGACTAAAGCCGCACGATTATAGCCGCGCGGCGAAAATCGACCGTCTAAATGGCAGTTCGACTCGGTCGCAAGCCCCAAAGCATCCAACTTTAGCCGCGCGGCGTCCGGTCGCATGACTTAATATAGACAGAACCATTCGGACAATATGTAGTAAAATATATCTAAAACTATAAATTTCGGTAATTAAACCTATACATAATCTCATTGACAAGAACTTAAGATAAGCTAGCTAAATAAGTAAATCATTACTGTCCATAGCCTAGTTGGTAGTGCTCCTGCCTACGAAGCTGGTGGTCCTGGGTTTGAATCCCGGTAAGTGCAAATATTTGTGTAATGAGCACGAATATTTGTTTCCGAGTCATGGATGTTTTCTATGTATATATGTATTTATCTATCTATACAAGTATGTATATCGCCGCCTGGTACCCATAGTACAAGCTTTGCTTAGTTTGGGGCTAGGATGATCTGTGTGACATTGTCCCCAGATATTATTATTATAAACTAAACTATATCTCCAAATGGTGCGGCGGTTAAGACAGTCGCCTCGCCACTTCGTGTCCCGGGTTCGATTGCCACGCAGGACAACTATTTGTGTGACCCATAAATAGTCCTGTCCTGGGGCTCTACCGGGTAAGTCGCCGAATATCGTTTTCGTGAATGACTAAATTTAAAAAACATTTATGACGTCACATGTGGTCATGGAAGCCAATTTAAAGATTGATTAAGTCATTTTTAACCTTTATTTATTTGAACACCATTCACAAAAACGATGTTCAGCAACTTAGCCGGTAGAGCCCCTGAGTCTGGATTTACTTGGCGTCAGTCAATTATATGTTTGTAACCCCGCGACACAGGGATTATTTTCACGAGTAGCATAGTCATATTTAAAAAAAATAACTTTTTTATTTTTTTAACTAATCAGTTTAGTAATTACTACATACCTGGTAGTAGTTTCCGCTAGCATCTCTGTAGTTCAACTGAATGTTCAATCCAAACGGCCTGCCAGCGAACGCTTCATTAGGGATGAATGAATAAGCAAAGGTGGCTTCTTGCTTAGGCTTAACTTCTTTGTTGTAAGGCAATGCGGTGAAGTTCTGGATGTAGTAGGTGTAATCCATGGGGTAACGGAAGGAAGCTTCCATTGATTCAACCAGGTAGTCTTCGGCACCCTTGTTGGTGAACCCAACCAAGAATTCTACAGGGAAGCCAGCTTGAAGGTCTGTGGATAACAAATTATCATGGTTGTATGTTAAAGCTCAAAATTAAGATATCATCATCATCGTGTCAGCCAAAGTATGTCCACTAATGGACAAAAGCCTCTCCAAAGTATGGGGGTATATGCCATAATCGCTACGCTTGGCAGACGGGTTGGCGATTGCAGATTGATGGTCATAGTTCGCAGAAAAACGCCACTGCCCGTTCTCTGGTAGGTATTCCCTCAGATGATTTCGACGCCCATCACGGAATGAGATGGGGTGATGATATTCTATTCTGTCACCACACAGCAATTCTATGCCATCACCACACAGCAGTTAGGATCTATTTATTGCTTCTTTGAACTGATATTCAACAGTTAGTTTCGTTTCTTAAGTATTATACATTATTAATGATACACATTGGATAATACCTCAATTAGTATTAAATGTTGGGAATTAAATAATTAGTTACTTTGAGAACTACATTTATTACTCTACTTTCTAATTTTTATTTGAATTATTTTCACATTCTTAGACATTGAAATTGTTGGTCAAGTAAAGATTGCAAGTTGTAAGAAACCCAATTCAAATCCAAGCTCATCTCAGGTGATGATTGATCAAATGGATTCATGAATCACCTCCTGCAGATAGAAGTTATGATTAGCTCTGATCAAAGTTCTACCTTGAACTTTAGTTTCCTAATTATCATATTTGTTGTAGCAACCAATTTGTTGTATAACATATCTGTGCCATAAATAAATAATGCGTTAAACATTTTAGTATTTTGCATATTGCTTCCTAGATAAAACTTGCACTTTTTGCCCATACATTGACTTGCAGTGGTCTTATCGGAAACTTCAATACTTCTAAATTCAATACTGCTAAATATACAGATGCAGGTGTATGCAAAAAAATGGTTAAAGACGCTATCATCATCATTACAGCTAAATACGTCCACAGCTGGACCAGCCTCCCTCAAGAATCGTCTTTAGGGGATATGCCATAATCGCCACGCTTGGCAGGCAGGTTGGCGATCGCAGTAAGATAGTCATAGTAATCAGAAGGAAGCTGCTGCCCTTCCTCAGGTAGATATTCCCTCGGGTCGACTTCTACGCCCCCCACGGGATGAGATGGGGTGATGATATTCTGATTCTGATATTTGTCGCCGTCACCACACAGCAGAACGCTATAGTCAATAAGAATTATCATAGTTATATAGTTGCAAAACTTAGTTTGACCAAGATTGTTCAAAGAATATACTCTGTAATCCTAAGTGCATGGCATGAAGTGTATTTTACGATTAGGGAACAATTTATGCTCTCATTCTAAATATATTGTTTGATTTTACACATAATAAAGTTTATATTGCTGCAATTAAAGATATTGTTTCATTTCAGCCTGTTTGTGATGAAATGTAACAAAATGTGATGATGTGTTTTAAAAGTTTATTTTGACACACACTTATAAGCTGATGGTCAAGATTGGTGTGATATGATAAAATTTGGTATTGTCAGCCTGTCAGTTTAGCCCTAATATAATAAAAGATACATCTAAATATGTTGATTATTTTTTATTATAGTTGATTCTATTATGCTTTATAAAATTATTCATAATATAGTGGATGCCCCTTCGCTTCTGCATAGCATTTCATTTAGAGTACCTCGTGGACAAGAGCGTCAATGCCGTAAAAAAGTTTTATTTTCTATCCCCAAAAGTAGAACCTGTTATTGTAAGTACATGTTTGTAAGGCGTGCCTGTGAACTTTATAATAATAGCGAAAAACTAGCAGTGATGTTTTCTGTTGTACAGTAACATCATTGAAAAAATGTTTTTGTCTTTAGTATAACCTTTTTAAATTTCATAAGTAACTTAGAACTTAGCTCATCAACTAATACTTTGTTAATCCATGAAGAAACTATAGGTCTTTAAGTAAATAATGAAATATTTAAGTTCTTCTGTATGACCGTTTGTTTCTTATCAAAATAAATAAATAATAAAAAATAAATATAAACTCACCGAAAGCTGCATCTCCATAGTTTGGCACTGGTTTGATGAACATGATAGTTGTGTCAACATCTTGTGAAGACTTCACTACTGAGTCATCATCGTCTCCAAGAGCATCTTCACCAACCACCTGATTGTCCTCTCCTTCAATGTCCACTACATCGTCAAGTTCGTCTTCCTCTGCTCTTGCGAGGATTGTGTTGGCTGGAATTATAGAAATAAGATATTCATAAAAATTATAGTATTTGTTCTTACTAGATTGGTATATTCCTTTTCTTTCATTATTTACATTTCTAAAATAGAATGACAGTTCAGTGCAATTGTAAAAAATTGTTACCATCTGGAAATATCTTACTCTTGGGACCACTTCACATTTTTTAATAATCTGATTATCCCTTTCTAATTTCATTAAATTAATAAATTAATTTCATGTGAGAATAGAGAGAAAAGATAAGATATTTTGGATGGTATTGCTATAGATATTTGGGACTTGAGAATCAGATAAAATACAAAGATACCAAAGATATTTAGGTGAAATTTAATAAATAAAGATAGATACTTAAGTTTTAAAATTTAACAGACTTCTTCAAATTAAACATAACTATTGGACTGCAGTTATTGGAGCTAGCTAGGGTGGTCTAAGTAATAACTTAAAACATAATGTAATTAATTAATAGTAGTATGAAATTTTTAAGTACAATATGGCTTAATAAAGTTGTATTTGTTACATAGACAATCCTAGCATGCATGCATCTATAGATGTTAAATAAAAGATTATTAAATATTATATACATAAAACATAATATGTTATGTATGATGCTAACATTCTAAACTTATGCAAATACTGTTACATTATGGTTATAGCAACAACATTATGAGATAAGAAGATGATAGACAATCACTTTTAAAAGCCGACTGGGAATGATACCAGCAATGTGATAACATCAATGTACATACGGCTACATATCAAGCTATACATTTCCAGTATAAGCTGATCTCGTATTGTATAGGATTTCCATACAATGATAGGTCAGCTTATAGTGGAAATGTATAGCTTGATATGTAGCTGTGTGTACATTGTGTATGTAAATTAACTATACCACAAAACAGCAAGTAAACACTTTATTTAATTTTATTAGGATTGTATATTTTTAAGTGCAGGTGGGAATTAAACACACCAACCACAGGCTATACAGCCCCATGTGGTTGAATATTTTGGAATTGAACCTGAATCTTTTGGACGATAATATATTTAACTATTTTAAGATAGAATATTACAGATTCAAAATCAATATTAAACAAAATCACTATAGCAAGAGTGAAAGTTATAGCTGTATTACTTTAAAAATATTCCCAAAAATTATATATATTTCAGAAAAAGTATAAATACATAAACCTTATAGACCCGTCTATTGGACTTTTAGTAGTAGGCGGTAAAGAATTTGGAAACAAGAACTATTTAACAAATTTGGGCACTCATTAGCTAAATTCTTACAGGTTGAAAGTGATTATGAGTTTAAGTAACTAGGTATGTGGTCTGTCCATAGATGGGTGGCAGCCAAATAAGTTTTATTTCTGAGCTTCTCTATGCTTCGGAGAGCATGTGAAGCTATCGGTCCCATTTGTAGTTATTTGATAAGCCATCTCAGAGGCCTACTGGACAGCTTAAACAACTCTGACACCAGGATGACCACTGCCCATACAATGAGCAAGCAAGTTTACTATACATAAATTCCAACCAGACCACCCTTCACTTTCTACTACAATCTGGGAAGCAAGTGGGTTTTTATTACATAGCATATGGTTAATGTAAATTGTTCAATTGTGATGCCTTTAATATAAATGATCAAACTTTAAATAGGAATAGGTTCATATTGGGTTCTAAATAGAAACTCTAATTTATATTGAATCCTTCTACTACAAAACAGTTGCATTCAAAGACAACAACCTACATAAGGCTGGATACTTTATTCATGTAGGAACATATGGATACAATGTACAAGGAAAACTTGTATTGTGTAGATTACAGTCGTAACTACAGACGCAATAGTGTTACAGTTCACCTTTACTTACGCATGCACTAGAATGCAACATAAAATAACCTTACAAGAATGAATAATCGATAGCTGTAATATTCTAGTTAGATATGACTATACCATCCGAAAAATCCACAAAATAACGTTTATATGAAAGACTTTCACTCAAAAAGTAAAATATCTGTGATGCCACGTACATAAGTCAACTTATATCATACATTTATTATGTTTTTTAAAACACTTACCGCTTTGGAAACACAGGAGTGCTGCTGGGAGGACCAGGAATGCTAAATATATGAACTTCATTTTAATTTAATATGTAATTTATTTTCTAGTAGCGTATAAAAACCTCGGCGACTACACAACTAGATTGTAGGCCATTCACTTTTGA
Source organism: Pseudoips prasinana (assembly GCA_951640165.1). Lineage (NCBI taxonomy): Eukaryota > Metazoa > Arthropoda > Insecta > Lepidoptera > Nolidae > Pseudoips > Pseudoips prasinana. Next base: position 32,625,535 of record OX621246.1, read on the forward strand.
AACAACAGCCCCATAGAACAAGAAACTTGGGGCAAAATGCCAATTTTCTCTCCAACTCGATTGACGTGGAATCTTATGTCACTAAGGATGTCACTGATCTGCAAAAACCGGTAAAAAAATAAAATAATCGATTAATTTCCTTTACGGAAATGAATCAGTTGTTTTAGTATTACCGATTTTGATGTTGTAAATGCTTATATACAAGTACAGAAGATGATAATAAAATAATCAAAATCACGATTTTGTATCTAAAATAAAATAACATTAATAAGAAAGTAAGAGGTGATTGTTTTTATTTATGTTTGTGTAATAGATAATACGTTTTAATAGCGTACTCTTAAATTGGAATTGTAGTAAATTATGACACTTATTATACCGTTAAAGTCCTAATTAATTAAGTGCGAACAACATTAATGCATGTCACGACGATATGCAAAATAATTAAATAGTTTTCTAGAAGAATAATATAACGACAGTCAAGTTCTGTATAAACTTTATTCATCGTATTCTTTACCTGAGTACTAATACATAGATTATTTTATTTACACAAACATCGTATTCGTTTTCATATCAGTTAGACGTGAGCTGATGTATACATATACGTATTATTTAGTCGATTATGACCAATTAAAAGTTTTATCAAGTTACATCACTAGACCTGTCACTTTCTTTTCCACACACGCCATACGCGGTGCACGTGTGATTATTCACAAATTGCTCGATATCTAAACTAAAATGGATAAACCCAACGTTCTCGCACGCGTCGTCAAGGTCCTGGGCCGTACTGGATCCCAGGGACAGTGTACCCAGGTGAAAGTTGAGTTCATCGGAGAAACCAGCCGTCAAATCATTAGGAACGTCAAGGGGCCAGTACGCGATGGAGACATTCTGACCCTACTCGAGTCTGAGCGTGAAGCCAGAAGACTGCGATAAGCGGTAACTATAATTTATACTCACAATATGTGATAAGATTTGTATAATAACATGTTTAAGTAACCCGGTTTAGGTTAGGTGCAACTTTGAACGAACCAACCTAACCTCTTCAGTCATAGCGTTTAATGACACCTAGTCATCTCAAGGAGCGTATAACGTTTTCAGGCTGTTTAATATAATTACTGATTGAAGCAGACTATCATTCTATACCTAAACGCAATAACAAGCCCAACCAATAACAATTTACATGTAAAGTTAAAGCATTGATAATTACAATATTATGTAGAAGTATTACCATCGAAATGTAGCATCTTTTCATTTACTAGGTACAATCTTGTGGTACCTACACAACAAAAAAATAATTATAGAAAGCCCTAATGCCCAGAATTAAACTCCTACGCCTACCTATTACACACACCTTAATATTTTGTATTGGATAATAAATTAATATATATGCTTTAAAATAGGTCATCTAGTGCAAATATTCAGAAATATTAAGATCATATTTTGCAATTACAACTTAGTATTTTGGAGTCTGAATATTTCAAGATTTATATTTATGGAATTAATCAATGTGTAACATCAAATTCCTATACAAAAATCTGACATATATGACAAACTGGTTTACTTAATTTCTTCAGTTTCATGTGTAGATCCTTAAATTCCTTCTACTGTGAATTTTACATCTTGTATAATGGACAGTATTATTAGTGTTATCAAAATATAAACTAAAATGTACCACAAATTTGAGAACAATTAGACAGCAAATAGTTATAAAACTAATATGTGTTTTTGTTTGTTTCAGATTTAACATTAATATACTCAGGTTAAGGCTCGCTATGTAACATCTATCCAAATTATTATGTTAACTTAAGAAACCGTCAAAGATGACCATCTCTATGTACTCACACATAATAAACAACTTATCAGTGTATATATCTTGTTTTATTTGTCTTATACTTGTATCTCCCCTTTGTACTAATTAATATTATTATGTCTCTCTCTAACAAAGGTCTTATGAAAAGGATGCTGCCTTTAGTTGTGTCAATTTTGTTTTGGTTCAAAATATTGATTACTAGCTGTGCCCCAAAGTATTAACCGCATTCTATTCATCATATTCATCTATTCTTTATAAATTATAGCCTATGTGTTAATCCAGGGTGTCAGCTAACTCCATACCAAATTTTATTTAAATTGCTCCAGCTGTTTAGACTTGAAGTAGTAACAAACAAACACTCACCCACTTTCGCCTTAATAATATTAGTGATTCATTTAATAATGCGTTCAGGATGTTGATTGGGCTGCCACATTTTTGTAGTGCATTGGGGATGTTTGCGGAAGCGAGGGTTGATGGTTTCCACGCCATCATCCGCTAACGGTGTACATCCCTCCTATGCAGGGTGCGTGGTAGCTCACACAGTATCTTGAACGCATTATGTGATAAATGGGATAGTCCTATGCTGGAGCACTGGATACGACTGCACACGACGTAGACGGTGCCCTAGTACCGCGATTTTATATTTATATATTGTAAAATATAATTAATAAGATTTTTGTAACTAACAACTTATGGACTTAAAATGGTCTGAAATAAATGATTAATTTATCCAACCAAATATAACAGGTGTCTAAGGAGGCATTTCCACCAGAGATTTGCAATGCTATGTATAAATATATATAAATATAAAATCGCGGTACTAGGGCACCGTGATTTTATATTTATATATTGTAAAATATAATTAATAAGATTTTTGTAACTAACAACTTATGGACTTAAAATGGTCTGAAATAAATGATTAATTTATCCAACCAAATATAACAGGTGTCTAAGGAGGTATTTCCACCAGAGATTTGCAATGCTATGTTGCTATGAATGTGTTTGAGATTCACAAATCATATTCATTGTTTTGTATAGCTTAGCACTGATGGGAACAGGTTCATCAAAGCTGTTTTATATAAAGATTGATGCATGCTATGGATGGTCGTCAATGGTGTAGCTATGTCATTGAAAGTAGACAAGCCATTGTCGAGAGTAAAGTTTTTTTTATATCTGCTTAAGCTATGCAGTGGGGCAAGAGACATACCTCCCTAATATCTTAGCATCCTTCAAAATTCACTTAGTTTTGTAGCATAGCTTTCAATTCCAAACAGAATATATCTGGTGGAAAAGCACCCTTAATTACGGCCGCTTACAAATAATGGCATTCCTGGAAGGTATGCAGCTATCAAATGGATTATTTTGCAGTTGCGTTAAATTTATGGTTAACAATATTTATAAATAATGAACTAAAAGCCTCTAATTCGATCACAGTGGAAAATATTAAATAACAATGTTTCTTACGTTCGTAGTAGTAGAACAACTTTAAAATATACTAGCTGTGCCCCGCGGTTTTACCCGCGTTAAATTTTATAAGTTATCATAGCTTCTCTCCCGTAAGTGATAGCGTGATAATATGTTGCCTATATGTTGACCCGACCTCTTAGTAATATTCATGCAAAATTTGAAGTAAATCCATGCAGTACTTTTTGAGTTTAGCCCGGACATACATACAGACAAAATTTCTAAAATCTATATTTTTGGCTTCGATGTTGATGGATGATCACGCCCCAAGTATCCTTTAAAAAAAATATTGAATGTACAGTTTTGACTTTCCTACGATTTTATTATATGTATAGATTATGTATTTTAAAATATATACAATTCTCATTCTTTAAATTATTTAGAGTTTTTACTCTTCTGCATGAACACCCTCTACATTTAAAAGGCCTCCAAGGAGGTCTAGTTGTCTCTATCTTATTATGTGAACTGACTTAATGTTACTTAAATATATAAAAACTGATAGACGCCAGGAACTCATGCTTTCAGCTACCGGACTTTAAGGAAAGCATGATAATACCTACTTATTGCTACCGCGCCGCGCCGGCAGGAAATCTCTAAAAGAACGGGGCAAGGTCGCAACCTTTTTAACTGAGTCATGCACAAGATTGCTTTTTGTTGAATAGAATTCGCCACTGGACTTGCGCTTGAAGCAATTTATCACGTGTAACATTACGTGAGGTTTGAAGAAAATGTGCACATCCTGACATCTTCGTCAAACTTCGTTCCTACTGTGTACAGTAGTGAGTACCTAATAAAAAAATCTGGCTAAGTGCCAGTCGGACTCGCCCATGAAGGGTTCCGCAGCAGCAAGTATTTCAGGTGATTAAATGAAAGCTAAATTGCGGTTTACGATTAATGACGCATTAAAAAAAAAACTACTTACTAGATCTCGTTCAAATCAATTTTCGTTGTTAGTTTACATGGTAATGTACAGACGCCAGCATATCAAGCTACTCCAGTCTGTCAAATTTCCCCAATTGAAAGTGAACCTTATACCTAAGTGATAAAGTTGAAAATCTGTAAAAGAAGTTTGACAGATTGGGGTAGCTAGATGTGCTGGCGTCTGTACCTACATCATATATTTTTTTAGTATTATCATTCTTTTATTTTAGAAGTTACAGGTTGGGGTTTGGGGGGGGGGGGGGCACTCATTTTTCCACTTTGGAAGTGTCCCTCGCGCAAACTATTAAGTTTAGAAAAAAAAAGAATATTAGGAACCTCAATATCTTTTTTGAAGACCTATCCATACATATCCCACATGAGTTGCAGCGCGGGCGCTGCAATTCATTGGGCAATTTTGGCCGCCGCGCCCGCGCCCCTCACCTCGCGCACAGCCGGACTGGGACAGAGTTTTTATTCGAAACAGCGTGTCTAGTTATACATATAAGTTAATGGATTTACTGGTATTTTACAGAAGAGATATTTTTCTTCTTCAACAGATTTAGATTATTTTTAGTAAGTACTTAGTCTTCGTGTTACCTTCGATTGGCAAAATAAGGAAATCCTATAAATCTAGTGAGGCGATCTCTATTTGAGCTGTATATGTGGATGTAGACCCGGTGTTCCCGTTACTTTCAGACCAGGAGTTGGTCGGTTTGATTTCTTTTCCGAACAATGTTCGTGTAAAAATAGGTTCGTTTTCTTCTGGTTGGTTGAGGGAATACCATACCTACCTGCCTTTTGAGAGCATAATATTAAGTGGGTCCTGGATATTATAAGAACTATGGTAAACGACACGAGTAGTCTGAATTCAAATAGACACCTTAACTAACAGTGCCTCTAGCACGAGTTCCTGCAGTTTACTTACTCGATTACACGGACAATTTCGTCCCATACATTGAGCACCAGAGTTTTAGTTCTTAATAGTTTCCGCGAGCGGCGCTGGTGCTCAATGTATGGGAGAAACTGTACGTGTGATCGAGTAAGTAAACTGCAGGAACTCGTGCTAGAGGCACAGATGTAGTTACTTTCACTACGGGTTTCAGGTTCTCTTGTTATCACTAGTTATCTTGTCCAACTAGTGAGTTTTAATTTTCTCATTATTTCGACCATTAAACTACCTACACATCTTTTTTCACATGATCGTCGACAAAAAACAATCAATATAATAACAAAGAATGTTAACGTAGAGTTTTCATACAATTAAAGTTATTTTATGGTTCAAGGTGTATTGTTTTCTATCTCTTCTACTACTTACCATCATGCAAGCGAAAGGCGTAATTTGTCTAGTCTGTTTTTGAAGTAGTTTCATTCTGGGCTGAGATTATTAGTTTGTGAAAAAAGTATAACGAAATTACTTACCTTTGCCTTATCATATGGGCAGTGGTTACCCTGGTGTCAAAGTTGTTCAAGCCACACATTAGGCCTCTGATATGGCAACTATTGCCTAATGGCTAAATCTGGGATCAACAGATAAACATGCCCTCCGAAGTATGGAGGCTCACTAATTAAACCACCGCAAGCCTAGTTGCTTTACCTTGCCAATCACTTATGGACCGGTAAGAGCATCTGAATATGAAAATAATTAGAAATTCCATATCCCTTACTAGATTTCTTGCAAGATAATGGTACGACTTTTGGAATTTAATTTGCCTATAAAACTGAACAATGTGTAGTACATCATCATGCAAAATGGACCTAAATAAATATTAACTCCCCATGCAAGACTAACAATGATCAGCATCATGATAACTTGATGCTGATCGTTAGTCTTGTATGTCAGCCAAAGTACATCCACAGCTAGACAAAAGCCTCCCCAAAGAACCATAATCACCACGCTTGGCAGACAAACAATGATTTAGTTTTGGCTACCTGTTGGTAAATTTTATTCATATTGTGTTAATGGACAACTATCCTCTAGGAAGCTAGCTAACAGACAAGAGGGTTGTAAGGTCTTAAATCTGGTTGATAACAATAAAAACAATTGAAAGTAAATAACCCCAAATTGTAATTCACATTATAATAACATTAGTTTCTATATAACAATAATTACTGTACATTATCATCACAACTTTCAATAAATTAACAGAACAATGGAACACTAAGTACAGATCGGCACGTTTTTCCATTTGGAGTACATTATTTAATACATATTGTTAAAGGTAACACCAACAAAAAAAACAAGTTCTATTTACAAAAATATACAAAACCTTTTTTTTCACTCCAGCAATAAATTGATTTAATGATTATTTTCCCGCCGTTGCAATATTATTGCACTTTGAGCACTATGGTAGGTAACTCTGGAAGTATCGTAGACGTTCTAGGTATCGTATTTTTCATCTTCACATGAGTTGGCCCAGAACAAGCAATTTCCAATGCCGCTATAACATATTAATATCACTGCTGCAAGGAAGACGACACTGCACACGGTGCAAGGCTTCCTTTCTAGGAAAAATCCTATTAGATATAACACCATGAACATAACATGTGTATTCACTAAAGCCGGGTTCACAGGCTTTGGTATTAGAAGCACTGGAATTAGCCATTGCAAACAATACATGGCGCCGACTGCGCGTGCAAAGGTGAAGACTATCGTGTAGTACTAACGTAGATTAGCTTTCGTGTTGCAATCGACATGATTCAAAGGATAACTTCATTATTATTTTTTGTAGAAATGTTGATGCAATTTTGGTTCACTTGCGTTTTACTTTGACAGAAATAGCGACTGATTTGACAGAACTGGATTGCAAATAAAGATTTTCTAATTCCCCTCTCCTGTTTAGTTTCCTGAAACACCAAAATAAATATATTAATGTAGTAAATAATAAAAATAGAATTCCATCTTTTTACTTCAGCGACGCCCTGAGCTGTGGCCTGAACCCCATAAGGGTGCCCTCAGGTATTAGGCGCTTAAATTACGCTAACATATATAATCGCTAATAGATAATAATCGCTACTGGTTGAGAGCCTTCTACTAGATATCAAATGTTTATTTTTATTTATACAAACAAGTTTACAATCATAATTAAATAAAGCTTAAATTATAACTTACTGTTGGTCACCTAAGACATAAGGGAATTACAAATGGTGAACCTGTTTTACAATTTTAGATTTCTATGAACTTGGTAACAACTAAAACATTTTTTGTACTTCAAATTCAAAAAGTCATTTATTCGTCAAATTTTTTTACACGTCAATTTTTTTTACTCTACCGTGCGTGTAGTACATGACGTGGCAGCTACTGAGAAACACTGCCAGAAAACTCGGTAGGAATCCTTTTTTTAAATATTTATTTATTACATTGTATTTTAATGTGTTAATTTAGAGCGACTCAATCCCAAGCTGTTTTGTCACTTAAATAATCAGAAGTTTTGTAGTAAGCCCTGCTACACAATTTGGCTTTTATAATTCTTTTAAACTTATTCATAGACATTTCTCGGATATCACTGGGAAGTATGTTATAGAATCTTATACATTGCCCCATAAAAGAGTTACTTACTTTGTGGAGACGGGTGGTATGTAACACAAAGTTATGCTTATATCTAGTATTTATGTTATGAGTATCACTCCTTTTACAGGAGTCTTTATATTTATGCATATAAATTAGATTGTCATATATATACTGGCTACAGTCAGAATGTTAATCTCTTTAAACTTCTCTCTCAAAGATTCTCGCGGACCAAGTTTATATATGGCTCTTACAGCTCTTTTTTGCAATACAAAAATGGTGTTAATTTCTGCAGCGCTACCCCAGCGAAGAATTCCATAGGACATTATAATATAACAAGAAAATAACTGAAATAAACCATTCTAGCTGTATCCACATCAGTAAGACGTCTTATAGTTTTTTACAGCATATGCAGCAGAACTTAATTTGCCTGATAGTTTTTCTATTTGTGGGCCCCATTGTAGTTTTGAATCAATTGTGATACCCAAGAACACAGTTGACTCAACAGGGGTCAATACAGCCCCATTAAGCTGTAGATTGGTAGCCACCTGTTTCACATTAGGTGTAGGTAGAGAATTTGATGACTTTAAACCAATGAACAACTTTAGAGATTGCATCATTAACTTCGTCAAAATTGCGTAATTTATCTTGTTAGTATATATGTATTTAATAAACATGTTGATAATTTGAGGGTCAGGGAAAAAAGAAAGAAGATGTCTGACATCAACTGGGCGTTGAATTTTTAATTTAATGATGATATTATCAAAAGAGTGGGTGCCATATAGTGGACAATTTAAAAAGATGTGATCTAAGGATCCTTCATCAAGACCACATTCACATAAAGAGTTGTCTCTCACTCTAGTTTTGTGTAAAAAAACTGGGGTGCAGCAGAAACCAAGACGAATTCTACATATAACCGAAGTAACAGTTTTGCTTAGTTTTTTATACCTATAAAACCAAGGTTTAATAGGGATTAATAGTTGAATCGATGCATATTTACTGCCCTTATTCTTACTAGACTTAACCCAGGATGTCTGCCATGAGTTAGCAAGATTAATGAATTTAAAATTAAAGGTGGATCTTTATGTTTCCAATAGTCCTCTTGTCTGCATAGATTGTCTAAATGTGCAAATTTTGCTATTAATTTATGGTTTTTGAGAAAATACGCCTTGAATATGAACTTATCAGCAAGATATTGTCTACACAGCTTAAGAAGAGGATCACAGGCCTCTACTTGCAGGGCATTCGTAGGGGTGGACCTCATACAACCCAATACAATCCGCAGGGATTTGGCTTGGATCGAATCAAATTTTGACAAAGCCACTTTACTGCATGGTTCGAGAAGGAAAGACCCATAATCAAGTAAACTCCTAATTATAGCAAAGACCCATAATCAAGTAAACTCCTAATTATAGCATTGTTAAATTAGTCCCCACCAAACACCCGCAAGAGCACGCAACATATTAATATTTTTTTCGCACTTTCCCGAAATAAAGCCAATATGATCAGTTCCATGTAATTTGGAATCCAATACGACACCAAGAAACTTCACCTTATCTTCAACCTTAATGGGAGATCCTTCAATTTCAAGGTGTACATCAGGAATTATTCGTTTACGCGAAAATATGACAGTAGAACTTTTAGCGGTTGATAAATGTAGACTATGAGTATAAAGCCAATAATTTAGGGAACTGAGTGAAACCTGCATGGACTCTGTAGCAGCTGTGATAGATACAGACACATACAGACACAAATCATCTGCATACTGCAAAATTTGATGAAGATCCGAGGTGTAAATGTTATATAAAAAGGGGCTCAAAACTGATCCTTGCGGAAGACCCTTCCAAACTGACCTAGCATCAAACCTTTCACCTGGGATATGTAAGTTGACAGAGCTGCCAGACAAAATATTGCATATACAATTGAGCATCCTTACCGGAATACTCAGGAGGCGTAATTTACTACGGAGTACCGAAAGGAGGACACTGTCATACGCAGATGAAATATCCAAGAAAACTGCAACAACTGATTCATTTTTGCTAAAAGCTAAGCGAGTGTCTGCCATAAAGGTGCCAATGCTGTCCATGGTACTAAACCCCTTACGGAATCCAAACTGAGAATCCGCCAGGAGACCCCTGCTCTCTACAAACCATTCTAATCTACGCTTCACTAAATGCTCTAAAATCTTGCAAATAGCTGGAGACAAAGCAATTGGGCGATCATTATCAGCACTATTGGGAGATTTACCTGGTTTCAATAATGGGATAATAAGCAAGGATTTCCAATGAGAGGGGTTGTAGCCATGGGTAAAACATGTATTTATTAGGTTCAAAAGATACTGATGGCAATCCTCACCAGCCATTTAAAAATAACAATATGGAAAACCATCTATCCCAGGGGCTGAGATTTGAAGATGTTTTAATACTGTATTCAATTCCTTAATTGAAAAGGGTTCATCTAATGAGTCACCTGAAGAATCAACAACTCTAGGAGTTGAAGGACATTCTACCAAAAGGGGGACATAGGATGGAGTTAGTTTATTGAAAAATTTAAGTAAAGAATTAAAGTATTTTGGTAAAGATCCCCCAATCAAAGTGGAACAAATGGGGTAGTGATCACTACCATAGGTCAAGCTTAAACATTTCCATTCTATCTGTGCGGTTAAGTTAGGAGAGCACAGGGTAAGGTCTACACAACTTTTACTCTGACCCAATCGTGGAAGTCTGGTGGGAGAACCGTCATTAAGAATGCATAGACCAATTTCATCAATAACTTCAACCAATTCTAACCCAGCTCTATCATTATTATTAGACCCCCATAATGTATTATGAGAGTTAAAGTCTCCTAATAAAATAACTGGTGATAGAGAATTACAAATATTTTTAATGGCTATAAAACTAAGGGAATTGGGTGATGGGATGTAAATGGAAACAAAATTAATGCCCAGGACTTTCACTCCCACTGCATTAATTTCATACACATGACTAGGAAGGGAAAGAGGGGTGTAAGGAAGGACATTGTTAACCAGAATAGCAGAACCGCCATAACCGACAGCACGATCATCACGGAATGTACTGTATCCTGGAAAACTGAAATGGAGCCGTGGGGTAAGCCACGTCTCAGAGATAGCAAAAATTACAGGGTGATAAATATTAATTAAATTATAATTTCACTTTTTTTTGGGACCACGCTCCTGGCGTTCTATTGAAGAAACAGGAGATCCATATTGTTGTGACTGAACTGCAGAAATAAGATTATAGGCAACGTGGTCTGACAACTGATGTTTTAATAAGAAAGAGGTAAGATGTATTACTAATGCTTCTAACTCCTTTGAAGAATCAACCTCAGAAGGAGAAATCTGACTACTGACTAAAGCTACACCATTTGAAGAAGGAGTGAAAGAGTGGTTTTTAATAAGTTCCTGATGAGCCTTCTGGTCATAACCAGGATCTAACCGTGGACGCTTTTTAGCTTTCAAAGATACAGTTTTTCGATATGAAGTATTTGTAGGGACTGTTACCTGATGATGTTGAGACCTAGAAAAAGAAGAATTTTGAGGAGAGACATAGTGAAGAGAAGAGCCAGGGTTTGATGAAGAGACATCAGCATATGATTTGTAGACTGGTGGTAGTTTTTTGGAAGCTTCTGCATATGAAATGTTATTTTCAGTCATAATAATTTTAATATTTTTTTGTCCTTGGAATTCTGGACAAATTTTATTATTAGCAGCATGTGGACCTTCACAGTAAAAACAAACTGGTTCATCTACAGTGCAATTTTCTCCAAAGTGCTCACCACCGCAGCGGTAACATTTTGGACCTGATCGACATTTAGATCTAGTATGTCCATACTTACAACATCCGAAACATTGAACGGTTGGGAAGTAGTAAAGGGAAACTGGAAGGGAATTGTAAAAACAGAAGATCCTGCTGGGAAGAGACTGACCATCAAAGGTTAGAACGACCGAAGGTGTGGGTTTCCACTCTGTGGTACCCTCTGATACCACCTTACGGTTGATACGTCTAACCTTTATAATGAGACCACATCCTGATGGAGATTTCAAATTTTCAAAGATCTCAGTCTCAGACCAATCAGTGGGCACACCAGTAACAACACCCATCCTGGTAATATTGTATGTAGGGATAGTAGATGTATAGCCCTTAGCTACTATTTCATTATTTCCAAGAAAAGCATTGGCATCTTCTGGGGTTTTAAATTCTACAGCAATTCTATTCCAACCGACTTTTTTATTCCCATCTTGAACAACATTTTTAATATTCATACTCATCATTAACTGACCGAACTTTATTGGGTGAATTGATGTGCCTGCAGCAGGGTCGTCAGATTTGTATGAGATATGGACCAAAAAAGGAGCCACATCCCTATTGGAATACCTCGCGCGACCAATAAGACTTGGGTTTGGAAGTATTGGATCTTTTTGAATATTAGCTTTTTTTAAGGGAGGGTTATCCGCAAGATTGCACTGAGAATTTTCAATAACTTCGAAATTAGCCAATGGAACTGTCAAGCTTGGTGTATATGTAAAACCGTCCTGAGAAATTGACTCCACAATTACCCTTGGAACGTCTAATGGATTTGGGGGATCTGGCGGCCGGCCAGGATGCGGGTCATCCACATCCATGGACGTGTGGCATAAGCTCCAAGATTAACAAATAAAAACTTACCACCAGTAGCAAAATATAAATATATAAGATTAAACAAACATAAAACAATCACAACACAAAAGGCACCAAAAATAACACCAAAATCGTAATTTTAATGCTAAAATTAGTTAATAGAAATTCTACCACATGTGCTTGCCATAAACATTAACCGGAGAAAAAACCAAAATAATCTTATATTTATCCCTTAAGGTAAGTCATTAATATATATTAAAAATAAGAATGGGCCGAGAATCGACCCCTGTGGAACGCCCATTACCTTCTGAATTCTATTGCCCAAGTAAGAAGTCAAAAGTTCGAGAGCCTTGTTCCTGATACCGTAGTGGTGTAGTTTCCTGACAAGAGTGTCATGATGAACACAATTAAATGCTTTGGACAAATCGTAAAAATTACCTAATGCATCCTGAGAGTCCTCCCAAGCCGCGAATATACTTTTTAACAGATTGACTCCTGCATCTATAGTTGAACAACCCTTCGTGAATCCAAACTGTTTCCGTTAAGTGTGTTACTGCTAAGTGAATTGAAGAATATTTACGATTTAAGATATAGATACATGTAGGTTAATATTTATGTGATGTGTGAGCGTGACCATGGACAATTATATAACTATATCTGTTTTGTGTGCGTGTGATAGTAGAAAATAGTGTAGGATATTTGTAATTTGCAACTGTTCCTCCAATAGTATTTTAATGACCTGTCTCTTAAATGTATGTATACTATTAGCGAATATATCAGCTAATACATTTAATTTAACATAGTATGTCTTAAACATTAAACAACAAAAAGTTGATTACGGCGGGATGTTCGCACATGAGCTCGCGTTGGCACCTTGGCCCAGAATAAGTTATTTTGTTAAGTTATATTGTTTACATATTCCTATGTTTGCATAATAAAAAACACACTGTGAATGTAATGCACACTATATCATACTATGTAATACAGTCGCTACCACGTCAGTGGATACACTTTTAAGAAGTGAGGGTATTTTTCGGAGTGCAATGATATCAATTGTCACCATCTGTACTAATTGTCACGGCATAAGTTATAGTTTTGTTAAATAGTAAAGCTTCCCTGCGAGATTAAAACTGAAATATCAAACTCCGCAGCGGAACAAAAGTAACCGCCATAACCCGAAGAAATACCTACAAAGCTGAAGTGGCAGTGGGCCAGGAACATAGCTCTTAGAACCATTGGCCATTGGAGCAGAAAGGTTTTCGAGTGGCGACCACGAACTGGGAGACGCAACATGGGCGGGCCCTCAATAAGATGGACTGGTGATCTTGTATTGGGAGTGTGACTGATATGAATGTCCATCAAGCGTGACAAAGACAAAAGTTGATTGAAAAAAAAAAATCTCCAATTTGATATTTTAATTAACTTAAAAGGTTCCAAATTTGATAATTCAATTTGTTACATGAATAATAAAATCAAAGTTGTAATACAGCTATCAATAATATAGTACATATTTATTTCTTATGGGAAAATATGTCTTAAATGGACGGTGCTTATTTTGTTTAAAATATTCATAATTTTTACATCTACCATAAAGCCAACAATGAGCTGGTGGTTCCCAGTAAATTATAACACTAATATTCAGTGCATAAGTGATGGGGTTATGTACTAGTTTAGTAGTGGTAGAATAGTATGCGTCGTCGTTACTCTAGTTAGCGCTAGATGGCGTTCAAAGACTTGGCCAGCGCTGAATACGTTTTATAGCGACTAGCCTAAGTTGAATACATTTAGAGTTGTCAGACTAATTTTAATTTATTCGGGGCATTTCAGATACCTGATTTATTTTTAGCCGTTTAGATAAATTCTTATTAACAATATTTATGATTTTTTTGGGTTCCGTACCCAAAGGGTAAAACGGGACCCTATTACTAAGACTTCGCTGTCTGTCTGTCCGTCTGTCACCAGGCTATATCTCATGAACCGTGATAGTTAGACAGTTAAAATTTACCCAGATGATGTATTTCTGATGCCGTTATAACAACAAACACTAAAAAATAAAATAAAATAAATACTTAAGGGGGCTCCCATACAACAAACGTGACATTTTTTGCTCGTTTTTATAGATAATGGTACGGAACCCATTGTGCGCGATTCCGACTCGCACTTGGGCGGTTTTTTTTAATGTTCTTTTTTAGGGTTCCGTAGCCAAATGGCAAAAAACGGAACCCTTATAGATTCGTCATGTCTGTCTGTCTGTCTGTCTGTCCGTCCGTATGTCACAGCCACTTTTTGCCGAAACTATAAGAGCTGTACTGTTGAAACTTGTTAAGTAGATGTATTCTGTGAACCGCAATAAGATTTTTGCACAAAAATAGAAAAAGAACAATAATTTTGGGGGGTCCTCATACATAGAACTGATACTGAAAAATTGTTTTTTCATCTTACTCATACATGGGGTGTCTATGGATAGGTCTTCAAAAATGATATTGAGATTTCTATTATATTTTTTTTTCAAAACTGAATAGTTTGCGCGGGAGATACTTGGTAGTGTACAGTGGTAAAATGAGCCCCTCCCCCAATGTAACTTCTAAATTAACAGAATGATAAAACGAAAAAAAAAATTATGATGTACATTACCATCCAAACTAACAACGAAAATTGGTTTGAACAAGATCTATCAAGCAGTTTTTTTTAATACGTCATGCATTTAATCAACTAAAACACTTGCTGCTACGGAAAACTTAATGGGCGAGTCCGACTCGCACTTAGCCGGTGTTTTTTAATGTACAGACACCAGCACATCAAGCTACCCCAATCTGTCAAATTTAGCTAATTGAGAGTAAACCTTATGGTTATGTGATAAAGTAGAAAATCTATAAAATAAATTGACAGGTTGAGGTAACTTGATGTGCTGGCGTCTGTACTTATCTTACAGTAGTCAAAAGTAAAAATGTTTCTCTAATAATTTAGGGGAATTATTCGAGAAAAATTATTCTTATATATATTATTATATCTATAATATGTATGCATTTAGAAGTATATAAGTATGTTTATTAGTTGTCTGGTTGCTATAGTACAAGCTCTGCTTATTTTGAGATCAGATGGCAGTGTGTTACCTGTCCCAAGATATTTATTTAAAGCCATAATTTAAGAGATTTTTTACCTATTGGCAATCGTTAACCTTCAAAAACATATATAAGTAGGTACATAATATGCACGGAATAAGACACAGAAGGTAATTTTCATCAGAAGCGGCCTGAAAATGTGGATCTTAATTAATGGAGCCTACGATTAAAGAGCTTTTACTTAGCGTTGAAGAATTAATTTCGTGTTAAGTTGGTATTATCATGGATTATAGATACAGGGTGCTCTTAAGTGGTTCTTTGAGTGGTTTTTAAACCGCTCGCCATTGTTTCGTAACTTTTGTGGTTAATAATTTAATTTATTAATCTTAAAAAGAAGGTTTGTTGTCGGTGCGTTTTTCATGAATCGATATTAAAAATTGTTTTATATTCGACTGGGCACGCTAGCGAGATGGTCCAATATTTATTTATTTATTTATTTAAAACTTTTGCACATGGATGTACAGAGGCGGACTTAATGCCGGAGGCATTCTCTACCAGTCTACCTTAGGGTGATGCAGAGAAAACTAAAGTAGGTGCACTTAACACGTCGTGTGTGGAGGTGATAAATCTTATACTTAAAAAATTACAATAAAAATAGTTACATAAACTACATAAATTAAAACTAGAATATAATAATATATATTTATAAAATAATAAACATATATACATAAATATACATACATATACATAAATATACATACATAGACATAAATATATACCTAGAGAAAAGTTTATAATAGAAAAGAGCTATTGGGCTGATTCTGCCATATTTTTCATAATATGTTCCCGGATTTTCTTTTTAAAAGAAAAGCTACTCTTTGCCATCCTGATCTCAGTAGGTAGAGAGTTCCAAAGAAGAATGGATTGAACAAAAAAGGAAGAATGGATGAAATCAGAACGATGAGGTGGGCATTGAAGAAGACGATTGTGAGAAGAGCGAAGATTTTTGGAATGATTGTTATGAAGATATTGGAATTGAGAAGTTAAGTATAGAGGAGAAGAAGGCGAGTGTAGAAGAGAAAATAAGGTAGTTAAGGCTCTCATCGTTCTGCGCTGACGAATAGGGAACCACTTTAGCTGAGCTCGGTAGTCACTCACATGGTCATATTTACGAAGATTGAATATGAATCGAATGCAGTTATTAAGAAGTCGGTCAAGTTTATTGAGGTGATCTGCATTCAGGTCAAAGTAGCACACATCACCATAGTCAATTATAGGAAAGATTAAGGCTTGCACGAGCATTACTTTTGTTTTTGAGGGCAGGAAGTATTTGAGGCGATAAAGACTCCGCAGAACACTTGTGACCCTCTGACATACATTAGAAACCTGGTTCTGCCAACTAAATGCTGTGTCGATGTGCATGCCAAGATTTTTTACACATCGGCTGATGGGTATAGTTGATTGGTTAAAAATTATAGGTGGCAGATTGTGGATGTCAA
Source organism: Pseudoips prasinana (assembly GCA_951640165.1). Taxonomy (NCBI): domain Eukaryota; kingdom Metazoa; phylum Arthropoda; class Insecta; order Lepidoptera; family Nolidae; genus Pseudoips; species Pseudoips prasinana. The sequence continues at coordinate 32,642,433 of OX621246.1, forward strand.
CTCGGCTCATCATACGAGAACTACCCACGATGATGGCTTGGCATTTAGCTGGGTTTACAGTGACACCGAACCTATTCGACCAGTTTTTTATAAATTCTAAGTCCAGATTAACTTTATTGATCGCTTCTGACAAACTGTCTATGCTCGCATGTGTATACAGTTGTAGGTCATCGGCGTAAAGATGATACGCACTCTGAAGATCATTCGTTAAGAGGTTTATAAAAACAGAGAATAAAAGAGGAGAGAGAATACCGCCTTGAGGAACGCCAGTGTCAAGGTAATACCAGTTCGATGAGGCTTCACCGACGCGTACCGATCGTACGCGTCCACACCATCCGCATTGAGAAGTACAACCGGGCCTTAGCGAACACTGCTTGCCTGGCCCTCGTCAAGAACTCCTTTAATGAAACTGATGTTCCCTTCAACTTAGCTTTGGCCCTCCAGACCGATGATTTGATATCCAAATTTGAGAATCTCACCAAAATGGGGCGATGATGTTCCTTACTGAGCGAACCTAGCCGGTGACACACTTTGATGGCAGTTGTGGAGATGTCATGGAGACCAAGTTTCTGGTTGATAATGTCCAAAATGGTCTTAGTGCAGTCTTCCTTATCTTTCTCAGGAAGACCTGAGAAAACTAAAGCTTTGCGTCGGCTCCTAGTCTCCAAGTCATCAGCTTGTTTAGAACATTCGCGTATCTGTTGACGTAGCAGACTCAAGACACTGAAAATAATTTCCCTGAAGGTCCGGAGTTCTTCAGCTACTTAAGCCACAGTGTCCTTTCCACGTTGTCCTTCAGTAACGGTGGCGCTTTGGATCTGTGCTTGAAGGTCATCCAGTCTCTTTCCAACGTTTTCCTCAAGCCTCTGCTGTGTGGCCAGAACCTCAGAGAGATTAGACATGTTGTTCCTGTGTAGTGTACAGTGACTATATTCAAGTATAGTGTAGTTGTGATGCTGAGCTGGCAGGTGGTGTTGTTATAGTGCTTGGATTACATAAAATGTACCACAAATGTAAGTACCTCTTAGTAAAGGTTTAGGGCACAAGATTTTGATGTATAAATATATTAAAACTCAATATTTATAATTAAATTGAATTATAACACTTGGAAATGCGTCTTAACTTTTTATTCACCTACCCGCGAAAAAAAAAAGTCTCTATGTTTCAATATCTATGTTTACATCGGATAACAATCTGAGAATTTCAAACGAATTCATTAATGGTTAATACTCTTATTGTACCTATTAACGCCAATTTCATAAGATTAATCGGATAAATTAGTTCTAACAAACCCGTCTCGGGTTTTTTGTACTTAAATATTAAAAGCAAGTGGTAAATCATTATAAAAAAAAAAATTACTTAAATTTGAATTTTTATAGCATTATTCGCAATGCAAAGCGTTAATCTAATCTCAAAAGCCAGCGTGTATCGTTCGTAGCTTAACGCAGAGCGCATACCTCTGATTGGTAGATGGTGCAGGTTCGAGACCCGCCGGTCGATAAAATTTATGATTTCGCATTTTTGAGATTAGATTTACGCTTTGCATTGCGAATAATGCTATAAAAATTCAAATTTAATAATTTGGAAGGTATTATCAATATGATATGATCTTTCACATGCAACTGTGAACATATCAGTCGGCCATGTTTCTAGAAAACAAAGCCGATAGATAATACCTACATCCTCCGGAAGGGTGTTAGCAAGGGAATCCTAAATTTAATCTGCCAGCGTGTATCGTTCGTAGCTTAAGGCAGAGCCCCTTCCCCGGATTGGTAGATGATGCAGGTTCGAGACCCGCCGGACGATTAAATTTATGATTTTCCATTTTTGAGCTTTTATCTTGCTTACTTATCGTATGGGCAGTGGTTACCCTAGTGTCAGAGTTATTCAAGTCGCCCAGTAGGCCTCTGACATGGCTCAACGACTGTTAACGACTACAACCGGGACCGACAGCTAAACGTGCCCTCCGAAGCAAGGAGACGTTCAGAAATTAAACCACTTTGGCGGTCACCCATCTATGGACTGACCGCGAGCCTAGTTGCTTAACCTCGCCGATCACTTACGGACTGGTGAGAGCATCTGGCTATGAGCCCCTCTATTACTTAACTCACTAAGAAAAATGTTTCTATGAATTAAAAGGCATGCATGGTTTTATTATTATTTGAGACATTTATTAACTTCAACTGCTGTAAAATGCTTTCATGATACCAGTCAAATTATATCAAATTTCAACAAATATGTTTTTTTTTCAAGGTTTTTAGTCACGTAGACTTTAAAAACGCGGTTGTAAATAGTCAGAACATGTTTGTAGTACCTGATATAGTTGTATACATTATTATTTCTAGTAACATAGATATTTAGGTACACATTGTATTGATTGTATGAAAACATTTATAAAATTTATTTTATATTAGCACTTGAATATGACTTAAAATGTTCTGAACTGAAAGTTCAATGGCCTAGTGGTTAGTGACCTTGAGTGCTTAGCCAAAGATAGTGGTTTCGATCCCCTCCCAGGACAAATCTTTGTGTGATGAGCACGATTACTTCTTCTACCTCTGGGTGTCATTTATCTATAAAATATATGAGATTATTGTTATCATAGGGCGACAAACGAGCAAGTGGGTCACCTGATGATAAGTGATCACAGCCGCACATGGACACTCGCTACACCAGAGGAGTCGCGAGTGCGTTGCCGGCCTTTTAGAGTCAGCAAACAAGTGTTGCTGACCCTTCCCCCCACCCCAATGAGCTCTGGCGACCTTACTCACACTTGGAAACACAACATTCAAATTATTAATGTTATTATTAAGGAATGTCTTCTGTAAGGTGGAGGTACTTCTCCAGTCGGGCTGCTCTTTGAGCGAATGAACGCTATCACCTACCTTTAGTTGTAGTTTAGGACCATATAAGTAACATACTTATATATTGATTGACTGCACGTGTGCCGCAGCGGCTAAGACAGTCGCCTCGCCACTTTGTGTCGCGGGTTGGAGTCCCGCGCCAGTCAACTATTTGTGTGACCCATAAATAGTTGTTCTGAGACTGGATGTAATTTGTGTCCGTCTATTACGGATCGGTCACCGTACCCTAGTTGGTAGTGCTCCTGCCTACGAAGCTGGTGGTCCTGGGTTCGAATCCCGGTAAGTGCAAATATTTGTGTGATGAGCACGAATATTTGTTTCTGAGTCATGGATGTTTTCTTTGTATTTAAGTATTTATCTATCTATATAAGTATGTATATGGTCGCCTGGTACCCATAGTACAAGCTTTGCTTAGTTTGGGACTAGGATGATCTGTGAGACATTGTCCCTAGATATTATTATTATTATGGTTGTAAAGTAACCCGCGACGCAGGGATTAGATTGCCTAGTGGTGACGTCTTCTTTTATCAATATATACAAAAAAAGCCTTAATTCAGTTGTCTGGTTGCATGGTACGAGTTGTACCTTTTTTGGATAAGGCAGGGGGAATGTCTACGCATGTCACCCACAAAAATTGTCAGCGGGTGGGTAAGTCGGACTCACACCCACTAAAGCCTAACCTAACCTATCGTGACCTTCTCTTAGTACCTGATGGGAGGAGCCCCGGGAACGCGGGTATGCTGCTCAGGTGCTCAACTTTTGCGCCATGTACCAGATGGTCGGGACACGTACCCTGAGAGGGCTCTGGATCGCCCTCCCCTATTGCGGCTATTGCTGATTCCTGCCAGTCCGGCACAGCGACTGCGCCTTTAACAAATTGCTGTCTTCCCGGAGCTGCTTGCACGTGGCGGTAGAAGAGGATACTTCTCATACTGCCACCGCAGCCACGACGGAGGTTGTGCTACCGGCTGCCACCGTCTCCCCGACGCCTCCTCTTCCATCGGTTCGTTCCCGATCCCGCTCGGCGACCTCCTTCTGGAGACCACGGCGTAATAATAATAATGTCCTCTTAGCCGAATTTCGGCCACGGCGGCCAGTCTCAACAGAGATTAGCCATCTGCGCGGGACATATTATAGTGTTCAAGTGTGTGCGCAAACATAGGAGCACTCTCTATTCCATCACTCTCATGATCCGATGGGAAGCCTATGCGACACGACCGGAAAGAGGTCACGTACAGGACCGACGGCTTTACGTGCTCTCCGAGGCACGGGGGTATAATACCGCCAACTCCCAGATTCAGGGCTGATGCTGAGAATTTTTCTTTTTACAGAAAAGTCCCAAAATCACTTTTTGGCCCGACCCGGGATTTGAACCCAGGACCTCGTTCTCTGCGGGTGAACACGCTACCGCTAACCCAACGAGGTTCTACCTAGTTTGGTATCCGAAGGCAGTGTGTTAGTTGTCCAAGATATTTACTGTAACATGATTGGCGCGGTACATGTTAGTAGATAAGTAAGTATCCATGGATAATATTTACATACCGTGCGCGTGCAAACGACGCCGAAACGTGCCATATTTTATTAAGCACACACTTTGTAAAAGTGTTGGCTTAGGTATGGTTTCGTTTATTGGCTTTACCTTGTTTCGTAGTAAATAAAGTAGGTACAGATGGCGTCTGTACCGCAGCACATCCAGCACATCCAGCTACACCAATCTGGAGGATTTCTTTTATAGATTTTCAACTTTATCACACAAGCATAAGGTTCACTTTCAATTGGGGAATATTTGACAAAGATAAAGAATAGAAAATTGAGAAAAGCAAAGGAATTAATTTGTGAGTACTAAAAATATCCATTTATATATCATAAATTAGGCTAAAAATATGATAATTTAGCCAACTCATACACACTGCATCTGTAGGGGTCGGGACCGGAGAAAATCTACAAAATCACTTCGTTTACCATAATTTTAAAAATAGTACTGCTAATATGTTATTTTGTAAACCAGTCATTTGGAAAACACATTGCAATACTCTGCGTCTCTTTAAAAGTTCTTCTTGATTGCTTTTTTATATTAGCCCAACCCTATCGCCGAAAAAAGGCTTTGACCTCCGACCCAGACTGTTCTTGGCACCGCGCCAACTCTACATAAAGCTCTACGATGCTAGTACAGGTATATATTATTTTTAGTACGGAGTGTAAGTGACAGCGTAACGAAAATAAATAACACATATTCAGTAGTTGTTAGAAGTGTTGAAAATGACTAAAGTGACTGAATTAGACTGACTGTCATTTACGGTCAAATTGGTCAAAAATGGTCATTTTCAGTCAATTTGATTTCAGTAATATTTTAGTACCAACTTCTAAATTGAAACAAAAAAGTGGTTTTTATGACTTATAGTATTATTATATAGTGTTAATAATTTTACATTTCTAATCATGCGTGCATATGGCAACGTCGCATAGCCTCGCGCATCGACTTTGATATCGTCTTATCCTCTCATGATATAATACAAAATAAAACGTTGCTTTATTTGAACTTGCATATAAATTGGGTACCTAAATAAATAAATAATTGGGTGGTAGTCGAGAATAGATAATAATATTTGAGTCAAGTTGACTGAATTTGACAATAATATATAAGGAAAAAACTCAAATGAAGATGAGCCGGTCACATTCTACGTGGAATTAAAAAATGGACCAAAAGTATTATAACATGGTATCCACGTCACATGAAAAGGAAAAGAGGTAGTGAATTCCGGAGATGGGAAGATGGGCTAATGGCAATTGCGGGAAAACCATGGACTAGAACCGCACGATCAAGGGAAAATTGGAAACAGTTGGAGGAGGCCTTTGCCACCGAAAGGCAAACAGATACCTAGTGTCGATGTCAATAAATTCATATATTTTACAGACACCAGTACATCCAGCTACCCTTGACAGAGTCTGAGACTTGCGACTCAAATGTAGATTTAAGGGGACGCCCTGTGATGCATCAACGCGCATCGTCTCTGTTCTTCAGTGTTCCATTCTCTTCCTAGCCAAATTTGGTATGATCCCAATAATGCCGCTTTGGATACGGAAGTTGTTGATAGTCGTAAGTCTTTTAATAGGTTGTAGAGTATTTATTTATTTATACTTATTGCACAAAACTGTACAAAGGCGGACTTAATGCCAAAGGTATTGTCTCCCAGTCAACCTTAGGGTGATGCAGAGATAATATGGTATGGTATGGATAATGGTGGTACTTAAATACTTGACAAGTACTATTAAATACAAGTATATATAATATAGAGTTTATATAATCTTAATATAAAAGTTTATGCAAACTTTCACTGATGATGATGATGTCCTCCCGGCCGAATTTCGGTCACGGCCGCCATTCTCAATGGAGATTAGCCAATTGCGCAGGACATATTATAGTGCACAAGTGTGTGCGCAAACACAGGGGCACTTTCTTTTCACGACCTACAACGATCCTAGCGACACGACCGGAAAGAGGTCAGGCACAGGACCGACGGCTTTACATGCTCTCCGAGGCACGGGAACTTACAGACTTCGGGCTGATACTGAGAAATTTCTTTTTACGGAAAAATCCCTAAATCACTTTTTTGGCCCGACCCGGTATTTGAACCCAGGACCTCATTTCCTGTGGTTGAACACGCTACCGCAAGACCAACGAGGCAGTCGTACCAACTAATTCACTACTACCTATAAATATCACACTCTCCGACATATAAAAAACATTACATGTAATTACTACCATGTTCTTGGCTACTGACAAACACACACAAAATACAAACTTAGCTTTTTTAATCACTGTATTGTCCAGTCAAAGCCCTGCTTTAGATAAATTTTCATTAAGAAAAGGTCCCTAAATATCTACGTAATAAAGGTGCCGACAAGGTCAAAATATATCGGCCGAGGCATCGACTGCTCTTTAAGAAACTTTTGTCTTAAGTGAAGGTCGAAAGGGGCTTAAGTTCGTTGACGTGGTAATCCCTAAAAAGATTTTAATTTAGACTTAGAATGAAGGAGAGAGTTATGATAAAGGCGCGTGTACATAAATATTCGTTTTACTGGTTGAAAAAATGCGTAAAATGAATAAAACTGAAGTGTCTGTCTGTAATGTTAAAATTATAGCTTTTTAATTATCAGCCGAAAGACGTCCACTGCTGGAGAAAGGTCTCCCCCAAAAGGCTCCAATTGTGGTCTTGTGCTACGCACATCGCTCCAGCGACCTTCACATCATAGGTCGATGTCGGGCTGCCCGTATAAACACTACTTATAACAAAAAAAACTGTCTTCTATCTTTCTTTCTACTGTGTGTTCTATCTGATTGTTCCAGCTTATCCCCTAAACTGCTGCACTGATTTTGACGGGACTTTCGCTGATAACAAATTATTTTATTAGGAACTAGCAGTGCCCGCGGACTTCGATCCGCGTTATAAATAGAAACTTCGGGATAAAAGTTGCGATATTTTTTTATAGTCTACTAGCTGTGCCCCGCGGTGTTACCCGCGTTAAATTTTATAAATTTTCGTTGCTATAAACCTCACGGAGCCCGAGACCTTTCCAACGAATGCAAAACCGTGGAAATCGGTTCGTGCGTTCTGGAGTTATAGCGTCTGGAAGGAAAACCCGACTTATTTTTATATAGTAGATGACACTCCACAATAACGTAGCTTTCAATTGGTGATATAATTTTAAACATCGGTTCAGTAGATCCAGAGATTACCCCCTCACAAAGTCACAACCTCACAAACGTTACCTCTTTATAATATTAGGTCTTTACCTATGAAATTGCCGTTCTGCAGTACTGGCCATTTCAAATCAAAATAATTTTTGTTTGGCTAAGAATTCTAATTTCAAATTAATTTTATTTTAAAAACATGGATTCTTTTTTCCAAAAGTAGTCATTTCTTTATTGATTAGTGTTACATTTTCATCGCATTTCAATCTTTTTCGTCATCATGGATACGTTAAAAATTCGAGTAATTATGGAATATGAGTACCGTCGTGGCAGCAACGCGGCACAAGCGGCACGCAACATCAACGACGTTTACGGAGCTAACACTACAAACCAACGCACCACCTGTTATTGGTTTGCTCGCTTCCGTTCTGGAAATTTCGACCTGAAAAATGAACCTCGCGGTCGTCCGAAGACTTTGGTCGACAATGACGAATTAAAGGCGGTTGTGGAAGCTGATGATACACAATCTACGGCTGAATTAGCAGCAGCTTTCGACGTTAGCGTCAAAACAATATTGGTCCATTTGCGTCAAATTGGCAAGGTAAAAAAGCTTGACAAATGGGTGCCCCACGAACTCAATGATCGCCAGCGCGAAGTACGCGTCGAGACGTGCCTTGCACTGCTCAACAGACACACAAATGAAGGAATTTTGAACCGCATTGTTACCTGCGATGAAAAATGGATTCTGTTTGATAACCGCAAGCGCTCAGCAAGTTGGTTGGATCCTGGTTCAGCACCTAAACAATGCCCTAAACGAAAACTTACCCCTAGAAAAGTGATGGTCACTGTTTGGTGGTCTAGCGCCGGTGTGATTCATCACAGCTTCTTACCAAACGGGGTGAGCATTACTGCAGATGTGTACTGTGAAGAACTGAGCACAATGATGGAGAAGCTGGCGCATCTCCAACCAGCATTGGTCAATCGCTCGTCTCCGCTGCTCCTGCACGACAACGCGCGACCTCATACTGCACAGCAGACGGTCTCCAAGTTGCAAGAACTGGGGTTGGAAGCTCTCCGTCATCCGCCCTACTCACCAGACCTTGCGCCTACAGACTACTACTTTTTCCAGAATTTGGATAACTTCTTGGCGGGAAAAAAATTCAATACCCGAGAGGCAGTACAAAATGCCTTTGAAGAATTTGTTGCCTCCCGTCCAGCTGATTTCTTTAAGAAGGGCATCAATAAACTGCCACTGCGATGGCAAAGATGCATTGATTGCATGGGTGATTACTTCGATTAATACAAATAAAAAAATTCATGAAAAAAATTCGTTTAAATTTTTTCATACAAAACGGCAATTTCATAGGTAAAGACCTATTATTAGTATAGATAACATAAAATACTAGCTTCCATATGCAGCTAAGCTCGCGAAAATTATACGAATGTGTAAAAGTTATTTTCTAAGTGATGGAAACAATCCCCTTTTTACGCCTTAAACCTTCTATTGTAGAAAGTTGTAGATCCTCCATAAACATTGGAAAAACATTTTTTCAATTGCTAAACAAATATAGCGACATTGAACTATTAAAGAGAAACGTTAGGCATAGCTTATTTTCTTCTGGTATAATTAAAGAAATTAATGCGATTTTGGGGAGAAAATGAGACACTAAGAGAGCTCATATTTTTCAGTTTTTGTATATAGTGTTTTTTTCACTTTTATGTGTGGAGAGGGAGACATGGAAGGAGCGATTCGTCTGAAAATCTGACAGCGCACGGGTGATGCTCAAATATTATTAGTCCGAGTTAGTGTGCAGGTACCTACATTAGCTGATTTAGTTGTGAAAAAAACTCATAATGTATTAAATAATGGCTGAAGATCAATTTACGACACCTTGCCATCAGAATAGCGAGTACCTATTCTTATGTTTATCAAAATGTCGCCATCATAAATCAGGACTGTCAACCTGCGACGATCCGCCTGAGCCATTAACGAAATAAAAGTAAAAGAAGAATATTTTATTTTATCTTAGAAATCGCTTCGAATTTTAAATTTTTATATCTTTCTTTGTGGTAAAAAAGATCTTATGGCTAAGTTTGCTGCGCTTTCATAAATAGGCTAAGGCATTTGGAAATAATAGTTAATGTTAATCCTACTGCTTTAGACTGCACGTGTTGCGCAGCGGCTAAGATAGTCGCCTCGCCGCTTCGTGTCGCGGGTTTGAGTCCCGCTCTGGACCACTATTTGTGTGACCCATAAATAGTTGTTCTGAGTCTGGATGTAATTTGTGGCCGTCTATTATATGTTTGTAAAGTACCCCGCGACACATGGATTTAATTCCCTAGTGCGGGCGTTGTCTTTTTAAACTACTATTTTATATAGGTATGCGAAAGTTTGTAATTATGGATGGATGCTTGTTACTCTTTCGGGTAAAAACTACTGAATGGATTTTAATGAAACTTTACAATAATATAGCTTATACATCAGAATAACACATAGGCTATAATTTATAGAAAGCATAACTAAACTTGGGTAACAAAAAATTCAATGTACCCAAACATCTATGGAAAGCAGCATGTTGAAGTTTAGAAAAATAGACAAAGTAAAGAACAAACATATTAGACAAAAATCTAAAATAACTGACGCTCTCACACATGCACTCAAACTTAAATGGAGGTGGGCTGGACACATCGCACGCTACACTGATCAAAGATGGACCGTAGAAACCACACGATGGAAACCTACACAGGACAAGAGGAATGTTGGGAGACCTGTAAGACGGTGGGCTGATGACATTATCCATGTGTCAGGAAACGACTGGACAAATACAGGCAAGGACAGGGATCTGTGGAAAAAGCTGGAGGAGGCCTTTACCCAAAAAGGGGTCCATATTTCAACAAAAATATATAAATTATAACATTTGAAATGCAACTTGGAAATATGGAATTAAATGGCTTTTTATTTTATTATTATTTATTTTACTAAAATACGCATAGTAGTAATCTACATTATAATAATAATTAGAACATAACACATTACGCAAAATCGTTGACGTGCTGCCCCCCTAGATAGGTTATTAATCAGCCTGTATTAAGGGGTAATTAGTAAGGGGGGCTATTATAATATTGTAGTACTAGCTGTGCCCCGCGGTTTTACCCGCGTTAAATTTTATAAATTATCACAGCTCCTCCCCCGTAGGTGATAGCGTGATAATATGTAGTCTATATGTTGACCCGACCTCTCAGTAATATTCATGCAAAATTTTAAGTAAATCCATGCAGTAGGTACTTTTTGAGTTTAGCCCGGACATACATACAGACAAACAGACAAAAAATCTAAAAACTATATTTTTGGCTTCGATATCAATTGTAGATCACGCCCCAAGTATCCTTTTAAAAAAATATTTAATGTACTGTTTTGACTTTCCTACGATTTCATTGTATGTATAGATTATAATATTGTTATAAATAGAATAGATTTGTAATGTACTTTACTACTGTACTAATAAGTAAAGGTATCTAAGTTAAAGAAATAAAATGGCTAACTAAATAAATAAAAATATATTTCAATTACGAATTATTATTGATGCAGGTTACTTTTTATATACTTTATGCTTTTTTTAAAACTTCACTCTATACCCCATATAATCTCGTGGGAGTGTAGGAGTCGTCCTGAGTGAGAACTTACTCAGGACGACTCCTAAGGGAATACTAATAAAGACGAGGAGGTAATCAATACGATATACGTTTTAAGGGTTTCGCACACAAAGGGTACCACCGGAACCCTATCCTGAATCGTCAGCTGTCAATCCACCTGTCCGTCAGACTGCTAGCGGGCTGTATCTAATGAACTGATGTACCGTAAAATAAAAGTTGTATATCAATGATATGGAAATAACATCGCTAACTTCGGGCCACTAGGTTCAGGTTCGGTTGTAACCTGTCAGTGTCTTTTGTTCTATAAATAACTAGCTGTGCCCCGCGGTGTTACCCGCGTTATATTTTATAAATTTTCTTTGCTATATACCTCACGGAGCCCGAGACCTTTCCAACGAATGCAAAACCGTAAAATCGGTTCGTGCGTTCTGGAGTTATAGCGTCAGGAAGGAAAACCCGACTTATTTTTATATAGTAGATAATCTTTCTTTATCTTTTTTAAAAGACAACACCCGCACTAGAGAATTTAATACGGGCCCGTTGGCATGGTTGGTAGAAGCTTGCCTTTCACGCCGCAGGTCGTGAGTTATACAACATGTAACATAATTAACGCACACCTTGTACATGGGCGGCGGTGATCACTTACCATCAGGTAACCCACTTGAGCGTTTGTCGCCCTCTGATATAAAAAAAAGCCTCTCCAAAAGAATGGGGGGATATGCCATAATCGCCACGCTTGGCAGACGGGTTGGCGATCGCAGTATGATGATCATAGTTCACAGAAAAACGCTGCTGCCCGTTCTCTGGGAGGTATTCGACGACGATTTCGACGTCCCCCACGGGATGAGTTGGGGTGATGATATTCTATGTCGTCACCATACAGCAATGCATTTGTAGCTATTAGCAATATGATATGATACTTAAAAACAGTCGATAAGCCATGTCAGAGGCCTGCTTAGCGGCTTAAACCCCAATTAGAATATTATGTTGTAATCTTAATATATACACTGAATTTTTAATTTAACATGCATATGCATTGTTATTTACTAAATTAGTTTCTTCGAATAAAGTTTATTTTTCTTTATAATATAATAATAATATCTAGGGACAATGTCACACATATCAACCTAGCCCCAAACTAAGCAAAGCTTGTACTATGGGTACCAGGCGACGATATACATACTTATATAGATAGATAAATACTTATATACATAGAAAACATCCATGACTCAGAAACAAATATTCGTGCTCATCACACAAATATTTGCACTTACCGGGATTCGAACCCAGGACCACCAGCTTCGTAGGCAGGAGCACTACCAACGAGGCTACGGCGACCGTTTATTTTGTATTGAATGATGGAATTTGTATGTATACAATAAAACTGCGATTTTAAAAGTCTTATTACTTTGACTTACGGTCCATTTCAATTTGTTTTGACTGTACAGGGTTAATGTGACAATAATTTCTGTAGTTTTAATTATTTTGGAATAAAAAATTACCTATATTAAAAGTATATAAATAGATTCCGTCAACGATTCTGAACAAACTATTTTCAGGATGTGCGTTAATTAAGTTACATGTTGTATAAGTATGTATTTACAAAATAAGTAGCATATGTAGTATATCAGTTATGTGGTTTCCATAGTACAAGCCCTGCTTAGTTTGGAATCAGCTGGCCGTGAGTGAATAACGCTCCGTGATATTATTGCTCTATTATTGACGGACGCAAAGTACATCCAGACTCAGAAGAACTACTTATGGGTCACACAAATAGCAGTCCTGCCCAGGAATCGAACAGCAGTCTATGTTCTGTCTGTCGCAGATATAGATTATATAATACAAGGACAAAAGAACACTGAACTTTTGGAGACAAAGAAAGGACTTTACTCGGGCCCTTTGCGTGCTTCTATGCGTAATTATAATTAATTTGCATGACAATATGCCTCGCCATTTCACGCCCCACTCATTACCCTTATAATCACGTGTCTGGGAGTTTTTACGGCACAGCTTCAAGACGAATCCTTACTTCTGTTACTGTCTCGCTCTCCACGCGAACGTTTGAAAAAGAAAACATTAACAAAACGGAGAAAATAGAGATTCCATTTTCGTTTCGTTTCTGAACTTTTAATGTTTCACAGTAATCAATTTAGATTTCTTCTTGAAGGCGGTGAAATTAGGCTATTTCTTACGTTTTATTTTTTTAAGACGCCAGATTTGCTTACCTAACGTTTATTTTCAGCCGTTTGAAATAGACTTACACAACTTCTAAACGAGTACGAAAAAATGTTATAACATGGAATTGCGTCATAAGTAAATGTTTTTGAACCTTAAGTGTAGCCTGACGTAAATTAGCAAAGAAATTTAAAAAGTAATATAGACATAATACTTGCATCTGTACCTACACATTCAAATTTATCTATGGAAACCCTCTAGAATCCAAAAACACAGGAATTTACCGTTTGATAATTTTAACAACGAATTAAAGTCATATTTAAATTTGATACCATTTTATTTCTGAAAAAATAAACAACATACATATATTATGTACAGACGCCAGCACATCCAGCTACCCCAATCTGTCAAATTTCTTTGATAGATTTTCAACTTTACCACAAAAGCATAAGGTTCACTTTCAATTGGGGTAATTATGCCAGCTAGATGTGCTGGCGTCTTTAAATTGTATATAATAAACAAATAAATAGCGGCCAATCTGGCCTAATAGATTATGTGCGTAATTTTATTGTTATTAAATCTCATGCAATAATCTTAAGTGCTATATATAAATAATCCTATACTTAAATGGAATTGAACGTAGACTCTTCCTACTTGTTATCTTTATCGTTTATCAGTAACGGTTTAGGATGCTTTAAACATGTTTTTTATAACAGTACTCGTACTGGTTACTGAAATAAAATCTACACATCATCATCATCATATCAGCCGAAAGACGTCCACTGCTGGACAAAGGCCTCCCCCAAAGATCTCCACAATTGCCGGTCTTGCGCTATCCGCATCCAGCGATTTACAGCACAATTTAAAATCTACACATATTATCATTAAATTATAAATGAATAATGACACTCATATACGTATAAAATAATATAATTCTATATAATTAAAATAGTCTTCTTCTTTCTCTTTGCCTTATCCCGCGTTAGGTAGGGTCGGCTCTCCTAATTATTTTGCGCCAGGACCGTCTGTCCTGAATTGTCGAATCTGGTATTTGGGCTTTCTCTAAAATTTTGGTCATACTAGACCACTACGTTAATTCTCGTTGCTTCCCTTCTTTTCGGGAATTGCTTGTGCTTTGCGTACTACGTGTTCCTCATTCCTTCGCATGACATGTCCGTACCATCTCATACGACATTCTTTTAGCTTTTCTGGTACAAGAGACACTTTAAAGCTGCCTCGGATGTACAGACGCCAGCACATCCAGCTACCCCAATCTGTCAAATTTCTTTTAAAGATTTTCAACTTTATCACATAAGCAGAAGGTTCGTTTTCAATTGGGGAAATTTGACAGTTCGGGGTAGCTTGATGTGCTGGCGTCTGTACATTCCTGACCTTGTCCAGCCTCGTTACTCCACCTGACCATCTCAACATCTTCATTTCCGCATTTCTTCATGTACTTGAAATAGTAACCATAAATATAGATTTAATCGTATTCGTTATAAAAAATACACAAATTAGCAATGGCCGTAAAAGGCAAAAGTTAAAATTAAGCATAGTAAATAAATAAGTTATTTAAATGCAACTCTAGGTCCGAATAAATTATATACTAGCTGCACTTCGCGATTTAGCAATATATTACGAGCCTGTTGGCGGGGCGTGGTTGGCAAATGCCAATGGGCAATGCCCAGGACAGATATTTGTGTGCATGAACATGTTTGTTTGTCCTGAGTCTGTGTGTAATCTATACATATAATAAAATCGTAGGAAAGTCAAAACTGTACATTGAATATATTTTTAAAGGATACAAGGGGCGTGATCTACAATCGATAACGAAGCCAAAAATATAGTTTTTAGAATTTTTGTCGGTTTGTCTGTTTGTCTGTACAACTGTATGTATGCTAAAGTCAAAAAGTACTGCATGAATTTACTTCAAATTTTGCATGAATATTAATAAGAGGTCGGGTCAACATATTGGCTACATATTATCACGCTATCACCCACGGGGGAGGAGCTGTGATAATTTATATAATTTAACGCGGGTAAACCCGCGGCACAGCTAGTTATCTATATAAGTATGTATTTACAAAGGAAAAGTAGTATATGTAGTATATCAGTTATCTGGTTTCCATAGTACAAGCCCTGCTTAGTTTGGGATCAGATGGCCGTGTGTATTAAATGTCCCAGGATATTATTATTATTATTGAGATATTTTAACATGATTGTTAATTCAGGGTCACAGCTTCAATTATATACTTATAAAAAAAATATTAAGTGAGTAGTAGGATAGAATAACATGAAGTATGTCTGTGAGCCAGTGTAGGTAAGTGTGTCTGCCTGTGACATCATAACTTACAAACGGGGAAACCGACTGCAATGCGACTTTTAAATCTGACAACTAGTTTGATAGAGATCCTTTTTTATGTATCCTAAAACAGATAAGCAGTTCAGAAGTTGTAGCCCTTTCCTACTACGAGTATTATTGCGGATTTTTACTGGTTAGGTTATGTGTAAACCCTAGGTATTACTACGGTATCAATAAATTAGGGTAAGGCAGGTCCCTTCTCATTATAACATAAATGTAGGACCTCTCCCTTTCCATCTCAAACACCTATCATCATTCTAAGCAATGACAGTTTTTGTTCATTGAAGGTAATTTCAGTAAGTTTGTGATGGCAGTTGTTCCCATTAAAATCAGTTTTCATTGAAAAATATCCATTTGGGTGTTCCATGAAGGGGCTCCAGATCGCGCATGCGTATCGTATTACCATCCCACCACCTTACCCCATTCCGGGTGAGTTTCCCGCCACGGGCACGCGGGTCGCCGTCTTTGTCAGAACAAAAACCTAAAAAAAAAAACAAAAATCATGTTAATCCCGCGCTTGAGTGACATGTGCCACAGTGTAAAATAAAAAAAAAGAATACA
Source organism: Pseudoips prasinana (assembly GCA_951640165.1). NCBI lineage: Eukaryota > Metazoa > Arthropoda > Insecta > Lepidoptera > Nolidae > Pseudoips > Pseudoips prasinana. The sequence continues at coordinate 32,658,742 of OX621246.1, forward strand.
ATCTGTGTTTAAAAAATGTCCGTCAGCAAATCAATACAAATATCATTAAGCTTTTACATAAAAGCGGGCATAACTCTCACATGTAATTTGTTAGTTCTCATTATGTGCCACGACAACGAAGCCGATTCGTTTTAATTTAAACCTAAAACAATGAAAACACGACAATAAAATCAAATAGTGTTAATTCTTGCTAATTAATAAATTAAAATCAATTAAAAATGGCCAATACAGCTCATTTGATGAGGCGTCAAAGCTCACGGGACATGTACGCCCACCAGCATTCCATAGATCGGGTGGAGATGAAGGAGTTACGTGGTAGATTAGTTACTATGGAAAATGGGCACCCTTCCCACCGCACACACGTCATGTACGGAGCTACGAATGAAGCTTTTGAGGACACAAGCCCCAATAGACGGTCGTCAGAAACTCCTACGAGTAAAGCAAGCTCCGTCGAAGAACGAGCGGGAGCGAAGCCAGAAGGTGGAGTCGAAAGGGAATCTTGGGATAGTAAGCTTACATTTCTGTTAGCGACTGTTGGATACGCTGTAGGATTGGGAAACGTGTGGAGATTCCCATATCTAGCACAGAAGAACGGTGGTGGAGCATTCTTGATACCGTATTTCGTGATGCTTGCTATCGAAGGCATCCCAATATTTTACTTGGAGCTTGCTATTGGCCAAAGGTTAAGGAAGGGTGCTATTGGTGTCTGGCATCAGGTTTCCCCATACCTTGGGGGTATTGGGATATCTTCAGCGGTGGTTTCCTTCAATGTGGCGCTGTACTACAACTCTATAATTGCGTGGTGCCTGTTTTACTTCGCCCAGAGCTTCCAGGCGGAGTTGCCGTGGTCCGAATGCCCGAAAAAATACTTCAGCAATGGATCCTACACCGTCGAGCCAGAATGTGCTGTAAGTATATTTTGTTTGAATTTTAATATTTATATTTATTAATATGTTTTATTTTATTGAAAAGTAACACAACATTAAAGAGTAATACAAAGGCACTAGTCTAATGAAATTTCTTCCAACAGGCCCGCGAGAGGAGAAATTGTATAAAAGAGGAATTGTGTGTAGGTTATTTTAAAGATAACATAAAAACTGATTAGTCAGAAGAATTTTAATAAACTAACATACAAATACTTAAATAAATACATAAGTTCTAATCGTACATCTCTAGTTATACTAGATAATTAAACATTATTTCTTGACAATAACTTGATACGAGCTAGCTAAATATCATTGCTATTAAAATAAATTTAATAAATGTTTTCATACAATATGTACCTAAATATCTATGTTACTAGAAATAATAATGTATACAACTATATTACTACAAACATGTTCTGACTATTTACAAGCGCTTTTTTAAAGTCTACGTGAATAAAAACCTTTTTTATTTTATTTAGATACAATCCTATAAATAAAACAATATTTCAGCAAATCGTTGGCTTTTTTGTGCTGTTTTTTCTAATGTTACACACGGCTAGATATCAAGCTATACCGTTCCAGAATAAGCTGATTCCGCGTTGTGTAGGATTTCCTTACAATGAGAGGTCAGCTTATATTGGCATGTGTAGTTTGATACGTTTTGGATAATATGGACGTACACACGACTACGTCCACATTAAGATATTGGATGCCTTTTTCTTTATCATTGTCTCTCTTGGGCACCGGAGCTTCAGTTTTTCGCCGTGTTAATGGATGAAAACGTGTTTCCTCAAGTCGAGACAGTCACAGCAGAGAATATTCTCCTCTCTCAGTTCTAGGTGATGATATGAGTGTTTACGAGTGTTTTTGTGCGTATGTGCTTGCGTGTATGAAATAGAGACCGATGTGGTGACAGTTCAATGTAGAGGTTGTTAGACTATTATGTTTTAAATTAGGTCTTTATATAAACCTTTTACATTGTACGTTAAATATGATCCTTTACTATACTGTGAACAAATGAACAAAACAAATAATATTTTTTATTTATTTTATTTATTTCTCTTAGGAAGACCAACAGCTTTCAGCGACATTTTAGCTTTGTATGTTATACATAACAGAGAGCCATTAATAGGTCTCCACGAATAAAATAGTTTTCCACATAACAAACGTGACTTTTGCTGTTTAAAAGCTAACGCTACGGAATCCTTCGTCCGCGAGTCGTAAATCATAAATCTTTATTTGTAGAAATGTGGTGAATACAGGTGTTATTGTTTACATTATTTAAGTTTCACACATTTGCCATATTGTAAATGGCATACAAATGTTGTACTTACAAACTAGGTAGGTATACTTAACTGAAAATATTAACTAATTTGTGACACACTTGAGACAATATTAGGGGAAAGTGGTCACCCTTCGTACACATTTTAGATTTTATTTTTTTTAATTTATGATTAATTATCGAATTTATCTAGTTTATGTACCTAAGTGTAACAAAAATATTCTAGTATGTTACAAAAATGTTCGAAACTATTATGTCAAAAGGTTAAAGAGTTATATTAATTTTTCTACGATAAGATATTTGTATGAACGTACCCCACGTATGGGGTACGTTCGTACAGTAGGTGGGGTACTTTCATACACCATGGGGTAGATTGATACAGGGTAATTAAAAGCCTATTAAAGTCGTTAATTTTTTATTAATTATTATAAAAATATTTATTTATCAAAGAACTAACCTAATAATATTTGATTTGACTCAGTCGATAAATCTTTCTTTAGAAAAATAACAAAAAAATGTAATATTTCATCCTTAGTTTACCTATTGATAATTTTAAGCTATACATTCAGTTAGATGAGATCTTTGCAATCATTGATAATATGAATACTATGAGATTGTTGTACCGTCTTTGACAATTTAAACTTAAAGTTGGTAATCATACATATATTTGGTCGTTACTTCTGTCTACTTATTGCACATTATAATTATTTAAATTAAGTGCAAAAGTAAAAAGTCTAGCCATTCTAGCTGTACTACTACTGTATTTGCTTAGCTTTCTTTTTCTTTTGTCTTGAATTAAGTTCCTTACGGTTCATATTGTGTCTCTGCCGTAGAAGTGGAAGGTTCGCCAGTTCTGGTAAAAATGTCTTGAGGATTTTGGAGCAAAGAAGGCGACTGCTCACGAGTATCTGCCTCATATATGTATATATACCGCTCGATATAACGTTGTCTTCAAGGTCCGGGAGGGTCCCAGAGACCTGTAATACAGGTTTGTTTGAAAACCTACAACAGGCTCTGGTCTCTCACAATGTTATGTCACATAGTATATATATATCAAGTGTAATACCACATAATAACTAACATATAACCATTGTGAAGAGAAAATAAAATTTATTTTGATTGATTGATTGATTGATTCGTATCTGTCGATAGCGCGCTGGTGGAAGATTGTGGTTCTAGAGTGACAGTGCTTGTTTCCAGATTAGGTGTCATATTTACAGAATTATTTGAAGCATACACGTCAATGGGAGCGAAATCTTCATCACTGAAGTCTATTTCATTGAACGGCCATATACGGCTCTTGTAATATTTTTTGCGGTAAAAGTTTAGAAATATGCAAGTTTAACCAGTTTTACTTTTTACTCTTTATTCAATTCTTGTGTACGCGTACCCTTTTTTATATTTTCGCACCAAGATTCTGCAATAAAATATGAATTATAAGGTTTTCTTAATAAAAATCCTTCAATTTTGTTAGAAGTAGAATATTTTATAAAAGGAAAAATATGTTTTTGTGCTGCCTGCACGATAATTTAAAAATGTTACTATATTTTATTTCATAAAAATTTAATTATGATGTTCTGGTGATTAATATAATTTAAAGGGAGCATTCGTACGCGTACTAATGTGCCCCCTGTTTGGCTGTCCGAATGCACCTCATGCCTTGCACAAAACTAAAATTCATCTTTATACAAATTCTTATTAGGTTGAGAAATATAACAAAATTAAAGCTCAAAATAAACTATGTTAACATAAATTAATCATAACCATTTTGTCAAATACATAATAATTCCACTTAAAATTACGAATTAAACTTAGCTAAAAAATTACTCACCGCGCGCGAAAACACGTTTCGTCTTGTCAGCTGATACACCGTGGTGCAACTGACGCGACACTCCGGTAGGAACATAGCGGCCGGTATGTCTATGCATACAAGCAAAGGCGTGTTTGTGTGCCGTTTAGATTTTTTGTTATACTAACAGTACGAATGTGCCCCGTGTACGAATGGTGACCACTTTCCCCTAGTGTTATTTTTACACATTTACATTATTATTTATTATACATTATTACTTATACAAAAAAAAACATTAACAATTATATTTATTTAAAATTATCAAAAACAAAATAATAAAATAATAGGTATCAATATAATAACAAAAATTAATAATATTATACATCAGTCTTTAAATTTTAAATACTCCTCTATCGAATAGAAGCATTTTTCATTTAAATAATTAAATAGCCGTATCTTAAACTTTCTGATAGGTAATTCTCGCACACTCTGAGGAAGTTTGTTAAAAATTCTCACAGCCATGGCATAACTGTTCCGACTACACAATTCGGTTCTTAATGTAGGGAGAGTGAGTTTGTCTGGATACCTAGTGTTAAAGTTACAAACATCCTTTTTACACTGAAATAAATTACGATTCAATTTAACGAATACACATATTTCAAATACATATAGGCATGGGACTGATAATAATTTAAGTTTTCGGAACAAACGTCTACAGGATATCCAAGGTGCTACGTTATATATGGCTCTTACACACTGCTTTTGCGCAATGAAGGCTCGATTGATATTTACAGAGTTTCCCCATAGCACGATACCATACCTCAAATTAGAGGCGACAAAGCCATGATACGCTTTTAAAGCAGTATCTTTTGTAGCAATTTTTGTTAATCTCCACAGTCGGCTGGTCTTTGTCTTTTAAATACTTGTATAAAGAATTTAATCAGTTTCGTTTATTGTGAAAGTATCTTTAACACTCTATTTTAAGTGTTATCGTCGCGATTATCACCTGTGGAAACGAGTTTCAGGATAAATCTTTATTGCCAGTGAAAATAAATTGGTGTCGATTTGTTTTTCATTGGTGATAAGGATTTAATGGGGCTCAGCAAATTCTTTGCTTTTCCGGAATGGAGGTTTTAGACTGCAGGCGGAGCTTGATGATAAGTTTTGGTATCAAAAGAAATACTGGTATATCACAGGGCGTAAGTACTAATGTGAACAACCTTCTGGTATCCATATATGGTGGATTGTTTCCAAAAAAATGAGGCTACTTTTAACACTTCTCATAATTAACTGATGATTAGCTACTTCAAATGATTGGTACCATTTAACACTACCCCAGGGCCACGTGTAGGGCACTACACGTGGCCCTGGCGTAGCGCTAAATGGTAGCAATTCTTAAGTAAGACGTGGCATAGTATTATAATGCTACATTTTCAAAGAAGCCTCTCCAAAACAGATTAAAAAAATATTTGGGTTTATTTTAGAGGTGCTTCTTTTCCATGTCGTTTACATTCAAAAAACCATTTAATAATAATGAATTTTAATCAAGCCAGGATGCAATTTGAAGCGCCCTCTCACCTGAAAAATGAATCTTCTGATAAAAAGTACGGTGGAAGGACTCTATTCGATTGTAGGTACCTGTACATAAAGTTATAAAAATAAAAGAGTATTATCTAATAAATCACAACGTCATCTCTACAAACATTTAAGATGAAATAATCTTTAGGAGTCACCGCTAGATTGAGAGAAAGACAATTTATTCTCAAAAATGGGAAATCATAAATTTAAACGTCCGGCGGGTCTCGAACCTGCACCATCTATCAATCCGTAGGCGCTCTGCGTTAAGCTACGAACGATACATACTTGCAGATCAAATTTAGGATTCCCTTGCTAACACCCTTCCGGAGCATGTAGGTATTATCTATCGGCTTTGTGTTCTAGAAACATGGCCGACTGATATGTTCACAGTTGCATGTGAAAGATCATATCATATTGATAACACCTTCCAAATGATTAAATTTGAGATTTGATTAACGGTTTGCATTGCGAATAATGCTATAAAATTCAGATTTAATAAGAAAAATTATTTTCTTAGTTTTGTTATTATTTTCTACATAGATTTTTTGCACTCTATTCTGACCTGTATTTACAATTTTATATACGGGCGGTATAGCCTTGACACAAAATTGGGGCTTGTTAGCCTCTTAAGTTATATGCCTCGTTCACTAATTAAACTCACTAAAGCATAAAAGCCCAAAAGGTCCGTCTGTTAAACTCGAAATGGTTATTAACTTCAATAACCGTTAGGCACCGTACACTGTAACGGGCTTGTTGGCACCCAACACACCGTTTTACATTCCTTGCTGTCCATTAAATTAAAAAGTGAGGATTGGCAGAATTTGTTATTTGCTACATTAACCTTCGGTGAGAGAAAATGGATCCTGATATTCAAACAAGATGAAGTAATGAAATTTATTCAGCACTTGGGTATTAACATAAACTTGTCCTTGTCAAGCTCACAAAGCAGTACATAAATTTAAACGAATACATACATACATACATAGACCCACGCCTGTTTCCCGGAGGGGTAGGCAGAGACAACGGATTTCAATTTGTCACGATCTTTGCATACTTCTTTTCCCTCGATTACTGTCATTATATTCTTCATACATGCTCGCCGGTTTAGGGTACTTCTGACCTAAAACGAATACAGTATAAAATAATAACAAAATACAATTCGTACTACTATATCAAAAAACCGGCCTAGTGCGAGTCGGACTGCCCATGAAGGGTTCCGCAGCAGCAAGTATTTCAGTTGATTAAATGAAATCTAAATTGCGGTTGACGATTTATGACGCATTAAAAAAAACTACTTACTAGATTTCGTTCAAACCAATTTTCGTCGTTCGTTTACATGGTACATCATTTATTTTCTTTAGTTTTATCATTCTCTTATTTTAGAAGTGACAAAGGGGGGGGGGGGGGGGGGGCACTCATTTTTAAGTGTCTCTCGCGCAAACTATTCAGTGTAGAAAAAAATTAAATTAGGAACCTCAATATCATTTTTGAAGACCTATCCATAGATACCCCACAAGATACCCCACATTATGGATACAATGAAAAAAAAATTGAGTTTCAGTTCTATGTATGGGGAACCCCCAAAATTATTATTATTTTTCTATTTTTGTGTTAAAATCTTAATTCGGTTCACAGAATACACCTACATAACCAAGTTTCAAAACAGTACAGTACAATCATAAACTAAATCTTATTTTTAAATTTCTTCATACAAGCTGCATAATATCTATGTATACCTATATACCTAGAAATAATTATGTATACTTAAATATATTACTACACACATGTTCTGACTATTTACAAGCGTGTTTTAAAGCACGTAAATAAAAATCTTTTTTATTTTATTTACAACCGGGACCGATGGCTTATCGTATCCTTCAAAGCACCGAAACTCTTAGAAATAAATAAATAAATATCTTGCGACAGCTAACAACGACTATAATACATCAAGCCCAATCGAAGCATAGCTTGTACAGACGCCAGCACATCCAGCTACCCCAATCTGTCAAATTACTTTTATAGATTTTCAACTTTTACGTCTGTACTACGGATGTCTAGAATCCGTAGTAGGTACAGACGCCAGCACATACAGATATCCTAATCTGTCAAATTTCCCCAATTCAAAGTGAACCTTATGCTTATTTAATAAAGTTGAAAACCTATAAAAGAAATTTGACAGATTGGATAGGTGTACTTGTTTACTTTTTTTTTGTTAATACATACAGAGCACGAGCACGAGTTCCTGCAGTTTACTTACTCGATCACACGTACAGTTTCCTCCCATACATTGAGCACCAGCGCCTCTCGCGGAAACTATTAAGAACTAAAACTCTGTATGGGACGAAACTGTACGTGTGATCGAGTAAGTAAACTGCAGGACTCGTGCTAGAGGCACAGTACATAAAAATCACCCTGAACAAGTCAAATACACACGTTTATGAACACAAATATCTGTCTTGTGCGAGGAACGAACCCGCAACCTTACGACCAAGATCACGGGGCGCGGCTGTAAAAAAATTGGTAAATACAAATTAGAGCAAACTCGATTAAAAACTCAATTGCGGTACATCACTAGTACGCCATATTATTATGTAATCTGTACCGCTAGCGAGCGAAATAAAATCTGTCTCGAATCCGTTCGGTCATTAAAATGCGACATGGGATTTACATACACCCAATCAGTACAACAAATAAAATGAAAAAAAATAAACAAGTATGCTTTACATGACTGAAATAAAACTAAGATATTTGAAACGGAACTGGCTATGAGAGAAAGAAATAAGAAAATGTTTGCTCACATGTCTGTCTCTTGCCCTTACATATACGAAAGATAACTCTTTCTATCGTCACTTAAATAAATAAAAAAGGTTTTTATTCACGTAGACTTTAAAAAAGCGCTTGTAAATAGTCAGAACAATCATGTTTGTAATAATATAAGTAGTTGTATACATTATTATTTCTAGTAACATAGATATTTAGGTACACATTGTATGAAAACATTTATAAAATTTATTTTATTATAGCATTGATATTCAGCTAGCTCGTATCAAGTTATTGTCAAGAGATTATGTTTAATTTTCTAGTTTAAGTCTAATATTTTTACTACATATTGTCAATGGTTCTGTCTGTATTAAGGTATTATTATTATGACGGACCTTGTGTTAATAACGACGGTCGCGCTTTAATGCTACCACCGGATCCAATGCGCCCCAACTGAGAAGACCCAGCGAAACAAACTCAGTGGGTTCATCTACTACCGGTTCAACACGACCCAGTTGAGACGGTCCGGCGAAACATACTCAAGCGGGCTTGAACACGGTATTTGGTCCAATTAGAGTAAGTAATTATTTAGTTGGCAAACACAATACACTTACTTATATCACCCTCTCAAATGTGTGAACCTGTATTAATGTAAAATAAATGCGGTGAATACAGGTGTTATTGTATTCACCGCATTTATTTTACATTAAAATAAAGCTTTATGATTTATAAACTTCCGTTCACCTCGCCCATCACACTTTTCGTAACGCTCTCGTCACGCATTCACCAGCTTACTTCCCAAGTCAAGCGTACGTTAAGAAGTTTTACTTCAACAATGTCCAAACGCAACATGACAGTGAATGTATAATTGTTCTTTTAAAAAATGCTTTTAACTAAATATTTACAATCATAAACAAAATCTTATTTTTCTTCATACAAGCTGCATATCTATGTATATATAATATATTGACGGTCACCGTAGCTTAGTTGGTAGTGATCCTGCCTACGAAGCTGGTGGTCCTGGGTTCGAATCCCGGTAAGTGCAAATATTTGTGTGATGAGCACGAATATTTGTTTCTGAGTCATGGATGTTTTCTATGTATATACGTATTTATCTATCTATATAAGTATGTATATCGTCGCCTGGTACCCATAGTACAAGCTTTGCTTAGTTTGGGGCTAGGATGATCTGTGTGACATTGTCCCCAGATATTATTAGATATTATTATTATATATACCTAGAAATAATTATGTATACTTAACAATATTACTACACGCATGTTCTGACTATTTACAAGCGTGTTTTAAAGCACGTAAATAAAAATCTTTTTTATTTAATTAACAACCGGGACCGAGGGCTTATCGTATCCTTCGAAGCACTGAAACTCTTAGAAATAAATAAATATCTTGCGACAGCTAACAACGACTAACATACTGCATCAAGCCCAATCGAAGCATAGCTTGTACAGACGCCAGCACATCCAGCTACCTCAATATGTCAAATTTCTTTTATAGATTTTCAACTTTATTACAAAATCATAAGGTTCACATTTAATTGGGGAAATTTGACAGATTGGGGTAGCTTGATGTGCTGGCGTCTGTACAAGCGACTTCAAGTTTTCTATATTACAACCGTGAATTGCTAAGGTTCAGGTGGACGGTTCGATTCTAAAGAGCAGCTAGGTTAGCCTGACCGAATGACGACTTTCATATTCTGGTAAGGCTCAGTTTTGTCATTGAAGGCTGAGAGCACTTCACGCACGCTTTAACTTCGTCGCTCGCGGTCCTCTGAGTATTACTAGTAAAGTTCGTAGTTTGTAAGATATCGCCTACTAACAGTACACTTACTTATCCCATTTGACAAACATAATATCTTGTGAAGATCTATTTAGGGCTATTTAGGGCCGAAATCCTCTTTTTGAGCCACCATACTCTCGCAAACAATGAATATTGTTTTGCGTAAGCAACATTACGTTGTTTGGGTATATTGCAGAGTGGGGTTCTGGTTTGTATAAAATCGAAAGCGAGTGTAAAAGCGAAGTAAGCAGTTAAACATCCTTCCAGCTAAGTGGCAGTTATTCCAGACGATGCAACGCTAAGGCAATAATACGATTGTTGCTGTCTTGTCCCCAACTAGGTTCTAATGTTCTCTCAAATATTAGAACCTAGTTGGGGAGCCAACGGGCCAGTTGGCGTGGTTGGTAAATGCTTCCCTTTCACGCCGCAGGTCCCATACCCAGGACAGATATTTGTGTGCATGAACATGTCTGATGGTCCTGTGTCCGGGTGTAATTACCATTATAAGCATGTATTTACTAAAGAAAGTAGTACATGTAGTATATCAGTTATCTGGCTTCCATAGTACAAGCTCTGCTTAGTTTGGGATCAGATGTCCTTGTGTCCATAATGTCCCAGGACATTTTTTTAACCCTTATTCTCATCATCCTATGCAACGGCTATCTGCGGAGTAGATACAGGATCTTTACGTGCTCTCCGTCTCTCCGGCTCGCGGCAGTAAAACTGTCCACTGCATAACTCCGTGATACTGTTAGGAGCTTTTCGAGTACTGCATAAACTGACAGATCGACGAGGTAATTTAAAATTCAATCCCAATCTGTATGCTCAAGTAAGGAATAATATAAAGCTTGCAATGGCCCTTTCCACTAAACAAACCGTGATTCCACAGATGTATAGTTATTCATTTTCTTCTTTATTAAGGCCTCGCTTGCTTATGTCTATTTCTGTGAAGCAGACTTCTAGCTTGACTCTCTTAACTGTAAACTAGTTAAAAATATATATATATATTATTTTTAATAATAAAATCTAGGGACAATGTCACACAGATCATCCTAGCCCCAAACTAAGCAAAGCTTGTACTATGAGTACCAGGCGACGATATACATACTTATATAGATAGATAAATACTTAAATACATAGAAAACATCCATGACTCAGAAACAAATATTCGTGCTCATCACACAAATATTTGCACTTACCGGGATTCGAACCCAGAACCACTAGTTTCGTAGGCAGGAGCACTACCAACTAGGCTACGGTGACCGTCAAAACCGTTTCTTTTTGATATTGATAATTTTGTTTAGCTACTTGGTGATGGCGTAGAATATCATCACCCTATTTCATCCCGTGGGGGCGTAGAAGTTGTTCCGAGGGAATATCTACCAGAGAACGGGCAGCAGCCTTTTTCTGTGAACTGTGACCATCAAATTGCGATCGCCGAACCAGTCTGCTAAGCGTGGCGATTATGGCATAGTTCCCATTCTTTGGGGGAGGTTTTTGTGCAGCAGTGGACTTAATTTGGCTTACATGTTGATGGGGATAGTTTTAGTCTACCAATAATGGCAACAGCGGGTAGGCAAACGGACGGAATGGCGGACTTCGGTCCAAGGCAAAGTCGACTGCTTTGAGTCTCGAAGGCGCGCTGAACTGCATGCCAAGCGCGATGAATTTAAAGCTAGACCACCTGCGCGCGGCGATCAATTACAATGGTGTGCTCACATGCGCGCAATGTGCGAGGATTTTTATGGTCCCCATAGCCTAGTTGGTAGTGCTCCTGCCTACGAAGCTGGTGGTCCTGGGTTCGAATCCCGGCAAGTGCAAATATTTGTGTGATGAGCACGAATATTTGTTTCTGAGTCATGGATGTTTTCCATCTATATAAGTATTTATCTATCTATATAAGTAGGTATGTATATCGTCGCCTGGTACCCATAGTACAAGCTTTGCTTAGTTTGGGGCTAGGACGATCTGTGTGACATTGTCCCGAGATATTATCCAGTTTAGAAAAAAATTATAACTTTAGAAACCTCAATGTCAATATCATTTTTTATACTAAAATTGGCTACATAAGTCACATGCGAGCACACGTCGGCTACAGTAGGAGAAAAAGCGGTAGCCGTGGCCGAAATCGGGCGGGACCTCATCATCAGGTTTAAATGCACCAAATAATAAATAAAGTACATGATTTACGATACTACAAGAGGGTATTTCGAAATCAGTACCCTCCCAGGCCCGCCCAAAGGTAACAAAAATATATAAAATACTTACATCCATGTATTACGTTGGTCAACCTCTTTGATGACAAGCATATTGAAAGCTTCGATAATGGATACTGCGATGGTTGGTCGCAATTTATTTCGCGTCGAACATCGACGTTTTCGCATTGTGACGGTTAACCCGCGTGTTATGTGCTCGGAAGTATATTGATGGTTTCTATTATTAATTATAACAGGATTATATCTTTAATGATGTGAGTTCCACCGTTTTGGGTTTGGATATGATAAGATGTCTATTCGCTTAAGATATGGTTACATATTATTATGGTGGTAGTACATACTATCTGTCAAGTTTCTTTTATAGATTTTCAACTTTCTCACATAAGCATAAGGTTCACGTTCAATTGGCGAAATTTGACAGATTGGGGTAGCTTGATGTGCTGGCGTGTGTACATAATATTGGTTCCTGACACATCTTCCCTTAGAGGGCATACATAATTTAAACCTAAACAGCCATAGGGGCTCTCTTAAGCCTTTTGGAATGTGGTTATATACTTTTATTGAAGTACCACAAGTTTGACTTTGATCTATTCAAGCTAATAGCTATGAATAGATCAAAGTCAAAGATAATTTAATTTGTATAATAACTTTTACATTTATGTGGAATCGTATTTTTTACCCTACCGTGCAGTGCAAACTCGGTAGGAATCCTTTTTTTTTATTAATAAAATATACTTAAGATTAATTACAATCATTTGTGTTGACTCAGAACAACTTAATCCCAAGCACTTTTATCACTTAAATAATCAGAAATTTTGTAATATGCCCTGCTACGCAATTCTATTAACCTTATTCGTGGATAATTCTCTAATATTTAGAAGTATGTTAAAGAATCTTATACATTCTTTAGATCTTAAAATGTCATAAATTATGTTAGGTAATGGTATGTACCTGGAACTGCGTCGCTATACAATACAGGTTGCGTCAAAATTAATGATAAATGTCAAATGTGGAGTGACACCTGACATTGATATTGACCAACGATAGTATAGCGACGAGTAGCAGAAATATATGTATATGGTTTCAGATGAAATTGAATCAATGCAAGTTGAAGTAAAAGCGCTTGGCCTTAAAAGTAGATTGACGTTAATGTTGTAAAATGTTGGGACTTATAACTCAAATGAAACTTTATTGCCGCCAGATAAGGTTTGCAATCAAACACGGACTTTTATGGAGTAATTTCTGTGATAATGATATACCTACTGCTTTTCTTTTGAAAATACGTACTTATTTAGATAATTTTCTCCAAGCTCAGACAAACAGACATGAACATGCACACAAATATATGTCCTGGGTGGAGATCAAACCCACGACTTGTAGCGTGAAAAGAATGTATCTACCAACCACGTCTAAATATTTGTTTTGAGTAGAGAAAGAGAGAGAGAGAGTGAGTAGCAACATGGTTAAGGCCGTAAAATACGAAGAACCTCATTATCTGTAGCGGAAAACGCCATTCTTATTAAATAAAACACGATTCTTGAGTACATAAGACTTTGTTGAACACGGGATATTCAGACTTCACAACCTATCCAAGCACGCTTGACCTCAATAGTAGTCATATTGAATCTCTGTTCAATTGTATTCTGAGTATGGGCTTAGGTACAGTCAGCTAGTTCGTAGATATTAGTGGCGAAAGGTGACACTGATATGAACTGGCTCATTTCTGCAGTGCTTCCGGCATATTCACACATTCACACATTGACAGTTCCCATGCCATCATTAGAAAGAAATCGGCCTCTTTTATTCGGAGCTCAACTCCATCCTGAAGACTATTGTAGGGGGTACGAGGATACTTTACTGGATATTATTCGTAAATGTCTTACGGACAATAATCTGCTAAGGAAATATTTTAATTTTAATTAAATTTTAATTAATCATTTATTTCAGACCATTTTAAGTCCATAAGATGTTAGTTACAAAAAATCTTAACCTAATGTTAGTAATTTTACAATATATAAATATAATATCACGGTACTAGGGCACCGTCTACGCCGTGTGCAGTCGTATCCAGTGCTCCAGCATCGGACTATCCCATTTATCACATAATGCGCTCAAGGTGCTGTGTGAGCTACGACGCACCCTGCGTAGGAGGTATGCACACCGTTTGCGGATGATGGCGTGGAAACCATCAACCATCGCTTCCGCAAACATCCCGGATGCACTACAGAGATGTGGCAGCCCAATCAACATCCTGAACGTATTATTATATTGCACACAAAGGGCGCTGTATGCCCTCTGTGTGTACCTGATCCACAGACTGCACGTGTAAAATGTCTGGCAATAGGCACTAAAAAGTGTAACTTTGACGTCCTTGGTACAACGTGCAAATCTACGTATCGTAGATACCTACGCAATATCTAAAATGACGTCAAACAAGAAAAACAAGTGACACATAGATGAAACAAATTGGATTTCAAAGCCAAAGAGTTCCATTTTCAAATATCGTCAGCCGTTTTTACATATGGTTAATGAAAGTGGCCAGTTCTGGAATTTTTTAGTGCGTTCTATGTTTATGGTATTGTCACCACAGGCGCCTATAGTCACTGGGCCTATAATATCATTATACCATCGGCATCTTGATAACATTAGGCCTAGGTTTTTCGATCATAAGCAGTTGATTTCAATTTACAAAATTCTACAAATTTTATCATGTCCGCAAAAATCCACAATTTGTCTAAGCGTCGCCGTGCTTCGAAAGGCACGTTAGGCGGTCAGTCCCGGCTGTAGACATTAGACGAGTATTCCAGGGACCTACTGCGTGGTTTGAACAACTCTAACACTAGTCGGTTATCGCTGCCCATACAAATGCATGACCAGTCACTGACTTTATATCCTACAGCTCAAAATAGTAAATAGTGTAGTAAGTGATCCTATTGTAGAAAAAAATATACATATTTATGCCACTGACTGTACGTAGCTTTACGAGCAAAGGTTTTGTAAAATAAGAATTGTGAATAGGTTATATCAGAGTCATATACTGTATCAGTCGATTCAATTCGATCTCGGAAACTAGGTTAAAATAAGGGATGGAGAAGGGACGGGCATAAGGAAAAAACCGGCCAAGTGCGAGTCGGACTCGCCCATTAATGGTTCCGTAGCAGCAAGTATTTCAGTTGGTTAAATGAAAGCAAATTGCGGTTTAAGATTTATGACGTATTTAAAAAATATACTTGCTAGATCTCGTTCAAACCAATTTTCGTTGTTAGTTTACATGGTAATGTACATCATTTATTTTTTTTAGTTTTGTCAATCTCTTATCTTAGAAGTTACAGGGAGGGGGGGCACTCATTTTACTACTTTGGAAGTGTCTCTCGCGCAAACTATTCAGTTTAGAAAAAAAAAATTGATATTAGGAACCTCAATATAATTTTGGAAGACCTATCCATAGGTACACCCCAAGTATGGGTACGATAAAAAAACTTTTTTTGAGTTTTAGCTCTATGTATGGGGACCCCCAAAATTATTGTTCTTTTTCTAGTTTAGTGTAAAAATCTTAATGCAGTTCACCGAATACATCTACTTGCCAAGTTTCAACAGTACAGCTCGTATAGCTTCGGAAAATAGTGGCTGTGACGGACGGACAGAAATGACGGATCTATAAGGGTTCCGTTTTTTGCCATTTGGCTACGGAACCCTAAAAATAGGTGTGTGCTTATGACCTAACGATAGAAGTGAAACCTTCAAACATATTGTCGGCAAGTAAATGTGGCTGATGATAACTGGAGTCAAGCATACCTATATAATTCAGTGTGTCACGTTTCGTTTCAAGTGAGTAGACCTCGAAATGAGCGTGATGGTTCACTTACGTTCACTCTTCCGCGCCTAAGTTTTCAATACAAAGATGCAGAAAAGAGTCTGAGGTCGAATTTTGATGACATCTGAAACCGCCTCAACAGATTTTTAATAGAATCGTACCATGATCGGTTCAAGAATCAGGTTTCGACGGAAAAATAATGTCAGCCATGGTGGCATTATTTCTGCCATCTGCGCGAGACATATTCACAATGCACAAGTGTAAGCGCAAATATAGGGGTAGTTTCTATTCCCTATATGACACTGACTCTCACAATCCGATGGGACGACTAACGACACGACCGGAAAAAGGTTAGGTACAGGATCGAAGACATTACGTGCTCTCCGAAGCTCAGGGGTGGAATACCGCCAACTTCTAGACTTCGGGGAAATTCGTATAATCTCCTTGACAATAACTTAATACAAGCTAGCTAAATATCACTACCATTATAAAATAAATTGTATAAATGTTTTAACATTCCGTGTACTTAAATATCTGTAATAAGTAACTAGAAATAATAACTGTATTACTACAAACATGTTCTGACTATTTACAAGCGCTTTTTGAAAGTCTACGTGAACGGATACCTTTTTTATTTTATTTAAAAAAAAATCTCCGGCATATGCCTGAGCCCCACCGTTCAGTGTCATTTTACTGTGTGCCACTTTTGATCCTGGCTTACAGGAGTTTCAGTGGTGGGTAAGGGGGAGGGACTAGTCCCGACAAAAAAAGAAACTTCTAGACTTCGGTCTGCTGAGTAATTTTCTTAACACAAAAATCTCAAAATCCCTTAATAACCCAGGATTCTAACCTAGAATACTTGCCTATGGTTAAACATGTTACTGCTAGACCAACGTGGCAGTAAAATAAAAACAATAGTGTATAATAATAATATCTGGGGACAATGTCACACAGATCATCCTAGCCCCAAACTAAGCAAAGCTTGTACTATGGGTACCAGGCGACGATACACATACTTATATAGATAGATAAATACTTATATGCATAGAAAACATCCATGACTCAGAAACAAATATTCGTGCTCATCACACAAATATTTGCACTTACTGGGATTCGAACCCAAGACCACCAGCTTCGTAGGCAGGAGCACTATCAACTAGGCTACGGTGACCGTCTATATACCGTATGTATATAGGTATATGTATGTAGGTAATGTCCTTTACTTTATATATACACACATCAACACAATCTAGGGATATTGAACATTTCATTGATTATCTAGAAAACTATAAACATTTTGTTATGACTGTAAATGGAAGAATTAAAGATAATTTCATGGCCGATATTTAAACATTAACAACACGATGCGATTTTGTTTTTCTAATTAATAAAAGTCTTAAATTAATTAAGCCATAGAAAATTACTGAGTGAACAAAAACATTTTATTCTTATAAAATTATTCAATCGAATTAAATGAATAAAAATCTTACCAAATCTGATAATCAGTAATCGGTATTTCCTCCTCTAACATTAATCACACAGCGGCAACGATTTTCCATACTTAAAATTAAGGTGTCAATGTCTTGCTGGGGTATGCAGTCCCAAGTTCTTTTTAAATGTTCGAAAAGTTGTTCTTCTGTTGTCAAGTTGGGCGGAAAATCCCTCAATGCTCTTCGCTGTAACATGTCCCAGGCGTGTTCAATTGGGTTTAAGTCTGGCGACTGTGGAGGCCAATCTAATACCTGAACATCGTGTTCTCGAAGGGCGGCCCTCACCAGCCGCGCTGTATGGGAAGGTGCATTGTCATGCATGAGCTGAAATTCTTGCCCCGTTAGGGCCCTGAGCGGGACAATGACACGTTCTACTACCTCCTCACGGTATCTATGGGCAGTCATGCTGCCCTGAATCCAAATGAGTTGGGTTCGTCCGCCGATTCGTATTCCTGCCCACACCATAATTGTCCCGTCTTGGTAAGAGTGGACCTCCTGTGGATGTCGGAGACGGCTGACCCTGCCTGGAGTTCTCCAAACGCGTGTTCGTCTCGAATCTGGATGAAATCCATAGCGGGACTCATCAGTGAACAGCACCAATGACCATTGTTGATCACTCCATGTCAAATGTTCTTGAGCCCATAAAAGTCGCCTACCGCGATTGCCACGTCGCAGCGCTGGGACTCGTAGCGGTCTGCGAGCATGAAGACCAAATTCATGCAGCCTCCTTCGCACGGTTTGGTCGCTCACCAGCAGCTGCTGACCCTCCTGGAGCCTTTGCACTAGTTGCATCGCTGTGATATTGGGTAGTCTTCTGGCGGTCATTTGGAGAAATCGATCCTGTCTCTGAGTGGTAACACGATATCTACCTGTGTGCCGTTCTGCCACATCTCCAGTAGCGCGATAACGTGACCACAGCCTGGATACCACATTTTGGCTTGTGCCCAGAGACTCAGCAACGACGCGTTGAATAGCACCGTTTTGTAACATGCCAACTGCCCGTAACATTTCATCTCGACTCAAATGATGGCGTGGCATGACGCTAAAAAGCTTACACAACCAATTGAGAAAAGAAAATAAAACAATTTATCAGGTTTTCTTCAATTAACACGCAAAAAAAATTTTAATGCAACTTCTTGAAATTAGATACAACTCAAGATTGCGCTGTGCTTTGCGTGTTTTCATTTGTTTCTCATTTTAATTTTTTAATTTTGAATAAAGAATAGACAAGGTTTAAATCTGTAAATAAACTTTTTAAGGAAACTAAATAGGTTTTAAACAATAAAGCCATGTTTGATTTCAAAATAACGTATCCCTAGACTTTGTTGATGTGTGTATATAGAGCTTGTATCAGCGCACCCACATTATGGCCGCATTCCTTTATTATTGGTCGGTCATATTTTACGCGCCAAAATTAAATTATATCGCAATAAAACAAAGATGGTGACAGAATTAGATTCCGACGAGCACTGGCCCTTGACAATGCCTTCTTGATTAGGCCGAATAGAGGGCGCTTTTAGGCTGATTTTCCAATAACAAGAAAGGAACTAGGCTCAGACTCTGTAAGCCAGAAACCAAAGCATCATAATGCAAAATAAAAGAAAATATGTACGACGATAATGCTAGCCATAAATGTATGCTGCATGGATGGCGGCTAACACAGACTCAACAGCGACTGTCTTAGCCGCTGCGCCCCAAGTGTGCTTTTAAAAGCATTTATGTTGATGATATATGATGACAGTGCTATTATGCAGCACTGGACACGCGTACACATAATCAAGGATACCGCAATTACATATAATCGTATGTGTAATAGTGGCATCCTGTTATGTACTTATTTTAATATAAATTTTAATATATTACTAACATAGTTTTTTAAGATTACTGTTACTAACACTATGGATTCCGGTCCGAAATAAACGAATTTTATTTTATTTATTTATTTTAAAGTTAGTAAAACATATGCTGCAACATCTATTGTATCTTACACCATTCATGTAAAGGGTGTTTCATAAATGAGATTAGCACCATCGTGTATTAACATGTATCGTGTTGCACAAATTGTCCCTAAAACCGGAGCTGTCACAACTCTGGAGTGAGTGACGGGCCGTTTGCCGTGGTTGGCAGATACAAGTATCAACCTTTTCAAGCTGCAAGTAGTGGGTTCGATTCCCACCCGGGACTGATATTTGGGTGCATGAACATATCTGATTGTAATTCTCTATATAAGTATGTATTTAGAAAAGAAAAGTAGTGTATGTAGTATATCAGTTATCTGATTATTTTGGGATCAAATGACCGTGTGCGAATAGTGTCGCAGTATATAAAAAAAGTTACTTAGTTTTTAATTTATTTTGCTAGATGGCTGAAGCTATCTTCCGGTGAGCTTACTTGGCTAACTGTAAACATGTCTACTCTGTAAAAATATACCTGCGTACGATGTTTAATGTATTGAACATATTTATGTCTAAATAAACACAAAAAACAGTTTCAACTAGTATTTTTTTGGGAACGAAATTCTGTATGAAAGTTCGTGTGAATATCGAGATTCGGGTGGACAAGCAATATGCGCGGCCGGTTATATAACCTCAATATTGAACGTGCGGAAACGTGTTTTATTTCTAACGTGAGTTTTTTGTCTCAGTATTACAATATTGCAAGGATTCCGTATAGAAACTTAGGGCATCCCACTGGTAATTTATTTTATTACTAAGTTAGAAAATAAGCTTTAGCGCATAGCGCTACCCAGGTGTAACGAGTAGGACGTACCATTTGGCCCTCAAATATTCATTATTAATTTTTTTCATTAAGGCAGTCCTTTATATTAGCCATTATAATGAAACAACATACCCAACTGGTATACGACCCAAATCTGAATAAAGACAAGCGTAAAAAGGGCAATGTCTGTCCCACTAGCTTTCTCCAAACAAGTCTTTCTCACAAATTCTACTGCTTTCTGGGTCCATATCTCTACAATAAAGTTAACACATACTTGTCAATATTCCCACTTCGTAAATCAGCTTGCAAACTGACAATATCCAATTGGTTAAAGACTCTTGACTATCATAGAACGGAAAAACTATTTACTTTAAACATTAACTTCAGCGAATTCTTTACGCAATCACTTTCACGCTTCCAGTCTCACTCAAGCACACATACTGTTCACACATCCACATAAACACACACAACCACACACGCACGCACATTCACACACACACGCACGCACACACGCACACACACACACGCATACACACACGCACACACACACACACACACACACATTACAATAGGCTACTTTAGTAATTACTTACCTATGTTTTTGTATATCTCTTCGTTATATCTTGTAAATCACCTAGTCTAATATAAGATCTAAGTGTATAAGTAGATCAGGGGGCCTGGTGACCTGTAACACAGGTATTCCTAGAATACCTATCTCAGGCACCAGTCTCTCACAAATGAAGTATTCCGTATTAGATTATTATAATGTAAGCGTACTGTTTGTGAAGAGAAAATAAATACATATTATTATTATTATTATTATCAATGTAAATTACTTTAAACTTTGAATTAATTATCGCATTAAAAAAATTAAGGTAGTAAAAGAAAATTGAAGTCAGTTTTAATTTTGCTTTATAACCTTTATGATCATCATAACCACATCAGTAGTGTCCAACGTTTGGAGCATAAATAATAATAATCTCTACGCTTAGAAGAGTTGGCAATCGCAGTATGGTACTCGTAGTACACATAAAGACGCTACTGCCAGTTCTCTGGGAAGATATCTTTCGGGACGACTTCTATATCCCCCACAGGATTAAATGGGATGGTTATATTCATCGCCATCAAGCAAAACAACGGAGACCCAACAAAAATATAAATGTGAATTGAGGGCCAAGTTTACCCGTATACGTAGCCTATATGTTGACCCAACCTCTTAGTAATATTCATGCAAAATGTGAACAAAATCCATGCAGTACTTTTTGAGTTTAGCGCGGACGTACATACAGACAATAATTCTAAAAACGATAGTTTTGGCTTCGATATCGATTGTAAATCACGTCCCAAGTCTCCTTTAAAAAATATTCAATTTACAGTTTCGACTTTCCTACGATTTTATTATTATGATATATGATATACCTATACTTAGATTGTTGACTTTAACGAAAAAGGAAGTGAGATTTAAATGGGTGCCAAGTTCAATGGTCAGTCCTAAAATATACTTATAACAACATAAAATATTTTATACCAACTTAGAATGTAATTTCTTCTCATATCTTAGGATAATATGTTGAAACCTAAGGTCTGACTTGGTTAGTTCTTATAACTTGACTCGATAGTTCTGTTACTTAAAATTGGCTTGACACGCTACCTCATGTCTAGAGACAGTAAAAATGTACATAACGTCCAATTGATAACCTACTTAATGCTATTTTATATAGGTCTTAAATTCCTATACCATTATTCTAAATCCTAATTAGTGAATTCCAGTACAATTAAGATAAGCCATTCGAAAGTTTTGTACAAAATAGGTCTAACAGCAATTTATACCGACGGTCCCGGGTACTTCGAGTCCAATTCGGTTTCAAACCAATTCGAGTTTAACGGATGAAAATGTGGTGTGAAGCAACGGTCTTTATTCGCCTGTTCCTAAATTATTGGATACAAAATTGCTGCATGGTACAAACGCCAGCACATCAAGCTACCCCAATCTGTCAAATTTCCCCAATTGAAAGTGAACCTTAGGCTTTTGTTATAAAGTTGACAATCTAAAAAATAAATTTGACAGATTGGGGTAGCTTGATGTGCTGGCGTCTGTACCTACGTAGGGAATATTAAAGCTAGTTGGGTGGGTATTTACTGCGACATAATGTTTTACAGCTTTTGATAATTAATTGTTTTGGGACGACTAGCTAATACAAGCGGAAAGAGGTCAGTGACAGGCCCGAAGGCTTTACGTGCTGCCAATGATAATAATACTAATATCCTGGGACGTTATTTACACACAGTCGTCTGATCCCAAACTAAGCAGAGTTTGGGATCGAACCGACTGATATACTACATATACTACTTTTTCTTTTGTAAACACATACTTATATTGATAACTAGCAATGCCCCGCGGTTTCACCAGCGTTATAGTAGGTTTGGCGTAAAAGAGTAACAAACATACATACATACATATATCTATACTCACAAATAGCAATTTTGGCTGTGCACGCCGGAATAGCTCGCAAATGGTAGGTTCTTTCATACTTATTTGACACTTATCGTCATATTTTGGACAATTCACACAATATCTTTATAAATTGTAGCTTATGTGTTATTCTGATGTATAAGCTTTATTATTGTAAAGTTACATTAAAATCTATTCAGTATTTTTTAAGCGAAAGAGTAACAAACATCCATCCATACTTACAAACTTTCGTGTTTATAATATTAATAGGATTACACCCAGACTCAGGACAAACAGACATGTTCATGTACACAAATGTCTGTCCTGGGTGGGAATCAAACTCATTACCTCTGGCGTGAAAAACTAGCATTTGGCCAACCACGCCAACAGGCCCGTCAAATAAAAGTTAAAGCTGCCAATTTCCTAGAATTATTCTTAATGGAAAAACCCCAATAAAACTTGTTGCTCGGCCCGGGCTTAAAACCCAGGACCTAAACCAACAAACAGTCAATATCTATATATTTTAGAATAGAAATGAACATAGAGTGAGCACTTTACTAGATTATATAAAAATATCTCAAGTCGACATTTAAAAGCAACCTTTTACCTTTTAACAATCATAAAGGAATTCCTGTGGCTTGGAAACCAAAATGTATTCAATTTAACATTTATAAGTCGACTAGATGGCTACAAGGCTTCAATAAATTCCAGACATTTTATTTTACTTTTTTACGACGATGCGTCCTCACCGAATCTACGATTGCTATTTGCTTTACAAAAAGCTTTAGCTACAGCTTTTATTACTGGGTGGATGGAAGTACATACCTCACTTTTCATTCTTTCCATTAACAGCCTTTCCTAACTGCCGTTTTCACATTTGAACATATTCTTTACTAGCTGAGTCCCGCGGTTTCAGTCGCGTTTAACTTTATAAATTATAGCCTATGATATATAAGCTATATTACTACAAAGTTGCATCAAAATGTTATGTTGGGGGTTCAAGGGTGGTTTCATAAGAGAAACAACCGTATCGATCTAGACTTATTTATTGAATGCATTATATTCTAACACAAAATTAATAGGCAGTATAAATGGTCAGTCAGCATATTGGTAAAACATTGTTAAGGAGCATACTGACTAAATAATATAAAGGAACATACACAATAATATTATGACATACTTAATTATTACACTTCACCTCCCGGGGACAAAAAGAAAAATATATATATATTGGTAATATATATATATATATATATTTTTTTTTAAATGAGTTAATATTACAATAAAACTTAATTAAAACTTATTTCTATACATTGCAATGTTAGTACCTAATTATTACATATTTAATTTAAAAATTGATTTTAGTAGCTAAGTCATTGCCAATATGGCCTTGTCCTATTTTTATGTACTAATTCTATTTTGTTATTTTTATTTATTTTTACATTACATCCTAAATCTTCTACAACTAAATAGGGACCTCCATATGAAGCATCTAATTTACGTGTATTTTCATTTTTTAGTAGAATTAAGTCATCTTTTTTATATTTTATTGAATTCATAGTTTTATCATAAATATCTTTTCGTTTATTTTTACTTGTTAACAAATTATTTCTAGCATCGGCATGTGCTAACTGTAATCTATATTTCAGTTGTAATGGATAGTCATCAACATTATACAGTGGTTCTACACAATCAGTTATATTACTAGGTATTCGACAGAGTTGACCAAAAACAAGTTCATATGGCGTGTACTTTGTTTCAGTATGAACAGTATTATTGAAACTAAATGACCAAAAGGGTAACCAATAACTCCATGTATCCGTATGATTACCGCATTGAATTCTTAAAAATGCACCCAAATTTTTGTGAGCATTTTCGAGAGCTCCAATGGACTGATGATGGTAGGCAGTCGATGATAATTTTTCAATATTAAGAATTTTACAAACCTGTTCCATTGTAGAAGAGATAAATTCGGCTCCTCGATCTGTTGCTATTGTTTCGGGAACACCAAATTTTAGTATAAATTCTCTAACAAATGCACCTGCAATGGACACCGTTTCTTTATTTTTTAAAGGAATAGCTTGTACAAATTTAGTTAACTCACACTGTATAGTCAATATATAACAATTTCCATTCTCGTCTCTATCTAAAGGTCCTACTACATCTAAGAAAATTTTTTGGAACGACGTAGAAGCCGTAGTTGTAATTTCCATAGGTTCCTTAATGTAACGAAAGTATTTAGACTTCTGACATTTCGTACATTTTTTTACATAATTTTGGACGTCCTTATTTATATTTGGCCAATAATACCGTCTTTTAATCGTGTTAATCATTCTGCGCACCCCCGCATGACCGCTGGATGGCAATAAATGAAAGTCGTTCATAATAATATTTTTTTCGTCATCATCTGTAATTCTTTTCACACCTCTTAATACACATAATCGTGGTCCGGACCAATTACTAAGTGTGGTTATCTCTTCACAAACACTTTTAATAAATTCAATATTAGTGTTATTTTTTATTATACATATTTCGTCTATATGTATCATTTCGCAAAATTCACTTAATTTCTGCACAAATTCGGCTCGCGAAAAGTGTGCCTTAAAATCAAGATTTATATATAAGGTCTTTTTAGACTCTATAAACACAAAACACTCTACTTCTTTAGTTATTAAATATTTTTCTCTGTAATATTTTAGCTTACTGCTCTCAACCAAACACATTTCTACAGAATCACACGGTTTTCCTAATATTTCCACAACTCTTGGGTGATCAGGCCAATCGTTAATGGATTTATTAAGAATCGTTTCATCCCCAACCTTTTTTACTCCATTCATTCTCTTCTTTTGCGCTCTGGTCGTTACAGCCATAACTTGTTCATTCATACTCTTCAACTCATCAGATGTAATACATACTCTGGACAAAGCATCTGCCACGACATTATCTTTACCTTTCACATAAATTATCTTAAAATTATATTCTTCTAGAGTTAATCTGAATTTTAATAGTCTACTAGAGGGATCTCGCATGCCGAACAAATACACTAACGGTTTGTGGTCGGTCATAATGGTAAACCTATTTCCATACAAATAGGGTCTAAAATATTTGACCGACCATACTATGGCTAACAATTCCTTTTGTATGGTAGGATAGTTCATTTCGGCTTTGTTTAATGGTCTACTAGCATAAGCAACTGGTCTTAAATCTTTGTTACACAATACAGATCCGATAGCCGTGCCTGAAGCATCTGTCTGTAAGATAAATTCGTGATTCTCAGAGAAATCGGGATATTGTAAAATAGGTGAAGACATTAGAGCACCTTTTAAAGTTTCAAATGCGTTTTGACATTCTTTTGTCCATAAAAATGGTACATTTTTACGACATAATTTATTCAAAGGTAGTGCAATATCTGAAAAATACCTAATAAATTTACGGTAATAATTGCAAAAAGCTACAAATCGTTTTATTTCATCGACTGATTTTGGAACTGGGTATTTCTCTAATACTCTTGTCTTTTCCGGATCAGGTAAAACACCTTTTTCAGAGACTATGTGACCCAAATATAAAATTTCCTTCTTTAAAAACTCACATTTCGTTGGATTAAGCTTTAAATTGACTTTTCTGAGTCTTTCCATTATACTTATTAAATTTTGATTATGACTAGACAAGTTTCTTCCAAATACAATTAAATCATCTTGGTACACTAGACATTTTTCGTATGTTAATCCGGACATTGCTACAGACATCATACGGCTAAAGGCGTTAGCACTAGTTTTGAGGCCCATTGGTAGGCGTTTCATTGAAAATTGGCCTGTATTTGTGGTAAAGGCTGTTAATTTACGAGAATTAGGTTCTAAACTTACTTGATAATATCCTTGGTGTAAATCAAGGTGAGTAAAATAAATGGCACCGGATAAAGAATCTAATATTTCGTTAATATTTGGTAAGGGAAATTTATCGTTACAAATAACTTCGTTCAATTTTCTATAATCTATGACTAGACGCCATTTATTTTCACTTCCTTTGCTACTCTTCTTAGGCACTAATAAAATTGGACTTGACCATTCACTATTTGTCTCTTCAATAATATCATCTTGTAACATTTTATTAATTTGTCTGGCTATCTCTGGTTTTAATGCCTGTGGTAATCTGTAGGGCTTTACGTAAACTGGTGTTGAATTTGGCTTAATGACTATAGACTGCTCATAAATATTTGTCGTAGTTAATTTGTCGCCATCTAAGTAAAAAACATCTGAATACTTAGCGCATATTGCCTCAATTGACTGTTTCTCATCTTTGTGTAAATAATTTAAATTTAATTCAGATAATAAGGTTTTAACTCTTGTAACATTCAAGTTATTTTTATTAAATGTACATATATCATAAGTATTCAATGGTTGTAAAGTAGGGTTAAAGGATTCTAAATCTATGTCTCTATCGCTAACATTTAATATCTTAACTGGAATCCTGTTATTTCGTACCTTTGTTATCGTATTTGCCAGAAAAACATCCTTTGTTAGCTCTCTTCCACATACAACTACCTCCTGATTACAGCTTTCATTCACAAAAATAAAATGTATGGATTCAGAACGTGCTGGTACTACAATAGAATTTTTGTTTCTGTCGCTTTCTCCTATAAAATGTAAATAATGTGTTTTTCCGTAACTAGTAAGGGATAAAATATTTGTATCTAAATTTATGTTAGCATGAAATTTCTCTAAAAAATCTAAGCCTATTATTCCATCAGCTTTTAATGGTAATGAGTTAAAAACTAGAAAGTTATGTTTAAATAAGACATTATCGTGTTTTAAAGTTAAATTTACAGAGCCTTGAGAACGGCACTGGCCGCCTATTCCATTAATTAGAGTATTATCGCTTTGTATTGTCACATTTTTTGGCAAAGTATTACTTTTAATTACTGATAATGTAGCACCCGTATCAACCAACCAACAATAATTAATATTTCCAATATAAAAACTGACGTACTTTGCATCACCTTGGTAGGATAATACAAAGTGGTTAATCTCGAAAAAACTGATTGGTTACATTGTCGTTTTGGCCGCATTTTTGTGTATCCTCCGTTTTATGGACTGGATACATATTTTGGCCTCGCCTTTGGCTGATGTGGCCTCTGGAGCCTCTATTACCTCGCTGTTGGTTATTAAACGAGCGGTAATTCCCTTTACAATTACTATGAAAACCTCGACCACGATTAAAAGAAGTATTATAAGCTTGCTGTCCGCGAGAATAATTATTATAATATTGACTACGAACAGTGCCTCTTTGGTAACCCTGAGAGGGTCTCGTTTTAGAACGAAAGTGTCCATTTTTAGATGCATGCAAAATGTTACCTGACGACGATGGTTGACATGAAGACACCTCCTCGTCCTTAGCAGCTTGGATGGCATCTTTTAGACTAGTGAAGCCACGTGCGGACACTATGGTGCTCTGCTTCGTGTTACGCAGACCGTCTGAAAACCGTTTTATAGCAAACGTTTCATTCAAGGGTTTTAATAATTTAAATGCCTCCGATTTGCCATCTGCTTGAGCGATTGTCAGTTCAGTGAACAGCTTTTCTACGTCACCGCCATAGTCCTCTATCGATCTGGAACCCTGATGGACATTTTGTAGCTGGGTTTGCAAGGCTATAAAAGACTTCTTTGGTAAAAGATATTTATTTAAATCGGTAACTAATTCTTTTATTGTGGTATAGGTCCCAGAAATACGTAACTTAGCGTTATCATTAAGCCTACTTTTTAAAATGAAAGTGATCAATAGGGCCTTACCTTTATCATCAATCATATCGCCATACATTTCCACGGAATCTATCAATCGCCTAGTCGTCGCGTCGCTACCGTCCATAACTGGAATCAAGCTACACGCTACCTTAAGGTCAAACTCCATCTTTGATAAGTCTAGCCTATCGGGAAAAATACACAATTTATTTATTTCCTCGTACTTCCTTTTTATCTTTTCATAAATTTCTACTACCAATGGTAGGTCGATTTCCTTACTGTTTTTTAATATTAAATACAATTCACAGCATTTTTCAAAAATATTTTTCGATTCTAATAACTTATTTGTAACAATATTACCCTTATACCTAGCTTGCCCCTTCTTAACTAGATAATTTCTAATTCCTACCAAAACATCATAATTTTCTAATAAACTATCAATCATAATTCATATAATCTAAAAATATAACAACATTCTAATTATTACGACACTTAATTGGATCGACAAACAGAAAACATATTGCGAAATGACCAACGCTGCATTTCAGTTTCCGGACGGCCTCACATTACTGAGTCACAATGCACGATTTTAGAACAATTAGGTAAACGCTATTTACTAAAAAAAAATGTATTGGAATGATGTGTGGAATGTAGATACATTACGATTGGTTAGTAGTACCTTCTTCAGTTCGCCCTCTTATGGAAGCCCTTATCCTTTGAATTGCACGGAGCCCAATTTCCTCCTGTATCCACGCGCGATGACAATTTCGGTAGGCTCGTAGACCAATGTATAGTGCGACGATTGCGAGTATGGCCAAGACGACGTACATCACCACGCTAAGTCTCTCCACGTTGCCACTAATGTCCCTCAATTTGGCATCATTATTTCCGGCTGCATTTTGATTTATGAAAACTTCTTCTTTTTGAATACCCGAACGACACATTTTAGTATATTATAGCAGCTGAAATTAATGCTGGAAAAAAAATTATCTAAAAAAAGTATTGATTCTACTTTGAACTGACAACCCCCTTAGCAGACACCTTAAGCAGGGTCGCCATGTTATGTTGGGGGTTCAAGGGTGGTTTCATAAGAGAAACAACCGTATCGATCTAGACTTATTTATTGAATGCATTATATTCTAACACAAAATTAATAGGCAGTATAAATGGTCAGTCAGCATATTGGTAAAACATTGTTAAGGAGCATACTGACTAAATAATATAAAGGAACATACACAATAATATTATGACATACTTAATTATTACACTTCAAAAATCCGTCCGGTAGTTTTAACGTGAAAGTAACGTTAGTGAGTATAGATGTATAGATTTTTGTTATTCTTATAAAAATCTATACATCTATACTCACTAACTTTAGCATTTATAATATTAGTAGGATTTTCCTATCTGCATTTAGGACGAGACCGATGTTAGTTATGCAATATTTATAGATATCTACCACAACTATGCCCAATCGATTTATTTTTGTGAATAAACCTGTTTTAGTAAAGTCAGAAACATAATCAGAATCGTTTATTTGTTAGAACATGGTAATATTGATGTTTCATAATTATGCTCTACATCCTACTAATATAATAAATGTGAAAGTTTGTGAGTGTGTGACTGTGTGAGTGTCTATGTTTGTTACTTCTTCACGTCCAAACGACTGGAGCGATTTTAATAAAATTTGGTATGAAATTAGCTGACACCCTGGATTAACACACGGCACAGCTAAAATTCTATAAATTTCAAACTGTCGAAAATCAATGCCTATTAAATTACCGAGATGAACAGACTATTTTTATCATTTATTTACTGGATAGTAATTTAAATTCTGCTTAGTTTGTAGGAGGAAATAAAAGAATACGAAACTTTGATCTCTACCCGGGTCGTTACCGACCCAGAAAGAATAACGAATGTCCTTCAAATGACAACGTCGTGAAATTTTTGGGCCAGGCCAATATACAGCGGTGGACGACATCGGGCTGTTGATGATATTGCCAATTGTAGTATTGTATCCTTTTTATACGTATTCATGGAAAGCTTGAAAGGGTCTCGCAACTAGGGATTTTTTGTAAACAATCTTGAGATAACAATCGTTCAACTTAAGTGAAACTGTGATAGATACAATCGAACACAAATTCTTTGTCACTTAATGTACTTGAAAACTTCGTTTAAACGAGGCACTCACTTTATAAAATGGTTTTATTGAACAAAATAAATGATTATATCCTGTAGGTTTGACTAAAACAAAATATCGGACTGTCACAAATTATGGACCTACATTTTGTCTAAATACGGGCTTCCGATTTGTGATTTATCTCTGAATGATTGTGCAGAGATCTAAAAATAAGCGTACTGCAGCGATGGGCAGATTCAATTTATTGGAACTTCCTGAGTAAATGTCTATATACGTCCATGTTATGTTCCCTACCCACGTTTCACCAGCTGTGTTCGGTCCAATGGGGACTAGTTTTGATTGGAATTTACTGGGCACATTTCCAAGTCCTGGATATACGTGCGAGAAAAAATGTTCAGGAAATATTGGAATTTAAAATGTTTTAAATTCACACTTAAAACATTTAACATTCCTGACGACAAGGTTTACATTTTACAATGGTTATAACTAACAATTTTAAACCTTAAGTTAGAATGCAAAATGCAAACGTAATCATCGTCATGTAAGGAATGTTAAACATTCCTAACATGACGAAATTTACGTTGGCTTTCGAAAATCATTAATTGAGTCGTGAAAATATCTGGCTTGCTTTCTATAAGAGAGAGAGAGACAGACAGAGAAACATGCGCACGCCGCACAGCTGCAAAAAGTGTCGTGGCAACTTTTCGTAATAGGATTTGCAACCGGCAGCAAGAACAGGGTCTATGCTACCGGAGGTTACGGCTCTAGAGACAGGAACCTCCTGACAATGCTTTATACTTTATTGTTATTATTATTTGTTAATACACTAGCAGCTTTATGAGCTGATGCGTGTATATCACTACCATTGTAACTTGTCAGTAGTATAATATTTGTCGAGTCTGTTTTTAAAACTGTTCACTTCTTTGCTTATTAATGTAGAGCGAAAATTGCAGCAATAGTCCACCTTACCAAGTTTCAACTTACCTAGCTTCAACAGTACAGCTCTTATAGTTTCGGAAAAAAGTGGCTGTGACATACGGACGGCCAGACAGACATTACGAATCTAAAAGGGTTCCGTTTTTTGCCATTTGGCTACGGAAACCTGTATACACTCAACAAAAATAATCGTCGTGAAAATATCTGGCTTGCTTTCTATAAGAGAGAGAGACAGACAGAGAAACATGCGCACGCCGCACAGCTGCAAAAAGTGTCGTGGCAACTTTTCGTAATAGGATTTGCAACCGGCAGCAAGAACAGGGTCTATGCTACCGGAGGTTACGGCTCTAGAGACAGGAACCTCCTGACAATGCTTTATACTTTATTGTTATTATTATTTGTTAATACACTAGCAGCTTTATGAGCTGATGCGTGTATATCACTACCATTGTGACTTGTCATTAGTAAAATGTTTGTCGAGTCTGTTTTTAAAACTGTCACTTCTTTGCTTATTAATGTAGAGCGAAAATTGCAGCAATAGTCCCTAAAACCGGAGCTGTCGAGGATAGATACTCAAACCCCTGGAGTGAGTTGATGGCTTCAGTGAATGCCTTCTTGATTGGGCCGGATAGGTAAAGGGCGACGTTTAGGCAGACTTTCCAACATCAAATAAGCAGTTGCTTATTGAAGACTAAAAAGAAGAAGCTGTCTTTGTGACTAGTTAGTCACAAAGACAACTTCTTCTTTTTTATTCTTCTTTTAAAAAGACAACGCCCGCTCTAGGCAATCTAATCCCTGTGTCGCGGGGTGCTTTACAAACATATAATAGACGGACACAAATTAGATCCAGACTCAGAACAACTATTTATGGGTTACAGAAATAGTTGTCCGGCGTGGGCCACGAACCCGCGACACGGAGAGGCGAGGCGACTGTCTTAGCTGCTCACCACACGCGTGGTTTTAAAATCATTTATGTTTAAAGTTAGTAAAACATACGCTGCAACTTCCACTGTATCTTACACCATGTTCCACAAATGAGATTAGTGCCATCGTGTATAAAAATGGTCCCTAAAACCGGGGCTGTCACAACTCTGGACTGAGTGACGGACCGGTTGGGATGGTTGGCAGATAGGTACTTGCTTTTCACACTGCAAGTCGTGGTTTCGATTCCCACGCGCGACTGATATTAGTGTGCACCAATATATCTGATTGTTCTGAGTCTGGGTGTAATTATCTATATACCTAAGTATGTTTTTACAAAACAAAAGTAGTATATGTAGTTATCTGATTTCCATAGTACAAGCTCTTCTCTCTGATTAGTTTGGGATCAGAGGACCGTGTGTGAATATTGTCGCAGAATATAAAAAGAAGTTACTTAGCTGTGACTTTATTTTGCTAGATGGCTGAAGTTCTCGCTCACCTATATCTTACGGATGTGAGCTTACTAATCTAACCGTAAACATTGTGTACAAAAATATCTGTACAACGTTTTATATGTTGAACACGTCTATGTATATAAATAAACCCAAAAAACACGTTCAATTTGTATTTTTTTCGGAACGAAGTTCTTTATGAAAGTTTGTGTGAATATCGAAATTCGGGTGGACAAGCAATGTGCGCGGCCGGTTATATAACCTCAATATTGAACGTGCGGAAACGTGTTTTATTTCTAACGTGAGTTTTTTTGTCTCAGTATTACAATTTTGTAAGGATTCCGTATAGAAACTTAGGGAATCCCACTGGTAATTTATTTTATTACCTACTAAGTTAGAAAATAAGCTTTAGCGCATAGCGCTACCCAGGTGTACCAAGTAGGCGGTACCATTTGGCCCTCAAATATTCATTATCAATGTAAATTACTTTAAACTTTGAATTGATATCTCTCGGGACGACTTCTATATCCCCCACAGGATTAAATGGGATGGTTATATTCATCACCATCAAGCAAAACAACGGAGACCCAACAAAAATATAAATGTGAAATGAGAGCAAAGTTCAATATTATGATATATGCTTAGATTGTTGACTTTAACGACAAAAGAAGTGAGATTGAAATGGGTGCCAAGTTCAATGGTCAGTCCTGAAATATACTTATAACAACATAAAATATTTTATACCAACTTAAAATGTAATTTCTTCTCATATCTTAGGATAATATGTTGAAACCTAAGGTCTGACTTGGCTAGTTCTTAAAACTTGGCTCGCCAGTTCTGTTACTTAAAATTGGCTTGACACGCTACCTCATGTCTAGATAGAGTAAAAGACATACCGTCCAATTGATAACCTACTTAATGCTATTTGATATAGGTCTTTAATTCCTATACCATTATCCTAAATCCTAATTAGTGAATTCCAGTACAATTAAGATAAGCCGTTTGAAAGTTTTGTACAAAATAGCTCTAACAGGTATTTATACGGAAGGCCCCGGGTACTTCCAGTACAATTCGGTCTCAAACCAATTTCAGTTTAACGGGTGATAATGTGGTGTGAAGCAACAGTCTGTATTCGCCTGTTCCAAAATTATTGGATACAAAATTGCTGCATGGTACAGACGCCAGCACATCAAGCTACCCCAATCAATCAAATTTCCCAAATTGAAAGTGAGCCTTAGGCTTTTGTTATAAAGTTGAAAATCTAAAAAAGAAATTTGACAGATTGGGGTAGCTTGATGTGCTGGCGTCTGTACCTACGTAGGGAATATTAAAGCTAGTTGGGTGGGTATTTACTGCGACATAATGTTTTACAGCTTTTGATAATTAATTGTTTTGGGACGACTAGCTAATACAAGCGGAAAGAGGTCAGTGACAGGCCCGAAGGCTTTACGTGCTGCCAATGATAATAATACTAATATCCTGGGACGTTATTTACACACAGTCGTCTGATCCCAAACTAAGCAGAGTTTGGGATCGAACCGACTGATATACTACATATACTACTTTTTCTTTTGTAAACACATACTTATATTGATAACTAGCAATGCCCCGCGGTTTCACCAGCGTTATAGTAGGTTTGGCGTAAAAGAGTAACAAACATACATACATACATATATCTATACTCACAAATAGCAATTTTGGCTGTGCACGCCGGAATAGCTCGCAAATGGTAGGTTCTTTCATACTTATTTGACACTTATCGTCATATTTTGGACAATTCACACAATATCTTTATAAATTGTAGCTTATGTGTTATTCTGATGTATAAGCTTTATTATTGTAAAGTTACATTAAAATCTATTCAGTATTTTTTAAGCGAAAGAGTAACAAACATCCATCCATACTTACAAACTTTCGTGTTTATAATATTAATAGGATTACACCCAGACTCAGGACAAACAGACATGTTCATGTACACAAATGTCTGTCCTGGGTGGGAATCAAACTCATTACCTCTGGCGTGAAAAACTAGCATTTGGCCAACCACGCCAACAGGCCCGTCAAATAAAAGTTAAAGCTGCCAATTTCCTAGAATTATTCTTAATGGAAAAACCCCAATAAAACTTGTTGCTCGGCCCGGGCTTAAAACCCAGGACCTAAACCAACAAACAGTCAATATCTATATATTTTAGAATAGAAATGAACATAGAGTGAGCACTTTACTAGATTATATAAAAATATCTCAAGTCGACATTTAAAAGCAACCTTTTACCTTTTAACAATCATAAAGGAATTCCTGTGGCTTGGAAATCAAAATGTATTCAATTTAACATTTATAAGTCGACTAGATGGCTAAAAGGCTTCAATAAATTCCAGACATTTTATTTTACTTTTTTACGACGATGCGTTCTCACCGAATCTACGATTGCTATTTGCTTTACAAAAAGCTTTGGCTACAGCTTTTATTACTGGGCGGATGGAAGTACATACCTCACTTTTCATTCTTCCCATTAACAGCCTTTCCTAACTGCCGTTTCCCCATTTGAACGTATTCTTTACTAGGTAAACCCCGCGGTTTCAGCCGCGTTTAACTTTATAAATTAACGTAAAAGCTCCTATTACCGCCAGTTTTAGCTGTCTTAGGATTCAGTTTAAAAAAATAGATATAAACTGTTATGTTAGGAAATATGTTATAATTTTTATTTAATATCAACAAAGTATTCTTTTCATTTCAGTACTTAAAATCAATGTTCAATAACGCAATATTTACTAAATAATGATTTAATCCAAAAGAGTAGTTGATTCTATTACCGACCTATAGAATGCGGCAAGATTCTATTACCGATTTTTCAACTTCTTTTACCGACCGCTACGAAGATGTCACTTCTTCTATACTATTAAATAAAATAAAAAAATCTTTTTCTATAATAACCACAGTTATGAGATCAACAATATTACAATATGAACATAATTATTTATAGCAACGCTTAGAGAACTTAGTTTTTGTTATTTTTATTAATAAAAAAATTAATCAATCTCAGAAAATAGGTGGTCTTCAAATAATTAAAGCTTACTTTTTCATTTCCGACATACCTACTAATTAGATATTATAAATCAATACCAAAAATATTTTTATCTGTAATACAATCACAAAATACCTTTATAATAGGTCAATTTTATAATAACACCTTTATAATTCGCTCAATACCGAAGCCGACCCCAAGGTGCTTGGGAATAATAAGGCTAGGAGAAGAGAGAGAGACGATATAGAATTTAATTCTTCGAAAGAAGCTTTAAAAAGTTACATGGCCCTCATTCCGTCCCGCCATTTTTATTTGATTTGAAAACATTTGAAATAAAGCCTATGCCATGAAGTCATGAATGAAACTGGATAGCAAATATTATATTACACTAGCTGTGCCCCGCGGTTTTACCCGCGTTAAACTTTATAAATTATCACAGCTCCTCCCCCGCAGGTGATAGCGTGATAATATATAGCCTCTATGTTGACCCGACCTCTTTGTAATATTCATGCAAAATTTGAACTAAATCCATGCAGTACTTTCTGAGTTTAGCCCGGACATACATACAGACAAACAGATAAACAGACAAAAATACTAAAAACGATATTTTTGGCTTCGATATCGATTGTAAATCACGCTCCAGGTATACTTTCAAAAAAATATTCAATGTACAGTTTTGGCTTTCCTACGATTTTATTAAATGTATAGATTAATAATATGGCCTGTGACAAAATCTCTCAAAACGTCACGTTAGCAAGAAATAAGGCAATTTGTTCAAAAATATACATTTTGTTTTTGTGTACTGTAATATTACCAAAAATATCGTCACAGCTGTGAGTCGGTAATAGAATCAAGTATGAAGGTTACAATATTCTATTAGCGACCAATAAAATTAATAATAAACAGATAAAATATCCGTTTTATGGAATACTGTTAAATTCGATCTCATTGCTATACTATTTCTTTTAGTCTCAGTTAGGCTTTAAGTCAGATAATAATGGTTATTTACAGTATAATATCATTATAATAATAGGGATATTGTCTAATGTTGAATCGAGTTTTACACAAAAACTTTAAGAAATAGCTGTGTCGTTAA
This sequence comes from Pseudoips prasinana, assembly GCA_951640165.1. Taxonomy (NCBI): domain Eukaryota; kingdom Metazoa; phylum Arthropoda; class Insecta; order Lepidoptera; family Nolidae; genus Pseudoips; species Pseudoips prasinana. The sequence goes on from OX621246.1 coordinate 32,695,867, forward strand.
TAGAGCTTACGAAGTGAAATAATTTTAAGAATTGTACAAGAAAGAAATAAAATCAAATGAGGTAGTTTGTGATAGATATTATTTAAAACTTCTAAATGTTCCTAAAAATTTAACAACGCCATGGGTCGTTATTAGAATCAAGTTTTGAAATTTGGTTTCTATTACCGCCTTAAATTGAAACATCATTTTATAACACAAAAACCAATAAGAAGTATTATATTAAGAGTTAGTTTAGAAAACAAATATATACTTTACAGTTGTAATGTGATATCAAGAAGACAAATCCATACTTAGTGTGTTATTTTCCTTAAGTAATATTTAGGTGTACTTACGTGGCCAGAGGCGCGACACTATGAAACGTGCGTCAATTTCGGGCGCGTCCCACTCATTGTCAAATAATTTCTTTCTCTGGCTATTTACACACATAAACTTTACTTCTTTTGTTGCCCAATAAAAATAAATAACTAATTTTTAAGGTATGACTTGTCTGGAACCCTGTATTATGTTTAATATGAGTAAGTTAAAAATTAGAGCGTTAATAGAGTACACTTTTTAGGGGGTCGTTAATAGGAGCTTTTACGTTATAGCCTATGATATATAAGCTATATTACTACAAAGTTGCATCAAAATCCGTTCGGTAGTTTTAACGTGAGAGGATAACAAAAATCTATACACATACTTTCGCATTTATAATAAATATTAGTGGGATTTTCCTCTCTGCATTTAGGACGAGACCGATGTTAGTTATGCAATATTTATAGATATCTACCACAAGTATGCCCAACCGTTTTATATTTGTGGATAAACCTGTGTTTGTGGAGTCAGAAACAGGATCAGAATCGTTTATTTGGTAGAACATGGTAATATTGGTGTTTCATAATTATGCTCTACATCCTACTAATATTATAAATGCGAAAGTTTGTGAGTGTGTGAGTGTGTGACTGTGTGAGTGTGTATGTTTGTTACATTTCACGACTGGAGCGATTTTGATAAAAATAAAAATAAAATAAAATAAAATCTTTTTATTTCAGACACTTGGCCCATAATATTGTTAGTAAATTACATCTTAAAAACTGTGTTAGTAACAAAAAGTAATTAATTTAATTTAAATATCTGCCACATTCTGGGGCTCCAGGTACACGCACTTGTACTTGAACCCAGTGCCCCAGAATGGGACTGTCTATCTTCTGTCTATGCCTAGTAAATGACCGAGATGAACAGACTATTTTTATCATTTATTTATTGGATAGTTATTGAAATTCTGCTTAGTTTGTAGGAGGAAATAAAAGAATACGAAACCTTGATATCTAGTCGGGTCGTTACCGACCCAGAAAGAATAACGAATATCCTTCAAATGGCAACGTCGTGAAACCTTTGGGCCAGGCCAATATACAGCGGTAGACAACATCGGGCTGTTGATGATATTGCCAATTGTAGTATTGTATCCTTTTTATACGTATTCATGATTAGCTTGAGAGGGTCTCGCAATTAGGGATTTTTCGTAAACAATCTTGAGCTAACAATCTTTCAACTTAAGTGAAACTGTGATAGATAAAATCGGACACAAATTCTTTGTCACTTAATGAACTTGGAAACTTCGTTTAAACGAGGCACTTACTCTATAAAATGTTTTACTTGAACAAAATAAATGATTATATCCTCTAGGTTTAACTAAAACAAAATATCGGACGGTCTCAAATTATGGATCTGACCTACATTTTGTCTAAATACGGGCGTTCGATTTGTGATTTATCTCTGAATGATTGTGCAGAGATCTAAAAATAAGCGTACTGCAGCGATGGGCAGATTTAATTTATTGGAACTTCCTAAGTAAATGTCTATATACGTCCATGAATTTATGTTTCCTACCCACGTTTCACCAGCTGTGTTTGGTCCAATGGGGACTAGTTTTGATTGGAATTTACTGGGCACATTTCCAAGTCCTGGATATACGTGCGATAAAAAATGTTCACGAAATGTTGGAATTTAAAATGTTCAAATTCAAAATTTAAGCATTTAACATTCCTGACGACAAGGTTTACATTTCACAATGGTATTAACTAACAATTATAAAATCGAACCCACTAAGGCCAGTAACTCCAGAAGAGTTTGGGTATCTATACTCGACAGCTCCGTTTTGAGGGACCATTGCTGCAATTTTCGCTCTACATTAATAAGCAAAGAAGTAAACAGTTTAAAAACAGACTCCACAAACATTTTACTACTGACAAGTGACACACAAATGTAGTGATATACACGCATCAGCTCATAAAGCTGCTAGTCTAACAAACAATATAATTTGAGTTTAACGGATGAAAATGTGGTGTGAAACAACGGTCTTTATTCGCCTGTTCCCAAATTATTGGATACAAAATTGCTGCATGCTACAGACTCCAGCACATCAAGCTACCCCAATCTGTCAAATTTCCCCAATTGAAAGTGAACCTTAGGATTTTGTGATAAAGTTGAAAATCTATAAAAGAAATTTGACAGATTAAGGTAGCTTGATGTGCTGGCGTCTGTACTTACGTAGTCATTATTAAAGCTAGTTGGGTGGGTATTTACTGCGACAAAATGTTTTACAGCTTTTGATAATTAATTGTTTTGGGACGACTAGCTAATACAAGCGGAAAGAGGTCAGCGACAGGCCCGAAGGCTTTACGTGCTGCCAATGAAAATAATACTATCCTTGGACATTATTTACGCACGTTCATCTGATCCCAAACTAAGCAGAGCTTATACTACAGAAACCTGATAATTGATATACTACATCATTTTTCTTTTGTTAATACATACTTATACAGATATTTACACGCAGACTCAGGACAAACAGACACACAAATATCTGTCCTGGGTGGGAATCGAACTCATGACCTACGGCGTGAAAAACTAGCATTTGGCCAACCACACCAACAGGCCCGTCAAATAAAAAGTAAAGCTGCCATTTTCCTAGAATGATTCTTAATAGAAAAACCCCAATAACACTTCGTGCTCGGCCCGGGCTTAAAACCCAGGACCTAAACCAAAGAAACATTTAATATCTTTATATTTTAGAATAGAAATGAGCATAGAGTGAGCACTTTTCTACTACTGATTGTATAAAAATATCTAAAGTCTTCATTTAAAAGCAACCTTTTACCTTTTAACAATCATAAAGAAATTCCTGTGGCTTAGAAACCAAAATGTATTCAATTTAACATTTATAAGTCGACTAGATGGCTAAAAGGCTTCAATAAATTTCAGACATTTTATTTTACTTTTTTACGACGATGCGTCCTCACCGAATCTACGATTGCTATTTGCTTTACAAAAAGCTTTGGCTACAGCTTTTATTACTGGGCGGATGGAAGTACATACCTCACTTTTCATTCTTTCCATTAACAGCCTTTCTTAACTGCCGTTTTCCCATTTGAACGTATTCTTTACTAGCTGAGCCCAGCGATTTCAGCCGCGTTTAACTTTATAAATTATAGCCTATGATATATAAGCTATATTACTACAAAGTTGCATCAAAATCCGTCCGGTAGTTTTAACGTGAAAGAATAACAAAAATCTATACATCTATACTCACTAACTTAAGCATTTATAATATTAGTAGGATTTTCCTATCTATAATAATATATAACTAACATATACAAAATAACAAAATATATAACTAACATCGGTCTCGTCCTAAATGGACGAGACCGATGTTAGTTATGCAATAAAAAAATAAATAAAAATAAAAAAGGTTTTTATTCACGTAGACTTTAAAAAAGCGCTTGTAAATAGTCAGAACATGTTTGTAGTAATATAGTTGTATACATTAGATATTATTTCTAGTAACATAGATATTTAGGTACATCTTGTATGAAAACATTTATAAAATTTATTTTATTACAGAAATGATATTTAGCTAGCTCGTATCAAGTTATTGTCAAGAGATTATGTTTAATTATCTAGTTTAAGTCTAATAGTTTTACTACATATTGTCAATGGTTGTGTCTATATTAAAGGTATTATTATTATGACGGACCTTGTGTTAATAACGACGGTCGCGCTTTAATGCTACTACCGGATCCAATGCGCCCCAACTGAGAAGACCCAGCGAAACAAACTCAGTGGGTTCATCTACTACCGGTTTCAACACGACCCAGTTGAGACGGTCCGGCGAAACATAACGAACGGTTAAATAAAACTTGGCTAATCATAGACCATTGTGTTGCACAATTTCTTACCGGACACGGCAATTTTAAAAGTAAATTGTATAGTGTAAGGCAGGGAGTTCTGTAGCTGTAGAACCCAGAGTAAAACTATCCAAACACTGTATGGTACGAATGTATATTTTTGATTAAACTTAGCCTACTTATATCTACATTTCTCATAGTACAAGAGGTATGCGTTTAAGGAGATCATATTTAATAATTTATCGAAGACAGGTATATCTAAAATATTTTTGCTATAACGCGGGCAAGGCCCGCGCGGTACAGCGCGTGCGCCTCATATAAAAACATGTGGCATGAACTCAGTAGTATCAGTTCCCGGTCGGCACCGCGGTGTTCGGACGTCTATGCTTTCACATATTATGTATTGCAGCTACAGTGGTCCCCCCTTAGCGAAGCGTACTGGAGGCTTGACAGCTCTGCCGGATCTCGTCCTGTAGTGCTGATCTTGGGATGTTAACGTTGCCGCTGCAGGTGTAGAAGGGATATCCGTGGTAGGTGCACCGTCGCTGACATCAGTATTTTGCTCAGTACTCAGAATATACGCCGGCTTCAAGCGATCGATGGATACGTTGATAGTACGAGTCGGTAATCTAATCTTAAAGTATTTCTCGCTTCTCTCCAGAACTGGATACGGCCCCTCGTAGGGACGTTGCAGCGGTTTACGTACGGCATCAATACGTAGAAATACGGATTCACAGGTACGGAGATCTCGGTGCACAAAAATGTTTTTGTTGTTGCTATGCGGTACGTAGGCTGGTGTCAGCTGAGTGATAACGCGGTGTAGTTTGTCGACGTACGTATAGTCCATCTTCGTACTTGCAGGTGATGGTGTGAGAAAATCTCCTGGCAAGCGTAATGCTTGCCCGTAGGTCAGCTGCGCTGCGCTTGTGTTTGTGTCCATGCGGGTGGCGGCACGAAGTCCCATGAGTACTGTAGGTAGTTCCTCGAACCACTTGCTACATGTTGATAGCCTTGCCATCAGTGCAGCTTTCAGCGAGCGGTGCCACCGTTCTATAATCCCGTTACTCTGCGGGTGATAGGCAGTAGTACGGGCTTTCTCGGCACCGACCAAACGCGTTAATTCGAGAAACAACAGACTCTCAAATTGTCTTCCTTGGTCTGTTGTTATGGTGACGGGTGAACCGAACCGTGTTATCCATGCTTCGTAGACGGTCTTCGCTACTGTCTCAGCCGATATTTCTTGTATGGGGATAGCTTCGGGCCAGCGAGTCGCGCGATCTATCATGGTAACTAGGTACCGATGTCCGTTCGCCGATGGTGGTAGCGGGCCAACTATATCTATGTGTAGGCATTGGAATCGTGTGCTTTGCGGCAACGATGCGATATTGCTGTAGGTATGTCGTTGTACTTTGGATTGTTGACACGCAGTACATCCTTTAGCCCAACGTCCGATGTCCGTGTTCATCGAAGGCCAGAAGAACCTTTCTTGTATGAGTTTTCGCGTTGTACGGATACCGGGATGACTCACGTTATGTACAGCGTTGAACGCGGCTCGTCGCAAATCAGCTGTTATATACGGGCGTATGTTGCTCGTAGATACTTCGCAGTAGACTCGTTGGTTTGTCGTAGGTATAGCGATACTTTTAAGTGCGATGTTCGTTTGTTTGAGCAGTTCGGGTAGTGACATATCTTTTTGTTGAGCGGCCGCTAGCTGCGTATAGTCGATCGAAGTAGGTATTTCTATCGCCTCAATTCTCGACAGGGCATCGGCAACTGCGTTGTTTATACCGCTCACGTGACGTATGTCCGTAGTAAATTCGCTTATGAATGACAGTTGGCGGGCTCGGCGTTGTGTGTCATTGTCCGATGGCGGCTTGAGAATTGCGTAAGTCAGTGGTTTGTGGTCCGTGTAGATAGTGAGTTCTCTTCCCTCGAACATTTTTCTGAAATGTTTTATTGCCATGTAGATTGATGTTAGCTCTCGATCGAATGTACTGTATCGTTTTTGCGCGTCGGAGAATTTCTTGGAGAAGTAGCCGAGAGGTACCCATTTGTTATTTATGCGTTGTTGAAGTACCGAGCCTGCAGACTTGTTTGAGGCATCGCACATGATTGACATCGGATGGTCGACGGATGGTGATGGATGAGCGAATAGTTGCGTTCTGCATGCTAGCTTTACAGGCTTCGAATGCTTGCAGGGCTTCAGTAGACCAGTTGATTTTTGATTTGTCACGTCTCTTTGAGTTGTGTAGGAAGGCGTTGAGTGGGGCTTGAATGAGAGCGGCGTTCGGTGTGTTGTCACGGTAAAAGTTGACCATACCGAGAAACCGTCGGAGTTCTTCGATGGTCTCCGGTTTCGGGTAATCCGCAATTACCTTGACTTTCTCGTACGGCGGCTTGATTCCTTCACTCGACACGTCGTAACCGAGGAATTTCACGTTCTCTTGGGCAAATACGCATTTTGATGGATTGATCGTAATTCCGAATTCGTCTAGTCGTTGTAGGACGATCCGTAGGTCTTGATACGCCGTGTCTAGGCTGTCTGAAGCTATAATGACGTCATCGACGAATGAGAACACAAACTCGAGTCCGCTGAGTACTTGGTGTATGAATCGTTGGAATGTTTGACCAGCTCCTTTCAGGCCTGGACACATCCTTGGAAATTCAAATAATCCGAACGGAGTGGTGATAGCGGTTTTCTCAATGTCAGGCTCGTGCACGGGTAACTGCTGGTAAGCCCTGTTCAGGTCCAGTACCGTAAAGATATTCTTGCCATGTAGCAGGTACGTGAAGTCCTTTAGTCGAGGCACAGGGTAGCGGTCGGGCTTGGTCACTGCGTTGAGACGTCTGTAGTCGCCACACACTCGTATATCACCATTTTTCTTGGGCACGACATGAAGCGGGCTTGACCAAGGGCTTTTGCTTGGGCGGCATATGCCCTGCTGCATCATGGTTTCGAATTCTTTCTTAGCGGCCCAGTAGCGGTGCGGCGGTAACGGTCATGTTCTACTGTGCAGCGGCGGGCCGGTAGTTTCGATGTGATGTTCGACGCGATGTTTAGGTATTTGCTTCATTGAGGACGGTCGGATGATGTCCGGGTACTCGGCGAGGATTTGATGAAAGCGTTGTTGATCATCAATGCTTCTCACGGTTGGCTCGGTGGAATATGAAACTGATGTTCTGACAGATAAATTCGTGACTTTATCAATAAGACAACGTCCGCGTATGTCAACTAGCAGGTTGTGGTGTTTCAAAAAATCTGCACCGATGATGGGTTTCGTGACTGCAGCGATGACGAACTTCCAGGTGTATGGTCTTCTTAGTTTCAGATCCAGCACCAGGGTTTTCTCTCCATATGTAGGTATTGTAGTGTTGTTAGCGGCGTACAATTGAAATGATGTCGGAGCTGTCTTCATCCCTCTTTGTCTCGGTACGACGGATATGTTTGCGCCAGTGTCGATGAGAAAAGATAGACGTGAATTTCTATCTGTCACGAATAGACGGTGTGATGCGTGGTTCGCGTCGGTTGCCGCCTCAGCCAACGCGGCGCGGCGGTTAGTTTTCCGAAGCGGGCGTCGAATCTTGGAACTTGCACGGGCGCGTGCAACGGTAAGCTTGTTTACCAAACTTGCGGTGGTAATAACATATGTTTGGTGTATCGGGGCGCTGCGGCGTAATACTGCGTGGATGACGTTGATTACTGAGTGATCTTGATTTACTACGATGTTGGTTCCAACATCGTCTTGGTTGATAGGCTCGCCGTGATTTCAACTCCTCTATTTCACGCGTCAGATGTCGCGCTTTTAGTTCCGCTAATTCACTCGTGAGCATGTCAATCTTCTCATGTAATGCGCGTAAGTCGCTCGATGAAAGCCCGGAGCGACTCGGCTCGGTCTGCGAAGTACTGGCAATGGCGGCGACTTCGGGGTGGGTAGTTTCTAGAATCTTGTCAGCCATTGATGCGAGGTCGTTGAGATCCGATTTTTGGGCAATATTTACACTCACGGCGAGGACGGCGCGAATCGATTGTGGAAGATGGTTAGTCCACATAATACGCAGCGTCGATTCTGATATATTTTCGCCGGCAAGGCTCTTCATTCGCCGGAGAAGTTGTGAGGGCTTCATCTCTCCCAGTTCCATCTCGGAGAGTAACCGTTGTACTTGCCGCTGCTCCGATTCCTCGTATACTTGCAAGAGGCGGGTCTTGATGGCATTATACTTGTTGCTGTCGGGAGGCCGTAGAATGATGTCGGCGATCTCGTCGATGTCTTGCCGTTCCAGCTGTCCAATGACAAGCTCATACATCGCCTTGTCGCTCTTTTTGTGCGGTGAAACGATGGCTTCAAACTGGGCGAACCATAATCGTAATCGATCGCGCCATATAGGTGGAATACGGAGATGAGTAGACACACCGGAGAGTTCTTGATCGGAGACTGGGTTGCTTTCTGTTGCCATGATTTATTCTGGCAGTCGGGGTCACCAATGTAAGGCAGGGAGTTCTGTAGCTGTAGAACCCAGAGTAAAACTATCCAAACACTGTATGGTACGAATGTATATTTTTGATTAAACTTAGCCTACTTATATCTACATTTCTCATAGTACAAGAGGTATGCGTTTAAGGAGATCATATTTAATAATTTATCGAAGACAGGTATATCTAAAATATTTTTGCTATAACGCGGGCAAGGCCCGCGCGGTACAGCGCGTGCGCCTCATATAAAAACATGTGGCATGAACTCAGTAGTGTCAGTTCCCGGTCGGCACCGCGGTATTCGGACGTCTATTCACTTTCACATATTATGTATTGCAGCTACAATAGTTTCAAATTAGTATCTTCACCAATCTGTCTGTGCTCAACATCCAGTAACGAATATGAACAAACTGCCCACCACATCCTGTGGGAGTGTGATCTCTGGCAAAATCAGCGTGATATTATGTTAAACAGCTTGCAACCAATATCTGGAGTAGTTGATTATACGGACCTTGTAGCAACAAGGAACAACTTCCGTGCGTTTAAGCGTTTTTGCCATACCTACTATTGGAATCAAATATAACAGCTCACTTAGGACCCTTAAATTGATCCTCGGTGCTTTTGCAGCTGGCTTCTCTAGTTGCAAATCTCTCATTTTATGAGGCTATAGCCTCTTTACATCATTCTGTCTCCCGCTTTGCTCTGGAGGGAAGTGGAACTATTCATTTTCTAACTCCTCCTTTTTTCTGTTTCTGATTAAATTCGTTGCGGGATCCAAGACAGTTAAAGCGATTCCCCGGGACATGCCTGAGCTTCACCGCTCAGTGTCATTTCATTGTGTGCCACTGTTGATCCTGGCTTACAGGAGTTGCAGTGGTGGGTAAGAGGGAGGGACTAGTCCCGATTATAAAAAAAAAAGGTCCGGCGAAACATACTCAAGCGGGCATGAACACGGGATTTGGTCCAATTAGAGTAATTATTTAGTAGGCAAACACAATATATTTATAGATTTCTACCACGACTATGCCCAACCATTTTATATTTGTGGATAAACCTATTTTAGTAAAGTCGGAAACAGGATCAGAATCGTTCATTTGTTAGAACATGGTAATATTGGTGTTTCATAATTATGCTCTACATCCTACTAATGTTATAAATGCGAAAGTTTGTGAGTGTGTGACTATGTGAATGTGTATGTTTGTTACTTCTTCACGTCCAAACGACTGGAGCGATTTTAATAAAATTTGGTATGAAATTAGCTGACACCCTGGATTAACACACGGCACAGCTAAAATTCTATAAATTTCAAACTGTCGAAAATCAATGCCTATTAAATTACCGAGATGAACAGACTATTTTTATCATTTATTTATTGGATAGTAATTGAAATTCTGCTTAGTTTGTAGGAGGAAATAAAAGAATACGAAACCTTGATATCTAGCCGGGTCGTTACCGACCCAGAAAGAATAATGAATGTCCTTCAAATGGCAACGTCGCGAAAACTTTGGGCCAGGCCAATATACAGCGGTGGACGACATCGGGCTGTTGATGATATTGCCAATTGTAGTATTGTATCCTTTTTATACGTATTCATGGATAGCTTGAGAGGATCTCGCAACTAGGGATTTTTCGTAAACAATTTTGAGATAACAATCGTTCAACTTAAGTGAAATTGTGATAGATAAAATCGAACACAAATTCTTTGTCACTTAATGAACTTGGAAACTTCGTTTAAACCACTTAGCACTTACTCTACAAAATGTTTTTATTGAACGTAATAAATGATTATATCCTCTAGGTAAAACAAAATATCGGACTGTCTCAAATTATGGATCTGACCTACATTTTGTCTAAATACGGGCGTTCGATTTGTGATTTATCTCTGAATGATTGTGCAGAGATCTAAAAATAAGCGTACTGCAGCGATGGGCAGATTCAATTTATTGGAACTTCCTGAGTAAATGTCTATATACGTCCATGTTATGTTCCCTACCCACGTTTCACCAGCTGTGTTCGGTCCAATGGGGACTAGTTTTGATTGGAATTTACTGGGCACATTTCCAAGTCCTGGATATACGTGCGAGAAAAAATGTTCACGAAATGTTGGAATTTAAAATGTTTTAAATTCACACTTAAAACATTTAACATTCCTGACGACAAGGTTTACATTTTACAATTGTATTAACTAACAATTATAAACCTTAAGTTAATAGTGTTAGAATGCAAAATGCAAACGTTATCATCGTTATGTAAGGAATGTTAAACATTCCTAACAGGACAAAATTTACGTTGGCTTTCGAAAATCATTAATTAGGTTTTATATATTGACGGGCCGGTTAGCGTGGTTGGTCCATGTTTGTCTTTCACGCCGCAGGTCGTGGGTTCGATCCCCACCCAGGACAGATATTTGTGTGCATGAACATGTCTGTTTGTCCTGAGTCTGGGTGTAATTATCTATATGAGTATGTATTTACAAAAAAAAAGTACTATATAATCAGTTATCTGGTTTCCATAGTACAAGCTCTGCTTAGTTTGGGATCAGATGGCCGTGTGTTAATAATGTACTAAACTGACAAATAAACCTTAAGTTAATAATATTAGAATGCAAAATGCAAACGTAATCATCGTCATGTTAAGAATGTTAAACATTAAACATTCCTAACATGACGAAATTGGCGTTGGCATTCTAAAATCATTAATTAAGTTTTATACATGTTAGTTTTGTATTGTTATTTCTGTTGATGACAGAGGGTATCACAATCGATTGCACAACATCTGACCGAGTGATTATATGCTCAACTGGATTGTGTCGGAACATAGCGTGTTGCCGAGAATCAATATTGTCCTTATTGGCTGCCCGAAACGGATAATAGAAGGCTTCATTCAGTTAGTTATATTTACTTACGTATCCGTATCCGGCCAGATCTTTGACCTCTGGATCAGATAACCAAGTAAATGTGTTGTAGTAGATATTGACAATGTACACTACTATCTTATCTATTATTAATTACATGCCTCGTTGGTCTAGCGGTAGCGGGTTCAACCGCAGATAACGAGGTCCTGGGTTCAAATCCCGGGTCGGGCCTAAAGTGATTTTGGAATTTTTCTGTTAAAAGAAAAATAATTCTTAGAATCAGCCTGAAGTCTGGGAGTTGGCGGTATCCCTTGTGCCTTGGAGAGCACGTAAAGCCGCTGGTCCTGTACCACTGGAAACTGTAAAACTGGAACTTCTACTTTTATATGGTTTGGTTGAATAGTTTTATAGGACATAAAATGATTGTATGTACGTTCCAAGAGACGGAGGTACGGTCATCATTTGAGATGTTTCTTTTATTATTTATAGACGAATTCAATATCCTTTATACATATTAGAGGTAATTTATAGATACAGAACACGATGTTGGAAAGGATCTAGATGTTCCATTGATATATTATACTCGAATGAAATGTACGTAATAAAGTCACAAGTTACCAATGAAAGTAAGAAATAGACCAGAACCAAAGTAAATGACAAAGCCCAAAGAATTGGCAAGCTAAAGTGGCATTGGGCAGGGCAAATAGCTCTTAGCACCGACGCGCGACGTTCGCTGGGACAGATAGGTTCTTGCGACTACGAACCAAAAGATGGAGCGTGGCCAGCCCCTTACAAGATGGACCGATGATTCTGTGAGAGTCGCTGGTAACCGCTGAATGCAGATAGCGCAAGACCGGCACATATCTTTGGGAGACGCCTTTATCTATCAGTGGATGTCTTTTGGCTGATATGATGATGAAGATGAAATAAATAGTTCACTCACACTTTTAAAGGAAATAAATCAGTCAACACCAATAGGTCGGAAGAGCACTACGCTCTTTAACCGGTGCTATATTATTTTTCTGTTAGTGTATTTTTTTTATATCTGAGGGCGATAAACGAGAAAGTGGGTCACCTGATGGTGAGTGATCACCGCCGACCATGGCCACTCGCAATAGAGAGGTAGCAGGGGCATTGCCGGCCTTTAAGAGACAACAAACAAGTGTCGCTGACCCTTCCCCACCCCGATGAGCTCTGGCGACCTTACTCACACGCAGAAACACAACATTGAAATTATTATTGTTATATTTAAGGAGTGCTGAGTGTGAGATATTTGTGTGCATGAACATGTCTGTTTGTCCAGAGTCTGGGTGTAAACTATCTATATAAGGATGTATTTACAAAAAAAAATGTATATTTAGTATATTAGTTATCTGGTTTCCTTAGTACAAGCTCGGCTTAGTATGCCATGTGTGGATAATGTCCCAGGATATTACTATTATTATTATATCTTGTTTGAGGTGAAGGTACTTTCACAGTCGGGCTGCTCTTTGAGCGAATGAACACTGTGCCCTACCTCTCTCGTATCTCGTGATTTAAAAAAATATAATATATTTAGTATATCAGTTATCTGATTTCCATAGTACAAGCTCTGCTTAGTTCGGGATCAGATGGCCATGAGTGAATAATATCCCAGGATATTATTATAATATTATAGTAACTTGTTTAAGGTGGAGGTACTTCCCCAGGCGGGCTGCTCTTTGAGCGAATGAACGCTGTGCCCTACCTCTCTCGTATCTCGTGATTAAAAAAAATATAATATATTTAGTATATCAGTTATCTGGTTTCCATAGTACAAGCTCTGCTTAGTTCGGGATCAGATGGCCATGAGTGAATAATGTCCCAGGATATTATTATTATATTATAGTATCTTGTTTAAGGTGGAGGTACTTCCCCAGTCGGGTTGCTCTTTCAGCGAATGAACGCTGTGCCCTACCTGTCTCGTTATTTATTAATCCTTGAGATGATGAAAAATTTATCGCGTCCAATGACATTTTACAAAAACTCCTTAAATAAATCTACCTGAGTGAATAACATAAGCAATATATGTCACCTATGTATGTCCAATTTTCGTTGAATTCCCTTTTTTTACCACAAAGGTGAGGCACGAAATGTCACGTGAGACAAATTGGTCTCCTATACACAAATACAAAGAATATGCTTTTAATAATACGAAACATTTTTTCTTGCAAGGGTCGTTATTCGGAAGGGTTTTGTTCGCCTTACGGACTCAGGTAAAGATATTTTGGGACTTAGTGGTGCATATGTGGGATGAAAGTATTGGCTAAAAATGAACTCTGTATTCAATTTAAAATAGATGAGATAGACTCGTGGCGAAGCAACTGGGCTCGCGGTCAGTTCATGGATGACTGTGCACATGGGTGGGTGACTGCCAAAGTGGTTTAATTTCTCAGCGTTTCCGTGCTTCGGAGGGCACGTTAAGTTATCTCAAAATATGCGGATAAGGCAGTCGCTTCACCACATCGTGTCCCGGGTTCGAATCCCGCGCAGAACAACTATTTGTGTGGCACATAAATAGTAACCCTGAGTCTGGATGTACTTTGTGTGCGTTAATTATATGTTTGTAAAGTACCTCGCGACACAGGGATTAAATTCCGTAGTGCGGGCGTTGTCTTTAAATACAAAACAAAAAAAGAAAAAAAAGTACGTAAATCGAGGTGACAACCATAATTTATTTCTTCACAATGTCTCTGACCCGAGACCAATTTATCGAGATAAAGATTTATAGCTTATTAAACTAACTCCATATCTCAATTTTCACAAGAGCTATCCCGAATATTGACTTTGAAAGCGGCAACGCTATAAAAGGGATGAATTATGATAGAATAGGGATGAAACTGTCCGTTTTCTCAAGTGAGTTTTATAGATAATGTGAAAGCTTTGTGGAAAAGGAAATTCTTGGTGAACATCAAAATTGTTGAAAAGTGCTTGGCTTAAAGTGCGGATTAAGCTTTCTATGATATGAACTCTACTATAAGTAAAACCAACATTAAATAGGATATTGTAACGTGTTCCTGGTCGAATTTTAGTCACGCGGGACATATTATAGTGCACAAGTGTGTGTGCAAACACTGGGGCACTTTCTATTCTATCACTTTCATGATGCGGTGGGACGACTAACGACACTATTGGAAAGTGGTCAGGTGCAGGATCGACTGCTTTACGTGCTCTCCAAGTTACCAATGGGGAATATAATAATACTACCAACTCAAATACCCGTAGCTTAGCTGGTAGTGCTCCTACGAAGCTGGTGGTCCTGGGTTCGAATCCCGGTAAGTGCAAATATTTGTGTGATGAGCACGAATATTTGTTTCTGAATCATGGATGTTTTCTATGTATATATGTATTTATCTATCTATATAAGAATGTATATCGTCGTCTGGTACCCATAGTAGCTTTGCTTAGTTTGGGGCTAGGATGATCTGTGTGACATCGTCCCTAAATATTATTATTATATTATTATTATTATTAGACCAACATATCAGTCGTGTTATATTTGTTTGCATTTCCATCGTTGTGTATTTTTATACTTTAGACCACACGACTGAAGTAAACTTAGATATACAAAACGTTACTGGCTATGAGAGAAAGAAAATGTATGCTCAGTGTCCATTCTCTCTTCGGGTGTTTAGGACGTGCACAGTAATAATTCACATTTAGTTGTTTATTATATAGAAACCGGTTTTACGACGGCGCGCCCGCGCGCTGTCGGGCTTTAGCGCGCCGGGAGTTACTATTCAATATGAGCGTAAATTCAGTGCATGACGTGGAATTAGAGTCAGATAGTATGGATGAAGAGGACCAAACAGGAGGAAGTGTACAACAAGGTTATAATGATGAGAACTTACACAATACAGAAGAACGCGGATTGAGTGAGAATGAAGGCTGGGCATTAGTAAGTAAAGATAAAAGAAGGAAAACAGAAAAGATAGATGTCAGTATAACTAGTATGGAAAAGTTACCAAGACAGTTCACACTTGCCAAATTATTTGATTCCCAAAACATATTAGGAATTAATCGTGTGAAATTCGTAAACGCTTTTAAAGTGATTGTTAGTTTTGATGACGAAACTAAAGCAGACAAATTAATAACATGCCAACACTTTAAAGAAAAAGAGTGGAAAATACAGAAGACGTGGGAAGTTAATTCAACATATGGCATTATTAGGAATATAGATATTGACTTATCCGAAGCGGACCTCTTAGAATGCATTAAAACTTACAACAAACTAAACATTCGGTCTGTGAAAAGATTAAATCGTCGAAATACTGAGTCAGGGTGGGTACAAAGTGAAAGTGTTCGTATATGTTTTGAAGGAGGTTGCCTCCCTCAATATATTAAGATATTTAAAGTAAGTGTTGCCGTGGAACCATATGTTTTTCCGGTAACGCAATGTTCGCGATGTTGGCGCTTCGGTCACGGAATAAAAATATGTCCATCACTTAAAGTTATCTGCCCGAAATGTGGGAAACATCACCCTAATTGCGAGACCACAATATTTAAGTGTGTAAATTGCGGAGGCAATCACATGGCTTTAGCGAAAGCGTGTCCAGCGTATCTAAAAGAAAAGAAGATCAGAGAGCTGATGGCCGATTTTAATTGCACATACCGCCGAGCGTTGACCATGTACGTTCCGCCGTTTTCACCACGACCCGTTGATCAATTCCCTATTACTAAAATCAACACAATCCCTCAAGAATTTGGACAAAATAAATCGTCATACCCCATGACATACGCAGCAGTAGTGACTAATGCGCCTATACAAACGGATCATATTCAAGATCAGTCTGGTGAGCACAAAAATAAAACTTATAAACGTAAGCATCGCAGTTCATCGGGACAATCAACAAATGAAGATGAGTCACTACCGATGGAGGTACATACATTGAACACGGAGAGGCATACGGTCGCCGAGGTGCACACGGCTTCTGACGATCGCAATGAAGTTGGGAGTATAATCAATTGCAACATTAACGATACTCTTATCAACGATAATATATATATAGATGAGCGCGCTAATAATCAACCAAATGCAGAGTCGTGTTCTAGTAGTAAGTCATCTGAATCGTTAATTAATAAAATCAAACTGATTATATTTTCAAAGAGACTAACGATTACCCAAAAACTTAAAAATATTGTTAAAATAACCGTAGAATGCTGTATTTCTGCTATCATAGAATGTATAGAACACTTCACCGACCTGTCCTTATTTAAAAAGATGTTAGATTTAATTTTCAGTTCAAATTATGGCTAATAATAATTCTGGTACTGTGACTGTCATGATCAATGTATTGCAGTGGAATGCGCAAAGCTTGACACCAAAACGTTTATTGTTTGAGCAACTATTAAATCAAAATACAATTCATATAGCAACAGTAAGTGAAACCTGGTTGAGTCCCGAAAACCGTTTTGTAATTAATAATTATAATATATTTAGGAATGACCGAGAGGATAATTATGGTGGAGTATGCATTTTGACACATAAATCGATTAAGGCCCAATCATGTCGTATTGTACACCCTAACGAGAATATACAGTTATTACACGTCAAGGTATTTAATTGCAGTCGTGTTGACAATGTAGTTGTTGTTTACTGTCCCCAATGGGTACACACACATAGAACGGACTGGGACAGCTTATTTTCTAGATTTAATAGAAAAACTTTAATTTTAGGCGATTTCAATGCACATCACCCTACTTGGTCATATAAAACGGACGTTAGGGGCTCTCAAATATACGATTCAATTACGGACAGCAATATTGTTTCCCTTAACGATGGTACGTATACTCGAGTCAAATTAGTAGCGGGTAATGTACAACAAAGCTCGCCCGATATTTCCTTTTCCACTTCCGATATAGCATGTTTTTTCAATTGGCAAGTGACAAACGAGTCTTTGGGAAGTGATCACCTAGTCATTAACGTATCTTTCCGTGTTCCATGTAGCCCTAATTATATTAAGAAACGCAACTTTAAGTACGCCGACTGGAGCGCTTATAAAGCTTGCCTTGAACAATTATTTTTTAACTTTGATGCAACTGGCGACCCGCAACTGAGTTACGATAATTTTGTTAGCCATATCAACGAAGCTGCTGACGCCCACATCCCCTTTATAAAAAATAATCTAAACCCATCTAGCAAATTCGTCCCAAAGCCATATTGGACCCCCAGTCTATCACATTTAGTCGCTAAAAGAAGATTAGCCCTGTCAAACTTCCGAAAAAATCCTTCTCCTTCGAATCTCACAACACTCAAAGTTTGTATTAGTGAATCCCAAAAGCATATTCGCAGGGCATCGACAGATAACTGGCACAAATTTTGTGATTCTTTGGATGAGGTGTCAACTACTAGAGAAATGTGGAAGAAGATGAAATGGTTGAAAGGAAATAAAAATAATAATAATACTTTTCTAGATAAAACTAAATGTGAATCACTTTTGAACAATTTGTGCCCTGCATATGTTAGCCCTTGTAAACCTAACTTCTGTTCCAGCAATATTAAATTAGAATCTCATATAACATTACACGAATTAGAGACGTGTATTAAGTCGAGCGATACTGCACCGGGATGTGATAACATATCATTTTCCATGATAAAACGTTTACCTAAAAATGGAAAAAGTATTTTACTCGAACTATTTAACAACTTTTTAACTACTGGTTTCATCCCTAGTCAATGGCGAGATATTTGTGTAGTGCCAATCCCTAAACCTGGCCGTGACCCGTTTCTAGCGTCATCTCTGCGTCCTATTAGCCTAATGTCCTGCGTATGTAAAATATTTCATTCAATTATTAATAGAAGACTGGAGTGGTATTTTGAGAGTAATAGATTTTTCTCACCCGACATGGTAGGCTTTAGAAAATATAAATCTTGTTTAGACAGTTTAGTTAGATTGGTAACCAGGATCCAATCAGGTTTCTCTAAAGACTTGATTACTTTGGCGTGCTTCCTAGATATCGATAATGCGTACAACAATATCAATATATGCTCTTTACTTGATATTTTGGATAAGGCTGGCGTTGGTATTAAAATATGCAATTACTTATGGAATTTTCTAACTTTAAGGAATTTAAAAATAAGACAAGAGGATAGTTTTTTAAACCGACATACTGGACAAGGTCTAGCACAAGGGGACCCACTGTCACCGTTATTATTTAATGTCGCGACCCATAATATTTGTAAAGTCATGCTAAATGTATTTGTTTCCCAATATGCTGATGATTTTGTCCTGTATGTTTCGGATAAAAATCTTGATATTGCCCGTAGCTCCCTCCAAGGTTCATTAGATATTGTAGTAAGGATATTAGAAGATTTAGGTTTAAGTGTGTCTCCAACAAAAAGTAAAATATGTTTATTTAAAAAGGGCACTAACAGAAATAATATTTGCATTTCTATAAATAATGCGCCATTACAAGAAGTAGCAAATGTGAAGTATTTAGGTATGTGGTTCGATCGTTCGTTGAGATGGAATAAACATGTTAATGAGTTGAAAGAAAAAATACAGAAATTCTTAAATGTTTTTAAAGTGTTGGCGGGACCTGGCTGGGGTGTACACCCCAAACATTTGAGGAAACTATATATATCAATTATCAGAAGTCGATTAGATTTTGGTAGTTTTCTGTATGGTAATAGCTCTCAATCAAACTTATATAAATTAGATAAACTGCAGAACCAAGCTATGCGCATTATAGGTGGTTTTGTTAAAAGTACTCCCATTCACACGATGGAAAGTGAACTTTGTTTACAACCTCTACGTATTCGTCGAATATTTCTTGCCGGAAAATTTTGGTTTAGATCAGTATCAACAACTAACAACAGTACAGTAAAAATTATTAAAGAATTAAATTCGCTTTCTACTCGTAGGTACTGGCGACGGAAACAAATACCGCTGATAATTCAAATCTATTCAAAATTTAAAGATATTGACGTTTGCTCCTCGGAACAGCTGGATTTGTACACTTTAGAGTTTTGGCTGAATCGGTATGACTTGACGAACATAATTAATTATCAAATTGAAGGCATAAATCGGGCTAAACGAGAATATGATATTACGAATCTTAGAAACATATGTTCCTCATATTTAGAACAATATTCAGCATATTATAAAATATATACCGACGGGTCTAAGGATACAATAAGTAATATACGTCATAGGTCTATGGGAGCTGCATTTTATGATCCACAAATAGATACATTTTTAAAGTTCAAAATTTCCACTAATGTGGCCATCATGTTTTTAGAATTGATCGCTATATCTGAAGCTCTTTCCTATATAAAATCAATCGATTTTAATAAATTTGTTATTTTTACCGACTCGAAAAGTTCCCTGCAACACGTGGCTCGGTGTACCTCTTGCTTAAGAGCAACTCCGATCGCTTACAGCATTATCAAGGCAATATTTGAACTGAGGGCAGATTCAAAAGAAGTTATCCTCCAATGGATTCCTTCACATATTGGTTTGGCGGGGAATGAGAGAGTAGATCAACTTGCGAAAGAAGCTTCTTGTGATGGCGTATACATTAATGTGTCCCCCTACTTTACAGACTGTATTTCGTTAGTTAAAGAATTTTGTTATGATCTGTGGAAAGTGCATTTCGATGAGAGATCGGTGATGAAAGGAATTTGGTACAGGACATTGCAAAATGAACCTTGGAAGTCTCCGTGGTTTGGGATTTTCGCAGCAAATAGAAATATGTTGATAACAGCCTTTAGACTGCGATCTGGTCACATTCCGCTTAATAAATTTGCTTTTTTAATGAAAAAGGTTCCATCACCACTTTGCTCGGAATGTGGAATAGTAGAGGATGTCTTGCATATTATGATGGAATGTGACCGGAATGCGGATGTTAGATACGAACTATTATTAAAAGGATTAGTGTTAAAAGATGTTGGTTGTTGTAATAGTGTACTGGCATACCCTCTATCTGTAAAAGCAAAGTCACTATATAAAATTGTTGAAGTTGGGTTGCGACGACGTTCACAGTGATTGGAAGAAGAATAATACGAAGTGCATTGTATACTTGTCTATTATAATTGTTGTGTGATATGTTGATTTATGGCCCAATAGAGCGGCATAGTCATGTTTGACAAAGCTCTTTAAATAAAGATTAAAAAAAAAAAAAAAAAAAAAATGTATGCTCGCACCTCTCTCTCTTGCCCCTACAATTTAATAGGACCCTTTACAATTGGTTAAGTGACAGATGTTTTTATTAAACAGATGAATTTCTTAAATATAAGTTTTAAAATTTGACATGTTTGTAATCTGTTTATTTTTAATGTAATGTTTTTATCTAATACTCTTTTAATGTTTTTACTTTATTATTTTGTATCGTCTTTTTGTGCTTGACATTTTATGTGTTTTAATTTATTAATATTATAGGTGAAATTGTTTAAAAATTTTTGCACGACATATCTATGTCTAATATAGTTGGATAAGTTTATAATGTACCTTACAACCCTGTACCTATATTTTTGCAAATAAATATTTCATTCATTCATTCATACATTAATATACGCAACGTAATTATCTCTCTTTGTATCTTCACTAACTTATATGTCCCTCAAAACTTCCGTTCGCCTCGCCCGACCACTTTTTATCTTCACTAACTTATATGTCCCTCAAAACTTCCGTTCGCCTCGCCCGACCACTTTTTATCTTCACTAACTTATATGTCCCTCAAAACTTCCGTTCGCCTCGCCCGACCACTTTTTATCTTCACTAACTTATATGTCCCTCAAAACTTCCGTTCGCCTCGCCCGACCACTTTTTATCTTCACTAACTTATATGTCCCTCAAAATTTCCGTTCGCCTCGCCAAAGCACTTTTTCGTAACGCTCTCGACGCATTCACCAGCTTACTCCTCAAGTCGCGTACAAGCGTAGAAACATAAAGAAGTTTTATTTTTATTTATTTTAATTATTAAGGAATATCAACATTACATACACAGAGATATTTATGACAAATCAAATCAAATCAAATCTTTATTTGCTCAAATATGGTACATAAGGTCTTAATGAAAAGGTTATAATCCAATATATTCTGACCTGAGGTCGTGCAAATATACGAGTACATATATGTAGTTTAGAAACTTAATCCAATTATAAATTAATCTATTAAATTACATTATTATTTCGACTTATATTCTAGATATTCTTTAGTTCTATAAAAAACATTTCTCTTTGAGGAAATTAAATAAACTCTTCCTAAATTGAGGTAATGACATTTTTTTTATATGTATCGGAAGGTATGTTATTTAAATATACATTCCTTGTGTTGTAACAATTACAGATATCCACAGTATTTAGATAGTAAGTTTTACATACATGTTTAAATACGTAGAGTAAGAATTAAAAATATTAAAAAAGAAACTGACTGTAATTTTAAAACATTACTGGACACATAATTTCTTAAAATTTAGTTTAAAGTAAATAAATAAATAAAATAAAAAAGGTTTTTATTCACGTAGACTTTAAAAAAGCGCTTGTAAATAGTCAGAACATGTTTGTAGTAAGTTCAGTTGCGCTCGCGCCGTCGTTCAGTTGCGCTCGCGCCGTCGTTACGTACGGTTGCTATTCGGTTGAGAGTTATATTTTTAACGATAAGTGCGTCGAATTGTTAATAAGATGGCCAAATGTGCTAAATGTAACAAAACAGTCACCAAAAAAAATCCTGGAGTGCAGTGCATGAAGTGTAGCAAGTGGTATCACGGTTCATGTGCATCGCTGACGACTGATCAACTAAATGCGTTATCGCAAGTGGATTCGGTTGACTGGAAGTGCCGCGGGTGCGCGTTATCAGTTAGTGGCAAGGATAAACGCATATCGGTAATTCTTCCTGACCCGGAGGAAGATTCGGAGTCTGAAGGAATTACGCTCGGTCAACAAGACAAAAAGTTACACGAAATTCACGATGAAATTAAACGTCTACGGCAAACCGTGAGAGATATCATACGGGATGAATTACAAAGTACACTACAATATTATTCTAACAAAATAGACGAATACGATCAGACAGTTAAGAACCACGAAATGCGAGTAAAGGTAATGGAAAACCAGTGCAAAGAGCTGTCGAACACATGTAAAAATATTTCTCTGAAGAACGAGGTCCTGGAACAAAAATTATGTAAACTCGAACAATCGAATACCCTCAACGACATAGAAATATGCGGTATCGCCGAACAACCAAATGAAGATCTAAAAAAACTGGCATCGCAGGTTGGACAGAGGCTGAACCAAAACACAGATGATATAATTAGAGTGGGGAGGAAAAAAAAACCTATCCGTCCAGGGTCGGCTCAGGCAGAACGCGCTAAGATTGACTCGCCTATCATTATATCATTACGGGAGGGTAAGCGCGACTACTGGTACCAAGCTGCGCGATCGATGAAGTTAACGGCCAAAGACATAGGCGGCGAAGGTGACAATAATATTTATCTACGTGAATCACTGTCACCGTCAATATCATACCTATTATGGAAAGCTAAAACAACTCTGAAGGGCAAGGAACTCTGTCAATACGTCTGGTGTAAAAATGGGCAGATCATGGTGCGAAAAAAAGAGGGAGACAAGAAGGTATATTACGTACGTGCAGAGAGAGATATCGAAAAAATTGCCAAGGAAGTACAAAGGACTGTCTGAATCATACAAAAACAACAGGTATGTCAACATGTCAATCTATATAGTTACGTTTAATGGCTTTCACAAATGCACGGGATTACGAGTCAACACACTCATCATGGAATAATTTCATGTATGCCATGCCACATGATAAACACAAACTCTTTTTACTACATGTCAATATTCGATCCATGATCAAAAATCATGCACAACTGGAGTATATCATTGCAAGAAGCCCTAATATTATACACCTATTGATTATAACAGAGGCAAATATCACCGACAAAATCTCAAGTTTATTTAACTTACAAGACTACACTATGTACCATGAGTTACGAACAAATAGAAAAGGAGGTGGCATAATTGTGTACGCTCACAGAAGTGTCTCTTTTACACGAAAACTGATGCAAACGGTTAATTTCGAATGCTTATGTGGTGAGGTATCTACCTCATATGGCTATAAAACTAACCTGTTTTCTATATACAGACCGCCTAGCTTAAATAAAGTCAATTTCATTCATGAATTAACAAACATTTTGACACTAATATAGATATAAAGTGCTCAAATAACATTGTTCGAACCTATCTCAACAACTTGAACGGATTAGGTTATGAATGTTGTATTACACAATACACTAGAATAGAAACTAACATCAATGGCACATCCAAATCGTGTATAGATCATTTATTCATCCGTGACGCCCTTAAGCCTACAGCTGTGATATCGCATTCTGTACGCTCGGCCGTAGTGTATGAGTCACTGGCGGACCACTACATAACCGGTCTGGCGCTCATTAGCTCCGACAATGCGCAAGCGTGTCAGTTTATTAAAACAAGATTTAACAATAACAAAGTTAAACAAGAGTTGAAAAAAATAGATTGGAGCCCCGCACTAGCGCTTGGTGACCCTAATGAATTAATTGACTTTATTATTTGCAAATTTCAGGCGGTCTATAACAAGTGTACGTATCAATGTAAAATGAATATTAATATTAAAGGCGAATGTTCTTGGATATCGGAGAAGTTAGTTGAAATGTGTAACAAAAAGAAGGAACTGTTAAATATTTACATAAAAGATACAAGTAATAAACAGAATGAATTATTGTATAAAAAATATAGAAATAAAACAAATAGATTAATATATAAAGCTAGAAATAATTCCATAAAAACCGAAATTTGTGATAATTTCAAAAATCCAAAAAAAATGTGGAATATACTGAACAGATTGACTGGCAGAATTGTCCAATCGATAGATGATATGCTCATTAAATGTTTTAAACTCCCAGCAAAAATGCTGTCCGGTATATTCGCACATGATTTTGAGCAAAATGTTAATAATGTTATGAGCAGCTGCGAGGAACCTTTATTGATTAAAAACACATATATTAATACTCCCTTGGTATCCTTGCGATGCAAGAAAATTACTGATGAAATATTGCACAAAATTATTTCAAAACTAGATGAAAAAAAAAGTCCAGGCCATGACAATATAAGAGCTATGGACTTAAAGTATATAGCGGAGCATATGACCCCAGTACTCTCGCATCTAATCAATTTATGTATAAGAACGTCAATATATCCTGATAGTTTAAAGATAGGTATTATTAGACCAATTTATAAAAAGGGTAAACAGAATGTTACAAATAACTACAGACCCATAACTATATTGTCTTGCATTAATAAAATTATTGAGAAGTACTTAGGCAGTTTATTGAATAACTTTTTCACTACTAATAACATTTTGAACGAAAAACAATTTGGTTTTCAGAAAGGTAAGAATACAACACAGCTGCTCGCGTTATTTACTGATGAATTAAATAAACATTTAGATAATAGAAAACATATACTTACTGTTATGGTAGACTTTAATAAAGCTTTTGATACATTGAAATATTCTACATTATTTCAAAAAATGCAGCAAAATGGCATACAGGGACCAATGCTGGAACTGTTGAAAAATTATCACTTAAATCGATTTAACACAGTCAGCATTGCGGGTGAACGCAGCGATCCTATTGCAACGTGTCAAGGCACGGCACAAGGTTCGATTCTCGGACCGTCTGAGTACCTTATTTACGTTAACGATATGTGTAACATTTTCCGGCATGGATCTGTATATCAATTTGCAGACGATACATGTATAATTACAGCTCATGAGGACCTTTCGAGGGCCCAAAGTATGATGCAAGAAGATTTTAATTTATTGTGTAGATGGGCTCATGATATGGGTCTATCTATTAACTACAGCAAAACGAAACTTATGTACATTCACTCACCATATAAAAAAACAGCTGGTCAACCTGAGATAGTTGCACATGAGCACAGTTGCATGCATCGAAAGGACTTAACATGTACGTGTTCAACATTGGAACTTGTCAAAGAACATACCTACCTGGGACTAAAAATCGATGAGAAATTGAATTGGGGTCCACATGTTGAACACGTATGTGATAAGCTTAGGGCGGTATTGTCAAAACTGTACTTAATTAAAAATAAGGTCCCATACAGAACGTTAAGACTACTGTATATGGCACTAGCTGAATCCGCAATAAACTATGGGCTTGTTTGTTATGGACGAACATATAAAACGTATCTAGATTGTATATACAACCTTCAAATCAGGTTACTGAAAACAATTGTTCCCCTAAAAGTTAAGTACAAAAACAGAGACAATTACCACAACCTTTTTAATTACTGCAAGGTCATGAGTATTTATGAAAAAATTGATTTGGAAATTGTAGCCCATTATAGTGATTGTATACCTAACTTGACTAGAACATCACGACCAAGTAATTTACGTAACTTGCCACATCTGAAAACATTCGTAATACCTGAATATACTAATGTATACGGTGAGAGAACATCTAAATATATTTTACCTAAAATTTTAAACAGGATACCTAAACATGTAATTAATAAGCTTTTTAACAAGAACAGTAGACAAATACGTAACATTCTGAAGAGACATTGCTTAAATACCCGACAATTTATGTAATTAATCATCATTATATTTTGAAATACCTTGTATAGCAACTCCTTAACTAAACAATCTATTTAGTTTTAGATTAAGTTAAGAATTGTCATAAATAATTGTAAGTTTTTTAATGCAATAAACAGATAATTTATATTTAATTTATATTTATTTATTTATATAGTTGTATACATTAGATATTATTTCTAGTAACATAGATATTTAGGTACATCTTGTATGAAAACATTTATAAAATTTATTTTATTACAGAAATGATATTTAGCTAGCTCGTATCAAGTTATTGTCAAGAGATTATGTTTAATTATCTAGTTTAAGTCTAATATTTTTACTACATGTTGTCAATGGTTATATCTATATTAAAGGTATTATTATTATGACGGACCTTGTGTTAATAACGACGGTCGCGCTTTAATGCTACCACCGGATCCAATGCGCCCCAACTGAGAAGACCCAGCGAAACAAACTCAGTGGGTTTATCTACTACCGGTTTCAACACGACCCAGTTGAGACGATCCGGCGAAACATACTCAAGCGGGCAAAGTAAAGTCAGAGTTACAATAGCATCATTTCCAATGTGGGTAGGTATATTGGTACAGAGCAAGTAAGTAGTAGACATGAACATCGAAACAATTGAATATAGATTAGGTTAAAATTAAATTTTTAGTAGTTTTTACTTCAAAAGATCAAAATATTTTTATATTTTTTGCGAATCCCCCACTTCTACCTACGCTCCACTGGGCGCAGTACTAAATTGCTGCGAAGCTTTCCAGCTATGATTAAAAATATTTCTGAAGTTTGCAAAGGGAAAGATTAGTTATAATTAAAGCTAATGAAAGTCCGTCTTAAAATTACAGGAGAAAATATCGTTGTTTTTATTTAACGGAAACAGTTATATTTATTCAAATCCTGGAGCACAAAATTAGCATAATAACAATAATATGGCTTACTCTGCAATGTTCTCTCTAAAGTGTTGACAGTAGTTTCTGGCGGTCTACTAGGTGGTTGGTCAAGGCTTGCTTCATAAAGCAGTGTTTTAGGACACGGCTTCCAAAATCAGGACATTTCCGTCTCTCGAACCGTAACCTCTGGTTACCTACACTCTGTTTCTATACAGATTATGACGTTAAAATAATCCCTTAGTAATAATCTTATCATTTTTGTAACGTTAACTTACTGGGAATAAAACTATAATAACGAGATTTAATAAAAACTATATCAATTCAATGTATTTTAAATACTTTAGACCCAATTGAAAACACCTTTCTATTACCTATTTTTTTTTGTATTTTGTTCATATTATTACTTTTTTTCTTTTTATGTTAACTTTCACCTTAAAAATTATTGATGAATAATGATGGAACTATATAAACAAAGTTGGGCCTAGCACCTTTAATACAAGTTGTCTCCGAATAACTTAGCTAAGGTGCTAGCCACCACAAAGATTGCTAAATATATTGTAACAAACAAACAATATTATTATGTAAAAATGTATTGCATTTAACTGTACGCACCTATTATTGTTATAGTTTTATGTTATGTGGTGAAATAAACGATTATCTTATCTTATCTTACCTATAACTCTCATGGACAAAGAAGCGTACCTGCATACTTCAAATCCTCGCAGTACATGAGTGTGTTAATGTATATATAATGCCCTCCTAGCCGAATTTCGGCCACGGCAGCCAGTCTCAATAGAGATTAGCCATCTGCGCGGGACATATTATAGTGCTCAAGTGTGTGCGCAAACACAGGAGCTTCCAGCTTCTATTCCATCACTCTCATGATCCGATGGGACGCTTAGGTGACACGACCGGAAAGAGGTCAGGCACAGGACCGACGGCTTTACGTGCTCTCCGAGGCACGGGGGTATAATACCGCCAACTCCCAGACTTCGGGCTGATGCTGAGAATTTTTTCTTTGTACAGAAAAGTCTCAAAATCACTTTTTGGCCCGACCCAGGACCACGTCCTCTGCGGGGGTGAACACGCTACCGCTAGACTAACAACCTACATAAACACTCACACGCATATTTACTGGATTACTTTTTTAGTATGTATGTACAAAAATAAATATTATGATTATGAGTAAAGAATATTGCCACCCATCTCATCCCATTGGTCCAAAAGTGGACAAGAGGGAATATCTCCCAGAGACCGGGCAGCAGCGTCTCTCTGTGTACAATTACCATCATGCTGCGATCGGCTCCCCGTCTGCCAAGTGTGGCAATTATTCCATATCACTCCAAATAATGTACACAACTCTATTGTGGGAATCTTTTGGGGAGGCCTTTGTCCAGCAGTGGACGTCATCCGCCTGACATGATGGTGATAATGAATGGTTAAGTTAATCTCAAAAATGGTCAATAATAAATTTAATCGTCCGGGTTTCGAACCAATCCGGAGCCTTTTCCGGATTGGTTTGAAATCCGATGGATGATTAAATTGCTTGCGTAGCTCAACGGCAGAGCGCCTACACTCTGCTGTTGAGCTGAATCATCTTGTATGACGATCGCCGTAGCCTAGTTGGTAGTGCTCCTGCCTACGAAGCTGGTGGTCCTGGGTTCGAATCCCGGTAAGTGCAAATATTTGTGAGATGAGCACAAATATTTGATTCTGAGTCATGGGTGTTTTCTATGTATTTAAGTATTTATCTATCTATATAAGTATGTATATCGTCACCTGGTACCCATAGAATGGCTTTGCTTAGTTTGGGGCTAGGATGATCTGTGTTGTCCCTACATATTATATTATATAGGAGATTATAAAAAAAAACATTCACGGGAGGAGCCAAGTTTGAAATCACACTAATATTATAAAGGCGAAAGTTTGTGACTGTGTGAGTGTGTATGTTTGTTACTTCTTCACGTCTAAACGGCTGGATCGATTTTAATAAAATTTTGTATGAAGTTAGCTGACACCCTGAATTAACTCATAAGCTATAATTTATAAAGTTCAACGCGGGTAAAACCGCGGGGCACAGCTAGTTTAATAATAAACCTTACGTTTCAAGTGTGGGATCAAATCACCAGCTCATTGGGGTGGGGGGAGGGTCAGCAACACTTGTTTGCTAACTCTTAAAGGCCGGTAACGCACCCGTGACACCTCTGGTGTTGTGAGTGTCCATGGGCGGCGGTGATCACTTACCATCAGGTGACCCGCTTGCTTGTTTGTCGTTCTATGACTAAAAAAAATACATAAATTCATAATAAATAAATATATAATTAGATACGTTTATTATGTCCTGGTTACTTTTAACATAGGTCATATTTTAAATAAGTATTTTGATATGCAATTTATAATTATTATATATTAGTAGTGTATTTATCGTAATTATATAGCTGTATCATATTGTTCTAGATATTAATACATAAATTAAACCTATACTAATATAGATATTGGAAATAGATAACGTACAAACTAAAACTATCATTATAAACTTAAAGATAAATTCATATATATTAATTATGATTTGAATCGCTCTGTGGTATTAAACTTACATGGTTGCAAAGCTTCGTTGTTGACGGTTTAAAGTACATACGTAGCAGCTCTAATTTGACGGTTGAGTGCGTGCATGCGAATTGAGATAACGATGTCGTCTCGCCTCTCCACTTTGACGGCTGCAAACCCAGCGCATAAGTATTCATGTTCAATTCGGTATAAACGTTCCTTTGAAGTAAAACAATTTGAACATCTCTTACCTTTTATTTACTATGTGATTACCTGATATATATTTATATATATATACAACATGTAACTTTATTAACGCGCACCCTGAAAATAGTTTGTTCAGAATCGATTTATACCATTTTTAATATGGGTAATTTTTTATTCTAAAGTAATTAAAACTACGGAAATTATTTACATATTAACCCTGTACAGTCAAAACGAATTGAAATGGACCGTAAATCAAAGTAATAAGACTTTTAAAAACGCAGTTTATTTGTATTCATACATATTCCATCATTCCATACAAAATAAAGAATAATAAACTTTATTCCAAGAAACGGATTTAGTAAATAGCAATGAATATACAATGTTAAATTAAAAATTCAGTGTATGTATTATGCTTACAACATAATATTCTAATTGCGGTGTCTGAGGGTGTGCGTTAATTACGTTACATGTTGTATATATAAATTGCTGTGTGGCTGACGGGGAAGAATCTCACCATCCCGATGAGGGCGTAGAAATCCACCCGAGGGAATATCTTCCAGAGAACGGGCAGCAATATCTGTGTAGAGACGCCAGCACATCAAGCTACCACAATCTGTAAAATTTCCCCAATTGCAAGTGAACCTTATACTTATGTGATAAAGTTGAAAATCTATAAAATAAATTTGACAGATTGGGGTAACTAAATGTGCTGGCGTTTGTACTTTAACCATCATACTGCGATCGCGAACCCGTTAGCTAAGGGTGGCGATATTGGCATATTCCTCCAAAAAATGGACCCAACTCGATTGTGGATCTGAACGTTTGTGAATCGATTTCGACTATCTTTTAAATTTGCATGAATATGGCCAGCGTGGATAAATTTGCATGTTTTACATGCAATTTTTGCGATTAGTAATTTTGGGATCGCACTCAGGTCTCAACTGTCGCGCACGGATAGTACATATAATAGAACAAAAATATATATTCAGAAAATATAACTACAATGTCTACTGAGTTATAAAAGAAGGTGCAAAAATATAATTTTTTTTATAATAATAATAATACTGGAGACATTATTTACACACGGCCATCTGATCCCAAACTAAGCAGAGCTTGTACTATGGAAACCAGATAACTGAAATACTACATAGGTATACTACTTTTCTTTTGTAAATACGTACTTATATAGATTATTACAACCAGACTCACTCAATGTTTAATGGGTTGGAATTGAACCCTAGACCTCTGACATGGAAAGCAAGCATTAGCAAACCACGCCAACAAACCCGTCATATGCATTGCTCGGGG
Organism: Pseudoips prasinana; assembly: GCA_951640165.1. Lineage (NCBI taxonomy): Eukaryota > Metazoa > Arthropoda > Insecta > Lepidoptera > Nolidae > Pseudoips > Pseudoips prasinana. The sequence goes on from OX621246.1 coordinate 32,726,946, forward strand.
GATTAGCATTTTAGCCACAAGTTTGGTCCTGGCTGCTGGCTAGGGTAGTGCCGGGTGGCCTCGTCATTACCATGTATGTAGCAAGCAACGTAACCTATTTTCTTCACGATAGTCGTTTGTTAACTTGGTGATATAAAAACAAAGGAAATAAAAAGAAACTTTCTCTTTGTTGTAGAAGATATCGGACACTTAGTAAGTAGTTTAGAAATACCTACTAACGGTCCCTCTCGCTCTTGCAGGTTTAATTAAAATGTTTCCTCTGATATGTTCTTGCGACATCGGACGCTTGATAGCAAACGAAATGAAAACCGACCAAGCGCGAGTCGGACTCGCACATTAAGGGTTCCGTAGCAGCAAGTATTTCAGTTGATTAAATGAAAGCCAATTGCAGTTTATAACGTATTAAAAAAAAACTACTTACTAGATCTCGTTCAAACCAATTTTCGTTGTTAGTTTCTATGGTAATGTATATCATATATTTTTTTTAGTTTTATCATTCTCTTATTTTAGAAGTTACAGGACACTCATTTTACCACTTTGGAAGTGTCTCTTGCGCAAACTATTCAGTTTAGCCAAAAATAATATTAGAAACCTCAATATGATTTTTTAAGACGTATCCATAGACACATGTATGGGTACGATCAAAAAAATATTTTTGAGTTTCAGTTCTATGTACGGCGACCCCCCACAATTATTGTTCTTTCTCTATTTTTGTATAAAAATCTTAATGCGGTTCACAGAATACACCTACCTACCAAGTTTCAGCAGCACAGCTCTTATAGTTTCGGAAAAAATTGGCTGTGACAGACATGACGAATCTATAAGGGTTCCGTTTTTTGCCATTTGTCCACGGAACCCTAAAAAGTAGTCTTATTACGTGTCATTAAATGTCGACGTTATTTAAGGGCTCAGGGAATCTTTCAATGATAAAACGTAGCTGAACTGAAGTTGGGCGACAAGTAAACTATTCGAAGAGATAAAAAGACTCTATCTTAATACTGAGATTTAGTGCAATAGGGTAGTGAATGAATACTTATCTTAGATGTCGCCTATTATATATACTTTCTATTTGTATGACGTGAAGTAAGTGCTACTATAATGACAAATGACGTCAGGAGTTACCATAGTGAAATCTTAAATGGGTAACGGACGTAATTCACTCCGTATCCTACATAAAATTAATCACGTGAGTTACTCGTTACAGTTTTCACTATTTTTACAGAGTAAAGTCTGTCGTTAAGTATTCCATTGTATAATATACTTACTATATACATTAAGTGTAGAAATATCTGTATTCATTATGAGATGGACAGAATAAGAAGTATCTATACTTTATAGCATAAGGAATATCAAAAGTACAATATGGATAGAAGAATTAATATGATATATATTGTTATAATAAATTCAAAACGTTAAATTCAAAATTTTCTGGTATTGGTAATGTTCCCAGAATACTGGCAGCATTACCACGCTGTATGGCAATACTTATTTGTTGCAAAATATATGCCAGTATTATGCATTGAACAATTTTTCCTTTACGCGTCGCGATTACCAACGCCCTCCATGAGGAGGGCGTTGGTGATCGCGATGCGATCACCTGTATGGAAATACTTATTTGTTGCAAAATATATGCCAGTATTATGCATTGAACAATATTGCCTTTACGCGTCGCGACTACCAACGCCCTCCTCATGGAGGTTGGTGGTCACGATGCGTTCGTGGTCGTACTCGCCGGACAAGAGTACGACCGCGAACGCATCGCGACCACCAACGCCCTCCTCAAGTATCTGTTTGTGACTTACGGACCGGTGTGAGCGTCTGGCTATGAGCTATGATGCAGCTATGTTTCTAGATAAAAACCGAAATACCTGTGTAATATAAAAGTAGTATGTTAGAGCTAGCAACGAACTTCATAAACAGATGACAGACGGGCCTGTTGGCGTGGTTGGTAGATACGCTGCCTTTCACGCCTCAGGTCGTGGGTTCGATTCCTACTCAGGACAAATATTTGTGTGCATGAACATGTCTGTTTGTCCTGAAACTGCGTGTAAATTATCTATATAAGTATGTATTTACAAAAGAAAAATAGTACCAGTTATCAGTTATCTGGTTTCCATAGTACAAGCTCTGCTTAGTTTGGGATCAGATGGCAGTGTGTGAAAAATGTCCCAGGATATTATTATTAAAGATACTAATTTACATAATTAATGCACACTTAAGCTGCCCATAGTTAGTTACCACTTTGTAGTACTACTGACCCTTTGCGGCTGTGGTTATTTGTTAAAGTAAATTTCGCTTAAAGCGTATTCCATGTAACTTAAAAGTGAGCACAGTAAACTCATGAAAGAACCTATAAATTAACCAACTTCCACCTAAAATGTAAGAAATATCATAAATCTTCAATTCTTATGGTTCAAAGCTTTTTTGCTGGGAACGTAAAAATATTTCGCAATCATATTTTTGAACTGCTGAAGTTTCAATAGGTATAACTTATCTTATTTGGATGTACTTTTGTACAGCACTTGGACCGTTGAGAATCTTTTGTGCTACCCCTATTTCTTTCACTCTTTCCCGAAGTTATCGAGAGATAAAAGTAGATTTTTTCAATCAGTTTCTAAAACTTTGCAAAGCAGCATATCAGGGTCTTATAAGTTAGTTGCGAACAGTTTTGAAATATCATGATACTCAGCATTAATTCCAGATACAATAATAAATAAACAATGGCGTTTGAAATATATTTGAAGTTTAGCAAAAGAAGGGTAAATTGAACTAATAATTGTTTTATTTAGTTATTTGGTTTTTTGAAACCAAATAAATAATAAGATAATTAAAAAGTATGCAATAATTTTTATTCCCTCCAAGTGATGGACACAACTCTATTAATCTCCTCAAAGGAAATAAAATATTATCTCTGCATCACCAAAAGGTCGACTGGTAGAGAATACTGAGTAGCCACTGTACAGATTTGAGCTAAAATTAAATATACCGCTTTCTGTTTATATAGAAACTTTCAAATCATTTTACTCTCAGATTTAAAAGACGAAAATGTACTCATCTATTTCTTTTAATCACTTGAAGGTTGCTTAGGTACGTCAAGTTTCATTATTAATAATTAATTCAATTCAATATTGTTTATAATGTAATTACAATGTACTGTACTGTACTGTACTGTACTGTATACTATAATGTAATTATGCAATATGTTTGCTGTGTGGTGACGGCCTAAGAATATCACCACCCCCTCTCATCCCGTGGGGGGACGTAAAAGTCGTCCCGAGGGAAATATATACACCAGAGAACGGGCAGCAGCGTTCTCCTGAGTACTATGTTCACCTTACTGCGATCGCCAACCCGTCTGCCAAGCGTGGCGATTATGGCAAATCCCCTCAAATGATGGACACAACTAAACCGCGGCCCCCAGTCCCCGGCAGCCCTGCTATTCCCAGCCGTGGTAACAGCCGTGGTTACGGCAGGGCAGGGGGTGCTAAGAATCCCGAAAGGCAGATTCCACGTTACCAAAAACGACGACCTCTGGCCCTGGCAACGTTTAACACACGAACACTGCGCTCCGACGAGAAGATAACCGAACTGGAGGAAGAACTGAGCAGGTTACATTGGGATATTGTAGGATTATCTGAAGTCCGAAGAGAGGGGGAGGACTCGATAATACTGAAATCCGGAAACCTGCTCTATTACCGGGAGGGTGACCAACTATCCAAAGGTGGTGTCGGGTTCATAGTCCACAAGTCCCTCGTGAACAACGTAGTGAAAATCGAGAGTGTGTCGACGAGGGTTGCGTACCTTATACTCAGAATCACCAGGCGGTATTCGCTGAAGGTTATACAGGTATACGCACCTACTTTGACATACTCCGATGATGCAGTCGAGGTCATGTATGAGGACATTTCCAGAGCCATACATACCTCGAACTCTTATTTCACTGTGGTCATGGGGGACTTCAACGCGAAGCTGGGCAAACGAATCGGTGATGAGCTGAAAGTGGGGCAATTTGGAACCGGGGATCGGAACCCCCGAGGCCAGATGTTGGCTGACTTCATGGAGAAGGAGGGTCTCTTTATGATGAATTCCTTCTTCAGGAAGCCGGCACATCGTAAATGGACCTGGATGAGCCCCGATGGGAAAACTAAAAACGAGATAGACTTCATCCTGTCAACGAGGAGACAAGTATTCAATGATGTCTCTGTGATCAATGCGGTTAAGACCGGGAGCGATCACAGACTGGTCAGAGGCTCATTGAACCTAAATATCAAACTCGAGAGGTCCCGACTGATGAAGTCTACGCTCCGTCCCATACCGTTCCACCTCCAAAACTCCGAACCCTTTCAACTCGAACTTCAGAACCGATTCGAATGCCTAGCAGACTGTGAAGAAGTGGATACATACCACGACAGGTTCGTGGAAGCTGTCCATACGGCCGGGTCTAACTTCTACAAAACCCGCCGTACAAATGGAACCAAAAAGATCTCCGACCATACCCTACAGCTTATGGAAGAAAGGCGGAAAATGATTCTAACATCCTCATGTGATGCTGCCAGATACAGGCAGCTCAACAGACAAATCTCAAAGTCTCTGACTCGCGACACACGCCAATTTAATACTATTAGTATAAAAGAGGCCATCGAGCGGAATAGAGGCTCTAAAGTGTTCGCAAGAGATTTGTCTATTGGGCAAAGCCAACTGACGAAGCTGAAGACTGAGGATGGTAGAATCGTCACGTCAAAACCAGAGTTGCTAGGTGAGATCGAGAAGTTCTACGGACAGTTATACACGACAACGCGACTTCCTGTCAATAGTCATGCCGATCCAAGAGCAAGACTAACCCGACACTACACCCAAGATATCCCGGACGTCAGCCTGTATGAGATTAGAATGGCTCTCAAACAACTAAAAAACAACAAGGCGCCGGGTGATGATGGAGTTACAGCTGAGCTTCTGAAGGCGGGTGGTACACCGATCCTACGGGCCCTACAGAAATTATTCAACTCCGTCATACTCGAAGGTCAAACGCCAAAAGCATGGCACAGGAGTGTGGTGGTGGTTTTCTTCAAAAAGGGCGATAAAACCCTATTGAAGAATTACAGACCCATCTCACTGCTGAGCCATGTTTACAAGTTGTTTTCGAGAGTCATTACGAATCGTCTCGCACGAAGGTTTGACGACTTCCAGCCTCCCGAACAAGCCGGATTCCGAAAAGGCTGCAGTACCATAGACTACATACATACGCTGCGGCAAGTTATACAGAAGACAGAGGAGTATAACCAGCCATTATGCTTAGCGTTTGTGGACTATGAGAAAGCCTTTGATTCTATTGAAACATGGGCCGTGCTGAGGTCTCTTCAAAGGTGCCAAATTGACTATCGGTATGTCCAGGTGTTAAAGTGTTTGTACGAAAACGCCACCATGTCAATCCGACTTCAGGACCAGAACTCGAAACCTATTCAATTGCAGCGAGGCGTGAGACAGGGAGACGTCATATCTCCGAAACTGTTCACCACTGCATTGGAAGATGTTTTCAAGCTTCTGGACTGGGAAGGCTTTGGCATCAATGTCAATGGCGAGTACATCACCCACCTTAGATTTGCCGACCTCGGTACAATGCTCGATGGCCTCAGTAGAGTCTCTCAACAAGTGGGTCTGAAAATGAACATGGATAAGACGAAAATCATGTCAAACATCCATGTTGCACCCACTCTAGTTAAGGTTGGAGACTCTGCACTCGAAGTTGTTGAGAACTATATTTACCTAGGACAGACCATCCAACTAGGTAGGTCCAACTTCGAAAAGGAGGTCAATCGTAGAATCCAACTCGGCTGGGCAGCGTTCGGGAAGCTACGTAATATCTTCTCATCCCAAATACCGCAGTGTCTCAAGTCGAAAGTCTTCAACCAGTGTGTGTTGCCAGTGATGACTTACGGAACAGAGACGTGGTCGCTCACTATGGGCCTTATCAGGCGGCTCAAGGTCACCCAAAGAGCAATGGAGAGGGCTATGTTCGGAGTTTCCCTGCGGGATCGCATCAGAAATGTCGAAATCCGCAGGTGAACCAAAGTCACCGACATAGCCCGAAGAATTGCCAAGCTGAAGTGGCAGTGGGCAGGGCACATAGCTCGTAGAGCCGACGGCCGTTGGGGCAGAAAGGTTCTCGAGTGGCGACCACGAACCGGAAGACGCAGCGTGGGCAGGCCTCCTACACGGTGGACCGACGATCTTGTGCGGGTCGCGGGAAGCTGCTGGATGCGGGCAGCGCAGGACCGGCCATTGTGGAGATCCTTGGGGGAGGCCTTTGTCCAGCAGTGCACGTCTTTCGGCTGATATGATGATGATGATTGTTTATCTTGGCGGTTACTATGAAGTACACTTAAGCAAAAACTCTTAACTAGATTTAGTATACCTATCTTGAGAACGTTGACAGTTGCCCAACTAAGTCGAAAATTTTGCAATTGTTTTACATTGAATTCTCATCAGACTTGAGATAATGTTTTAAGTTTCACAAAGTTGCATAATTTGTGGTACGCGCTTGCTGATTACCATAGCTATTTTAAAATGAATTTATTATTTCCTAGCATCGCCAACCCTTGTACAAAAAGTGGGGAGGCTTAAGTACTAATTGCTGAATTAATAAATGAGCGTCATTCATTTATTAATTCATTACTAGTACCTACTGCCACATTTATTAAATGTTTGTGTGATATTGATGAAATATATCATATCACCTGAAAAACGTCCACAGGTGGACAATAATAATAAAATAAAATAAATAAAAAATAAAAAAGGTTTGAATTCACGTAGACTTTAAAAAAGCGCTTGTAAATAGTCAGAACATGTTTGTAGTAATATAGTTGTATACATTAGATATTATTTCTAGTAACATAGATATTTAGGTACATCTTGTATGAAAACATTTATAAAATTTATTTTATTACAGAAATGATATTTAGCTAGCTCGTATGAAGTTATTGTCAAGAGATTATGTTTAATTATCTAGTTTAAGTCTAATATTTTTACTACTTATTGTCAATGGTTCTGTCTATATTAAAGGTATTATTATTATGACGGACCTTGTGTTAATAACGACGGTCGCGCTTTAATGCTACCACCGGATCCAATGCGCCCCAACTGAGAAGACCCAGCGAAACAAACTCAGTGGGTTCATCTACTACCGGTTTCAACACGACCCAGTTGAGACGGTCCGGCGAAACATACTCAAGCGGGCATGAACACGGGATTTGGTCCAATTAGAGTAATTATTTAGTAGGCAAACACAATATATGCTCGATCGGTTGTCTGAATGCTTATTATTTTAGATTATATTTAGGTATACAAAAGAAAAACTTCGAAACAATAACATTATTCATTTTGAGACAGAGTCAATAATTTTAAATTAAGTATATGATAGCAATCATTTACAGATAGTTCACGTAACACAGCAGATCAGTCATGTCTATATGGCTACAAGATCTCCAGCGAGCAATGTGCAGGTAGGAAGTGAGAGCCAGACGTCTTTGTCATCGATGTACTCTTTAGTGGTGTAATAACCCCTAGCCATAAGTACACGTTTAATATGTGTTTTAAAACTTGTGTCAGGCAGATCAGTAATTTGAGTAGGAAGCTTGTTATAAAACCTAATACAATTTCCTAAAAATGATTTATTAGTTTTGCTTACTCTAAAGCCTGGCATGGCTAGTTTGTTTTTATTCCTAGTATTTATATTATGCAGTTCACTTTCCTTTTTATAATTATGAATATTTTTTCTAACAAACATTATATTCTGATATATATATTCCGATGGCACAGTAAGTATATTTATTTTTTTAAACAAATTTCGCAAAGAATCGCGACTGCCTAAACCATAAATGGCTCTGACTGCTCTTTTCTGCAATACAAAAATAGTACGTATGTCAGCCGCCGAACCCCACAGCAGAATGCCATACGACATAATGCTATGAAAGTACGCGAAATACACTAATCTAACAGTTTGTTCATCTGACAATTGCCTTATTTTCCAGACAGCATAGGAAGCCGAACTTAATTTACCTGCTAACTTTTCAATCTGAGGACCCCATTGCAATTTTGAATCAAGTGTCAATCCTAAAAATACGGTCGATGGGACTAAATCTAATATTTTCGCATTAAGTGCAACTGTTGGTACAATTTGAGTCACATTCGGCAATGAGAACCTGATGCATTTAGTTTTCCCTGCATTTAACACGAGATTATTTGCCGAAAACCATTCTGATATAAAGCTGAGTGTTTTATTATGCTCAATAAGATCTTTATCCTTTCTATTTACTTTAAATATGAGCGACGTATCATCAGCGAACAAAACTATCTCTGATACTTTCTCTACCAGATAAGGGAGATCATTTATATAAACTAGAAATAAAATGGGCCCAATATAGACCCCTGGGGCACCCCCATTTTCACAGGATGACGTGCCGAAGTGACACCGCCTATCGAAACCATCTGTTGTCGCCCCGATAAATAGGACATCACAAGATCAAGAGATGTGCCAGATATTCCATAGTACTTCAGTTTAACAACGAGCGTACGATGATCAACGCAATCGAAAGCCTTAGAGAGATCACAGAAAACTCCCAGCGCATCCTGTGATCATCCCAAGCCTCCAATATTGACCTAATTAATGTGCAACCTGCATCCTGAGTAGAGCGGCCCCTTGTAAACCCGAACTGCTTGTTATGCAATATCTCATTCACGTTAAAGTGCGACAACATTTGGCTGAGCATCAGCTTTTCAAATATTTTACTTAAAGCTGGCAGTATTGAGATAGGCCTATAATTCGTGGCATTTTTTGAACAACCTGCCTTGAAAATGGGCATTATCTTACTTATTTTCATTAAATCGGGAAAGACACCATCACTTATACAGCCATTGAAGATGGCTGCAAGGATTGTAGCAATGTTTAGTATGATTGATTCAATTGCTTTAACAGACAGTCCCCACAAATCTTCTGTGCCTTTCCTTTTAATACTCTTAAAAGCTTTTATAATATCATCACTTGTTACGGATTTAAAACTAAAGTTAGGTACAGTTTGTTTTACGCTTTGATTTAAAAAGAGTTCAGCCACATCTGGTGATGATGCGAGACACTTAGTAATATCCACGGGTATATTTGCAAAAAAAGCAGCTAAAAAATTGGCAATGGTAAGCTTGTCTGAAACCAGTTCATCACCAATATTCAATACTAATGTTTGATCTCTTGATCTACTTTTACCAGTTTCAGTATTAATTATTTGCCAAGCTGATTTTATTTTATTATCAGATTTTTTAATTTTATCTCTTATATATAAAGATTTAGCTTGAATGCAAACCTTTTTAAAAATTTTTGAATAATTTCTAACATAATTAATGAAATTGACATCAGGGTTATAGGACCTTCTGTCATACAACTCATATAAAAAATCTCTACTCAGTCTAATGCCTTGAGTTGCCCAAGAACTAAATTTTATCTTATTACTGTCAACCGTTATGTTTTTTATTTTACAAGCTTTATTAAATTCTTTGCAAATACAGTGGAATAATGTAGTGTACATATCGTTAGGGTTACTTTTGTTTGGCAATAGATTGCATAAACTATTCTCCAGGTTGTTACTGAACTTTCCCAAATTAGATTTTGTTAAAGGTCTAAAACTAATTTTTTGTTTATTTATATTTATCTCATTTTTTATCTTTACTATTTGGCATTTATGGTCAGAGCGAACACCAGCCACCAAACACTTCTCAGAGACATCAAAGTTGGTAATTATGTTATCAATGCAAGTAGCAGATGTGGGTGTGACTCTCGTGGCCTCAGAGAACAAGCATTTAAGGTTAAAGGACCGAAATACAGATAGAAATATGTTTATTTCAGGTGAATCTGCTAAAATGTTCATATTAAAATCACCACATACAAGGATTTTTTTTTTACTTTTAATTTTCCTAAGAATGTCTTCTATTGTTGCTGTAAAAAGCTTTAAATCGGATGCTGGTGGTCTATACACACATATTATACAATAAAACTGCGTCTCTACACATGCCACCTCACACACACGCTCAATAGATAGTTGGCATATATCTTTACGTTCTTTAAATTTAATTTGGTCTCGAAGTAGTATCAGTACTCCACCACCCTCTGCCGAAACCGTATTATAAAAGCTGGCGACCCTATAGCCACAGACACTAAAAGCCATCTTGTGTGCCTTCAGCCATGTTTCTGTAAAACAAAGGATATCTATTTCATATTTTTCATTAAAAAGTTCTATGTCTAGAATTTTGCCAGAGAGATTTATTTTGATGTGATAGAATTAGAAAGTTATCACACTTCTCTATTGTCATGCTTACATGTTTAAACTACTAACTAAATTGATTTTAATAACATTACTAAAAGATAGTATAAAAAGTGACTTCATCATACTACTTATGACTGAGTTAATATGTGCCGCTACTAAACTTGCAAGTATGTTCAAAAATTTTCTTGAGACAGTAACTGTACTCATGGTTACCCTACAAGAATCTATAAAACTATTTGTGTCCAAAAATATAAATTTATCACTATAATGGCTAACCAAAAACTGTAGGTGCATATTTAGCTTGTGGATATAATTATTTGTACTATCAGGCACATTGGACACATAGGGGAAGGCACACAATATTATCTTATTACAGTCTAATTCTAACATCTCAGTGAAACTATCTGTAATGTCTTTTTTCTTTAAGTTTTTACAATTTCCTACCATTAGAGTTATACATGATTTGGCACTGTGTTTATTCTGAATTAATTTATGTATTATATCTTTATAATGTAATCCTGGCATACAATAGTTGACAAACAATGGTTTCTAAATATCAATTTTGAGGGAATATGCCATAGTCACCACGAAATATAGTATTATTCTATAACTAACCCATTGGGTAATGTTCCCAAAATACTGGCAGCATTGTCACACTGAATGGGAATTCTCAGGTGTTGTGCAAATTATATAGCAGCATTACGGGCAGATATATTAAAAAAAGTTTGCAATAAGACTTATTAAGACTATATATAGCCTTAATAAGTCTTATTGCAATCTATTTTTTTATATACTTATTATATGTGTGCGGTGCGATCGCCTACCCATATGCCGAGATATGGGTAGGCGATCGCACAAAGTTGGTCAATGTTATCAGAAAAACGCTGCCGGATGAGATAGGGTTGTGATATCTTTTCCCGTCAGCTACACAGCCCAAGATATATAGGATATATAATAAGTATATAAAAAAATATAGATTGCAATAAGACTTATTAAGGCTATATATAGTCTTAATAAGTCTTATTGCAAACTTTTTTAATATTTCTGCCAGTAATGCTGCACATAATTTGCACAACACCTGGGTATTCCCATTCAGCGTGACAATACTGGCAGTATTTTGGGAACATTACCCAATGGATAAGTTATAGAATAATACTATATTTCGGCACTTATAATTCATAATTTAAGAAACTTGGCTACTTTATACTTAATTTAATGTTTGGCGGCTCTATATTTTTAGAACTATTACTAAATCTAAAATTTGTTACAAAATGGAGTTGTAACATAGCCATCCAAATATGTGTTTACAAACAACAAGAATGTTCTATTTTAAAACCAGAGAGTAGAGTAGCAGTTTTGTCTTTTGACAGTTTTTAATGCCTGTCGCAAAAAGAGTGTAAGATCGCAGCTGCCATACATATTTATTAAAAACGTGTATTTTTATTATTTATTTATTCTTCAATAAGCTAATTTAAATGCAACGTTTCTCATTTATGTTTTATTTATTACCAAAAAGCCTTGCCGTCATCTGTAAATTCATTACCTGATCTATGCATTCCTCTAACTACTTATTCCTAAGTCCTTATGTTCGCCTTTTCTACTAACTGCAATCCCTCAAAAAGTTTAATATCATAAATTATAACAAATGGCTGAGTTTGTAGACGGCCGCATTATTTTATGAATTCTTCTAAAATATATTTTAAAAGGCTAAAGGCTAAAGTTTAAAAGGCTCAAAGGTTTATAATTCGTTATGATAATTAATGACCTTTTTGTACTCTGAGAACATGACGTCACTGTCAGCCTGCAATTAGTAGCACGCTGTACGAGTTAGTACAAATCGTTCTATAGGAATAGGTGGCATAATGAAGAAATCTAAATCACACTAATATTATAAAGGCGAAAGTTTATGTGTGAGTGTGTATGTTTGTTACTTCTTCACGCTAAAACTACCGAACTAATTTTGATGAAACTGTGTGGTAATATAGCATATTATTATATCCGAATAACACATAGGCTATAATTTATAAAGATTAACGCGGCTAACACCGCGGGGCACAGCTAGTAATATAATAAATTGGAAATAAATAATAATAGTACTTCCGATTTCCTATAAAAAGGGCGGATGGTCGGAGAAATAATAGGTCTTTACCTATGAAATTGCCGTTTTGTATGAAAAAATTTAAACGAATTTTTTTCATGAATTTTTTTATTTGTATTAATCGAAGTAATCACCCATGCAATCAATGCATCTTTGCCATCGCAGTGGCAGTTTATTGATGCCCTTCTTAAAGAAATCAGCTGGACGGGAGGCAACAAATTCTTCAAAGGCATTTTGTACTGCCTCTCGGGTATTGAATTTTTTTCCCGCCAAGAAGTTATCCAAATTCTGGAAAAAGTAGTAGTCTGTAGGCGCAAGGTCTGGTGAGTAGGGCGGATGACGGAGAGCTTCCAACCCCAGTTCTTGCAACTTGGAGACCGTCTGCTGTGCAGTATGAGGTCGCGCGTTGTCGTGCAGGAGCAGCGGAGACGAGCGATTGACCAATGCTGGTTGGAGATGCGCCAGCTTCTCCATCATTGTGCTCAGTTCTTCACAGTACACATCTGCAGTAATGCTCACCCCGTTTGGTAAGAAGCTGTGATGAATCACACCGGCGCTAGACCACCAAACAGTGACCATCACTTTTCTAGGGGTAAGTTTTCGTTTAGGGCATTGTTTAGGTGCTGAACCAGGATCCAACCAACTTGCTGAGCGCTTGCGGTTATCAAACAGAATCCATTTTTCATCGCAGGTAACAATGCGGTTCAAAATTCCTTCATTTGTGTGTCTGTTGAGCAGTGCAAGGCACGTCTCGACGCGTACTTCGCGCTGGCGATCATTGAGTTCGTGGGGCACCCATTTGTCAAGCTTTTTTACCTTGCCAATTTGACGCAAATGGACCAATATTGTTTTGACGCTAACGTCGAAAGCTGCTGCTAATTCAGCCGTAGATTGTGTATCATCAGCTTAATTACTCGAATTTTTAACGTATCCATGATGACGAAAAAGATTGAAATGCGATGAAAATGTAACACTAATCAATAAAGAAATGACTACTTTTGGAAAAAAGAATCCATGTTTTTAAAATAAAATTAATTTGAAATTAGAATTCTTAGCCAAACAAAAATTATTTTGATTTGAAATGGCCAGTACTGCAGAACGGCAATTTCATAGGTAAAGACCTAATAATTCATTCTTGTTCAAGCCGGCTTATTTATTTATTTATTTAGGAAGACCAACAGCAAATAGTATCAATCATATGCAATTATTATATATAGTTCCTGAGAGCCAATAAAAGGTCTTCACGAATAGAATTTTTGTGCGCATCACCTTGTGTTACTGTTTGATCGTGAAATAAACTTTATAAAACATTTCCATCCGGCCTTAAGTAAAGTTAAACAACTATCTAGAAATCAATAAAGTACTTCGCTAACAAACTTAGTTGCCGTTGTGCGGTTTGACCTGATATATGATTGGCTACGTAACTTCTAATACGTCCAAAATATATACGGAGCTGCAGCAAGGCATGCGAGTATAATTCGCACTAGCTATTATATTTTTTTATGTGCCAATTTGCAAAGCAAAATTGTTAATAGAAACTATTGGAATTAGCTTGAAATTTCTGAAGTTATACTTCTTTTGGCGCGATGGAGAAAAATGATGAGAGTGAATTCTTTCGCGTGTACATAAGTACACACAAGTTTTTTTTTGTCTAACTTTCTTGTGTTTATCACGATCTAATAATAATTCTACTTAATAGTTCTAATTCTAGCTAATTCTAGATAAAAGGTTGCTGATGAGATCTTCAATGATAAATTGAAGATCTCATCATCAACCTTTTTATCTTAGTTAAATGTAGATAATATGTATATCTGTAAAAAAACTTTGTTGCGTATTTTTGTCAAGGGACAAAGATACTCAATAAGTGCTACGGTTCGCGTAAGATATTCTAGCCAAAATTTTGAAACAATGGACTCCACCATCTTATATAATCTGCCTAAACTCCTGTCTCCAGTTCCAATTGTGAATAAGAATGACATGATCTGTTCGATGGAAGCATTTGCTGTTATATATATATATATTGATATTGATAATTCACCAGTAGAAGGGGTTACAATTTTTTCTTAGGTAAGTAATCTGTTTTGGTGATAATCATAAACATATATCGTCGTAATACTTTTAGCTCTTAAATATACTTATGTTAAATTAAAGTTGAAAATCATAACAGTCGTCCCGGTGGACCTATGTCTTCCAACCCCCACCTAAAAAGGTTAAGCAGAGGCACCAAATTAAATTTAGATTTACGCCTAGCATTACAACTTTTCCAAAATAATATAAAAATTTTTTTCAATCTTCAATATTATGTTCTTTATTTTAACTGACTAGCTTTTACGAGATATGGTAGAGATTTATTTCGCGTACATTTGATTGTATCGCGTAGAACTACTACGGCGTAACAAAAAGATTTTGAAACCTGCACCTTTAAATATGCATAGTTAATAATATGCGATCCATTAGATTAATTAGAAGACATAAAACCACGACAAGTTGATTCTAAAGTATTTCCACTTCAAAAAACATTTTCTACGGCGGGCGGCGTAGCAGAAGCTATGACGCGTGGGAGCGTAGATCGGTTACGGCGTAGCGCGTAGGCGAGGCGTAGGCAAACTCTTACCATTTGTTCGAACAAAAAATATTAAATGAAATAAATGTTAATGTCACGCTCGGAAAAATAAAAATAAGGCCTTGATAAGTACAAGTAATTTAGTTTGTACTTGTCTTTTAAATGTCATTTTATATTCCAACATTCAAGTAATAATAATATCCTAGACATTATTCACACAAGGCCATCTGATACCAAACTAAGCAGAGTATTATGGACTTCCAGCATTTAATGCTCGAAGATTATCGAAACGAGATAAATGATATATTACATATACTACTTTTCTTTTTGTTAGTCGCAATCTATACGAAGATTATAAGGCCAAGTTAGTTGGACACGATATTAAAAATTTAAAATATTAGTGGACGTCACTTTAGTAGTTTGATTTGCATATGACCACGCTTGAAGTACACAAAAATATTGACTGTTTTGTTACACGTTGTATCCATTTGAACGATAATACCTCATTATATCAGCCGAAAGAGCGCCAGAGATTGAACTACCCTGAGTTGTTGGACCTTTTCATGTTTCGAGTTTCCGCTAGGCTCCCGCGCAATGAGTTGCGTGGTACCACTAAGAAGGACAGTTCTAGCCGCCAATTCTCCCCACGCAAGAGTATACAGGACGGTAAATCACTTCAGTGATCTCATCGATTTGCACTTTGACTTGCTAAAATCAAATGGTGAATGCGTGACGAGAGCGCTACGAAAAGTGTGATATGGGTGAGGTAAACGGAACTTGAGAGGAAGATATATAAGTTATAGAAGATAGAGAGAAAGAGTTCTTTCTAATAGAGAAGAGGTGCCCGAAAGTGATAGCCAGTTACGTTTCGTAGATGGAGCTAAATAAGTTTTAGTTCAGTCGTATAGTCTAAAGCGCACTCGATTTTTATTCTGGACTGGAGTCCAGAATAAAAATCTGGGCTTTTATTCGTATGGGCGGCGGTTCACTCCTTGTCACAGTAAGCCACCTAATAGGCCTTTGACACGATTTATCGAAAGTTGTTGAAAGACGGACAACTTAACGTGCCTTTTGAAGAATGGACATACTCAGAAGCTAATCCACATTTGTGGTCAGCCATCTAGTATCTGACCGTGCGCCTAGTTGCTTAAACTCGTCGATCGTTACCAGATCGGCAATAGTACATACATAATCTGCAATAGAATGTCCATTCATCTTTATATAAGTGCTTTATACAACTAGAATTGATTACTATAGTTGGCCGGCATTATCAACGAGTTGAGAACGAACCATAATTTCGAACAATTTTAATTATATTTGAAGAATGGTGCTATAACAAAACCAATATACCGTTATAGCCTCAGTTTCGAGACGAGGCTTGCCTCATTTAAGGCGGCGCTTCGTTGCCTCATTTGTAGGCGATAATAAGGTTATAACCTTCACGAGTGTAGGTTGTTCAGCTCAATAAGATTGTGAAATGAAGTGGAAGAATTGGGGGTAATAACTTATGACGTCAATATGAGGAGTTAAACTATTCGTGACTTATTATAGTTCGTGGTAGCCGGGAAAATGGGTGATTGCCATCGTTACTGTAACGTTTTTTTATATCGTTTATACAGTACATTGTAACTAATAATAATATCCTGGGACATTATTTACACACAGCCATCTGATACCAAACTAAGCAGAGCTTGTACTATAAAAACCAAATAACTTATATACTACACTTATTACTTTTGTTTTATAAATATATACTTATATAGATAATTACACCCAGACTCAGGATAAACATACATGTTCATGCACAGGAATATCTATCCTGGGCCGGCATCAAACCCACGACCTCCGGCGTGAAAAGCAAGCATTAGACAACCACTCTCAGAATCTGGGATTCAATCAGGAGGAAATTGGGGATTTTCATATAATTACTATCTTATAAACATACAATTAGTTTAAACTACATTTATATGGGACCACATCGAATGCATTCTGTAGAATAATTTTCTTTATCGTTTTATTTACAATCAACGGAGAAATAGCGTAATATACATAAGAAAGAAATACAGTTGAATTGATACTTATTTATTAAGGCACACAAAACCAAAACACATGAATAATTAATTAGCTTACAATATGCTTGAAAATAAAACTATGCTTCCAACCATGAGTGCTCAGCATGAGGAAAAGTTAAATCAGACTGGACATTTTTAGCTAATTTTGGCTGTATTTAACCGACTAAATAGTTTTGTATGTACATTTAAATAAAACAATTAAATAATAAAGAACATGCGATAAAAATGAAAATTAAAAATAATAAAAATAAATTCTTATCTGATAACGTAATTTAATAAACATCAATTTATAATCGACTAACAGTGCCCACGGACTTCGTTCCGCGTTATAAATATTTGTGTCCCTGCCCGTTTGTCCCGCAACTTGGATTACATTATTCAAAATTAAGTAAAGATGCGTTATTTATTTTCGAATTTTTCATAGCAAACATATGTAACCGGCCAAACCCGATTTCAGGACAAACTAGTTTGGCCTAGGATAAACTAATTCTTCCTATATGTGATAGGATTAACTGGGTAAAATACTCCATAATTGGAAAAATAATTGAGATATGATTGTTGCTTCTATTCATAAATCTCAATTATTTTTCCAATTATGGAGTATTTTTTTCAGTTTATCTATTTATTTTGACTTTCTAGATATACTATAATATTTATACTAGGCCGTACTAGTTTATCCTAGAGTGTTCGTATTTATATCAGGATTAACTAGTTTGGCCTAGGCTAATCTGGTTTATCTTATTGGGCTTAGGGCAAATCAGTTTGGATTAGGCTATACTAGTTGATCCTATCGCTAATAGGAAGAATTAGTTTATCCTAGGCCAAACTAGTTTGTCCTGAAATCGGGTTTGGCCGGTAACATATACACTCCAAAATAACGTAGCTTTCTTATCGTGAAAGAATTTTGAAAATCGGTTCAGTAGATTCAGAGATTACCCCTAACAACGTCACAAACTCCCAAACGATACCTCTTTATAATATTAGTATAGATAATAATCTTTTAAATAAAATTGTCAACTCTATAAAATGTATTTTAAATGTATATGATTGCATACAATACCACGGTATGATAGAAAATAATTTATACCACACACTTGTACACTTGTAATAAGTAAGCAAATAAATGAAATGAAAAAAATGCAAAAGCAAATTTAAAAGAAAACAAATCAAAACCAGAAGTGATTTATAAGTCGAATAAGTTAGATTAAATCTTAACTTTTTGAAGCAAGTTATAAAAGAAGCAATTGACCTACAGGAAATGCCGACCTAGATGTCAACACTGCTATTGCTTAGTAACGATTCTTAAAGCAAATAAAATGCGAACTGAACTAAAATAAAATCGTGTACAGTCACAATATACCAGCACGTTATTTTTAATTCTATTTATACCGCCCACCACAAGCTGCCGCCCCCGCTATTAGGGTTGCGTGGGCATTAAAAACTACAAGAGCAGCACCAAACAGACATAGTAATTAGGTACTGTTTAAAACCATAATACAGACTCGTTTAATAGGCTAATTGCCGGTCGATTTTTACACGTCGTCAAAAAAAGGTGGTTTCAATTTCAAAAGTAGGTATGTTATGCTATTTCTTCGTTGTTTGTGAAACAAATACCACAGAGGACCTACATAATTCTTTGCATTCCATGGATTCACCATGCGGAAACCGAGTCCATCGCGTGGTAGAGGAGTCAACACTCGACAGAGTCACTTGCGACTCAGATATAGGTTTAAGGGGGGCGGCTTGCACCTTGTTTACGCTAGTTGACACTAGCGTAAACACTGCCCATCCGATAAGTAAGTAAAGTACCTGACAGGTTTATAAAAATACTACTTTGTATAAATAAAAATACTTTGTATAAATAAGGCTATAAGTTTCACGTCGTATTGTTTAGTGTATACTCGTATTTAGTGATATAATTAGAGCGTGAGTAGGTACTGTTCGGTACTCCGAAAAGTAACATTGATTTATGAAATGGCGGTTGATTCAAGATCCCTAACTTATTGGACGAGCAAAATAAATTGACAGAAGTCAGATTATGTTGAAAGGTACAGATATATATTATTTATTGAGCTGAGTGTATCTCTTTCATAGGCGACAAGCTAGCTAGCTTAGCTGAACAGATCTTCTTTAAATTTGACACAGTGTTAGTGACCATATTCGTGGGTGCATATATGAATAATCACTGAAAAAAAAAGACATCTGTGAAACGATCTAAATGATATTTTTGCATATATGAATAATCATTGAAGGTGAAAGTTATTGAAGGTGAGCGTTGATGCATCACAGGGTGTGATGCATCAACGCTCACCTTCCCTGTCTTTCAGTGTTCCCCCCTCTTCCTAGCCAAATTTGGTAAGATCCTAACAATGCGGCTTTGGATACTCATTTTAATATAGAACTTACGGAAGTTGTTGATGATCCTAGGTCTTTTAATAGGTTATAGAGGGATTTTGCTGGACCCCTCGCACCCCCTTCCACGGCATATAAATTAACCACAAAGCTGTTTTGGGTAATTCATTTGATATGTCGTAATTCTTGTTTGTTTGAAACGTGTGAATTCTGAAAGTAATCCGTATTAATAAAAAAATATCATTAAGATCGTTTCACAGATGTCTTTCTTTTTTTTTTCAGTGATTATTCATATATGCACCCACGAATATGGTCACTAAAACTGTGTCAAATTTAAAGAAGATCTGTTCAGCTAAGCTAGCTAGCTTGTCGCCTTGGAAAGAGCTACACTCAGCTCAATAAATAATATAAATCTGTACCTTTCAACATAATCTGACTTCTGTCAATTTATTTTGCTCGTCCAATACGTTAGGGATCTTGCACCAATCGCCATTTCGTAACAATGTTACTTTTCAGAGTACCGTACAGTACTCACGCTCGTTTTATATCACTAAAATACGAGTATACACTAAACAATACGACGTGAAATTTATTCTTTTATTTATAAAAAGGGGAAAGAGTAGTAGCATTACGAGTGGTAGCATTAAAGCGCGACCGTCGTTATAAACACAAGGTCCGCCATAATAATAATATTTAATTCATACCTTAATAAAGACAGAACCATTCAGATAATATGAGGTAAAATATAGCTAAAATTTTTAATTCCGATAATTAAACCTACACATGATCTCCTTGACAATAAGTTAATATAAGCTGGCTAAATATCATTACTATTATGAAATAAATCTTATTGTAAATTTTTAAATACACTTCGTGTACCTAAATATCTATGTTTACGTAGAAATAATTATAAATTCATCAAACATTTTCTGACTATTTACAAGCGCTTTTTCAAGTCTACGTGAATAAATACTTATTTTTTTATTATCTTAGTATTTTATAAACCTGTCAGGTACTTTACTTACTTAACGTATGGGCAGTGTTTACGAGTGTCAGAGTTTGTGAAGCCGCCCAGTATGCCTCTGATAATGTAAAAGAAAAAAGAAGTAGGTGCAAAGGCTAAGGTGCCTTGGTAATATTGAGACACTCTGGGCTGCGGCAGCAGCAAGAACACATCTCTTACTACTACTGCCTACTGATGCCAGGTGCAGGCAGCTTCGGGAAGACAGCGAACTGTTTAAGAAGTACGGGTCAAAATAGAGTGAATAGAAAACTAAACTATCAAACAAGTTAACAAACATGGGAACATTGAACATATAATTGCGGCATAATATTATCTTCATGAAAAATCTAAGACCACAAATATTCCTAATTATAAACCTGCCTGTTGGCGTGGTTGGCAAATGCTTGCTTTTCACGCCGGAGGTCGGGTTCGATTCCCACCTAGGACAGATATTAGTGTGCATGAACATTTCTGTTTGTCCTGAATCTGTCCGTCTGAATTAATCTATATAAGTATATATTTACAAAAGAAAAGTAGTAATATGTAGTATATCAGTTATCTGATTTCCATAGATCAAGCTTTGCTTAGTTTGGAATCAGATGGCCGTGTGTAAATAATGTCCCAGGATATTATATAAAGTACTCTTTGTACAAAATGTTGGTCTATATTAATATGAATATTATTATCTAATTCACTAATGAGCATCTGTCTCCCCGACAAAAAAATCTGAGAATAAATATCAAATAAAAGACGTCGTCGAATATCGTAAAATCTCAAGAATAGGAGAATTATACATCACGTAAGACGTATGAAATGTAGTAAGTGTAGTATAGAACAAACGAAAGATAAAGCTTTGAACGAACAATCTCACCCTCCTTTTAACGAGCTAAAAATAACACGTCCTAAGAGTAGGAAAGTACAGATGCAAACTCTTTGTGCTCGGTTGGGCGCGCGGATGGCGACCACGTCAACCTAAACCTCATAATTTGTACAGAAAAACAATTAAAGAACTATATAGATTAGTTAGTATTAGCTTGAACGTTCGCCCCCACAAATAAATATAGTTTATTTTCTTTGTTGACAAACGCTTTTCCATAATAGCGAGGCAAACGCGCGAGTGGGTCAACTGATGGTAAGCGATCACTTGCAACACCAAATGGGCCGCAATGTGTTCCGACCTTTAAGAATTTGTTAATCTACGATAATCTACTCGTATCTATGGTCAAGAGTTTTGGCACCAACGCGGAAAAGGACGCATCGAGGCTATGTTTTATTTTAAAAAACTTGTGTAAATTCGAGTTTTTATGTGTAAATATGGTGGATTTTTAGACATAACATCTTCGACAACGTACACAAGTGCAAGAAAGTGTGATATTGCCGTGAATTGTCATTTTCCGTGTTGAAACTAAAACTCCATAGAAGCCTCTAGTAAAGTCTCCACTGCTTTACTGGGGTAGGACTATGACTTGACTGTGACGGACGCGACGGACATGACTGACTGACTGTGAAATTTAAATATTACAACAGAAGACGAGGCGGTATGGTCACAGCTCTTAGCCTGCCCAAAGAGGGTGAAAAAAAAATCTATGGTCAGTTTTTATTATTGACAAATGAATTAATAACATTGCCAACTTCATAGTTTTGACAAACTGCATAGATAGCAGTTTGTCAGCAACGTTCTTGATCTCTGTTTGCAAGTTTATTCAGCATCATGTCAGCCAAGGTACGTCCACAGCTGGAGAAAAAGCCTCCCCAAAGAAGGGGGGGATATGCCATAATCGCCATGCTTGGCAGACGGGTTAGCGATTGCAGTTTGATGGTCGTAGTTTACGCTGCTGCCCGTTCTCTGGTAGGTATTCCCTCGGTCGATTTCTACGCCCTCCACGGGATGGGATGGGGTTTTATTACTTAATTGTTATTAAATTCAATTTCTAATGTTACACTAAGTATACAAGATAAAACTATTAAAATAGTACTAATTAAATTTTGCAATACGAAGTAAACGAAATTCTGGCAGTAAATTCTATGTCATACTGCTAGGTTGGTCGTGGACATGTTCTCCGACGTGTTAGTATATGAAAAGGCCCAGAATGAATAAGGGCAATCATAATGACTGCACGTGTGGCGCAATGGTTAAGACAGTCACGTCGCCACTACGTGTCCCGGGTTCGATCCCCGCGCAGTACAACTATTTGTGTGACCCATAAATATTGTTCTGAATCTGGATTTTATTTGTGTCCGTAAATTATATGTTTGTTAAGTCCCCCGCGGCAGGGATTCATTTCTAATGCAGCCGTTGTCTTTTTTTTTAATAATCATTATAAACGTCATGTATTTTTTTTTGCCTTTTCAGTATCGATAAAGTATTTAAAACGGTGCATTAAAAGGAGAAGGAAACTTCTGGGCCCAGCAGTTAACTAGTTGAAATGTGGATTAAATAAAACCTTATATTTTTCTAAAGGAAATCACAAAATATGGTATCATGTTTCTATCTAGGAAGCTAGAAAACTTAAATTAAATTATGAAACGAAATAATCGATAAAATAATGATGAATTGCTCGCAATCGATTAAGAATAAATCGGTAAAATCTCAGAATATGTTTGAAAATCCAGTGACCAGTGTTTTTCGTGGAATCGATTCATAGCGGATCGCATTCCTTAAAGTTTTCTTCGGTGAACACTTCTCTCTGCCTGACACCCTTTACATACTCTTTGACTGTCACTCGTTCGTTGTCTTTAGTTTTAAGTGCTCACGTATTTTCCATGTTTTATTTGTGGTTTTCTTCGACTGTAGTGACTGCACGGGGCGTGGGGGATCCAAACGTGCCAGATCTTCGACATGTCACACTCTCCATGCATGAAACCATAACACAACCGAAGCCATTCAATAATATTTAGTAAAAAACTACAATGTTATAATTTAACCTCACTTTTACTATACTTCATATAACTTGATTTCTAGATAGCCAAATTTCACCAAAATTTCAGTGAGGTCTTGTTATTATATCCTCTCACAAATAAGGCTAGTTTGATTCAGTTAACACCTGGGCCCAGGAATGTATGGAGTGATTTCCTTCTCCTTTGCGTGTTACCAGCCGTAACTAATTAGATTTGAAACTGATACTATTTAGTTTGCAATATAGAACTGCACAGAATAATTTAACTTGGGCGGCCGCAATAATTGAATTTACGCCCGCGACCTCTGTTTATATGAAACGTATCTATATCGAAACTAACTAGGTATCTGTTTGTATGATGATAGGTATAGAATGTATAATGAACGTGGAGCTATTACTGTTTATGTAAATCATTCTGCTTACAGCCATTTTTTAATCCACGACGTATAAACAGCGGTGTTATAAGTTTGACGTCGACGGATGTCTGTGTATATTGTGTGTATGTCTGTGGCATCGTACCTCTGAAACGGGAGGACTGATTTAGATGCGGTTGTTTTTCAGTCGAAAGCCAGTTTCGTTGCGGTGGTTCTTCGCTATGTTTGGTTTATATCGGTCCAGCAGTATAAGAGTATCAGTTCATTCTCAAAATTATGTAATTATAGCTGGAGTTGGGGGTTTTCTAATGGTTAGTTTACATTATAATTGTCTGTGGGTTGCTAAACAAGGGTTGTGGATTCGATTCCCACTCGGGACAAATCTTTATGTGATGAGCACGATTGTTTGTTCCGTGTATGGGTGTAATTTATCTATAATATATATGTATTTTGAAATATATAAGTACGTCTAACAGCTGCCTGGTTGCCATAGAACACTCTGCCTAGTTTGGGATCAGATGTCAGTGCGTTAGCTATCCGAAGATAATTACTAGCAGGGGGACTGATAATAATAAATTTTACGTTGTTATACAGATAACCAATCAAGCAAATATATTACAAAAAATTGCATAAAGTGGAAATCCATGGTAAATGGTAGAGGAACCCGCTAGGCTTGTATCCCTCGGAATTCTGTGCTGGGGCGCATTGGATCTGGTGGTAGTATTAATGCGCAACCGTACTTATATACACATAAACGACCTGCCAAAATAATAGGAAAAGAAAGCGTCCTATTCGCAGACAACGTATTAAGCATAGATGCAGTGTCGTATGAAACTGTACATGTTGTATTTGCCTGTAATTATTTGTTGCATTTATTTATCTACTATATAAAAATAAGTCGGGTTTTCCTTCCTGACGCTATAACTCCAGAACGCACGAACCGATTTCCACGGTTTTGCATTCGTTGGAAAGGTCTCGGGCTCCGTGAGGTTTATAGCTAAGAAAATTTATAAAATTTAACACGGGTAACACCGCAGGGCACAGCTAGTTTTTTATATAAGTATTTTTAAGTAGATGTAACAGTATAAACAAATGTTGGCAAGTCTAAATAAATAAACGTATCGGTTGTACTTTTTTGTGACAAAATTCTAACTTCTACGTGAATGGTGATTAATATTGACGGTCACCGTAGCCAAGTTGGTAGTGCTCCTGCCTACGAAGCTGGTGGTCCTGGGTTCGAATCCCGGTAAGTGCAAATATTTGTATGATGAGCACGAATATTTGTTTCTGAGTCATGGATGTTTTCTATCGTATATCGTCGCCTGGTACCCATAGTGCAAGCTTTGCTTAGTTTGGGGCTAGGATAATCTGTGTGACATTGTCCCTAGATATTATATATTATAGTATTATTAACTCCTTGCTGTTGGGGATGACGACAAATAATATCACCACCCCAGCTCATTCCATAGGGGATGTAGAATTCGTACCGACGGAAATATCTCCCAGAGAAGAGTCGGCAGCGTCTCTCTGTGTACTACGACGATAATAATGCGATCGCCAACCCGTCTGCCAAGTGTAGTAATTATTATTATATATATTATTACCTCAACATAGACAGAACCACCAGAGATATTCCCTCTATACAGCAAACTCAGTAGGTATGTAATTTTCTCTCCTTGTCCATGGGCTTACCGAATAAATAGAACAAATAGTAAAAAATATTTTAGTACATATTGATTTAGAATATGGAATCTTTTGCATTTTTATTGTGTAGTTACAAACTATTCGTTTAATTCTGGATACAAATTCTGGAACATCATGTGAACGTCGAGGCTATCCAGCTCCTCGACATTACAGAGCTAGTGAGACGTTTAAAGAGAACAAAACCCTATGAACTAGTGTCGTGATTAGTGTATTTAGTGATTAGTGATAGCAATAATGTAATTATAAAGAACACATGAACAAAGTGTCTTCCCTTTAACAAATATGACTAAGGAAAGCCGATGGACGGATTCTTAGAATTAATTATGTTTATGTAGAAGTTTAGGTTACTATAAAATTACTTATTAGTCTCTAGACTAGATTGGAATACATATAAAGTACTATACTTGGTACTTTATTAAATAATAAAAAAAAAACTTGATATACAAGATAAGTCTATATGTACACTGTACTCTGAAAGACCATTAAGAACGCCTTTTAGCCTAAGTAGAATGGGAATCGGGTTTGTGGCTACAAGCCCTCCCGTCGCTTAACACGGAGACTTTGATCGATCCATCGAGTTCGCTTCGGCCCTCCGTTTGGGCGGACCGTGGTGGGTTCCACATTTGGCAACTAGAGGCGCTGCTGTAGACCTGTATCTCGGCCATGCCACCACCGCGTATCGAGTGTTAAAAATGCTTGTTTTTTAGAACTTTTAAGTAGGACATTTTGGAAATAAATGGGATATTTTGGGAATAAAATAAATAAGCCAAACTCCTTTGGGAACCCCATTTGGGAACCTTTGGGAAGGCTTTTTTCCAGCGATGGACAAAAGCCTTCCCTAAGAATGGGGGGATATGCCAGTATCGCCACGCTTGGCAGACTCGTTGGCGATCGCAGTTTGGAGATCCCAGTTCACAAAAGCTGTTGCGCGTTCTCTGGTCGACTTCTGCGCTCCCCACGGGATGAGATGGGATGATGATATTCTGATATTCGCCGCCATCACCACACAACATATGAACAGGCTCAGTAGCACCATAAGGGTACCTTTTTACCAATTTGTTATGGAACCTAGATTTTATAGGTATAGTTGAGGTTACCAAACTAAACAATACTTGATTTGCAAAGCAGCTTGTTATTATACACACACGGTCATCTGTTCCCAAACTAAGCAGAGCTTGTACTCTGGAAACTTGATAACTGATATACAACATATACTGTTTTTCTTTTGTAAATACATACTTATAAAGACAATTTACACCCAGACTCAGGACAAACAGACATGTTCATGCACACAAATATTTGTCACGGGTGGGAATCGAACCCACGACCTGCGGCGTGAAAGGTATCTACCAACCACGTCAACAGGCCGTCAATTTATAAAGATTCCTTTTTGTTTCATTCATATTTTATATAACATCTTTTTCATGAAGCATTACATGCACTCGGGCTCCTATATCCACAAAATCTATTAATCAAAGTGGCCAGGCGTTATTAATCAAACATAACTCGGACTGTTCTGGCATGTTGCGGAACTTTGTTATAATACCTACTGACTTTATTTATAAATGTTGGTGTGTACTTGTTTCATAAGATTTCTATTTACGGTACTTGGGTGACCGATATTGTTGCGCTCCTAACTCACAAGAACACGAAAATTAATGCTGTATTTTTAAAAGTTAAAAGAATAATCAGATTAATGGTCAATATTTGATAATCCTGTTTATAGTCAATTTAATTAATTCTTTATTGCAATGATGAGTACAATGGTATTACAATATTACAAGTTTCAACAAGTTGTTAGGGTACGGCAGCATTCAATAATTTATTACAATTTCAATAAGCATGCTTTTAACAAATTATAGGTTACATTATAACAATATTTATTATATTATACCTATCTTTGATTATTATATATATCCTTCTGGTTAATTAATAAGTTGTCAATTTAAATTAATAAAATAACAGGACGATTATTAATTGAAATAATTTCCACATCATACTTAATGGTATGAAATAAATTGATCAGAGATAAAATTAATCTTTCTGTATATATAGATAGGTAGAACTCGATGTTATATATATTTTTGTTACAACAAACACCTTATCTTTATCGAACCTAAAAATAATTCAACTCCCACTATCTAATAAGTTGGAGCCGAACCTTTTGATCCCATCAGATATTTTGAGTCTGGATGTAACTTGTGTCCGTCCGAAGATATATGAAGAGCCTTTATTACTACTACATTTTCATTTTCTATTTATTTCCTCCTTTTTATTTATACAAGGAAAAGTCGTATCCCGGAAATATCATTTAATAAAAAAATGTTTTCTACACACTTTCTTGACTTTGAGTAATTTAGTAATAAACTATTTTGATAATGCCTAATGTAAATTTAATTTAATTATAAATAGAATACATACTAATTTAATTTAATATTATTATGTGCAATTTAGAACTTCATGTCAAGTTATCTATTATGTGTGACTACATCTATACATATAATAAAATCGTAGGAAAGTCAAAACTGTACATTGAATATTTTTTTAAAAGGATACTTGGGGCGTGATCTACATTCGATATCGAAGCCAAAAATTTAGTTTTTAGAATTTTTGTCTGTATGTCTGTTTGTCTGTATGTATGTCCGGGCTAAACTCAAAAAGTACTGTATGGATTTACTTCTAATTTTGCATGATTATTACTAAGAGGTCGGGTCAACATATAGGCTACATATTATCTCGCTATCACCTACGGGGGAGGAGCTGTGATAATTTATAAAATTTAACGCGGGTAAAACCGCGGGACACAGCTAGTAATAGATAACTTGACATGATTTTTGATTAAGTATATTTTAATTATTAGTGTGTGTTTATAATAATATTATGTAATAATTGTAAAGCTGTAAAGCTTTATTGCTACACCCTAACAGGGTTCATGTTGATACCTATTGTAAGCGAAAGTATCAAAAACTGTTACACATGAGTGCAATAAAGAAACTTGCAACTTGAAAAATGTCGTTGTATAAGCTTACAAGTACGGGTCACAATAAAGCGACCGTAAATCTATAAAATTAATTAATAAACGTCGTGAAATTTTATAAAATCAAATGTAATATAGCTATTCCTATATAATAACCTTTGCCACACACTTTCACTTGATAGTGCATTACATTGTATAAGAAATGGCAATCTAAACTGAGCTGTGTTTGTTCGGCATTCTTTATAACATTTGAGATATTATTATTATGAACTTGGTAGTATTATATAGTATAGGTAGAAAAGTCATGAAAATTTTAATTGAATTCTAAATGATTTATCTATATAAGTATGTATTTACAAAAGCAAAGTAGTATATGAAGTATATCAGTTATCTGGTTTCCATAGTACAAGCTCTGCTTAGTTTGGGATCAGATGGCCGTGTGTGAATAATGTCCCAGGATATTTTTTTTTCTTTTTTTTATACAGATATTTACTTAGGATAAACAGATATGTTCATGCACACACATATCTGTCCTGGTGGGAATCGAACCCACGACCTCCGGCGTGAAAAGCAAGCATTTGCCAACCATGCCAACAGAGCCGTCAAAGATGATGATGATATGACTTTTTATGGCATAATTCTATTGTCTCTTCTATTAATAGAGCCGCTTGCCATTTGGCTAGGCCTTTAGGGACAGCACTCACAAATACCGAATAGACATCATTCGATAAGCCTGGACCTCTGTATATCAAAGTCATAGACTTTAATTCCAAATGTCATGAAGGTCAAAACAAAAGAAAGTACCACTGGTAATTGGAAAGGTCAAGGGTGAGGATTCGGTCTGGCTTAGTTTCATGTCATTTGAGGACGTGTTACCACCACCACCCTCCATGGCAGTTAGTTTGCATTCATATCAATCGATCTTCAATCGGAAGAGTGGCCTGCGTCTAAACGTACTAACGTTTTGTGCCAGTTGCACAAAACGTCCCTAAAACCCGACCCTGTCATGGGCCTCGTAAAGAAGTGTGTGTGTGTGTGAAGTGTTCATAAAGTACGTGATGGGTAAGTGTCAGAGCAGTTAATAACATTAACTGCTCTGACACTTACCCATCACGTACTTTATGAACACTTCACCGCTGCACTATTTTGAAGCAATTTACCATAATTAGTATTGGATGTCTGATTTTCAGCAACTACGTTTCTCGTTCACTGTACAATTTACCTTAACGATATCTTTATTGCTTACCCACTGAAATGTCGTCTACTGTTCTTTAATAAAATTATATTATCAAAGGACAAAATAATTTAATTCAAATAACATATTTAGCTTCCATTCTTATTGGGCTCAGAAATAAATCTATGCGAATAATATCCCGCCATTACGATAGCCGCCTCGGTACAAATTACGCCATTTTCTTGGCTCGAAATTATTTGGAAAGCTCTTCAGCCGAATTATCTTCGTCATCTTGCCCAATAAGATGTAATTACGTCTATTAATTTTGTTATGTAACGGAAAATATGTAGGCGGCTATTGTATTCTAGATATAATGTAATATTGACTATCTCCAACGCCTAGCGGTAGATAATGAGAAGAAGAATAAGTACACTTTATTGCACAAATAAGCAAAACAAAACAAGCAATTGGCGACCTTATGTCTAAAAGCAATCTCTTTCAGGCATCCATCTGGCATCTGAATGGACCAAAATTGAAAATAACCTGATGAAGGTAGCAGAAGATGTACTGATTGCAATGAGAAGTTATAAATGTCATTAATCTAATATTGCGTACGAATACGTATTATAATGTAATAAGAATCATACAACTATACATATACATAAATACTGGTTCTGGATTCAAATCCCGGGTCGATCCAAACAGGGATTTTGGGAGTTTTCTGTTAAGAAAGGGGCAACTGGGCGCGCGGTTTGTATGTAGATGGGTGATCGATAAAGTTTAATATCTGAGCGTCTGCGTGTTTCGGAGGGCTCTTTAAGTTACCAGTCCTTAAACTATGCCAGAGGCCTTGTTCGGCTTGAATAACTCTGACACCCCACACAAACAATATAGAAGAAGAATGAATGAATAAAGAACAAGTAGTCTAATAAATTCTTTCTTTGTTCCAGGTAAGCAGCCCAACTCAATACTTTTGGTACCGCACCACTCTTCAAATCTCTGAAGACATCAACTACCCGGAAACCTTCAACTACAAGATCGCATTAGCGTTGGTCATAGCCTGGATCCTTGTCTACTTGTGTATGATCAAAGGCATTGCCTCCTCAGGCAAAGTAGTCTACGTTACAGCAACATTCCCTTACATAGTCCTGGTCATATTCTTCTTCAGAGGCATAACACTTAAAGGAATGGGGGATGGCTTAATCCATTTATTCACACCCAAATGGCACAGGATTTTAGACCCAGTGGTATGGCTAGAAGCAGGCACACAGATATTCTTTTCCCTTGGCTTGGCTTTTGGGGGATTAATAGCCTTCTCGTCGTACAATCCAGTGGACAATAACTGTTATAGAGATGCGATTATGGTCTCTATGACTAATTGCTTAACGTCGATGTTTGCTGGAATCGTAGTATTTTCAATCATTGGTTTTAAAGCAACGATGGTGTACGAGAAATGTTTGGATGTGCGAAATGAGACGTTGCTGGAAGTATTTGGACCAGCGTACAAGTCAATTGCGGTGCTGCCTGAGGCTGGACAGCCGGTGATGGTGGATGTGAATGGGAATCTGACGGGCTTCGTGATGCCACATCTGCCGGAGTGCGACCTTCAAAAGGAATTGGATAATGTAAGTAATTGTATATAATATTAACAAATCTTTACACTCATTGATCGAGCCAGTTAGCGTGGTTGGTAGATACTTGCGTTCCACGCCGCAGGTCATGGGTTCAATCCAGGACAGATATTTGTGTTCATTAACATGTCTGTTTTACCTGAGTCTGCGTGTAATTATCTATATATATATATATATATATATATATATATATATATATATATATAAATCAATGCCACTTTTCGTTGTAATGTTATAACTTAACAACGCCTTTACCGATTTGGCTAATTTTGGTCTTGAATTATTCGTGGAAGTCCAGGGAAGGTTCGTACAGAAAATTTAAACAAAGTCTTGAAAAAGTGTAAAATCAACATCTTTCTGTACTCCCATATACAAACAATTTGTACTAATACTTTAAAAGCGTAGCGAAGCACGTACCGGGCCGCTAGTTATCTATATAAGTAAGTATTTACAAAACAAAGGTAGTATATGTAAGTATTATCTGGTTTCCATAGTATACACAGCTATAGATTTCAAATACAATCGTTTGATTTCATAACCAGGAGGTCTCACTGGTCCGTAAGTTATTAGCGAGCAACTAGTCTCGCGGTCAGTCCATAGATGGGTGACCGCCAAAGTGGTATAATTAATGAAGGTCTCCGTGCTTCGGAGGACACGTTCAGCTGTCGGTCCCAGTTTTAGCCTTACGGCAACAGTCGTTAATCCATGTCAGAGGCCTACTGGGCGGCTTGAACAACTCTGACACTAGGGTTACCACTGCCCATACGATAAATAATAATAATAATAATAATAAAAAGCATTTATTCTCTCCTCAAATGAGTAAGTATTGTTCGCTGTAAACTAGCCCTGGCCTTTGAGGCTTACTGTAAATGTCATGTTAATAAAAAACCCACAGGGACCCACATGTCACATAAAGCATATTTTCAAACGTAACGGCTTCATACTAAATACGTATTCATCATCATCATCATTACAGTTGAAAGAAGTCCACTGCTGGACAAGCCTCCTCCAAGAATCATCTTGGGGGGATGTGCCATAATCGCCACGCTTGGCAGACGGGTTGGCGAACGCAGTAAGATGGTCATAGTACTCGGAAGGAAGCTGCTGCCCGTCCTCTGGTAGATATTCCCTCGGGTGGACTTCTACACCCCTCACCGGATGAGATGGGGTGAAGATATTCTGATATTCGTCACCGTTACCACACAGCAAATGGGTATTAGCTGATCCAAAATAAATGTGAAAGCGATTGAAAGCCTTCTGCTACGGATTATTGTTTGTAAAGATAATTGTACGTAAATATTTAATACCCATCTGAAATTCGGATTTTGTTTATTTTCTCGGATGAACGTAGTCGTATTGTAAACAGGCTTGTATCGAAGATGAGTAAACGTCTTTCGTTTCGAATTTCCAGACGAAAAATGTTAGCAGATTGAAATAATTTCTGTAAGTAATAGAATCAGGCGTTACTTTCGGAATCCATAACGATACCAAACACGTGTTAGCATCCGTTGTGAATGATCAGTGGAGGCCTGAAACACATGTTGGATATTATACTGGTGCATGTTAATGTAATATTGTCCTTCTTGCATGTGCATATTTTATTCGAGCAGGACGGCGGTGCAAATTCATCCCAGGTTGATTAAACTGTAACCCCTTAATGCAAACCAATTCCTTGATGATTTAAATTTTAATATTCTCAGAATAAAATTTGGAATATACGTAACATTGGGGTAATGTCTAAATAAAAATATGAGTTTAAGGACTAACTTGAAACCATACTTAGCACAAAATACAGAATAATAATTAAAGCGCGGTACCCACACATGCATTCTGTTAGTGTGCCGCGTTAGCCGAATAGCAGTTATATTTGAAATAATTCACTGCAACGTAGACGGTATAAAGTTATGTTTAGACAACAAATCTGAATTAAGATATTTATTTGATTTAAGGCGTTCATTTGACCCTTTCGCTTCAGCGGAGGCTTAAGCTGTGATCCTAATCTTCTAAGGGATGTCCTCTGGCATTTGTCGCTTAATTGGATGAATAATTAATCACGGAGAGCCTTCTGTGCTCGCCACTTGGTCGGTATATTGCCTATATACCTTGTTGGTCTAGTGGTAGAGCGGTCTACTGAAAAATACCAAATATGAGTTCGTGGGTTCAGGGGGACTACTGTCTAATTCGCCAGTCATCGTGATCGTGATCGGCGTATAAATAGATGAAAGTTAAAAACATTGACCTATATGTATTCTACTAGACGCGCAATTCCATATTGAGAATTTGTTTACCGAGTTGCAGCGCCCGCGCTGCAACTAAGCAATTTTGGCCGCCGCGCGCGCGCGCCCTCACCTCGCGCACAGCCGGACTGGGACAGAGATTTTATTCGAAACAGCGTGTCTAGTTATATATACAAGTCAATGGTTAAAAATGACTATTTCATTCGTTCAATTTAAGTAGTAAAATGCAGCATAATTAATTTGACAGACTTAAGACGCATATTTTTTAATAACTTTTGATTGTAAAGTCTTGTCAGCATATTAAAGTAACTCCTTAGTGCTTACTTGCTTGCTTTGTTATGTCAACTTAATACGACAAAGGCAAGTATACACTAAGGACCAAACGACATTTAAAGATCCAGCCGCCACTTAATTTATTTATATAATTTACTTAGTTAATGTTTGGCTGTGTGGTGACGGCATCGAATATCAGAATTTCTTCGAGGGGATATCTATACATATAATAAAATCGTAAGAAAGTCAAAACTGTACATTGTATATATTTTCTAAAAGTATACTTGGGGCGTGATCTACAATCTATATCGAAGCCAAATATAGTTTTTAGAATTTTTGTCTGTTTGTCTGTATGTATGTCCGGGATAAAGTCAAAAAGTACTGCATGGATTTACTTAAAATTTTGCATGAATATTACGAAGAGGTCGGGTCAACATAATTATAGGCTACATATTATCACGCTATCACCTACGGGGAGGAGCTGTGATAATTTATAAAATTTAACGCGGGTTAAACCGCGGGTCACAGCTAGTTTTTTTATAAAATAGGTTGGCAAACGAACAAGTGAGTCACCTGATGGTAAGTGATCCCCGCCACCCATGGACACTCGCAACACCAGAGGAGCCGCAAGTGCGTTGCCAGCCTATGACAAGAATATAAAGCTCGCTTTTTGAAAGTTGCCATCTCATACTGGACCGGAAATGCATCCGCAGTTTATTGATTCCACAGAGCGGTAGTGTGCGGTAAAAAGTTTCTTGTGAAACGCACGGCGATATATGACCATACATCCATATCTACTAGAGGAGAGGCAGTATTATTCTTATTAATAATATCTTGGGACAATGTCACACAGATCATCCTAGCCCCAAACTAAGCAAAGCTTGTACTATGGGTACCAGGCGACAATATACATACTTATATAGATAAACTAGCTGTGCCCCGCGGTGTTACCCGCGTTAAATTTTATAAATTTTCTTTGCTATAAACCTCACGGAGCCCGAGACCTTTCCAACGAATGCAAAACCGTGGAAATCGAAAACCCGAATTATTTTTATATAGTAGACTAGCTGTGCCCCGCGGTGTTCCCGCGTAAAATTTTATAAATTTTCTTTGTTATAAACCTCACGGAGCCCGAGACCTTTCCAACGAATGGAAAACCGTGGAAATCGGTTCGTGCGTTCTGGAGTTATAGCGTCAGGAAGGAAAACCCGACTTATTTTTATATAGTAGAAGACTAGCTATGCCCCGCGGTGTTACCCGCGTTAAATTTTATAAATTTTCTTTGCTATAAACCTCACGGAGCCCGAGACCTTTCCAACGAATGCAAAACCGTAGAAATCGGTTCGTGCGTTCTGGAGTTATAGCGTCAGGAAGGAAAACCCGACTTATTTTTATATAGTAGACTAGCTGTGCCGCGCGGTGTTACCCGCGTTAAATTTTATAAATTTTCTTTGCTATAAACCTCACGGAGCCCGACACCTTTCCAACGAATGCAAAACCGTGGAAATCGGTTCGTGCGTTCTGGAGTTATAACGTCAGGAAGGAAAACCCGACTTATTTTTATATAGTAGATAAATACTTAAATACATAGAAAACATCCATGACTCAGAAACAAATATTCGTGCTCATCACACAAATGTTTGCACTTACCGCGATTCGAACCCAGGACCACCAGCTTCGTAGGCAGGAGCACTACCAACTAAGCTACGGTGACCGTCAATCATTCTTCTGGTGGCGGCCATTTCCAGTCCCCGGAGGTCCTGCTAACCTGCGTCCAGTGATGAACTATTGTGATCGCCGCTCCAATTAAACTTCCCTGTCTAAACAGGCAGTAGCTTCTTTCTGAGGCTATAGCCTCATAAAATGAGAGATTTGCAACTTCTCTAGTTGCAAATCTCTCATTTTATGAGGCTATAGCCTCTTTACATCATTCTGTCTCCCGCTTTGCTCTGGAGGGAAGTGGAACTATTCATTTTCTAACTCCTCCTTTTTTCTGTTTCTGATTAAATTCGTTGCGGGATCCAAGACAGTTAAAGCTATTCCCCGGGACATGCCTGAGCTTCACCGCTCAGTGTCATTTCATTGTGTGCCACTGTTGATCCTGGCTTACAGGAGTTGCAGTGGTGGGTAAGAGGGAGGGACTAGTCCCGACTATAAAAAAAAAAAAAAAAGCTTCTTTCTGAGTACTATGACCATTTTACTGCGATCGCCAACCCGTCTGCCAAGCGTGGCGATTATGGCATTTCCCGTCAAGATGATTCTGGAAGAGCTTTGTCCAGCAGTGGTCTTCTTTCAGCTGTAATAAGAGTTAATGTCACTTAGAATCGGAATCATTCCATTATTCAGCTCAGGAAAAAGGCTCTAAGCGTAACGAGATAGCGCTCGAGTTGATACTCGATTAAGTTAAGTGTACTTAAGTTGGTTGTCAAAAGCTGTCCCTCAAAAGAATGGAGACATATTTATTTCCGATAAGTACGGACATACACGAGATCAAAGCTAAGTTTATCAGCGTGATGTATGGGGGTAAAACATATTCCGTGTAATCTAGAAAAAGCCATTTATCTCAGCTAGTACTACAAAAAATATAGGTGTAATTCTGATCTTTCGATAGGGCTGGAAAGTCTGGCCAAATGGCAAACGATTACGTTGATAGAATGGACAAATGTCTAAAATAATTTTACTTACTTACCTACTTATCGTATGGGTAAGTAGTAAACCTGGTGTCAGAAATGTCCAAGTAGGCCTCTGACATGGTTTACCGACTGTTGCCTAATGGCTACACCCGGGACCGGCAGCTTAACGTTCCCCCCGGAGCACGGAGACGCTCAGAAATTAAACCACTTTAGCGGTCACTCATATATGGACTGACCGTGAGCCTGGTTGCTTAACCTCGCCAATAACTTACGGACCAGTGAGAGCATCTAGCTATTTAATTTTATTTTAATAGGCTAACCAACAATTATTTACACATTATAAGCCAGAGTTACAAGCTAAATGTTACAGCTTTTAACCGACTTCAAAAGGACGAGGTTCTCAAGTTCACCGGTATTTTTTTTTTTTATGTATGTACACCGATTACTCGGAGATTTATGATTCGATTTACGTCATTCTTTTTTATTATCATGCGGAATTGTTGCCATTTGTTCCCATAAAAAAAATTATATAGTTTGACCCATTAGTTTTCATTTTATGGCCATTTTTGTATGAAAATTTTTGTTTATGTGGACGATGTAGTCTTTGACACAGACGTTTTTAAAACTTAGCCAGTCTAGCTAGACTCATACTGTTCAAGTGTTTCTTGGCATGAACATAAAGAACAGTTTCAGATGACTAGCGTTTAATACTCGCGTATATGCTCGTTTTTGGAAAAGCATGTAGGCGCACGTTTTAGCACAAGCGCATTTTTTATGTACGTACACCGATTACGCTGAGGTTTATGAACCGATTTACGTGATTCTTCTTTAGTTTGATGCGGAATAGCTGCCATTATTAGAGTTCCGTAACCAAATGGCAAAAAACGGAACGTCATGTCTGTCTGTCTGTCCGTCTGTATGTCACAGCCACTTTTTTCCGAAACTATAAGAACTATATTGTTGAAACTTGGCAAGCAAATGTATTCTGTGAACCGCATCAAAATTTTGACACAAAAACGGAAAAACAAATTATAAATTTTGGTGGATACTTGTAATATAACTGAATTCAAAAAAAAAAAATATATCAAACCCATACATGTGGGGTATCTATGCATAGGTCAATAATGATATTGAGGTTTATAAAATATTTTTTTCTTAACTGAATAGTTTGCGCGAGAGACACTTCCAAAGGCGTAACCCCCCCCCCCCCCCCCCCACCTGTAACTTCTAAAATAAGAGAATAATAAAACTAAAAAAAATATATGATGTACATTGGTTCGTTCGAAAATTGGTTTGAACAAGATCTAGTAAGTAGGTTTTTTAATGCTTCATAAATCTTAAGCCGCAATTTACCTTCCATTCTATCAACTCAAATACTTGCTGCTACGGAAAAAAACATTCCGCCATTCACGGGCGAGTCCGACTCGAACTCTCTCAATGTCTTAATCATCAATACGACCTAGTCTATGAGCCTTCTTCTCAGTACACACGATGGCTAATGAATAAGACCTAGTCTAACAGCCCTCTGCCCAGCCGACTCATTAGCTAATCAATCATAAATAAGACCTAGGCTATGAGCCCTCTACTCAGAAGACTCGTTGGCTATTCGATCATTAAAAAGACCTAGTCTATAACCCCTCAGCACACAGACTCGTTAGCTAGATGATTATAAATACGGCCTAACCTATGCGCTTGCTGTTCAGACTTTCATGAATTTTAGCGAGTCTAGACTCGTACTGTGCAAGTTTTCTTAGAGTGAACGTAATTTTATGTAGTTTTTCTTACTTTACAAGCGGTTTTTTTCGGTCATTCACTGTCTCACAAGAACGTGATAAGAGTTTCGAGCAACTTTTTTTCGGAGGATATTTCTTTTTTCCGTTCTCGTTTGTTGGGACCTATAGTTTTGGCGCGCGGCACCTTTCGTAGTGCTACCCATAGCTTGACACTCAAAAGTAACAAATAAAAAAAACTTCGTTTAAAAAAACCGACTTCAAAAACTAAAAAGTATAAAAAAATATCTTAATAAAGATTCAATTTAATACATAATAACATAATGCATAATACATAATGCTGCCTATTGATAGGTTTGAAGTCGGTGCCAAGCCAAATGTAATAGCAGGTACCACACTCGCCGCGCGTTACTTTCAGCGGGATAGCTTCGAATTTCTACACAAACAACCCATACTGGCAGACGTCGTTGACGGTCGTTTCGCAATATAGTAAAATTTTGAAGCGTTGTCTCCTAAAGACAACGCTGACTGTATTTTAATAATCTATCCGTTTGTCTTGTCGGTAAGACATGTCAGGCCTCTGACATGTCTTACCGACTGTTGTC
Source organism: Pseudoips prasinana (assembly GCA_951640165.1). Lineage (NCBI taxonomy): Eukaryota > Metazoa > Arthropoda > Insecta > Lepidoptera > Nolidae > Pseudoips > Pseudoips prasinana. The sequence goes on from OX621246.1 coordinate 32,765,576, forward strand.
TAATGGCTACATCCGGGACCGGCAGCTTAACCTGCCCTCCGAAGCACGTAGACGCTCAAAAATTAAACCACTTTAGCGGTCACCCATATATGGACTGACCGTGAGCCTAGTTGCTTAACCTCGCCAATAACTTACGGACCAGTGAGAGCATCTAGCTATTTTATTTTATTTTATTTTAATAGGTTAACCAACAATTATTTACACATTATAAGCCAGAGTTACAAGCTAAATGTTACAGCTTTTCGTGTAATAATCACTTATATTTATAGGCTAACACAGCATGCATATCAAATTAGCAATAATTAACTATAAATGTTGAATACAATATAATACTATACAATAAAAGTAGCCAAATACATTAACTAAGGTTATATTATAATTGTATATAAAATATATAATTTTGAAAAGCATTAAAGAAAATTAAGCTACAAAAAAAAATGGCATTAATTATGATTAGTAATAACAATTTATATTAACGACTGAGTTTTACTAATTAATTAAATAATATAGATACAATAATGTCAATATGCATAACAATTAATTTGCAAGAATTAAGACAAGATTAAATTGATTTGAAATTGGTTTGAACAGTTTTCATATAAAACAAAAACTTAAAACTACATTGTCGGCGAAATTGATTTAATAAGTTTAATATTACAAATTTATTTGGATTTTGAATTAAATTACAAAAGTTGTTACTTAATTCTGGTTTTTGTACTTATATTGATGCTGGAAATGACCCTTTATTTCCTTGTAGTATTTAGAATTCGGAATTTCCTTGTAGTATGAGCGCCTCATAGCTGATCTTAGCTATGAGGCTTTAATTATTTTAGTGCTTCGCCAAAGTGGAACACGGGTATTCGCGAAGGATATCGCGAAAGTATTAAAGCTGTTTTATGCTTCATACAAAAGCACAAAACAGCTTTAATAATTCCTCCACGTAAACTTTGGGCTTTCGCGCCCAATCACATGCCCGTTCGTCTTCACGCGGGACCATTCCTTGCAATTATCCCATACAAAGGCATTTGTATGAGCTTAAAGTCCCAGATGAGTACGGGGGCGGAGGCGGCAGCACGCAAACTTAATATCTCCCACGACTATGACTAAAGGTCATAACGACATAAAATTATGCAATGGTCGGGCCATTGCATAATTTTTTGTCGTTATGACCTTTCTAACTGCTAAAAATAAATTCCTCGTACACATCTGGATCTGGTGAATTAAAACAAAAAAAAGTACTGAAATTATATATTAAAAAGAATAATACAGTTCAGTTCAGTTTTAGAGGAGGATATGATACCTTTGATTTCAGTATTGTTTCTTTTATATGACACTTGGAGAGTGATACAGTTTTGACATTTGAGATTTTCTTATTGAAAATTGATGATCATTTTTAATATCATACTCACTTGTCATTTTCTGCTCAATCAACCGAATAGGCTAATTAAAGTTCTAATTCCTACTTATTATTTATGTTTCAGACTGCCTCTGGCACCGGACTTGCCTTCATAATCTTCACGGAAGCCATCAACCAGTTCCCCGGCGCCCAGTTCTGGTCCGTCCTCTTCTTCCTCATGCTGTTCACGTTGGGGATCGACTCCCAATTTGGGACCTTGGAAGGAGTGGTGACATCCATCGTTGATATGAAGCTATTCCCTAACTTAAGGAAGGAGTATTTAACTGGGGGTATCTGCCTGCTATGCTGTTTACTGTCTATGGGTTTCGCCCATGGAGCTGGAAGTTACATATTCTTGCTGTTTGACATGTACAGTGGAAACTTTCCGCTGTTGATCATCGCGTTCTTCGAATGTGTGGGAATCGCATACGTGTATGGAGTTAAAAGGTGAGTTTACATTATTTATTATATATATAATTCTGATTAAAAACTTATGAATTACGGTTTAATTGTCATCTACTAATTGTTATTGTAATTGTAGCATTTAGTAGCATTTAGCAGTTAAATTAAAAATCGTGTTAATACTACTCAATCATGTCACTTGAAATATATTAATATAATAACTACACGAACCAAAGAAACCGGCGTAGCCGTCAGAATTGCCAAGCTGAAGTGGCAGTGGGCAGGGCACATAGCTCGTAGAGCCGACGGCCGACGGCAGAAAGGTTCTCGAGTGGCGACCACGTGGACCGATGATCTTGTGCGGGTCGCTGGAAATCGGTGGATGCGGATAGCGCAAGACCGGCAATTGTGGAGATCTTTGGGGGAGGCCTTTGTCCAGCAGTGGACGTCTTTCGGCTGATATGATGATGATGATGAAGAATAACTACACATGCTACATTATTTAAGAATTTAAATTAAAAATAAAATGTAAAAATTTAGAGTAAATTGCGATCGGTATGTCGCATTCGAGCACACGACTAGTTACCCTCCCTTGAGAATGGTCCGTGGAAGACTGAAACACGTGTTGAGTATCATAACGGCGCATGTAATTTCTGAGCGCTTCCGTGCTTCGGAGGGCACGTTAAGCGGTCGTTCCCGGTTGTTGCCATTAGGAAAAAGTCGTTAAGCCATATCAGAGGCCTACTGGACGGCTTAAATAACTCTGACACTAGGGTAACCACTGTCCATACGATAAGTAAGTTTGGATAAGTAATTCTTACAAAATAAAAGATTATGATGACAATATTAAGATACTCTTATCATGTCCCAAACTAAATTCAGTAGTCGAGATGTCCTGTCCTTTTCAAACAAGCTTTGATGAAGAGGGATATAATTAAGTATAATTAATTAGTACAAATGATGTAAACAGAATTAGCTCTGAAGATTATATTATCCCGGAATGCGAACTGTGTTCAACAGCGACCTAATTACATTGTGGGTGCAAACTAGATATCCATTTCATTTTGTGCAAAATCATATTCTCTAATATGAGCTTGTTCTAATTCGTAAGCAAATGTGATGCTATCGGAAATTCTGTGAATTAATTTGTTAGTTTAGTTGTTAGTGTAGTAGTGCGTATCGTACACCAAAGTCGACTGTTTCGAGTCTGGAAGGCGCGCTGAGCTGGATACCAAGCGGGATGAATTGAAAGCCAGACCACCTGTGGCGATCAATTACAATTATGACAATGGTGTGCTCACATGCCCGCAATGTGCGAGGATTTTTCAAATAAAATTGGCTACATAAGTCACATGCGAGCACACGAACGTCGGCTACAGTAGGAGAAGAAGCGGTCGCCGTGGCCACATCATCATCATCGCTTATCGTATGGATAGTGGTAACCATAGGGTCGCATTGGATCCGGTGAGGTAGCATTAAAGCGCGACCTTCGTTTTAAACACAAGGTGCGTCATAATAGCCTAGTTGGTAGTGTCACCGTAGCCTAGTTGGTAGTGCTCCAGCCTACGAAGCTGGTGGTCCTGGGTTCGAATCTCGGTAAGTGCAAATATTTGTGTGATGAGCACGAATATTTGTTTCTGAGTCATGGATGTTTTCTATGTATTTAAGTATTTATCAATCTATATAAGTATGTATATCGTCGCCTGGTACCCATAGTACAAGCTTTGCTTAGTTTGGGGCTAGGATGATCTGTGTAAAATTGTAAAAATAAAATAAAAAATAAAATAATAATAATACTGAATTCGTACATTAATATAGCCAGAACTACTCAGATAAAATGTAGTAAAATATAAGTTTCAATAATTAAACCTAAACATAATCTCCTTGACAATAACTTAATACAAGCTAGCTAAATATTACTACTATTATAAAATAAATTTTATAAATGTTTTAACAATCCGTGTACCTAAATATCTATAATAAGTAACTAGAAGTAATAACTGTATTACTACAAACATGTTCTGACTATTTACAATCGCTTCAAAAGAAGTCTACATGAAAAAAACCTTTTTTATTTATTTACATAAAAAAACCCTCGTGTCAGAGTTGCTCAAGCCGCCCAGAAGGCCTCTGACATGGCTTAACGACTAATGTCTAATGACTACAACCGGGACCGACAGCTTAATGTGTCCTCCGAAGCACGGAGACGCTCAGAAATTAAACCACTTTGGCGGTCACCCATCTATGGACTGACCGCGAGCCTAGTTGCTTAACCTCGCCGATCGCTTACGGACGGTATAATCTGCACTATGAAACTGAACGTGTATAAAATTGAAACACAAAAGAAAAGATAACTTTCCAATACAAACGGGTGAGTTGGCGTGGTTGGTAAATTCTTGCCTTTCATGCTGCAGGTCGTGGGTTCGATTCCCACCCAGGACAGATATGTGTGCATGAACATATCTGTTTGTTCAGAGTCTGGGTGTAATCTATACATATAATAAAATCGTAGGAAAGTCAAAACTGTACATTGAATATTTTTAAAAAAGGATACTTGGGGTGTGATCTACTATCGATATCGAAGCCAAAAATATAGTTTTTAGAATGTTTGTCTGTGTGTCTGTTCGTCTGTAAGTATGTCCGGGCTAAACCCAAAAAGTGCTGCATGGATTTACTTAAAATTTTGCATGAATATTACTAAGAGGTCGGGTTAACATATAGGCTACATATTATCACGCTATCACCTACGGGGTAGGAGCTATGATAATTTATAAAATTTAACGCGGGTAAAACCGCGGGGCACAGCTAGTTATCTATATATTATTAATAATATAATATTGACCATATTCAAAGGCGGTAAATAATCTATGTATCAGCCATTAAAGTTCTTTTGGTAGCCATTGACTATCAGGTAGTTATTTTTGGTTGTAAAACAAAAATAAATGAAAGAAGTTAAGGAATATTCGTCAGTGAACTTTATTAGAAATGAGAAAGTTGGACAATGATGAATGGAACTGGGACCGTAATGTGCAGTATCACATTACCAAAGTAATGCTGTTGTTATTATTCCAAAAAGAAGTTACTAAGGGTTAACACATTTCGTAACAGCTTCGTTTATAAGTTACGTTATTTATGACTTATGCTTTAAGTTTCATAGCAAAACACGAAAAATGCCATTTTAAAATGGCATTCTTCGTGTTTTGCACTCTTTTTTTATTAAAATACTAGCTGTGCCCCGCGGTTTTACCCGCGTTAAACTTTATAAATTATCACAGCTCCTCCCCCGTAGGTGATATCGTGATAATATGTAGCCTATATGTTGACCCGACGTCTTAGAAATATTCATGTAAAATTTTAAGTTAATCCATGCAGTACTTTTTGAGTTTAGCCCGGACATACATACAGATAAACAGACAAAAATTCTAAAAACTATATTTTTGGCTTCGATATCGATTGTAGATCACGCCCCAAGTATCCTTTTTAAAAAATATTCACTGTACAGTTTTATTTTTGATCATAAAAATAGTCTTATTCTTAATTTCATTACACCCAAAAATGTCCATTTTATCACCGATTCCATGATTTATTTTTTACATACATAGACTCACGCCTGTTTCCCAGAGGAGTATGCAGAGACAAAGGATTTCAATTTGTCACGATATTTACACACCTCTTTTGCCTCGCATTCCATGATTTAAGTGTTTAAAACTATATTTCCATTGATTATAACTAAACTAACTGAAAATATTAATATTATCCATAGAAAAGCCAAAGACTGTAAGGTGCCCGTTTGATTTGCAAAGTAGTGTAATAATATTGACGGTCACCGTAGCCTAGTTGGTAGTGCTTCTGCCTACGAAGCTGGTGGTCCTGGGTTTGAATCCCGGTAAGTGCAAATATTTGTGTGATGAGCACGAATATTTGTTTCTGAGTCATGGATGTTTTCTATGTATATAAGTATTTATCTATCTATATAAGTATGTATATCGTCGCCTGGTACCCATAGTACAAGCTTTGCTTAGTTTGGGGCTAGGATGATCTGTGTGACATTGTCCCGAGATATTATTATAATATAATTAATTTTCCAAGCCTACGCTGTCCTAGGCAGGAAGAGCTATCGGAGAGTGGTCCAACCCAGTTATCTCCTTTTATTTTCGGTCCGATAATAAACCATTGCTGAAATGGCCATATTATTGTTACGAGCTGTGGATACCAAAGACAAAAAAGTTACTCTTCTTCTCGAGTTGCCACTTCAAATTCTAAGGGTATCTGTTAAGGGAACAATATAGTCAAATATTGACTAAAAATCCCTGTCGTGTCATGTCGTCTTTTGGTGCACTAATGCCCTTATTTTAAAATATCCGCGTTCTCCTAACGGCTCTTAAATAGTCTTCCCATCACTTATGTTGAAAACTCGAGAGCTTACGAAAACCGACTCGTAGCGCAATCGCCTGTCAGCGTGGTGGTGGTGCAGAATTGTAGTTATAATCTTTGACAAGAGATGGCGTTACTGAATCCATTTCTCTTAAGTTTCATTAAAATGGTGCTCGTAGAATGTTGGTCCTCATAGATTGTGTTAATAAGTTGTAAGCTTCTACGCTGATCATAGCTGTAGGATCTGTACAGCTCATAAAAGGGATGCATGTAAGTAATGTGTACACACTTGCTACACTACTTGCTACGCTACTTGCTACGGCTACTTGCTACGTAGTTTAACGAACTGTACACACCATACTACAACCTGCCCACGGAGGTAGTCCACGAAGGGCACCCATCTGAATGGCACCTGCGCGAATGGCACCTAGCCTAGTCCACGAAAGGCACTTATCAATACTTTTGGCAGGTGCTCTTCATGGATTCAATTTATTTTTTGCATTCTTGTCCACGAAAGGCACCTACGTTAACCGTTACAGTAACCTAGGTTATTAAATGAAGGATATCGATAAAAATCACTAAAACGTTTATTAACACTACTAATATTACGCACTTTAAGAGTAGTATTTTCTTATGTTTAAGCGAATGTTACACATTGAAATGAAACTACTATCTATCCGTTAATATCCGCTTAAACATAAATAAATACTAAGACGTTAGTATTTATTTATGTTTAAGCGGATGCGTGCATAATATTAGATATGTTAATAAATGTCCTAGTGATTTTATCGATATTTTTCATTTAATAACCTAGGTTACTATAACGGTTAACGTAAGTGCCTTTCGTGGACAAGAATGCAATAAATAAATTGAATCTACGAAGAGCACCTGCCAAAACTATTGATAGGTGCCTTTCGTGGACTAGGCTAGGTGTCATTCGTGCAGGTGCCATTCAGATGGGTGCCCTTCGTGGACTACCTCCGCCCACGCACTGCTAAAAAGAGATTACCTACTACGTATCATCATAACGCTTAGCGTCATACTTTTCCACCAGATATGTACCTCTGGAGGAAATAGTCTCACAGATTCGTAGCGATGAATAGCTGCGTTACGATGATTAGCGTCATAGCTCTAGAGGAAACGCAGACTTAGACTTAGCACACGTGAACAGCGCCTGCATAACTTACAATATCGTGGCTTTCGATATTAAACTTCTATGTCCAAAGTCGGTAAGTTATTCTGTGCTGTAATATATCTTGTCGTCGCCGCGTGCAACCACGCTTTATGTCTGTGTACCTTGCTCAAACTTGGCAGGGTTATTAACGGGTCTGTTGGTTTAGGATCAAGTCGGGGATCAAGTGCTTATCCGTAACTTAGAATGTGAAGTCAAGTCACCTTAATCAAAAGGTTTAAGTGAAGTTTATGGAATGTTTACTTATCTATTGGGTGGTCGATAAATCAATAACTTTTATTTAGGTACACTTGATAAACTTATTCACGTCTAAATAGGAACAATAAAATTAAGAACTAATAAAAAAAAAGTAGCCAGGGTGTTAAAGGATAACCCACAGAACCCATTTCCGGCGATTTTGGATTTTTTGTCTGTTTGTCTGTGCACGCGTCACGTAAAGCCATAGAATTCAATAAAATAAGGTACATAATAAGTCAAACTACTAGTAAAATGTATAATATCTAAATGTAGGAACTAAGATTAAAACGCATTCTTTTTATTTGACTGTGTAATCAAACAACCGAAAATATGCTTTTTCAATTGGAAAAGTAAAAACTTGTCTACAAAATAAAAATATCGTATATAAAAAATCCGATTTGAATTGATCAAAAGACAGAATAAGAAGGAATTTTATTATATAATTGCTAATCTGAATTTTATGATATATCCATGGTCGATTTAATATTCAGATTTTATGTCAAGTGTAAGAATAGGGTTAAAATTACCGATCTTGGCTAGGCGGCTGCACTAGTCACTTGAAAGTAATATCTAGAGACACCATAATAATAATATCTAGGGACAATGTCACACAGATCATCCTAGCCCCAAATTAAACAAAGTTTGTACTATGGGTACCAGGCGACGATATACATACTTATATAGATAGATAAATACTTATATATATATAGGAAACATCCATGACTCAGAAACAAATATTCGTGCTCATCACACAAATATTTGCACTTACCGGAATTCGAACCCAGGACCAGCAGCTTCGTAGGCAGGAGCACTACCAACTAGGCTACGGTGAGTCAAGCATTAATTGACATTCGCCACAATTCAGAGGCTAAAAATAGCCATTTGATATTTTCCGTAAGTTCTTAGTCATATCAGCCAAAAAACGTCCACTGCTGGACAAAGGCCTCCCCCAAAGATTTCCACAATTGCCGGTCTTGCGTTATCCGCATCCAGCAACTTCCAGCAATACCTACTAATACCATTACAAATACAATTATATTATTATTATATGTATTTGTAAAGTATATGTTTGGAAAGTCCTACCCCCGAGATACAGGGGTATATAGCCCGGTAGTTTTTTTTTAATATCATGTCCCTGGCAGAATATAAAAGATCTTTGTAAATTTATGCCATATCTTTTTAATTCCTGAAATAAAAGTTTAGAATATACGTGATATTCAAAACATTATTTGTTAAAAGTAGGTACACCTAAATACTTGCCTAATTTCGGCCTTTAAAAGAAAAATGGCACGTACATATTTTCTTTCTACAGAAAACAAAGATGAAATCTGATTCACTCACAGACAAGTGACTCGTAAGGGTCACATTATTGCAGACCAACCTACCGTGATGATTGACTCATTCGAAGCTTTCGAATAGCTATCATTTTAGACATAACCCGCCAATGAACTTGCCTTTTATTGACCGTATTCATATGTGTTGCGGCTTCAAAATAGCAAATTTCAATATACCACTTTATATGTAATTTATTCTATGAATGTTACGCTATTTCTTCGTTTTTTGTGAACCGAAATGAATAATATTTATTTAATTCTATGAAGAATGCTGTTGATATATTTAACGGCGCGTCTGGGGTATACGGAGACATGCCTGGAACACAATTTTCCTAATTTATCATTTATTATTAGGTGAGGTTATGCAGGCAGTTAATTTAAAAATATAGGCGGACTTCACTTCCTTAGCAATCAATTATTCAGCAAAACCAATCAATTATGTTTAATGCGTCACCAAATCACTAATTAAATTAGATTTTATTTTCAATTACGGCGATCCGTCGATAATATGCGACCACCATAACGTTTCCAAGCAACAGTGACGTCAAGATGGCCGCCCGTTCGACGTTCCACCAGAGTGACACCAATCTATCACTCTTATCTATGCAGTTCTGTTGGTAGCGCCACGGCTGCGCCGTCATATTAATTAGATAAGATATGTAAGATAAGCTGTGTGGGGCCCCCCACAGAAGTAGAAGTCGATCCGAGGCAATATCGAGCAGAGGACGGGCAGCAGCTTCTTTCTGAGTAGGTACAATGACCATCTTACTGCGATCGCCAACCCGTCTGCCAAGCGTGGCGATTATGGTATATCCCCCAAGATGATCTTTAGGGGAGGTTTGTCCAGCAGTGGACTCTTTTCAGCTGTAATGATGAAGATAAAACATGAAATAATGCATATAAGGGATGGAACAGTAAATTTTGAATTAACATGTTTCACCATGAATGGTATATAGCAAATTTGGTACAGCAGAGAAATAAAAATCCTACAACTACACAATATGAGATATGACATATAAGGTAAATTATATGAAATTTAGATTTAATTATTACATTCTTATACAATAAATAAACATGTTATTCTTTTGTCAAAAATAATTTAATCTATTGATTTTATTCAGGAAATAATCATTATAGCATTTATCAATCAGAGATTATAGATTTTTTGCTGTGTAGGTACATTACATAATTAATAATTATTGTGGTGAAACCGAGGGGCATCGCCAGTTCACGAATATAACAGCCGTGGCTTCAACAGGCGTGTCGTCTAGAAAAGTCATGCGAACTGACTCTCAAGATGGACCCACCCAACAGACTATAATAACCTACCGGACAATATTGTAGCAGACATATCGAACAGTCGTTCTATTCCTTCGATAATTTTTAAAAACATACAAATAATAATTGATTTTTAACGACTGCCTATCTCTTCATTTCATCAATTTTACTTTAATCATGTATAATTGACATTAAATGATATCATGGATATTATATTTATTGTTAATACTGAGACGTACTTAAGAAAGGTCAGGTCAGAAGTACCCTAAACCGGCGAGCATGTATGAAGAATATAATGTCAGTAAACGAAGCGAAAGAGGTATGTAAGGATCGTGACAAATGGAAGTCCGTTGTCTCTGCCTACCCCTCTGGGAAAAAGGCTTGAGTCTATATATGTATGTATGTATGTTAATACTGACTTGCTAGTCCACTTACGATAAATATTTTATTTATTATTAATGTATTGAATTATATAAATTTGTAAAAACCCACCCGGTCCCACCCGCACTTCATTTTACACAATTCACTTTAAAGATATCATGTATAAACATTGATATGCAAACCTGTTTACGAATACATAAACTATTAACTTTATACCTCTGAGACTCTCTCTCTTCCTTGTTACATAACCACTGCGGCACACGCAATCAAAAAACCTATCTATACTACCGGCCAACAGTTCCCCAATATTTTCTTTACCAGTGTTCTAACGTAACCCTTTTTAGTTCCCCTTGCAGGGGGTCGCGAGGGACGCCCCCTGCCTTACGGTTACGACGCACCAAAAAATTCCCGACATTAAATACGACCCGCACAATTCACAAAACGGGTCTTTTATGTAAAACTGACGGGTGGTGTTTGAAACAAATTCTTTTAATAACACAATATTTAAGAAGGTTGATAAATTGCTTCTAACTTTTGAGGTTACTTACTTATCGTACGAAAGTGTTTACCCTAGTGTCAGAGTTGTTCAAGCTGCCCAGTAGGCCTTTAACATGACTTAACGACTGTTGTCTAATGACTACCATCGGCTTCCATGAGCACATGTGACGTCATAAATGGTCCGGAATCGATTGTCAACGTTGAAGCCGATTTAACGATTGATTAAGTCATTTTTAACCTATATTTATTTGAAAGCCATAGCAAAAATCGATCCCCAGAAGGGCATTACATAAAGTTACAAAATGGCGTTGAATACGTTCGGTACCTATAATTTATTACCTTCCGGATGAAGCATTATAAAAATCAGTAGACGTAATTAAATAAACTTCCACAACTTCCATTCTACAACGTGCACCATAAATAATGTAGGAAATATAATGGACTTAATGTATCCACGGATCTAAACCACCAATGGAGCTATAAAGCATTCCAATGTACCGCGTGGTCTAAAGAGTAAATAAATAAAAAAGGTTTTTATTCACGTAGACTTTAAAAAAGCGCTTGTAAATAGTCAGAACATGTTTGTAGTAATATAGTATACATTAGATATTATTTCTAGTAACATAGATATTTAGGTACATCTTGTATGAAAACATTTATAAAATTTATTTTATTACAGAAATGATATTTAGCTAGCTCGTATCAAGTTATTGTCAAGAGATTATGTTTAATTATCTAGTTTAAGTCTAATATTTTTACTACATATTGTCAATGGTATTATTATTATGACGGACCTTGTGTTAATAACAACGGTCGGGCTTTAATGCTACCACCGGATCCAATGCGCCCCAACTGAGAAGACCCAGCGAAACAAACTCAGTGGGTTCATCTACTACCGGTTTCAACACGACCCAGTTGAGACGGTCCGGCGAAACATACTCAAGCGGGCATGAACACGGGATTTGGTCCAATTAGAGTAATTATTTAGTAGGCAAACACAATATATGCTCGATCGGTTGTCTGAATGCTTATTATTTTAGATTATATTTAGGTATACAAAAGAAAAACTTCGAAACAATAACATTATTCATTTTGAGACACAGTCAATAATTTTAAATTAAGTATATGATAGCAATCATTTACAGATAGTTCACGTAACACAGCAGATCAGTCATGTCTATATGGCTACAAGATCTCCAGCGAGCAATGTGCAGGTAGGAAGTGAGAGCCAGACGTCTTTGTCATCGATGTACTCTTTAGTGAGTGTGAGTTATGCATATTGCATATGTGACGTATCCACGTATTGCGTGTGAGATTTCCGTAAAAAAAAATATAATCCTTAGGTACAGACACCGCACACCATCTATCCAAATCTGTCAAATTTCTTTTATAGATTTCAACTTTATCACAAAATCATAAGGTTCACTTTCAATTGGGGAAATTTGACAGATTGGGGTAGCTTGATGTGCTGGCGTCTGTACTCTGAGTCTGGAAGTCTTGTGTCCGCAAATAGTGAAGCCGGAAGTTTCTTAAGCCAACGGGGTATAATTTGTGTGACCCAATAAAAGTTGTTATGAGTCTGGATGTAATTTGTATCCGTAAATTATATGTATGTAAAGTACCAAGCGACACAGGGATTTATCTAGTGCAAAAATAAAACAAGAAATGTTGTGACGTTTTTAGGGTTCCATAGCCAAATGGCAAAAAACGGAACCCTTATAGATTCGTCATGTCTGTCTGTCTGTCTGTATGTCAGAGCCACTTTCTTCCGAAACTATAAGAGCTGTACTGGAGCTTGGTAAGTATATGTATTCTGTGAACCACATTAAGATTTTCACACAAATATAGAAAAAGAACAATATTTTGGCGGTTCCCCATACACAGAACAGAAACTCAAATTTTTTTTTCAACGTAACAATACATGTGGGGTATCAATGGATAGGTCTTCAAAAATGATATTGAGGTTTCTATTATTATTTTTTAATAAACTGAATAGTTTGCGCGAGAGATACTTCCAAAATGGTAAAATGAGTGCCCCCCCCCCCCCTGTAACTTCTAAAATAAAAGAATAATAAAACTAAAAAAATATATGATGTACATTACCATGCATACTTCCACCGAAAATTGGTTTGAACGAGATCTAGTAAGTTGTTTTTTTAATACGTCATAAATCGTAAACCGCATTTTACCTCTCATTTAATCAACTGAAATACTTGCTGCTACGGAACCCTTCAAGGGCGAGTCCGACTTGCACTTGGCGGGTTTCTCATTTTAATTTGTTTAAAAAACAACTAACATTTTCCGTTTTTAGCAACTTCTAATATTGTTCATGTAACCTACATATTATACCTATTATTGAGGTAATAGAGTGTGCACTCTCTGCACTATAATATGTCCTATCAACACTTGAAATTAGCTGTTTAGCTAAATCGTGCATTCAAAACATAAACGGCCGTTTTTGTTACAAATGCACGATTTAGCTAAACAGCTATATTTCAAGTGTTGACAATGTGTTATAAAATTACGTTATTGCCTTTTCTACAGTAATAATAGAGTTTAATAGACCACATTTTGTATTTTTGATTCTATTTACGAGTTATGACATTTTTTCGATTGGCGGCGCTAGTGGACTGTAAAAGGCCCCTTAAGTACACTGTTAACGACCGAGCTTCGCCGGGGGTGTATATACAAGACGGTAATAATAATAAAACACAATCTGTATATTGATCTGAAGCTGGTCTATATTACGAAAATTAATACATCGATAGGTCATTCAAAATTGCGAACGAAATCATACCGCCATCTAATTCGACAGTATCGCCATCTAGGGAATTGTCGGCAAACAAATTTACACATATTGAACACACACTAATAGCAAACACCAGAATGTGTATCGATTTAACCTATTAATAAAAACTTACACATTCTGGTGAGTTGAAGCATTTTATTTCAATAGTGCTTTGTGTTCTATGCAAACTGTTCTTTCAGTCGTTGAACTTCGAAGGTAGGGTATCGCATACTATTTAAGTTACACGGCGTTATATAAGAATTTTTACGTGGAAAGTTTTTATTACGTTAAGACTTGATTGGGGGAGGTTATTTCCAGCCTAACTCCCACAAACACCCACGATCGTTTGGATCGTTATTTATAGTATACATTCAGCAACATTGACCTTATAGTTGTAGTGCTTCTTAATCTAGTGCTAGTGCTTTCAACCGCGGATTCTTTATCACCATCATCATATCAGCCGGAAAATGCCCACTTTTGGACAAATGCCTCCCCTATAGATCTCCACGATGGGCGGTCTTGCGCTACCCGCATTCAGTCGCTTCCTGCCCACTGCCACTTCTGATTAAGTCATCTTTCTGGTTAAGTTCATTGCGGGGTCTAAAACAGTAAAGTGGACCTACCTGGCCTCACAACCACGCTAACCGGCCCGTCAAGTTATACTACTCTGTCAAGAAAGTACCGGGAAAAGATCAATAATATACAAAATGTTTGTTATTCATCCAAATTTATTTTATCCCCTTCAAAGTATGCTCCTTCAGAAACGATACACTTACGCCAACGAATAATCCATTCATCAAAACATTTTTAAAACGCTGCTTTCGGAATTGTTTATAGTTCTCGCCGCGAATTCTCCTTTATGTCTTCTACCCATTGAATTTGAGTTTAGCAAAAAGAAAGAAGTCAGCTGGAGCCATATCTGGTGAATATGGTGGTTGCTGGATGGTATTTGTTGAGTGTTTGGTCAAAAATTCGTTCACAATGATGGCCTTGTGCGAAAGCGCATTATCGTGGTGCAAAATCCAAGAATTTTATTTCCACAAATCTGGCCTTTTTCGTCGAATTTGCTCTCTTAAACGCCGCATAACGCTCAAATAATATTCTTCATTTACCGTTCGACCTTCCGGTAAGAATTCAGAGTGCACAACACCGCGATAGTCAAAGAAAACAGTCAACATGACTTTGACTTTTAATCGACTTTGGCGTGGTTTTTTTCGGTTTCGGTTCAGTTGGAAGGCGCCACTCCGAAGCTTGTTGACTAGTTTGCATGTCAAACTCGTAAACCCACGTCTCGTCACCAGTAACAATGCGTTTCATGAATGTTGGGTCGGAATTGACTCGTTCTACCATGTCCTCAGCGACTTTCATGCGATTGAGTTTTTGGAGAAAATTCAGATCTTTTGGGACTAGCCGAGCGGCAACATGTTTCATACCCAAATGATTAGTTAAAATCTCTCAGAGTTGAATGAGGATTTCCAGGCACTATTTCCTTCACTTTTGCGATGTTAACTTCAGTTGCAGACGTTGATGGCCTACCAGAGCGAGGCAAATCTTTCATCACATCTCGACCGCTTTTGAACGCTTTGAACCACTTATAAGCACGAGTTTTTGATAAAGTCGATTCACCGTAAGCCTTCTGTAACATTTTCAGTGACTCCGAACACGAGATTCCATTAGCGATGCAAAATTTAAGACAAACTCTTTGTTCGATATTTTGGTCCATTATGAAATTCGAAATACACTCTATATATAAAACTAGCACTGTACTTAATATAAATAACAGATGCAACTCAAACTCCGCGCCAAAATGGAAAACAGTTGTGCCAATCTAACAACAACAACAAAAAAACAAAAAAAATAATTTGGAACCATAAACAAATCATTCATTCCCGATACTTTTTTGACTGAATGTATATTAGGTAATCAATCTGTTCAATCTCACTCAATGAAAATTAGGTATTATAATAATAATACATGTCATCATTATAGACCCTGGCGAGCACAGCAGAGGGCTTTATTTAAAGATATTAAATCCTACCATAGGTTATGTTTTATACTTATGTATCATGACATGCACCTCTATTTTAGAAAAAGACCAAACATCTTGGAGCGGGTTGAGGTGGTTGGTAAATGCTTGCCTTTCACGTCACTGGTCGTGGGTTCTATTTCCACCTACTAGTCTATTTGTCCTGAGTCTGGGTGTAATTATCTATATAAGTATGTATTTACGAAAGGAAAGTAATATATGTAGTATATCAGTTATCTGGTTTCCAAAGAACAAGCTCTGCTTAGTTTGGGATCAGATGGCCGAGTATGAATAATGTACAGACGCCAGCACATCAAGCTACCCCAATCTGTAAAATATCCCCAATTAAAAGTGAATCTTATGCTTATGTGATAAAGTTGAAAATCTATAAAAGAAATTTGACAAATTGGGGTAGCTGGATGTGCTGGTGTACCAGGATATTTTTTTAACTCAATTTAAAAGCAAGGTTTTTCTTATTTGGTACTTTTATTCTAATGTAGAGTCCCCTCGTCCATATTGAATACAGTACGTCTCGGTATTAATTTCACAAACCTTTTCGCACGTGCGACCTTCCGACGCGGGTGGCGGAAAATTTTATTCATAACAATTCCAAACTCATTAATTTTTCATTGCAACACCATTTATTTGTTCTTTTAATCCTTAGACATTCAGTTGAATTTCTCTTTTTATTATTTAATGATTTATTATGATTTCTAAATTAAAACGGAAGGGCTTGAACAGTTTATATACACTTGGTTTCGAATTCCTTAATTAAAATCTTCTCGGAATTGTGTTCAATTTTATACCGGAATAGTTGGTGAACCAAAAAATGTAAGAATTAAGTCTTCAAGAGTGAAATTTCAAGGTATTGGTTCATCCGATATTGTCACACTCTTCATCCGTACGCATGGAAAAGAAAACAGTTATTCTACTAATATTATAAAGGCGAAAGTTAGTGAGTGCGTGAGTGTGTATGTTTATTACTTCTTCACGTCTAAACGGCTGGAGCGATTTTAATAAAACTTGGTATGGAGTTAGCTGACACCCTGGATTAACACTTAGGCTATAATTTATAAAGTTTAACGCGGGTAAAACCGCGGGGCTCAGCTAGTATAATATAATCATCAAAATCACGGCTGCTGTTTCTCCTATATCTTGCAAACTACTATGTTCAATTTTTTTAGGTCGCCAGAATTGTTTTCCAAACTTTTATTTTGGGCGGTTTTAAATAGCCTATCATAGATTTTTGGAGGGTCATTATTTTGCTAAGAAGAATCTATTCATCGGAATAGAGCTTACATCTGATTTCCGTATCTTACTGAATTCAGGACTTAAAATATTTTTTTAAATTCCTATTCAAACCTACCGTTGGTTTGGAATTTAACTTCAGATATAACAATTAAATGAATAAATAGAATGTCTATCCTGAAAAATAACCTCCGTCTAAGAAAATTTACTACTTATATACATACAAAGACTTGTCAGTATCATTGGCCTGCTAATTTCGTGAGTTCGCAATTTTTATTAGTTCGTTATATTAATTCTCACTTGATATTGTCAAAGTCATGTCAAAATCCTTTTTGGTCATCATCATCATATCAGCCGCAAGATGCCCACGGACAAAGGCCTCCCCCAAAGATCTCCTTAATTGCGATCTTGCGCTATCCACAACCAGCGACTTCCAGCGACCCTCATAAGCATTTTGTAGGGCGCCTGCCCACGCTGCGTCTTCCGATTCGTGGTCGCCAGTCGAGAACCTTTCTGCCCCAGCGGCTGGCGGTTCAAAGAGCTATGTGCCCTCTTTTTGGCCAGCATGAAAATTCTTAGGTGTACACCTAGTCTAGAATTCAGGGTAAAATTTACCGACTGCCTGTTTACATTTACGTTTGACATTTTTTGACAAGGTTCAAATCAGTAGGAATCTAGTATCTTTATACTTACCGTTTATTATTCTGACTGACTTAATCAATTCTGAATAAATTTATTTTTATTTTTGTCTGAGTTAGTTTAGTTTAATCTTGATGGTTTATTACGTTATTTCATAAAAAAATATGTGACCGTTAAAAAGTTACGGCGCTATTTCTGAGTTGGATAAATAATTGTATCTTTATCTTTAATTCCAGATTCGCAGATGATATCGAACTGATGACCGGCCAACGTCCAGGGATATACTGGCTCATCTGCTGGAAGTACCTGTCACCTCTTGCCATGCTGTCCATCCTGATCTCTTCCTTCGTGGAACTGGCGACCGAAGGGTCAAGTTACGAGGCATGGATTAAGTCTGAGGGAGATACGGAGAAAAAACCCTGGCCGATTTGGGCTGTGCTACTTGTATTGGTGCTTGTGCTGGCTTCTGTGCTCTGGATACCTGTGCTGGCTATCTGCAGGTAAGTTTACCAAAGATGATGGGAATTTGCTGTGTGGTGACGGCATAGAATATCATCACCCCATCTCATCCCATGGGGGGCGTAGAAATCGTCCGAGGGAATACCTACCAGAGAACGGGCAGCATCGTTTTTCTGTGAACTTTGACCATCAAACTGCGATCGCTAACCCGTCTGCCAAGCGTCTGTGATTATGGCATATTCCCCCATTTTTTGGGGAGGCTTTTGTCCAGCAGTGGACGTACTTTGGCTGATATAATGATGGGAATTTGATAAGCACTAATCAGCATTGGGGTGCTTAATTATTATTATTCATTTATTTCGGATATAAAATCCATATAGTGTTAGTATTACAGGACTTAGAATATGTTAGTACCTAACAATGATTATAAAAATTAATTTAAGTACCGTCCTGCTGCACTAGCTCCGCCACTGTGCATACGGGCCCAGTTCATCGGGAAAGGGCTGTCCAACTTATTAGAAATAACCTTAAGAATGCTATTGGTGCTTCCGCGAATTCTGCGTAGCAGGGATGCTGTTCTTTTTCGCATGATGACCTCAAAACTATCTGTGTGCGATTCAGTAAACATCCCCGACGCACTACAAAATCGTGGC
The DNA here is from genome assembly GCA_951640165.1 of Pseudoips prasinana. Lineage (NCBI taxonomy): Eukaryota > Metazoa > Arthropoda > Insecta > Lepidoptera > Nolidae > Pseudoips > Pseudoips prasinana. Next base: position 32,784,481 of record OX621246.1, read on the forward strand.
AGCCCCAACAACACCCGCTATGCTTTGAAAATAGTAATTTTAACATTTTTCGTACAGCGTGCAAACCTACGAGCCAGCATGTTACAACGAACCGATAACGTTTAAAGTTTCTCTAGAACTAAATCACAAAATACGAATACGTCCTGCTTAATTTGACTGACCTGTTGGTGGTTCGATCACCACCCAGGACAAAACTTTGAGCAGGATTATTTGTTCTGTGTATGGGTGTAATTTATTTATAATATGTATGTTATCAAAAAAAATATAAGCATGTTTATAAGTTGTTTGGTTTCCATAGTACAGCCTCTGCCTAGTGTGAGATCAGATGGCAGTGTGTTAGTGGTACGAATAGACAAAATCAAATTGGAAAGGAAGATGTTTTCGTCTAGACAATGTTTTTCTAAGCTATTATTATTTCATTTATTTTTAATTATTATCATTCTCCGCGGTAACTTATTCATATTTGGTAACTTATTAACATCTCATAATTCGATATTCAGTACTGAGTCATAATAAAAAGAACATGTGTGTTATTGTTAACATTTAAATTGTTTATATTTAAATATCGAGGGTGCTAAAATAATCAACCAGTATATAAATTAACAGAGCTGATCAAATTTAATTTTATTAAAGTAATGAAAAGTTAACAAAAAAATATTGTTTCCAGATATTTCGGTATACCCATCATAGACGACGAAGAACGCGCTTGGTTCCCTGCAGAAGAGCTGCGCGACTTCCACGGGATCGAACCCCGACCTGTATCAGCAACGGAGACGCTACTGTTCTGCACTAGACCTGATGGCTCTGAAAGATGCTGCTGGCCAGGATGCTGTGACACTGACGATGAGGAGTAAAACGCCTTTGAAAGTTGTCTTTAGAATTTAATTTGCAGCATACACGTAAGGAGACGATAATAATTAATTTTCAAATTAGCTTACATCTGCTTATTATATTCATCAAATGTTTCTTAAGATATTTTAAAATCTTTTTACACCATTCAATGTGGAATAAGCTACTTATTTCCGCCATTCGTGAGATAATTGTGTTGAAATACTGAAAATAATATATACCTATACCGATAAATAAATCTAGCAATCATGCTAAAGATTTAGTTTAATTAATATTGATTTAAAATGAAGCAATCTCTTAATAATTTCTGCGTTATATTCAATTAAGAATCCCACGAGAACCTCATATAATAATTCTCGAAAAGCCGATACAAAGCGGCTTGGTACTCTCATTTCATATTGTGATAAATGTATCAAGTTGCCGTACTGTGGATGTAAGTAAGAATGCTTGGAATAAGCCGATTATATACCGGAGCAAGTAAAATGATCAAATACTCTTTGCCATTGCACAAAAATATACCTTACGTAACATTTAAATAAAGTTGCATTTCCGAGAAAATATATGCTAAAGACATGGCAGCTAAAAACCATCAACATATCGTCTACATATTTTAAAAACATTAGATACATATCCAAAAAGAGAAAAGCTTACAGTAGTCCTGGTTACAGCCATAGACCTAACATATATCTTTATATTAAATATCATTAGGTATATCCTGCCGTTTATATGAATCTATTGTTGACTTTTACATTATTAATTACAAATAATCATTAAATATATAGAAATAGGTATTGAGTCTTCTTAAAAGTCGAATATATTACGGCATAATGATAAGTGACAATAATCATAAAGTATAGTGACAATAATCACAAAGTATTGTGACAATAATCACAAAATATTGTGACAATAATCACAAAGTATTGTGACAATAATCACAAAATATCGTGGCAATAAACACAAAATATTGTGACAATAATAACTTTTGCTACATTTTATTGTTGAAGACTGGTATTTTTTTTAGATTTTAATATTTTTGAAGATGAAACGTGAGAATAAAATGAAATATGTAAATTATGATAAATTATAATTAATTTTATTAAATCTTATTTATATTTTTAATGTGCGTCCATAATAAAAGTTGTTTATTAAATTAATTTGTTAAAAATGTATGGCATATTGTTAAAACATAGGTATACTCCCTGATTAAAGGCACTTTATACTAGTCAGTTTGTTACATATTTTATTTGTTAATCTATTAAATTGATAACATGTTTATTTATGTTAAGTATATAAAAATAAAAGTAGGTAATTATTTACAACTTATGTATATAGTTACTAAGTGTTTATAGAGATGACAATAAAGACGAATATTGCATTATATAAAGTATTCAATAAAATATATATATCATTAGCTGCTTCAGAAATGTATATATATTTGGATCTCATTGCTGTTACTAGTGTTTAAAAGTATACTTACCTACTAACTTAAACTATATTTATCTTAGATATTAGATTATAAGTAATGTGCAAGACAGCAGATTTGAATATGATAAATGTTTAGTTTAGAAAATATAATGTCATTCTTTTGTCTTACTTAAATAAATAAATATTCAGCCCAAATATAATAGTTGAGGTTGAAACGCTCAAGAGTCTGAATATTTAGGAATATTAATATCACAAGATTACCGAAGCAATGCTCATGCAAAATGGCGGCGGGTACACATTTGCTGCCTTACAAAATATTGAATCATCCGAAGAAAAACAAATTTAATGCTGTTTCAAATGACCACAACTCAATAAGGTCCACTATTCAGTAGACGCCCGAAAAATATAAAACATAGAGTAACGACCTCATAAGGGAAAGGCATCATCTCTCTGTGTGTAGGTAGGTACGCCAGTACAGGCCAGGCCAGGTCAGTAGGAACACCACAACCTTAATGTTTAGGTAAAAGAGGCGCTGTCAAGTCCAAAGTGTTCCGTACTACATTGATATCTGCCGTAAGAGACAAGCATCTAAAGAGATAAATAACACATTATTACGGTTACATAGTTTAGCATTTACCATGAAAAATTCGGTTGTGTTACATCCTACTGGCACAATAACTGATACCATTGGTGCTGTTGCAGCTGGCTGCTCTTGATCCGACTTGCTTTGGGGGTAGAGGAACTACTATTTTTTCAACTCCGCCTCGTTTCTTAGAACAGTGTAGAGTTTTGAGTTACATTTTGTAATAGGTTTGAAAGACGTTGTTATAAACAAAGCTACTAATACAAAATCCTATAATCGTATTAAATTATATAATTAAAACATAAGGAATTATTAATTCATTCGGAATTTTGCCTCCCTTCATTTTTTTAATATTCATTGGCTTTTTAAAAATGTATTATTTTTCCGTAATAACTGTCATTCTTTATGTGTGATCTCGTAAATTTACGAAATTTTACACTATATGACACTTAAATTAAAAACTGGTGTTTTATTCTTTCTAATTTTAAATATATATAGTAAAATCTTAGGATTTTACTATATATATTTAAAATTAGAAGATGACAAAAGCACGTCTAATACTGCCATGAAATCATCTTTTGTCTATGTTTGTATTGAATATGTATATCTATAATTATTTTTAAGGAGTTTACTAACGCAGTAGGTATGCTGTTGGACATGAAGCATTAAAAATTGTTAGCTCTCTGTTTAGGGACGCTTAACTCCCGGTATTTGTTTCATGTAATGAGTAGATTTAGCTCCATATGTATTCTCCATTATCCATGATATATTTTATATAATGTAAAAATAAAATAATTTATGTCGATACGATAATATAGCATCGATGTGATACCTATTCATTGTTGTTTGTTATTAAAATATTACTAGATTATTACCGTTTGGAACAGCAATGGAATGCAACATAGATCTTATTGCCGATGGCCTTCAACTTCTTATAAGTAGAATGTCCATATAAAAATATATTTATAAAGCAGACTGAGGTGCCGAATAATGAGTCGAGAAGTAAAAATAAAAAGTGGGAGAAAGATTACGCACTCAAGTTTATTTTACTTTTACAAGGAACATTAAGATGGCGGAAGCCCATTCTTTGGAACACACCTTTGGATATTTATTAAAATTCGTCATCGGATATGATCAGTGCTGCCTTATTATTTTTTCTTTCGTTTTATCGCTAACTTAACACGTGTAAGATAGACAATAATATTGTGTAGTTTTCTTAGCTTAGATAAGTAAATTATAAAAAAAAAATATCTTTATAAAAAAATACATTTACTAAAATGAACTAAAGTGTAAAAGAGGTCTACTAAATTAGGCTATAAACTGATTTTGATAGATAAACATCTTGATCAACGAAAAACGCGTCCGTTTTTAGGGTTCCTTACCCAAAGGGATTAACGAAGTTCTATTGCTATATATTTGTCTGGCTCGATATCACCGGCCTCTAATTTTTAGGTGATTGTAATTAACCTTAACCTTAACCCAAAGTTAAAAGCTCTTTTTATTTAAAACAGTTTCGACAAGAATAAAAAAGGCTAATAAAATCAAATAATTATAAATAAATTATATAACAAAAATTATAAAACAAAAAAAGGATATCTACTGTTATGACTTCTTGAAATGATTATTTAAACCTATTTCCTGTACTAATTAAGGAATGCGTACGAGTAATATAATATATGCTAAATTAAAGCAAAAAGGCCGAATATTAATATTTTCGTCAGCTGGTGACAAATAGGTTTTCTCAGACGGAGTATTCTGATGTCACTTTTGTTCGGAACCCAAACAGATCAAAGTGCGATTTGGTCTTGGTCGGTTTTCACGGTAACCGAGTAAACTCTACATAACAGAGCGTTGCGCGTTGCAGTATCACCGAAAATGAATCCAAACTCTTTCAAAAGTTCTAGGTCTTTAGTATTCTTCAATTTTATATTAATTTCTTAAAAATTCACATCAATTTTTTAAACATCACCATTAAAACTGTAGAGGGCCTCCTCAACTAATGATATAGTTATTAAATCTAATTGTAAATATTAGACAATAATTATTATCACTAATCGGATAACTTGTTGGTACTTTCTCGAAAACAATATGCACAAAAAATAACGCCAATAAATGTTGTTATTTCATATAAGATTAATTATAAATATTGCTACTTATTCGTGTATCCTTATGAGAAAATGTTAGGTAGAGTTAATGCTTAAGAACCCTCCCCGTCGGCTACAAACTACTTTAGTCGTCATTTATAATCATTAATCATAAATCTTTATTTGTATAAATGTGGTGAATACAGGTGTTATTGTTTACATTATTTAAGTTTCACACATTTGCCATATTGTAAATGGCATACAAATGTTGTACTTACTAACTAGGTAGGTATACTTAACTGAAAATATTAACTAATTTGTGACACACTTCACATTACTGACACAATATTAGAGTTATTTGTATACATTTGCGTTATTATTTATTATACATTATTACTTATAACAAAAAAAATAATAAAAAAAAAACATTAACAATTATATTCATTTAAAATTATCAAAAACTTTATCAAAAACATTAATTATAATTGGCGATTTTATATAAAAGACTAGACACAGAGCTACATTAAAGGTCTATTTAGTTAACCAATTTTATTTAACTAACTAATCAAGTTAGTAAATCAAATAAGTATAATAATTACCCTAAACCACAGCTGAAGAATTTACAAAGTTATAAATGTTATGATTGATATCAGTTAATTTTCATTACATTTGAAGCGCTGAGCTACATTAAAAGTTTCTTTAGCTTATTAATTTTATTTAACTTACTAAATAATATAAGTGAATCAAATAAGTGTAATAATTATCTTAAACCACCGCTGAAGAATTTACAACGTTATAAATGTTATGATTGATATCAGTTAATTTTCATTAGATACATTTGACGCAGAGAGCTATATTAAAGGTCTTTTTAGCTCACAAATTCTATTAAAGTTACTAATAAAATTAGTGAATCAATTAGTATAATAATTATCATAAACCACAGCTGAATAATTTACAGCGTTATGAATGTGATGATTGATATCAATTAATTTTCATTACATTTGAAGTACAGAGCTACATTAAAGGTTTCTTTAGCTTATAAATTTTATTTAACTTACAGAATAAAAATAGTGAAACAAATAAGTATAATAATTATCATAATCCACAGCTGAAGAATTTACAATGTTATAAATGTTATGATTGATATCAGTTAATTCGCATTACATTTGAAGCACAGAGCTGCATTAAAGGTATTTCATCTTACTAATTTTATATAATTAACTTTAGGTAAATAAATAAGTGAGCGTGTTAAGTTTTACCTAAAGCATATAAACTATTGTTTTACATCCTGTCTTTATACGGCCTAAAATGACTACGAACAAAATATCTGCGTATTCTTTAATTACAATCGTTTGTAGTCGACGGACTTTGCCTACAAAGGTGAACTTACAAACTAAGGTCCTGTGTCGCTTGTATCATACATTATATATTAACTTAACAGCTTTTCATTGAAGTCAATTAATTAAGTACCTACTGTATAATGTGTCTAAAATGTTGAGCTGTAAACTTTGAAACAGAATAGCGTAGCTAGTATGGCGTTAGGACCTGTCGCTAGTGTTCGACCAATAACATCACAGAGAAATGCACGAGTCTCTGATTGCGAGCATCAGGATTGGTCGAACGCTGTAGACACACGTGGAGTCTTTGTCTTCATGCTAGCTAGCTTATTATAACCTATGTACTACTTTTATCGATGAAACATATTAATTTATTATGCACAGCTTTTATTTTCTATTGTCTTTATGTTCAGTTAAATAGACATGTCTACGCAATGTATATCTTATGAATAACTCGTATCCTTTGTAGGTGTTTAGCTTGACGGTAAATTTTGTATACTTATCAATATGGAAGAGATAGGGAAATACTACGATGTATGATGGGAGGTGCACCTTGAAATTGTGAAACAAAAAAGATATATACCTATTTAGTTTTCGAAGTATACACAAAAATGTATCCTTGTAATGAAATAGTCCTTACAAGACCATGTTAATATCAACGTTACGGCTTTCGAATAAGGTCCAAAAATAAAATAAATACAGCAAGCCTGTTTTTTATGTTCGGGTATTTACGCGACTTATCTTTAGATATTTTTTTACTATCCGATAATCAATTGGACTATATGTTTAATCGAATAAAATATAATAAATACACTTTGGATTTGTAGAATTAAATTAAAGTTGAAGTAGGTTGTTTTATTTTAAACAGTAGTCAATTTTCCCACTATCGACCACGTTGCATCACTGGATGGTCGTAAGATGGGAAAAAATAACAATAAAAGTAAGTCGCGTTACTACCCTATATCTATATATATATATATAAAAATCAATATATAAAAATCAATGCCACTTTTCGTTGTAATGTTATAACTCAACAACGCCTTTACCGATTTGGCTAATTTTGGTCTTGAATTATTCGTGGAAGTCCAGGGAAGGTTTGTACGTAGAGAAATTTTAAAAAAAGTCTTGAATACATCTAAAATCAACATCTTTCTATACTCCCGTATACAAACAATTTGTACTAATACTTAAAAGCGTAGCGAAGCACGTACCGGGCCGCTAGTAGTTGTATAATTATGAAATGCGGAGGATATAATATTTCATAAATATATTACTTATTAATTTCCCTCACACGCCTAAATATGAATTTATTGCCTCGAAAATAAGGGGTATTTTCGAGCCTGTAAATTCGATTAGACAACATGGCGGCAATTTTTACCGAGTGGCAGGACCGATTATCGAAAAAATTATCCTGGTGCAAGCGGGCCTGAGGGGTCATTTAATTAGTTTCTATGGAATAATGATAGTTAATTATACTTGTACATCTGTCATCATCATCATCATCATATCAGCCGAAAGACGTCCACTGCTGGACAAAGGCCTCCCTCAAAGATCTCCACAATTGCCGGTCTTGCGCTATCCGCATCCAGCGTTTTCCAGCGACCCGCACAAGATCATCGGTCCATCTTTTAGGGGGCCTGCCCACGCTGCGTCTTCCGGTTCGTGGTCGCCACTCGAGAACCTTTCTGCCCCAGCGGCCGTCGGCTCTACGAGCTATATGCCCTGCCCACTGCCACTTCAGCTTGGCAATTCTTAGGGCTATGTCGGTGACTTTGGTTCGCCTGCGGATCTCATCATTTCTGATTCGATCTCGCAGGGAAACTCCAAGCATCTGTACATCTGTATTTTTTGTTTATTTATATTATTTCCAATTTATGTACACACTAAAAGTATAAAAGAAGGAAAGAATAAAATACAAGAGAACACATTGCACAAAGGTACTACTTATTTCCAAAGAAATCTCTTCCAGTAGACCTGCAAGAGGAGATTTTGGAAGAGAGGAAGATATGAGTGTGTAGGATGGTATACCTACATGCATACGATAAAAATACACATATACATAAATACATAGATAATTTTAAATAATAAACTACTTAAAATACATATATATAAGGCAAAGAGGAATGGTAGTGTTCTTTTAACCTTTTTTTTTAATGTGGAGATTGTACTACAATTACGAATATTAGGCGGAAGAGAGTTCCACAGCCTTTCTTCAGCCTTGTACTTATAGAAAAGTCTGTCTGTTCACTTGGGTCTCATAGACCTACCATTAAAATGCTATTTGCTAACATTATTCCAAAGGAACTAATAACAAAACAGTTTCAATTGATCAAGAAAAATGAGTTAGGTACTTAGTAATATAGTGGCGTATAAGATCTAAAAAGTTGATTCGGCGCGACATGCGATAGGATATGAAATAGATTGTTTAGCTATAGATTGTGATCAGATAACTAGACTTGTATTTAGAGATCAAACTCAGATCAGGGCACCGAAACTCAAATATATAAGCTATTATTGAACTTTTGGAAGTGAACACGGAATTTATGAATTGGAGCCCTGCAGTCGTGCTGGAACAACTCCGTAATTCTTGTGGGATTAACAGCTTGTTAAGTTTGAACACTGAGCTTAAGTACGGTTTCAATCTGAGTTTTATCTCTGAGTATATGTTCTAGATTCGTATCACGACACTTGTTGTTTCTGTGTAAGTACTATGCCTAATAACGTGTTGATGGTAAATAAACGTTCTAAAAAAACACTTGCTTTTCTTATTTCAAGATACCTACCCAAGAGCCCTTTGTGTTAATATCGCTTAAACTGTCTGTTATAAAAAAAAACTTTCTCTATAACTGCAGAATGGAATGTTTTGCCAACCTCGGTTTTCCTAAAGTAGTATGTGTGACATGACGACGGCCATCAGTTGACAATCGATAATCAGTATAAAATAAAATAATAAATACTGTTTTAAATAACCGTGCGAGTCTCCCTTGCCCATAAAGTGCCGATGATTTTGCTGGCAAAAACGTTTGGAACGAACGTCATGTTTCTTGTATTTCCCTTTTAATTTTATTTCTTGTTGATACAGTGGCTATAGACATATATAAAATAAGATAAGAAAAGATAAATACTCTTTATTGCACACCAATTACATATAAAAAATATAGGAATAATTGAAAGCAAATTGTACAATATGCGGTCTTATCGCAGTCAGCAATCTTTTCCAAACAACCTTTGGATGGGTAAGAAGCAGAAATATAGAAAGACATCACGATAAGGGTAGTGCAAGATAAAATAATTTAAGTAGGAATCTAAATACTTACAAACTAATAATGGCATTTACTTAATAGTAATACTACCATGTCATTAGATATAATACATACTTAATTACATAAACATAATAGTACATACATAATAAATAATATAATATGGAAGGACAGTGGAAATGCATTCACAGTGACAAGTAGTGGTTTTTCACTAGTGTTTTGAACAAACCAAGGGATTGAGTACGTCAAATTTTTTAAGGTAACGCATTCCAGAGGCGAGCTGCCACAACAGATTTACAGAAAAAGTTAGTGGAATATGTTGGTAAACACCGGTTTAGGTTTTCTGATGCTCGCAATGATCTCGCCTTATCACTTCGAAATTGAAATCGTTCTTTAAGATAATAGGGGGTAGCAGGATTAAAGATAATGCTGTATAGAAGGGAGTAATAGTAGTAAGGCGTATAGGGAGCCACTTGAATTTTGCACGAAATTCAGATACGTGGTCATACTTGCGGAGCCCAAATATGAACGTTATACAAAAATTTTTAAGTTACTGGTAAAAAATTTCTAAGCCTTCTCAGAGATCCCGCACATGCAAATACTCTGCGGCTAACCTCTTGTAACTGAGAAACCCAAGAGATATCTTTGTCAATGTAGGTATATCCCCAAATTTTTCACTTTATCACTTAAAGGTATAATTGCATAGTCAAACATTATATTAGGGACTCGTGACCAATCACTTTGGATCTCATTCTGTTACTGCCAACGATAAAGGCCTGAGATTTAGACGGGTTTACTGTTAGCCCATAAGATTTAGGTACCTACTCCATGTGCGTATGTGTAAAAGATCTGAATTAATAGATTCTATAGCTTCCGGTAGATGATCAGGAGACGCTCGGCTGTAAATTTGAAGTTCATCTGCATAAAGGTGGTACCTAGGACGAATTCAGATTTTTGTGGATATAGCATTAATGAATGTTGCAAATAACAAAGGACATAAAACGCCACCTGCGGCACGCCAGCTGATTTATAGCTCCAGGAAGAGGTTGCATCTTCGATACAGATTCGTTGGCGTCTGCCATACAGGTAACTGTGAAACCAATCAATTACCGTTGGAGATATGTTCAGAGAGCATAGTATACCGAGAAATATGTCGAAATCTACGGTGTTAAATCGATATAGGACGATATTCGGCGAAGGATAAAGGATTCGACTTTTTAGGTAATGGAGTAATTTTGGCTTCTTTCCACTGTGACGGAAAGGAGATACTGGTTACGGAATGGTTCAAAATATGGGTGATAGTCGGAAGGATCTCGTCTAGGATGGGTAGGATCATTTTACGACTAAGACAATCACTGCCAATTGCATTGGACGAGATGGAGATTAGTAAAATGATTAAAGACAAATTGGGTGTGCCGTGTGATCAGGTGTTGGACGTGCGGAAAGGTAATTTAAAGTATTAGTTTTAGTTGCCCTTTGAAGTTTTTAAACTTTCGCGATTTGTACACATTTTTTATATACTGTGGACACGGGTCTCATCGCGATAAATATGTAGGTAAATCATAACCTTGTTTACCCGACGTTTCGGCATGGATTGCACCAGCCGTGGTCACGGGTCGACTCGATTACCTAAATATTTATCGCGATGAGACCCGTATCCACAGTATATAAAAAATTGCCCTTTGAATATTGGACGAAGTAGAGAAATGTTAATTTAGTAAATCTAAGTTCAGATCTTTTGGGATTGTGTTTTGACGTGACTTACCAACACCTAATGATCTCAGAAACTTCCAGACCTTAGCTGGGTCTTCGTTATCTACGGAACTATGGATATATATGTTGGCGTTGGGCTTGCCTCCACACCTTGTTGCAGTGATTTCGGATTTAGGAATACGAATTTTTCCCAGTTTTCCGAATTGGGGCGGGCGTTAAATTTTGACTTAGCAGCAACTTTTTTGTTCATAATAGTTTTAAGGTTTTTTGTCAGCCACGGCGCCGGAAGATGTTTTAATTTAACAGGACGAGTGGGAGCGTACTTGTCAGAGTCTTATAAGGCGTTGGGTGAAATAATTAACCTTGTCGTCAATTGAATTAAGAGCAAATAGGGGCTCCCTAAGTTACGAGCCTCTTCTCGAAGATCATACAGATTCATATCACCAAAAAAAAAAAAAATATATATATATATACAATCTGGAAAAAATCAACTGTCTTTACAGTTCAAGAGGTACAGCCCGCTTACAGACAGACGGACGGAGGCTTAGTAATAAGGTACGGAGCCACTGCTGTCCGTGCGACCCTTTGGGTAAGTAGTAAGATACGCTGCTGTTGGGCTCCTCATTTTTCTTAACCCTTAAATAGGCTTTGCTATATTTTTATGTTGATTTTCGACCTTATTCCAAAGTAATAAGTTTGAAATTGATGTGTTCTCGTATAGCTCACGGCTGGTTTAAGGGTTAAGGCAATGATCAACAAGGGTTTATCAATTCACAAAAATGAAACAAAAAAGTACTTAAGTATGGAATTTATTTTATCTAAACCGCAAAAGATACATTCCAACGTTAATATTAAGTTATTACAAACTATTATTGCTATCATATTAAAATCAACCCAGTCTTTATTTAATCTGCGGTTAACAAAATATTATTATTCTACACTTTTAATAAGAAACTGAGTTAAATTAAATAAATAATCGAAACTCCGATCCTACATCGGGTATACAAAGTGTAGCAAAAATAATGTCCTCCTAGCCGAATTTCGACCACGGCGGCCAGTCCCAATAGAGATTAGCCAGCGCGGGACAAATTATAGTGCACAAGTGTGTGCGCAAACACAGGAGCACTTTCTATTCCATCATTCTCATAACCTGATGGGACGCCTAGCGACACGACCGGAAAGAGGTCAGGTACAGGACCGACAGCTTTACGTGCTCTCTGAGGCACGGGTGTATAATACCGCCAACTACTAGACTTCGGGCTGATGCTGAGAATTTTTTCTTATTACAGAAAATCCCAAAATCACTTTTGGCCCGACCCGGGATTCGAACCTAGGACCTCGTTCTCTGCGGCTGAATATATAGTAATTTTCCATATCGACGCCATAGAATGAAAACCTCTGAAGTGTTCACAAGCTAACTTTTCAAGAGCACCTCTGAGGTAGGTAGGGCAGACTGAATGCGATCACGAACAACGAGGTACTCACATATTATGACCGAAGATGGCGGAGTGTCAGAAGCTCAGTGAAGTCGATTCGAAATATGCACTTCGAGGTTTCCATTCTACGGCGTCGATATAAGAATAATGATAAGCAGATAAAATGTCTTTCGCGTTTTAACAAACTGGTTTTATTCAATTTGTTCGACTTCATAAGTAGATTCAATTGCATCCACTCTCTGGGTTACACCTTGTAGGTTATAAACCTACTGTACTACTACTACTAGTTGTTTACAAAAAATCGTTGGTCAAGCGGTAGCGTGTTCAACCGCAGATAATGACGCCCTGGTTTCAAATCCCAGGTAGAGCCAAAAGTGATTTTAGGATTTTTCCGTAAAAAGAAATTGCTCAGTATCAGCCCGAAGTCTGGAAGTTGGCGGTATTACACCCCCGTGCCTCGGAGAGTACGTAAAGCCGACGGTCCTGTACCTGAACTCGTTCCGGTCGTGTCGCTAGGCGTCCCATCGGATCATGAGAGTGATGGAATAGAAAGTGCCCCCGTGTTTGCGCACTATAATATGTCCTGCGCAATTGGCTAGTATCCATTAAGCCTGGCCGCCGTGGCCGAAATTCGGTCGGGAGGAGATCACAAAAAACGAGTGTGCACACGACTGAAGTCAAAGATAGATATATAAATCGTCACTGGCTATGAAGAGAGAGAGACAGAAGTGGGAAAGAAAATGTGTGCTCGCACCTGGGACGTTCTTCTTTTTTACCGACAATAATGTGTCCTTCTTTGTAACAAGCATCCCTTTAGAATTCTATTTTTTATATTGCCTAGATGAAGTCGATGTCTAGAATTGACTTTAAATAATCAACACAGTATACTTGTCAATTCCCCTGTTAGTGAATGTAAAAATACCGAATCATTTTTCACAAAAGATTGTGACAGAGTGGTAAAGCAAAATACTGTCTCCAATACAAAGGACCACTCTGTCACAAAGTTTACTAGTAAACCACAACAAAACGCAATACGTTGCCAACCTGCAAAGAAGCATTAGGTAGTCTTCTGCGAACTCATAAACAGTTATTTTTGTTTAAGGTTATAATAATAATAATATCTTGGGACAATGTCACACAGATCATCCTAGCCCCAAACTAAGCAAAGCTTGTACTATGGGAACCAGGCGACGATATACATACTTATATAGATAGATAAATACTTAAATACATAGAAAACATCCATGACTCAGAAACAAATATTCGTGTTCATCACACAAATATTTGCACTTACCGGGATTCGAACCCAGGACCACCAGCTTCGTAGGCAGGAGCACTACCAACTCGGCTACGGTTATTATTTGATAGATGTCAATAAATCTGAGAAATTTCAAAAATGCTCTGCAAATTGTCGGTAAAAAAGAACTATCCACCTACACAAATATATGTATCATTCTATCTTATATATCTTTCTATCTTCTGTCTTATATATATCTCCCTCTTAACTTCCGATCCTCTCACCCGATTATACTTTTATCAGTTCCACGTGTACCACGTGATATTCCACGTAATCTGACGAACCCCATACAAGATAAAAATACTTTAACATAATTCGGGGTGATTAGAGGAACGGCATTAATCCATTAAACAATAAAATTACAATAGTATTTAAAAATGAAACTGGTTATGTATCAATTTGATTACTTATTACTATTCACTCATTCATTCCCCTTTTTACCCTAAATTCCCCAATTTCGTACTGTAATTTAAATTAACTCAGCATCGCTTTTTAAAGTATAAATAATTAAGACCGTTTTTTATTACAATAAAGGTACACTTTAAATGAGGTATTTTAGTATTCTATTAGATTAATAATTGTATATTAAACTAATTTAATGACACAGGCAAACATTGTTTAAATTTATCAAACCTTATAACATTAAAAGGCGTTTTATGAAATAAACATTTTTTTTACTAAACACAATTTTAACTAAGAAATTTGATACTTAGTTCGCAAATGTCTTCAATACTTAAAGGGAGTGTCAGCGTCTACAACAACGCATGTTAAATACAAATATAATGCACTCTAATGTGTGAGCCCCACATTACGAGTGCATCGACCTAGAGCCCAGCAGAGCGGGCAAGCCTTTAGAGGGCAACATTTTACATAATTCAATAAAAAAATATGGGAGGGAATTTAAAGACTGCAATGTACAGACGCCAGCACATCAAGCTACCCCGATCTGTCAAATTACCGCAATTGAAGGTAAACCTTATGCTTATGTGATAAAGTTGATAATCTATAAAAGAGATTTGACAGATTGGGGTAGCTGTGCAGGCGTCTGAACACACTGTACAACGTGAAGAAAACCAGTTATCATCATCATTCCAACCGGAAGACGCCTACTGGACAAAGGCGTCCCCCAAAAATCCCGACAATAGCCGGTCTTGTACTACCCGCATTCAGCGGCAACTAGCGACCTTTACAAGTTCATATCGATCCATCTTGCAGATAACTTGCCCATCTCTTCCGGTTCAAGAAAATCAATACCTATGTAATATATATTTTTTCAGCTATCATAAAAATGGTACGATAGTATAGATATGTTAAGTTTATTGCTTTACTTATGTGTTTTTTCAAATTAATATTCTACCCATTTCATTGGCTTTAATTAAGCTTCATAAGTTTGGTGCACTATTTATGCTACACCTTATAAAATACAAGGTGTATTTACAAATGTATTGTTTTATTTATATATTACGTATCATTAAGGCTACAAATAAATTAAAGAAACATTACCTTAAAATAATTCAATTTAAACACAATTTTGCAATGAAAATATTTTAAATGGATAAAATCACATCTCAAATAGCAAGTAATCATTTGATTTAGTTAATATTCTAACTAGTTTTTACTGCCACAGGCGACCAAATAATTCAAATCATATGCTCAAAATGATTCGCGTCAGTCAAAATGTTCACATAACGCGCTATCGTGACGTTCTGTCATTTAAGCTGCCGTCATTCCCAAAAAGATAGCGATAACTACTTGCGTTAGACTCGCTTGGTCACGTAAATTAAAGTAATATTTAATGGATCATGCATGAGTCACGCCAGGCTGATATCAGAGACAGTGATATTCTACAACATTTTCTATTTAAACCTATCTCTTTATCCACCCTTTAAATTTCTTCCAATTTCCCCTCCTTAGGGGGGATATTTTACAATATTGAAGAACTTAGAAATAATTACCAGACGGGCAATATTCATAAGAGCACGTGACGAGCTTAGGACCTCGAAATACTGAGTAACCTACCGTGTGGATAATAGTTAGGCGCGATAGTAATAC
Organism: Pseudoips prasinana; assembly: GCA_951640165.1. NCBI lineage: Eukaryota > Metazoa > Arthropoda > Insecta > Lepidoptera > Nolidae > Pseudoips > Pseudoips prasinana. Next base: position 32,800,517 of record OX621246.1, read on the forward strand.
ATTACTGAGTATGTCAGTCCTAGAAACACAGCCGATGGGTGGTGCTTACATTCTCCTTTAGGATATTAAGAACTTGTGGAAATGGGACTGTCATTAAGAGCCGATTTCACCATTAAAATTAAACGCGATCAATTGACGCTAAACTCGGTTCTGCTTCCTGTAACTGACTTTAGCGTGTATTGATCGCGTTTAATTTTAACGGTGAAAACGGCTCTAAGTAGCTATCGTAGTAGAGCGCCTACCCCAGATTGGTAGAGAGCGATAATTCGATCCCCGCGGGACTATAAAATTTATGATTTTCAAGTTTCGAGATTTTTTTTTATGGTAAGTTTCAACATGTTGATGGTATAATAGTTACCACCTCATTTTATACACTATTGTCTTGTGATAAGAGCTAAAATCAATGAATTAAGAACATATGCTGTGACCGAAGGATTAGAGTTATACCTACCTTAGTATTTTCAACCTGAACATTGACAGAATTCTAGTGAATATGGTGTAAATAGTAAAATGAATCAATGCCTTAATAACTTTTCGGTTGGTATTATACTATTGTTTCATAATGCCACATTCATTGGTCTCTTATATGTGGTGTATTAAGTCTCATAGTATGGAAGCATTAACTTACCAAAATCAATTGGCTTAAGTAATTTGAATAAACTTCTGCTATAAGTCTTGACAATTAAATTAACTATGTTTATAACAGAGCTCTGCTGTTATGTTACAAAAGTCCCAACCAAAGAAAGAGCTGTACCTTTAGCAGACTTAAAAGGACTTTAATGAAACATAGCCGATAATCAACTGCTGACAAAAAACGCATAGACATAGGTCCTGCCACAACACCACGAAAAGTGACAGTAAGACAGACACAGATTTAAAAGTTGTATGACACACATTTTGAACTGGAGTAAAAAATTGGTATTATATTGAAATAGACCAATTAACCTATCAAAATAGGGCACTTCATTAGAAGCTTACTATATTGGTATGGAAAATACACGGCAAGTGTTTTTATTTTGTGAATTTACCAACATACAAATATGTATGTTACTTCTTATTAACATGACTTTTATAGGCTTTCGCTGCTTTACTGGAAAATATGTAATAAGCAGACTTTGTATTAATATTTTTAAATCTCTGTGTACAATAAATAAAAATTGTTAAGTAAACTTATTGAGTTGGTTGAGCTCCTTATGTTGGGTGGCAACAGCAGCACATCCAGTGTGCCCCGCTAATTTTTTTTTACTTGGAACAACTGTTTCAGTTTGTATAACAATGGTTCCTATATTTTGCCCTTTCCTCAAGTCTACAGGACAGTTAAATAAACTAACTACATATCATAATTGAATGAAATACTAAATTTGTTCAATACTATCTACATTTCTTTTTTCAGTCTCAGCTTTTTTCATCTTCTTTGCTTTAATATCAGCCATGGTCTGTTCAATGGACCGTTGATCTTTCTTATTTTCACTAGGAACTTCTCCATAACTTTTGTTAACACCAGTCTTCTGGGCAGCGTTGATTGCAGCTTGGTTGCCAATCAAATGTGCATATTTTTCCTTATAAAATGTTCCACTCAATTCCTCAGGACCTCTCTTTCTTTTTCTATTCTTCTCTTCTTCTAAATCTATTGCAGCTTGCTTTTGCATTTCTATGTGCTTGTGGGCCATTTCTAATGCTTTTTCGTCGTCCCAAACGCCACCAGCTCTACGCACAGTTAGCTCATCTTCTGATGGGCCATTGTCCTTCAAATATACAATTGAATAGCGGTCTACACCTTCTTGGCCAAAAGAGAATACTTGTAAGCCAGCTATCTCGGCTACTTCTCTGATTATAGACCGATACATCTGTTCCATTGGCTCAAAATGCAAATGAGGCTTTGTACCATCTTTAATAAAGCTGCAAATTTTTTCTTCTACTCGTTTCCTGAACCTGTTTATCATATTCCTCTCCTCTTTTTGGCGCCGTTCTGTAGCCTCTTTTTGTTTGCGCATTGCATCTCTCTGCGCTTCACTTGCAGTTGGTGGTGTTTGCATAGAATTGAGAATGGAGTCCAACAAATCCATTATTAGATTTGATTTTCAGATACAAATGATGTGTATAAAATTATTTCAGAGATGCGTCTCTGCCAATTAACAGGGTACCGGAAATTATCAAATAGGGATTCTGTGTCTAATTTCTTGAATGATAGTATGTTCAATGATGTTTCAATTTGAGAGCACACCTGGCTACCAAAAGTTACAATATTATCAGTGAACTCTAATAATGTTTTTAAGGATGGTTGAAAGGGACTACCTTTGATGAGGGCAGACTTTTCTTCCAAATTGATGTCTTTGCAGGTTTCTCGTAGAGTATTCTTTTTGTTCACTAGTTTTTCAAATAAATCTTCTACAGTAGACCTGGAATTAATGAAGGAAAGTTATTTAAGTGTTATTAATTGTTTAACGCACAATATAGTAATATTCTTCCTGTTCTCTAAATTTATTTATTTAGTTTGATCTCCAATAAAGAATACCTTCTATGCTAATAACATGAATAATATACATTTTACCATGTTTTCCATTGATGATGCAATGATATAAATCATCACAGACCAAAGCCACCAGAAATGCTCACTAATTTAGAACATACATACAATTATACATCACACACATCATCATGCTCTCTGAGGGACAAGGGCATAATACCGCCAAATCCCCTTGTGGCTGATGCTGAGAAATTTTTCTTTATACAGAAAAGTCCCAAAATCACTTTTGGCCCAACCCAATAATTTTTTACCAAATAAATTATTAGAAAACATCATTTACTTTTACTAGACATCCTGTGGATACATTAAAAAACAAATGCAAAATAGTTTATTGTCACAAACAGCATTCATGAAAACATTGATTTGTGTTCTATAACATCGCTTTAGCATTACTACAATCTGTGGGTTACAAAGTACTAAACTGGACGTAGGATATGTGTTATCTATTATGAGTGGCCATATAAACAAATGCTTGGAAGTATGATGAGGAAAACAATATAGACGAAATATGAATTGCAATGATTAGGAAACACAAGAAAAAAATATTTCACGATAACCAACATAAATCTCAACTGGAAATGTCCAGCCAATACTATCAGAGGAAAAGATAAGTGGTTGTAATTAGTGCCAAACTGGGTAAATATCTAAAATCAAGTCGCCTTCAAACGTAACTGAATTGAGGGGGGGCGGGTTGGAGAGGGGAGTGGGCTACTCTCCTGTACCATCCCCACCCCGCGGAACCCCATGATTATGTAGATATCCATGGTTAATGTTTTTCTAGCGCTCTGGGGCCGATGCCGCGGCACGCTCGCTTTTGCGCGCTACATGGTCAGCTTTCTAACCTAACCTAACCCAAATTATTTCATAAAGTACATTTTTGCAAAAATATCATGATAGTGACAATGAACAATTCAGTTTTGGGTATTATTCTGATAATTACATAAAGGCGTTATAAAAAAAAAATAACTTCTAAACACTAAAGCAATGTTTTTTGCAATGTTTTTACATTGTTTTACAATGCTGTAGGTATCGAAATCACTATGAAATGTAACAAAATTGCATTCTGTTTTATGCATTTGTATGATGTCTTATGATTTTAAAAAATTAATTAAATCATTTTGATGCATCTCCCGCAGCAAAAACTGTGTTTTATCAGTACGAACCCCTTAACCCCCCCATATACACACTTAACTCAAATTCAGGCGACTCGATATGAGATCCAACCAGTGAACGCAAATAAACATGGAAGCATTCCTAGCTCGCCAAAATGACCCAACGCAGATTGTGACACGGGCTTAAAAATTGTGACGCGGAGTTTGCGCACTACAGGCATCAATGGCGGTCGTCTGTCAGTTATTGGTTTCAGCGTGTTTAATTTACAAAAATGCTAATCTCATTTGCATAACAAGAGTGTTGAAATTAGTTATTACGGGTAACGAATCTAATTCACACAAAATATATGGTGATGTTGTTATGCAAACGAAACAATTTATTTCTCGACGCAAAAATTATGATAAATATTTTTATTTATTATAATTATTCATTTTATAATAATCTTAGATAAAATACTGAGCATCTTTAGAGTTTGTTCAAAAGAATAGTAATGGTGGTATTAAAATTACTTGGTTTCTTCAGATTTCTACTAGATCTAAAGTGAAGAGAACTATAGACAAAAGCCGTTCCTTTTGAAAGGAATGGAATTGAATGGAGCCCAAATAAAACGACAAGAGTATGTTCGGTTCATTTCAGCAATGACGATTTTTCTGTTTCAAAAAAGGGATACAGGAAGCTAAAACAAACGCTACGATACGTACGGTACAATTATTCGTTTAATGCATTATAAACAGGCAAATCTATTTTATTTATATATATAGGGTAACTTGTAAAACACCAACAACCTCACAGGACTAGATAGCTAAAACCATAAGCAATAACAATTATTTTACAAATTTTGATAATTTGTATTTTTATCTATATCTATATTTTTTTTTTGTAAAAAGTCAATATTAATTTACTTTCACACTTGAATGTTTATAACTCTACGCGTATCGCAAAGATAACGTAACCAGGCGGGTTACGTAATCTTTGCGATGCGCGTAGAGTTAGTTGTTGCTTATGGTGTTAACTTCCTAGTCCTGCGAGGTTGTTGGTGTTTAAGAAGTCACCCTGTATATATACTAGATCACTTATAATTTCAAGTCGACTCCTCCACGCGTTTTCAAGATCAAGGGTATTGATAGACAGAGGGACGGACGGATAACAAAGTGATACTATAAGGGTTCCGTTTTTTTCTTTGAAGGTACGGAATCCTTAAAGGTCACTACCTACTACTACAACGTATGTAGCACGTATACGGAAATTGTAAATAATAATTATAATAAATAAATGACCACAAATTTGTTTTATTTACCTTATTATCATAGCAAACAAACCCATTACTTGCCAAATACCTAAGAAATGCTCTTGCCGTAAAGTTCAAGAAACTGTATATTTTATATTATTTTAATAACATCAATGTCACGGTGAATTATTTGCACTTTATAGCATAAAACATCCCTCGGCGAATGACATGAACATGGCAATTTAGACCCAAACTTCACGTCATAATGTCTACTTTTAAAAGGTGAACCTGAGCGGCAATATTTTTGGCCAATCAGAGACGGTATTCCTTTGTGTCAGTTTGATTGGAATATTGGGTCAAGATTTGAGCTTAGTTTCCTTGAAGTAATGCTTCCATGTTTATTTGCGTTCACTGGATCCAACCCCCAAACTGGTCACAGGCAACAGGATAAGAAAACAAGCCAACTTTGGTGATGGGTCGACTTAATAAAGACAGTAGCGGGCGGTACTCTGCCACCACTAGCTATGACTATGGGAGAAAAGTGGGGTCAGTTGGAGGAGGCTTTTACTGGTGGTGGTGGTTGAAATTAGTGACTGAGTACTGGTTCATACACAGGCAACAGGAAAAGAAAACAAGGCCGACCACTCTGGTGATGGGTCGAAATAAAGACAGTGACGGGCGGTACTTGGACATCACTAGCCATAAGAGAAAAATGGAATCAGTTGGAGGAGGCCATTGCTATAACATAGAACACAGATATTACAACCAATGAAACAACTAAATAGAATGACAGAAGGCTTAATAACTACTAATTATGACTGGTTTTTGGTCTAGTGGTTAGTGGCCCCAACTGCTAAGCCAGAGGTAGTTGTGGTTCGATCCCCACTCAGGACAAATCTTTATATGATGAGCATGATTATTTGTTGTCTCTGGTCGTAATTTTTCTATAATATTTAGAAACATATACTTGAGTATGTGTATCAGTTGTCTGGTTGCCAAGTACACAAGTTCACCTTAATTTAGTAAAAATGTATGTACCTATCTCAAATGACAGGTATCACATTTTTGTTGGGTTTTCACGAGACAGGCTAGCCCTAGTGTGAAAGCCATACGCAATAATTATGCTGAAAGCCATAAGCAATAATTATGCTCCTTCTTGTACTTTATTTTAGTAACTAGATATAAGAATTTCTGTAACTTTACTTTGGATAATAAATTATTCTTACCTAGTTAGGGATTAAGTGGCAGTATTTTGATAGTCCCAAGATATTTATTTATTATTTAGAAAATATTAGTTCAATTTATATACAGATAATTCATTCATCAGTTCATGCCATAATAGCTGAGAGTAGCACTCAGCTTGTAATATGCACATTAGGTGCATTATTGCTCAACAAGTTCATACATGTTTTTATTTTTTTATGTTGCTCATCTTCTCTCATTTGTATCTTTTACATAAAGACTATGTTACAACAAAATGGTATGAGGTTAGATTAAAATTAGTTTAGTGGATATTGCATTGTTTGACAATCAAGAGCCAAAATTATAAAATATAATTTATTTTTTAATTATTATTAATTAATATTCTGTATTTTACTCTAACATTAAAGGTATATAAAAAAAGCGTAAAGGGATATTAGCTAACACTCACCAACAAGTTTCTACTAATAAATATATAAAACATGGTAGCATCAAAAGTATGTAATGAATTGCATTTAATTTGAGCCAAAGAATAACTAAATAACAATTTTCTGATTGTCTTTATCAGGCATTACATAACAAACTGAGTGAACAATCGAGACACACTAACAAAAATGTAATCAATGTACTTACAATTTACTACGAATGTCTTGTATGTCTTCAGAAATGAGGTTATGTATGGAAGCACATAGCTTGTTTTGCAGACCTTCGAATTCTTCTAGCGGTGTACCATTCACAGCGGCCCTGCAGCCACGGAAAACATTACAAACAATCGTAAAACACAACCAATAAACATTAAAACGATAATACTAACTCTTTTATGTTCTTACAACGCTTTATCAGTTTATTTATAGATACAACGCAGTTTTGGCAATCTTTCAAACTACTTTTCACGGTAGTATTGAATTCGTCAAAAAAGGAGAAAAAGTCAATTATTTGCTTTTGTATTTTCGCTTCCATTATACGCGAGAAAACCCATAACTTGATTTTGTTTTCTAATAATAATAACGAGAAAATCAAGAACTTCGCATTCACGGTACAGAACTGTCATGTGTCATCGGTAAGTCGAACCAAAACGCATTCAAGGAGCCAGTGACTAATAGTAACGGAATAAATAAATGTTTGACAAAATAATTGAATCTCTATCAATATATCTATAGTTATCAAATATAATTAAATACTTCAAAAGCATAAAAATATGATTAGTGAAGTCAACCGTTCTTTTAATTTTATAACTGTCTTTATAAACTCAGTAATTGCATTTGAGATCCGAACCGTAAATTAGGAAAAACGACAATTACCGAGCATAAATTTATTTTAGGAGCTTTTATGACTTCCGGAAAAGCAGATTTTATGAATAAAATTATGCATAGTAGTATTATAATAATGTTGATATTTTCGTTAAAAATCGGTTTACTTGGGTGGTCGATTGTACCTGTCAAGTATTAGCCAATAGCAAATCTTGCTGAGTGACCTCGAAAAACACCAGTCTTGACTTTGTATCAATGTGAAATGCATGTCTGAATTCGTCGTGATATACTGAGTAAAAATACGTCGGGACATATAAAATAAAAGTGTATTTAATTTCAACCTTCCCTAAAAGAGTGCATAAAAATGTGTGTTCAGTGTTATTTTAATTTGAGTCAGTGGCAATAAATAATACTGTGTTTAATAACGTTAAAATGAATGGCAAACTGCACAGTGAAACCGGCGCTTTCTCATCTGACGACATGCGCGCCGAAATATTGAACCCTTTCGTTCACAAACTGGAACTAGATAACACTTATGACAAAATAAAGGTATGAAGACAGAGGTAACTTTTACGTTGCATAACGAATTAAAGTGAAAGTATATTTTGTTCTAGTGGGGTATGTTAAAGATTCTCTATATAGAGATGTACTGCGCATGTCTAAACCCCATACTGGCATGGAATGAGCTGTAAGATTGCAACATTATAATAACAAAAACAATAATAAACGTGCATGATTGCCCAGAAAATAGGTTGCAATATATATTGCTATTGCTGGCCCACATTGTCAAGATTAAATTTATTGAAATTTATTCTAACTCATATAGAACAATAATAATTAAATTAGATGCGAATGCCAAACATAAAAGTACCTGTTACCTATTCGAGGTACCTACCTCGAGACCTTGCATTGATACTGAACAGAATACAAATAGACCAAGACCTTCAGTCTTTTTATCCATTTAAGAACATCATTGAAATTTCGAGTACCGAAGCGTTACATTGTTGTTAGGTACTGTATTACGCAATAAGCATGCAAATGAATATAAAAGTTAATCATCATAATTGAAAAGAAGATATCTGTCAATGATTCGTAAGTATGGAAATATGATCAACATTCACCAACTTACTTATCTTTAAAAGTATTAAATTCAACATAATAATATATAAATAATATAATAGGGTTTGGAACGAATTGCGTTTAAACAGATATTTAGTGTTGTAATTAGTATTTACCTGTTATTAAAGTGAGGTGGCTACAGCTAAAAATAACAGTCATTAATAGTTAAACGCACATACGATAATAAATTAATAATTAACTGTTTTCCAATGATTGACATTTACGGTTTAATTGCATAATCGACAATTTATAAGTCTAATACATAATCTGTGACAATAACTGTGTTACAAAATGTATTTGTAAAAATAATACGGGATAAATAGGAACAATCTTTATTACTAGCCACTTTTACACTATGGTTCACTTGTTACAAAGAGGAAAATAAATCCTACTAATATTATAAATGCGAAAGTTTGAACGATTTTGATTAATCTTTGTAGTAATTGTAGCTTACATAACCGAATAAAACATAGGCTATAATTTATAAAGTACTAGCGGCCCGGTACATGCTTCGCTACGCTTTTAAGTATAAGTAAAAATTGTTTGTATATGGGAGTATAGAAATATGTTGATTTAACACTTTATCAAGACTTTTTTTTTAATTTTCTCTACGTACAAACCTTCCCTGGACTTCCACAAATAATTCAAGACCAAAATTAGCCAACTCGGTAAAGGCGTTGTTGAGTTATAACATTACAACGAAAAGTGGCATTGATTTTTATATATATAGATAACGCAGGTAAAACCGCGGGGCACAGCTAGTATATTATATAATTTTGTAGATAACTAGCCGTCGAAGCTTCTAATGAAAGTATCTGCATGCTCATAATATGTAAGAGTTATATATCGTATTCGTTGTAGGTATATTTGGAATGCGGTTATAAGCCTAATTTCGACAGCTGCATAGAAATTAAAAATGCCGCTAATTACGCGGTATTGGGGTCTTACTGAATTTATTTGGATAACACATTAAAATATCAAATTTGAATGAAATATATATAAATTGTACTCGGATCTCCATGAACTTATCCCTTCTTCCTCCTTTTTTCATCGGACTACAAGGGGTCTGTAGGCTCTCCACCGTTAGGTTGTTGACCCATTATGCCGTACGAAGCGCTTTGATTCCTCTTTCATCATACGCACGGCTAAGCTGTGGAGCACCCTCCCAAACGACGTGTTTCCAGACTCGTATAACATGAGTTTATTCAAGGTTAGAGTGAACAAGCATCTTATCGGTACGCGCGGTCCTCCTTCGATCACATCTTCACTTACCATCAGGTGAGATCGTGGTCAAACGTAAACCTATTTGCATAAAAAAACACAAGGTATATTATTACAAAGTTTCATCAAAGTCCATTCCGTAGATTTCGCGTGAAAGAGTAACAGACATCCATACATTCATACTCACAATCATTCGCATTTATAACATTAGTAGGATAATTATGACCTTCCTCAATGAAATAGGTAGGCGCCTAATTTATACTTTGCGTTGTCTCGGTCAATAGGTTTGTGTATAATTCATAAATAAATAATAATGACAGGTTTAGAACAAAAAGCCGTTATCCGCTTCTGAGCGAAAGTTAGTTCGCATCAAATGATACCGGTACACAGTCTTGCATAGACAGATGAATATAAAACCACAGCGTAGCGCGATGCTCACGCAACGAACCGAAGAAGGTGACATAATTTCTTAAATTTTTTACAGCCCAATGAAGTTACGTAATTATTAAATTAATATATATATCTATTTTAATAATAAAATAGATATATTCATTAATTCACTACTTACTACTAATAAAATATCTAACTTTTACATGGACCAGTTTATCATAATCATAATTTTACTATAAAAGTAAACTCTTACTCGTATAATAAAATTTAACACGATGTTAACACAACATATTACTTAGTCATTAGTAAGGATTTTAAAAATGGAAAGTATTTTTACCCAAACCATTTTATACAAACCATAAATATTCTTTTATTTTTTTACTCAAGATGAGACAAAACGTTATCTATCGACCACTTCACGAGGGTTTCTTCGTTTTAAGTTTCTAAATATACAATTGTCTTGAATAAGGTATATTTAATAAGGATCATATTAGAAAAATGGACGAAAGATATTATTTTTATTAAAAAGAAATGACCAAGTCTTTGTTTTGTCTATTAATTTGTTACTTACATCGTTAGGTTAAATTGGTACGTACCTAATCCTTTTTTTAAATTATTTCTTTACCGTCGATATTAAATCCTTCAGTGGTAATAGATAATGGTCCCATTCTAACATTATGCAGCATTTTTGTCATTAAGTCATTCTTAGTCACAGTCAAAGTCAAGTAAAGTCCGTCACAGTCAAGTCAAAGTCCTACCCCAGTAAGGCAGTGGACATTTTACTCTATTAGAAGTCTCTAGACTTCTATGGAGATTACAAATCAACACTAAAAACCATAATTCAGACAATATTGCACTTTCTTTCAATAGTGTACGTTGCCGAAGATGTTATGTCAAAAAATTCACCATATTAACACCTCAGATTAATTGATCTGAGATTCACACATAAAAAATCGAATATACACCAGTTTTTGAAAATAGAACCTCGATGCCTCGATGCGTCTTTTTCCGCGTTGGCGCTAAACTCTATAATCGGTATGAAATCAAGGTAAACGATATTGCCAAATCTAATAACAGGAAACTAATTAACAAATTTAAGCACAAAAGCCGGACGTTGCCGCGTTGCAATGTTTGTTGCGCCACCTGTGCCGTCACGACTCTGTTTTGGCATTGATAACGACACTCAACACGTGTGTATTAAGTACGCATTAATTACATATTTATAGTACTAAAGGTTATGTAAACTATGTATTGAACAAATATCCATCACTAACTGTGTTATTTGGATTAATAAGCCACTGGCTGTGCCCCGTGGTTTTACCCGCGTTAAACTTTAAAAATTATGGCCTATGTGTTATTGCGATATATATTATCTATATTACTACAAAGTTACGTCAAAATCCGTGCGGAAGTTTTTGCGTGAAAGAGTAACAAACATCTATATATATATATATATACAACTCACAAACTTTCGCATTTATAATATTACTACAAAGATTCATCAAAATCTGTACCGTTAGTTTTTGCGTGAAACAAACATCCATAATCACAAACTTCCGCTTTTTAAAATAATATTTATTATTATTTATTTATTTCAGACATTATACATCCATATAATTGTTAGTATTATAATAATTTAAAACTATGTTAGTGTACTTATAAGAATTAAATTAATTTAAACATTTCCGTCCTGGTGCACCTGACACGCAGCAGTGCAAACGTGTCCAAAGCCCCAGTAGCGGACAGTGAGGTCTCTCGCAAATGATGCGAAGGATGCTATTAGTGCTCCCTCGTGTGCGACGCATCAGGTAGTTGGTCCTCTTGCGGATAATTGTTTCGAAACTATCAGTTGTCGCCTCCGCATGCATACCTGACGCGCTGCAAAATCTTGGAAGCCCTAATAGCACCCTCAGCGCGTTATTGTATTGTATACGGAGTGCGTTATTGGCCCTCTGCGTATACCTGACCCATAGACTGCACGTGTAAAAGGTTTGGCAGAATGCTTTAAACAGCGTAATTTTAACCTTGGCTGTACAACGTGCAAACCTGCGGGCCAGCATGTTACATCGGACCAACAACGCTCTCCGTTCTCTCTCCATGTCTTGATCATCCTTTAAATACTCGGTTAGGATGTGACCAAGGTATTTAAATTCTGTGACTCTGTTTAGGGTCACACCGTACAGGTAATCCGGGGGGATTACTGCAGGCTTCCTTGTTCCAACCCTGAATACCACCATCTCACTCTTCTTAACATTATATACCCACCCGAGTGCGTGTGCGCGTATTTCTCACATACCTCCAGCAGCCGTCGGAGTGCCTTAATTGAAGGGCTCAATAAACCGGCGTCTTATTGATAACAAATTTTAATGTTAAAGTTGACATAATACTATACATTTATAACGTTGACAACATTTTTTTGCTTTCAAATTCTTCCGTTATTTCATCTGCATACAGAGATATAAGCTAAATCACAATATTGCATTTTTTATCTGTTCCACCGGCATACATACACTTAGCACGTAAATTTTGTTTTCGTTACGTAATTTGTCAATACAGATTTTTGCTTGATGTAGATATAAAATACAAAAATGTAAGTTAATTCTTTGGGCAAGTAAAATCAAAATTTTGATCATAATTTTGTACAATTCTCTGTGATTGACCGTAAGTTTTAGATTACGATTTACTTTCTTTTCAAATCAAATCTCTTAGTTTATTATTATTGTACGTAATAAATAATCCTGTTAGGTGATACTCGTGCACCAATAATAATTTACGTAAAAAATAAAGAGTTAGAAAGGTATTAAACTCAATTCTAGATCTAATCTCAAAAGTTTAATTTAAAAATAAATTTTATTATCTTGTTCAGTATTTGGAAACCGCTGGATGATGATAAAAAACCGGTAATTTAATATTTCATTATTATTTATATTACTATTACGCAATTGGTTTCTTTTATATAATTCTTTATATATTGCTTATTCTATTGCTATTTCTTATTCTTTATTGCCTATCCTGAATGCGATGTGTTTGCAGGTAGATGGACAAACATTAGGCGAATATGTTTGGTTCTCTGCGAAAGAAAGTATGCAAGGGTGTCCAGTATTTTGTATTGAATTTTGTATGTAACCCTAAAAATAAATTATGTAATTGTTTCTATGTTAATTAATGTAATTGGTTATAACCGTTTTATTTAACTATAAATAAAATTACTATATACTATATTAATTTCAATAAAGATTAATAATTAAATATGTTGAAATTCCGGAGAATAGAGAAGATATTGGGCAATAAAAAAAAAAATCATGAACACGTCAGACGCTGTTCGGCCGAAGGCTGTTAACGACTTCACTATGAGCTCTTCCGCTGTAAGCTCGTCATGCTCCCATTGTGTGTTAATGCTTGCGGTGGCGTTGTGGGTCGGGTCGTTTCCTTCCCTCTAATATGGCGAAGGAGGCGATGGCTGGCCCTCACGTCTTGCGGTAACTGGTAGAGCTGCTGCTGGGGTACTCTTTTTTTTTGTCTCATACAGTCGTCAACTTCGTGTGACTTGTTAATTTTGTAAATGTGCGCGGATGCACCCACCGTTTGTTCATCTTGCAAGAGGTTATTTTAATTGCTTGAGCGAAATGGAATGTTATTGTTTATTACCTCATAATTATTTTGATTAACTAGATGTCATCGGTTCTGTGCGTGCATTAGCCCACATACCAGCCAATCACAATGTAAAAACAAAAAACAATGTTAAAAAAAGATATAAAATAAATCGAAAACAAAAAGCAAAAGAAGACGAAAAAAGCAAGCCCGGAGTTTCTTTGTGGCTTTCTTCTCCGGGTCGTCCACCTAGGTAGCTAGAGAAAGCCGCAGGCTAGCTAGGGTAGGAGCCTCAGCGGCGAGGATCGCGTTGCCCCCTTAACACGTGATCGGTAATACCGTGCAAGTGATCTGACCCCCATTTCGAATTCCATCTTTTTACTTCAGCGGCCGCCTGAGATGTGGCTCATAAGGGTGCCCTCAGGTATTAGTCGTTTAAAGTCGTTGAGAGCCTTTTGCGCTAGCCAACTACTCGTTGGTTTCAATTCTTTAATTTGATATACTATTGCTAAATGTAACAATAATAGCTTAGTAACTTGCTATTTATTATTTATTTAAGAATATTAAAAATACATGTGACGAAACAGACCGCACGGACGGACTAATTTAAAATATTTTGTTACTTTAATTACTGTTTTTAAACTGTGTTTATGTAATACATTGTGAGCTTGACAAGTACAAGTGTATGTAAATACCCAAGTGCTGAATAAATTTCATTATTTCATTTCATAAAAGTTTTAAAACTGTCCCCTAGATTTTGTATGTCATGTTCATTAATTCATCACCTTATCAGCCGAAAGACGTCCACTGCTGGACAAAGGCCTCCCCAAAGATCTTCACAATTGCCGATCTTGCGCTATTCGGATCCAGCAGTTTCCAGCGACCCGCACAAGATCAGCGGTCCATCTTGTAGGGGGCCTGCCCACGATGCATCTTCCGGTTCGTGGTCGCGGTTCATTCACAAAGTTTATTTTATTCATTTATTTTTATGTTCTTGTTGGTCTCTTCTACTGCTTCCTCCAGGTGGTTAAAAATATTGGATAACTGTTCTTCAACTCATCTAATGTGCCGAACTCATCTAACACGCTGTGACTTTGTGTTTCAGCAAATTTCAACCATTTTCAGTTACACTGTTGACAGAGTTGTTCAAGCCACCTTGGTTGAGATGGTTAAGGGGCCTTTTACAGTCCACTAGCGCCGCCAATCGAAAAAATGTCATAACTCGTAAATAGAATCAAAAATACAAAATGTGGTCTATTATTACTGTAGAAAAGGCAATAACGTTATTTTATAACACATTGTCAACAATTGAAATATAGCTGTTTAGCTAAATCGTGCATTTGTAACAAAAACGGCCGTTTATGTTTTGAATGCAATATTTAGCTAAACAGCTATATTTCAAGTGTTGATATGGTGTTATACAATTACGTTATTGCCTTTTCCACAGTAATAATAGAACATATTTTGTATTTTTGATTCTATTTACGAGTTATGACATTTTTTCGATTGGCGGCGCTAGTGGACTGTAATAGGCCTCTTAATGACTGGTGTTAACGCCTGACGAAAACCATGTCAGTTTCATGACAGGTGTAGATGTAGGAACCAATTTAGTTAAATAACTGTTTTTGTAGTAAGTAGGCCATTTCCGGAGTAGAATACTACAGTAACAAAAGTATGTTTATTATAATCATAATCTATACATATAATAAAATCGTAGGAAAGTCAAAACTGTACATTGAATATTTTTAAAAATTCATACTTGGGGCGTGATCTGCAATCGATATAGAAGCCAAAAATATAGTTTTTAGAATTTTTGTATGTATGTATGTCCGGGCTAAATTCAAAAAGTACTGCATGGATTTACTTCAAATTTTGCACGAATATTACTAAGAGATCGGGTCAACATATAGGCTACATATTATCACGTTATCACCTACGGGGGAGGAGCTGTGAAAATTTATAAAGTTTAACGCGGCTAAAACCTCGGGGCACTTCTACTAATGAAATAATAATAAAATGCTTGTAAACTAAAATAATGAAATCTTTTATAAAAGCATTGGCCGCTTATAAGATGGACCGATGATCTTGTGACAGCGCTGGAAGTCGCTGGATACGGTAGCGCTAGACCGGCAATTGTAGAGATGTTTGTGGAAGGCCTTTGTCCAGCAGTAGACGTTTAGTTTTTCGGCTGTTACTTACTTATCGTATGGGCAGTGGTTACCCTAGTGTCAGAGTTGTTCAAGCCGCCCAGTAGGCCTCTGACATGGCTTAACGACTGTTGTCTAATGACTACAACCGGGACCGACAACTTAACGTGCCCTCCGAAGCACGGAGACGCACAGGAATTAAACCACTTTGGCGGTTACCCATCTATGAACTGACCGCGAGCCTAGTTGCTTAACCTCGCCGATCACCCACGGATCGGTGAGGGCATCTAGCTATGAGCTAGCTATGGCTGTTATAATGATGATAATAATAATAATATAATAATAATATCTGGGGACAATGTCACACAGATCACCCTAGCCCCAAACTAAGCAAAGCTTGTACTATGGGTACCAGGCGACGATATACATACTTATATAGATAGATAAATACTTAAATACATAGAAAACATCCATGACTCAGAAACAAATATTCGTGCTCATCACACAAATATTTGCACTTACCGGGATTCGAACCCAGGACCACCAGCTTCGTAGGCAGGAGCACTACCAACTAGGCTACCGTGATCGTCATCATAATGCAGCGCCCATGGCGTGCATCAGCTGGCCTTTGTCATTTGTCATCATTGTCACTCATTTGTGAAAGTGCTCCATGGTATTATTGATGAAAAACTATACCTACAGATAGTGCGACATATAAACCGATCAATGAGAGAAAAGCCAAGAATAATGCGACAGTGAATTAAATTTACGCCGTATGAGACAAATTTTCACTTCCTTGACATCCATAGTGCAGAAGGTTGTAGATACAAAATCATTACTGTGTTTTGACAGAACAATGTGTTGTAGCATTTTACCACTATTTGTTTTCTGTCTGGTTGGCAGAGTTAAACAACACATTTTATTAAAGGTTTCTCAGTCATATTTCAGTCAAAGATAATATAATAACAAACTACGTATTTCAGTGGCATTTTATGAAACCTCCTATCCATAAGCTAGAAAGCTTTTTTTATTTGTTTTGTTTTCATTATTATCGTAATCTATCATTTGCGTGATAACCTGTGTCTTGTGCGGTACCCATCCATTGATATGCCAGTTAATCTTTAAACCTTTAAATGATTAGGTCTTTTGGTTACCAGCTGCAGATTCATACGGTTATTTACGAACATGTTTGGATGCTTAATGATACGTTCCTTGTATGCATTACCTCTTTCTGATATTAAGTAAAAGAAAACTGCTGTGAAACGAAGCTCTTTCTTAGGCGACTCATGTGGTTCGTTTATGATGGTACTCCTCCTGAATGGCTGAATCGATCTTCTTCAAATAAAGAGTGGTAGTAACCATAATCGTGAGTACATATATCTGAATGAATAAAATTCGGTCACGCCACGGAGAAATAATCACAGAAAAACAAATGTCCGATTGAAATCAATGTAAAGTTATAGACATCTGTTTAACTATACTCAGCTCACTATTTGCAAGCAGCGGGATGCTTGCAGACCTACTATGTATATTATAAATGCGAAAGTTTGTGAGTATGGATGGATGTTTGTTACTTTTTGACGCAAAATCTACCGAACGGATTTTGATGAAACTTTGTAGTAATATAGCTTATAAATCCGAATAACACAGGCTATAATTAATTATTTACTAGCTGTGCCCCGCGGTTTTACCCGCGTTAAACTTTATAAATTATCACAGCTCCTCCTCCATAGGCGATAGCGTGATAATATGTAGCCTATGTGGTGTTGACCCGACCTCTTAGTAATATGCAAAATTTGAAGTAAATCCATGCACTAATTTTTGAGTTTAGCCCGGACATACATACAGACAAACAGACAAAAATTCTAAAAACTATATATTTGGCTTCGATATTGATTATAGATCATGCCACAAGTATCCTTTTTAAAAAATATTCAATGGACAGTTTTGACTTTCCTACGATTTTATTATACGTATAGATAACGCGGGTAAAACCGCGGGGCACAGCTAGTAAGCCATAAATATAATGTATATTCGTACTTAACTATTAATGCTAATAAAAATAACTGTTTGCATATTTTCGTTTGTAATAATGATAATCAAGCATGAAGCGGTGACCCGGTCGGCAGCAAACAATCTCCTCTCGTAATTTGATTTCTCTCATCACTTTGTTAATTTATTCACGAATCAATGCAGGAAGCTGAGATTATGATACAAGCCTTACCTTGTCGTATTCCATTATTATGTTATTGTCTTCCTGAATTTTTGGGTTCAAATCCCGGGTCAAGCGATTTTGGGATTTTTCTGTAAATAAATTTTCTCATCAGTCTGCGAGTGGGCTGTAAAATACCCTCTTTCCGGTTGCTTCGCTAGTCATCCCATCGGATTAAGAGAGTGATGGAATATAGTGCCCTGCGTTTGCGCACACACTTGTGCACTGTAATATGTCCCACGCAGATGGCTAGCTTGACGCGCTTTCAAAAATTCGTCTAGGAGGACATTATTGTCCTATTATAAAATTTAGTGGTTTGTTTAGAAAGGATGAATGAAAGAAGATTGACAAAAGAAGTATACCTGGCCTGTGTGAATGGGACAACCGGAAGGGGAAGACCACGTCGAACATTCTCTGACCAAATTGGAGATGTTCTCAAGAAAGGGCAGGTCAGAAGTACCCTAAACCGGCGAGCATGTATGAAGAATATAATGACAGTAATCGAGGCAAAAGAAGTATGCAAAGATCGTGATTTAGAAAGGATGAATGAAAGAAGATTGACAAAAGAAGTATACCTGGCCTGTGTGAATGGGACAACCGGAAGGGGAAGACCACGTCGAACATTCTCTGACCAAATTGGAGATGTTCTCAAGAAAGGGCAGGTCAGAAGTACCCTAAACCGGCGAGCATGTATGAAGAATATAATGACAGTAATCGAGGCAAAAGAAGTATGCAAAGATCGTGACAAATGGAAATCCGTTGTCTCTGCCTACCCCTCTGGGAAACAGACGTGAGTCTATGTATGTATGTATGTATAAAATTTAGTACCATATATCTATTATTTTTTTAAACCGGACTGGATTCTGTATCAATATCCTTACTTAGTATCCTATGATAGGTTCTAGACGAGTGAATTATTTTTATTAAATAATCAATGCATCACAATTTATTGATTAATAAGAATATTATTCATTGTTAACATTTGGCTAATAAATTCAATAATTTATAAATTATATATAAAATTATATATAATTATATATAAAATCTATTGGTAATAAGCAACTAGGATGTAGTTGCTTATTACCAATAGATTTTATGTTGCTCCGTTGCTCTATTGGAATGTATATAGAAGGTAAAACTCTGGAAGGACATGAACCACGCAAATGAGCACTAAAGAAAACACCACATTCATTAAAATTATTGAATTTATTAGCCAAATGTTAACAATGAATAATATTCTTATTAATCAATAAATTGCTCTCATATTATCGTCGTTCTTTTGATAAACGAGAAATTCCATAAATTAATTACCATAAAAACACCGTTGCAGCGGATATATCCTTGGCATGTGCACTACAGATAAGATCAACGTGTTTTATTGTTTACCAAATATCGAGGGTAATAGAACTGTAATAATTCGGGCATAAAATATCATAGAGTCAATATATCAAGCCTCTAGACCACACAGTGTAATTTTTATATGTAAACACATGTATAGATAATATAGTACATAATATATAGATAAACCACAACTTGCCCAGTGCGGCACGGTCAGGACTGCGTCATCGATAGTGACGTGCTAAACTGTGCCCAGTACGGCACGGTCAGGACTACGTCGTCGATAGTGACGTGCTAAAATGTGCCCAGTACGGCACGGTCAGGACTACGTCATCGATAGTGACGTGCTAAAATGTGCCCAGTACGGCACGGTCAGGACTACGTCGTCGATAGTGACGTGCTAAAATGTGCCCAGTACGGCACGGTCAGGACTACGTCGTCGATAGTGACGTGCTAAAATGTGCCCAGTACGGCACGGTCAGGACTACGTCATCGATAGTGACGTGCTAAAATGTGCCCAGTACGGCACGGTCAGGACTACGTCGTCGATAGTTACGTGCTGTACCCATTTTGGTTTGTGCCCTCAAAAGGTACTCGTAAAACTTTCGATTCGGATTAATATGACATATAAAAATACTACGGGCCTGTTGGCGCGGTTGGCAAATGCTTGCTTTTCACGCCGGGTTCCATTCCCACCCAGATACCAGATAGGACAGATAGTTGTGTGCATGAACATGTCTGTTTGTTCTGAGTCTGGGTGTAATTTATCTATATAAGTATATATTTACAAAAGAAAGTAGTATATGTAGTTTATCAGTTATCTGGTTTCCCAGGATATTATTTATTATTTAAATTCAATTTGTTTAATACGCCTTCTCTGATACCCATGTCAATTAAAAACAATTTAACTAGAACAAAATTTAGACTTGACTGCACGTGTGGCGCAGCAGCTTAAACAGTCGCCTCGCCGCGGGTTCGAGTCCCGCGCTGGACAACTATTTTTGTGACCCATAAATAGTTGTTCTGAGTCTGGATGTAATTGTGTCCGTCTATTATATGTTTATAAAGTACCCCGCGACACAGGGATTAAATTCCCTAATGCGGGCATTGTACAAACAAAAAAGAAAGTTAAATAAGATGAAGGCGAAAGTTAGCGGACCATGGTATTCTAAGCGTAAATATATATTTTTTCGCCGATTTCTGTTATGGTGACATTACTTAATTAGCAAAGGCGCTAGGATGGTTAGTTCTCGACCCATTGATGACTACAGTATCCAATCCTGTTACTAAACGTGCGCAAACATTGGCTGCACATGCACACCGTTGTCATAGCTAGCTATAATATGGCTGCTAGTGGTCCAACATTAAGACCATCGCGTTTCGCTACGGATTTTCTCTACTCTTTAAAGTTATGTACCTTTGCGTTCAGTTAGCGCCTCCACTCAGGGCAGCAATTAGCCTTTTTCTCCCATTTCGGGGGATTAATATTGCACATTTGCCTGTGACTTTTCTGAACATCTTTGAATCGTAACCGGCCACGCTGTTTCCGGCTGTCGTTCTGAAGTTCAGAGAAGATGCGTTTTACCACCCTTACATCAGCCGTTCGTGAGACATGTCCAGACCATCTCGGAGTTTTACCGGCTTCAGGTACGCTTCTATGCCATAGACATTGGCAAGTCTGAGTACACACGGCTACATATGAAGCTATACATTCCAGTATAAGCTGATCTCGCGTTGTATAGGATTTCCATACAATGAGTGGTCAGCTTATATTGGAAATGTGTAGCTTGATATGTAGCCGTGTGTTCGTCTGTATTTCTAACCCGGTCGGACCATTTCATTATAAAAATGTCTTGTAAGCATTACAAATGAAACCTGTCCAGCATCCGTATGTAATTCCGATTGATGACCCATGACTAAAGAATATAAAAGATTTGGGCTTCTTAACGGAGATTTACCTATGTCGAGAGCTTCAAATCATGTGTGTCATTTAAAGGTCGTATGCATTGCTTGGCACGTCATTTACCGAAGGTAGGAGAAAACATGTATTTTTTAGGATGGGTAAAAAAATTAACTTTTGTTAATTCACACTGGCACATGACCGCATTATTTTTGAAGCGAAAACTTCTTTAGCTGCGCTGTGCACTTTTTTTTCTTAATTATTTTAGTTTTTTTACAGCCGACTACCTGACCAAAAGTTTTAATTTATTCTCACCATAGGGAGGGAAGCAATTACTATTCTTTACTATATACTATATACTTATACTAGTCTTTACCGCCCAAAGTTGGGAAGTAGCATCTTCCACTCGCTTCTCGGATCAAATAAACAGTACTTTCCGAGTATGAGTAAAAATAGTTTTTACTTCTATCGGCAGTCTCCAAAGACTGCCCCGCATGTGTTTTTAAAGACTACGCCTAATAGTATTTCTTTTATTTTTTTAATGTAGAACAACAGCTATGAGCATACCATTATGCCCGGACATTTCATTAACTTTAACTTTATTTATTTCACTTAAAAATAGAGTACAATGGTGGTCTTAGTATAAGGTTAGTCACATCTATTTTACTGATGAACAGCATGCGAAATGTTTGATTGTTATATGTCAAATTTTACACAAATAATATTTTTGTGATTAAACCTGTCTTTGTTGTATCCATATTTTTTTAGACAAAGGCTCATATGGCCTACTTACTTACTCACCGTATGGGCAGTGGTGACCCTAGAGTCAAGAGTTAAGTCGCCCAGTAGGCTTCCAACTGTTGTCTAATGACTACAGCCGGGACCGACAGCTTAACGTGCCCTCTGAAGCACGGAGACGCTCAGAACTTAAATCACTTTGGTGGTCACCCATCTATGGACAGACCGCGAGCCTCGTTGCTTAACTTCGCTAACGCTAGCCTACTAAAGTTTTTTATTTGTTGCAGACGGCGATATTTACAGTTATACTACTTCCATTCCGGGTCATCGTGATATGTTACCTAATAGTAACTGCTTGGTTCCTCGCTTGCATAGGCCTTTATGGTCTTAGCGAAGAGGACCTGAGGCGGCAGCCTATGACAGGATGGAGAAGGTAAAAATTGTATAATTATTCTCGTAGTCTCATACGCTTGTTGTACACTCATAATGAAAAAAAAAACACGCTAAACGGCAGGTTTTTGTAAGAGGTCATGACTAGTTTTTTTAGAAAGTGTGTTTGCTTTTTATTTGTGTCAATATTTAAAGTGCTTATGTGTTTAGCTTATACAAATTATTATTAACATCTTAATTGTACCTTTGTCTAGGCCAAGTAGTTAAAGGTTAGTTCAAATTATTGAAAGTAACGATTTGAGGGACATATGTAGTATTTGAGGCGTAACTTCCGCTTCGTAAGATCATTATTGGATTAATCGTTAGAAATAAACCTGTTTCATGTTCACGAGAGCGTGAAATAAGTAGGTTAGCTTTGAATTGAGTAGCTCTGGGGCTCTACCGGCTAAGTCGCCGAACATCGTTTTCGTGAATGGCGTTCAAATAAATAAAGGTTAAAAATGACTTAATCAATCGTTAAATCGACTTCAACGTTGACCATGTATGACGTCACATGTGGTCATGGAAGCCGATTTAACTATTGATTAAGTCATTTTTAACCTTTAATTATTTGAAACGCCATTCACGAAAACGATGTTCGGCGAATTAGCCGGTAAAGCCCCTGGTTCTAAAGTGCTGGGCTTCAGGGATATTAAACAGTCACGTGTTTTAACACCAAATGCTTTAGTACAAGGTGATTTTAGTCAGTTTTTGTGGTCATGACCATGACGAATGTCATGTCATGGCTTTTTTTACTCGTATTTAACGTGCTTTTCTGTCGTAGCGTTTACAAGAAATGACTACATAAATTCAGTTGCGTAATTTTATTTAACAGAATTTTGGAATTAAGTTTAATATTGGTGTGAAGGATGATTAGACAAGACATTTTTTCGAAAAATCTTTATTTGTTTACAATAATGTCAGTTACTTTAATTAACCTTACGCGTTAATTTTAAATAAATATATGTTTCATGATCGGATTTTAAAGTATAATATAATATAGTATAGTATCATAAATTATAGTATTATATAGTATAGTATTGTATAATATAGTATTGTATAGTATAGTATAATATTGTGTTGTCCAGTTCTTACTACTTTAGAAGTCCCTATAGCCTCTACTTTCTTACATTTTGATAATTGTATCATCCGTGCACCTACCATGCTATCTCTGCACCACCCTAAGGTTGACTGGCAGAAAATGCCTTGGGCATTAAGTCCGCCTTTGTACCATTCGATCTGCATAAAGTTATAAATAAATAAAAATTAAATTAATTCAATTTGATTGTTATGTCAGCTTTTAACTTTGGAATATCACTCTTAAATTTTTAAACAATGATTTGTGCATAAAGACCTATTAATGGCTCGCTAAAAGCTAATATGTTAAGAAAAGCTGAAAGTCTTTTAAAAATATCTAAATTGGGCCACTGGACATAATAATATGTTTAATTGTGTATGTTAACACACAATTCTTTAATATTAATTCAACAATTAATTGGTAAGTTGCATTACATTTGTGACGTATGGAATATTATACCTACTTCAAAAATGTAATCAAATGGTTAACTTCCAAGCTTACATTTAAGTTTTAGAGGAATATTTCTCCTACTTAAGTATAAGCTATTGAGTTAAAATACATTTAATCCAAAACAAGACGCTCAACCATCGCCAATCTCAGCAATTTACTTTCTTCGGAATGTATGTCAAATACACTTGATCTTGAACTGAGTGAGGCGATAGGAGGTTTCTTGCTACTAGACATTTGTGACCTTGATGACAAGATTTGCTTTCAACGAACTGGGTTACTGATGCTACTGGAGACTTTTTTTATGCAAAATGGGTTTGCACTTGACCACAATTTCACCTGATACTTTTTTAAAGACAACGCCCGCACTATATAATCTAATCCCTATGTCGCGGGGTATTTCACAAACATATAATAGATGAACATAAATTACATCCAGACTCAGAACAACCATTTATGGGTCACACAAATAGTTGTTCGGCGCGGGACTCGAACCCGCTACACCAAGAGGCGAGACGACTTTCTTAGCCGCTGCCCCACACGTGCAGTCTTCCCTAGTAAGTGAAGTATGCAAAATGGGTTTGCGCATGACCACAATCCCACCTGATGATATTTTTTTAAAGACATCGCTTGCATTAGGGAATCTAATCCCTCCCTAGACGAACACATATTACATCCAGACTCAGAACTACTACATATTTATGGGTCACACAAATAGTGAGTGTACGACTAAACGCCGACAGACATTACGCCGACAAGACTTTACTTCGATTGTACTTTTCGCCGACAGAACACTTCACTCATACTCAGAGAGAAATATTTACCAAGTGTTATATAGGACCGATTCGGTTCTGGCACTTCGCCGACCGCTGCGTGCGTTGTGGTCACAGTTCTAACCTAAACTAAACCAATAATTATGAATATGTCGGCAAAGTGTTCTGTCGGCGAAAGGTACAGTCTTGTCGATGTACAGTCTGACGGCGTTTAGTCGTACATCGCAAATAGGTGTCCGTCCGCGACACCAAGAGGCAAGGCGACTGTCTTAGCCGTTGCGCCACACGTTCAGTCTTATCTAGAAAGTGAAGATGTGGTCGAAGGTGGACCGCGCATACCCATAAGATGGCATTTCACTCTAGCCTTAAATAAACCCATGTTATATGACTCTGGAAACACGTCGTTTGAGAGGGTGTTGCATAGCTTAGCCGTGCGTATGATGAAAGAGGAAGCAAAGCGCTTCGTATGGCATAATGGGATGTCAACAACATGGCGGTGGAGAGCATCCCAACGCCATGTAGTCCGATGAAAAAAAGGGGAAGGAGGGAGAAGTTCATGGACTAAGACATACATGGGATAAAACTTGTAGAATAGTCATTTTAGAGGTTTCGCTTCCAGCTTCACTTGGACTCGTGACTGATACTGCGGGTCTATAGGATACGGTGATCGCTTATGAGTAGGAGTACGCTAGTTTGCTAGAAATGAAATTTATTTATATAAAATAATTGAGCCTCAATTATTTTTTATTATACAAGGTGTAGCATAAGTAGTGAACGAATGAAACTGAACCAGTTTCTGAAATGGGAAACATAAATTATTTCTCCCCATAACCTTGTCCAAAATCTTGAAGTCACTCAAAACTACTGTTAACTCGTCGTAGGTATTTCATTGTTCTATAGCCTAAATAATATCAAGTGCCGATTATTCGTGTAGATTTGGAGAATGTTGGTTAACCCGTAATTGGCTAGTGTGTAAGTCTAATTTGTTAAAAAATTATTCATAAGATATATATTTTATGCGCAAGCTGTGGGTAAACCTGATGTTAATAAATAAAAAATTAAAAACAATGATGCATTGTTTGCTGATCGATATTTTAATGTGGGAATTTATTTCTTTTTGTTTATTTTATTTGTTGATGTGTTAATCATTAATGCAGTTTTCACAGTCTGGCCTGTTGGTGTAGTAGTGAGTGACCGTGACTGCTAAGCCAGAGGACGTGGGTTTGATTCTCACCCTGGACTAATCGAAAAACGATTATTTGATCGGTGTCTGGGTGTAATTTTTCTATAATATGTGTGTATTTAGAAATAAATATATAAGTATGTTTATCAGTTGTCTGGTCTGTCAGTAGGTACAGGCTTTACCTAGTTTGGGATCGGATGGCAGTGTATTATTTGTCCCAAAATATTTATAATTATTACAGGCAAATTAAAAATAGTAATAATATAATATTCTGGAACATTATTTACACACGGCGATCCTGATCCTAATTTAATATTTTCTTTTTGTAAAAACATACTTATATAAATAATTTCACCCAGACTCAGGACAACACGTCCTGTGAATGCACGTGTGGCGCAGCGGCTAAAACAGTCGCCTCGCCACTTCGTGTCTTGGGTTCGAGTCCCGCGCCGGACAACTATTTGTGTGACCCATAAATAGTTGTTCAGAGTCTGAATGTAATTTGTGTCCGTCTATTATATGGTTGTAAAGTACCCCGTGACATAGGGAATGGAATCCCTAATGCGGGCGTTATCTTTATAAAAACAAAAGAAAAAGAAAAATAAATTGTCATGTAAAAATATCTGTACTGTGAGGAAATCGAACCCACGACCTGCGGCGTGAAAGGCAAGCTTTTACCAACCATGCCAATCGCCCCGTCAACAATTGAGCTCCTTAAGCTACGTCCACTATTTATGTTACAACTTGTATAAGCAACACAAATACCTACCTACTAGCTGTTAATTTTATTTGAAAGTTGGATCTCAGTATAAAAATATATATATGGGATCATTCCGAAAGTATTCATCATCATCATCATATCACCCGGAAGACACTGCTGGACAAAGGCCTCCCCCAAAGATATCTACAACTGCCGGTCTTGCGCTATTCGCTTCCAGCGGTTTCCAGCTACCCGCACAACAACATCGGTCCATCTTGTAGGGGGCCTGCCCACGCTGCGTCTTCCGGGTCGAAAGTATTCCCAAGTTAGAAAGAATAAATAAAGAATTATCAAAATCGGTTTACAAATAAATCGTATAACGTACCTATATACAAACTGTATTGATAACTCCTTCCTTTTGAATTGCTTGGTAAAATAACAAAACAAATTAACGTCACCGCTGTTAGCCATCTACTAAAATAAACGAAACGTAAAAAAAGTTGACATTGGCATTATGAAAGTAAGACCTTGGTCAAAAATAAACAAGTCTTAAATAGTACGGTGCAGATGCATTTTAAACTGAACGTCATAGAGTTCATACCGAATCTTGTATTAGGTACGGTAATAACTGGTTTTTAATAATGCAACCTTTACACTTTTTAGAAACGGAAGTTGAAAGATTTCTGACTAATTATATTTATCGAATCAAAAGAATTTACATTAGGAGGCTGAACATGAGGTTACATTAAAGCCGGAAATAACACTAAGAAACGGAAATAACTTTAATTACATCACTTGAAAACAAAAAAGCTGATCCTCTTACAGTACTGGATAGATATAACCAAACATGACAAAATTATATAATGAATTCAGTGACAAAGTTTATATCCACCACGTTTGATTAGGATTGTTTCGGAAAATTATCAATAGTTGTTAAGGTCTTAGTTAAGTTACACATAAAAAAAAATAGAAAGTATAATGTAATAAGTACATATGTAAAAGTAGTTCATTAAAATTTTGAATGTAGTATTTACTTATAAGTAACTTGACATTTGATATTAAAGATTGTGTTATTATTAAAGATTAATGTTAATGTTTAAGTTGTTGGTGAACCAATAAAAAAAAATGAAAGAAATAGCAAAGAACTACCGCAAGGATACCGTCTTTCCAACACAACCGCATCACCGGACAGAACCGAATAGAACTCGATCCATCCATTTGGGAGCTACGATGCCACAAACAGACACACACAGACAGACATCGACGACAAACTTATGCTTCGGGGTTAAAATACATTTTAGTAAAATTAAAATAATAGTTCGCTAGACTCCGCTATCCACCCTACGTCGTTATTCCTAGTTAATTATATCCCTTAAAAACATAAGAATAATTTAATATTATTGTAATTAAATCAATTTAACCAAAAACATGATTAACTAAATTTATTTTAATCCTCATATTAACAAAATTTGTTATTGCATAATTTATTTTAAAAAGTGCGTGATTTAAATTATGTTCACCGGTAGATTTTACAACAATCAACGAAATCATAAAACGTTTAACAACATGTCGCTAGATAGAAAGTGCGGGAAAGTAAGTAGATAAAGTGGCCATTGGTCATAATCGCAGCACCATCTAGCTGCCTGACCCACTCGCGATATAAACGAGCATTTTATTCGGTAAATGTGTATGTGAATGCGTAAAATCATACGATTTAAAGTGCGTAGTCTGCGTAGTTATCTTACTGAGGCGCTCATAGCTCATCATAGGTTAAGCAACTAGGATCGCGGTCAGTTCATAGATGGGTGACCGCCAAAGTGGTTTAATTCCTGAGCATCTCCGTGCTTCAGAGAGCACGTTAAGCTGTCGGTCCCGGTTGTAGTCATTAGACAACAGTCGTTAAGCCATGTCAGAGGCCTACTGGGCGGCTTGAACAACTCTGACACTAGGGTAACCACTGCCCATACGATAAGTAAGTAAATTATCTTACTTACAGCCAGTGGGTCTTACCGGCCCGTAAGTGATTGGCGAGGTTAAGCACATAGGCACGCGGTCAGTCTATAGATGGGTGACCGTCAAAGTGGTTTAATTGTAAAATAATCGTTGATTTCTCTCTTAAAGGTACATGCATTATTTATAACAGTTTAGGATGAAACTTATTTTTTATTTTTTTTAATCTTTATTTTTTTTAGGGTTTTTGTCCAATAAAGATATGCAACCCCATCATACCTTATAACATAGTAAATAAATAATAATATAAATAACACACAAAAAAGCTTAAATTAAAAGAATTTTAAATTAAAAAAGCTTAAAATAACAAACGCTGCTGCTCACTGCTGAACGACTATTAGGATACAACAATTGAGCTTATGTTAAACCTTTGGGAGAGCTGGAGTGTGTACTAGGCTCGAGACCTGCGTGACAGATCACCAGTAAATTACTGAGCGTTTCCGTGCTTCGGAGGGCACGTTAAGCTGTCGGTCCCGGTTAGACAACAGTCGATAACCCAAGTCAGAGGCTTACTGGGCGGCTTGAATAACTCTGACACTCTGACACCCACTGCCCATACGATAAAGTAAAGCAATCTACGTGGAAATTTGACTTCTTTAACGTGTTCACCAGTTCTAGGCTTTCAGCCGGGCCGGGTCAGTACCGTAATTTTGAATTTTCTGTTTAGAATATTTCTCAGTATCAGCAGCTTAATACCGCCACCTAGCAGACCTCGCCTGGGACTATTACCCTACTCCGTGCCTCGGAGAGCGCGTAAAGCTATTCGCCCTGTACCTAACCTCATTCCGGTCGTGTCGCTACTCTATCCATCGTATCATGATGGAATAGAAAGTGCCCTTGTGTTTGCGAACATTGTTGTGTATTTTAATATTTACCGCGCATATGGCTAGTCTCCATTGAGTCTGGCCGCAGTGGCCGAAATAAAAACAATAGCAAAAATATTAAAATTTGGCATAGTCTGTCTGGAAGAGATCGCTTAAGGCGATAAGACCGCCCGTTGTTCATTGTGTTCTTTATATTCAACTAGCTGT
Source organism: Pseudoips prasinana (assembly GCA_951640165.1). NCBI lineage: Eukaryota > Metazoa > Arthropoda > Insecta > Lepidoptera > Nolidae > Pseudoips > Pseudoips prasinana. The sequence continues at coordinate 32,830,142 of OX621246.1, forward strand.
GCCCCGCGGGTTTACCCGCATTAAACTTTATAAATCCTAGGTGTCAGCTTACTCCATACCAAATTTTATTAAAATTGCTCCAGCCGTTTAGACGTGGAGAAATAACAATAACATACACACTCACAAACTTCCCCCTTTATATATGTATAAATTTATTTTCTTTCCATTTGTGTGTGTACAATAAAGAGTATTCTATCTATCTATCTATTTCTTCAATGGAGCGTAGGTTATTGTTTCATTAAATTGGCTTGGTTTCTGTACTGTCAATATTTATATTGTGCGAAAGTCGATATTTATGCAAATGCCTCTCTGAAGTGGAGGTAGGGATGCCAACTTTTTTTTACTAGAAGTAAAGTATTTTCAGGTCTATGAAGAATATTAAAAAGTATTTTAGAACAGTATTTTATTTATTTATTGTTATAAATACATTTTTTTAGAGCTACTCGCACAACTTACTAATTTACAATCTTTGTGGCTGCACTGCACTGAGCAGTGAACACCCTCTGACTAAGTAAATATAAACAGTATTTTGTATACTTTATTTTTGTTCAACAGTAAAAAGTACATATAATTTAGTGAAAAACAGTATAATACTGTTCAAAACAGTGAAGTTGGCAACCCTAAGCGGATGCGACGCATCTATTCGGTTTACTATTAACGCACAGCTTCTAAATATTCAGCTAATTTCTGGAAAGAGAAAAAGAAGAACTATGCTGTGCCTCTGTTTAGCCGCTGTGATATAATTTTGAAACTAAAGTGTAGACCTGAAATCATTGATCGATAACTTCCAATTAGTTATTTATAAATCACACATTGAAAAATCAAGTAATAAGTCAAAGGCTGCTTGGCAAATAATTAACCATTTCAAAAGTATGCCAGATCCTATCATGCAAATTATAAAATCTGGAATGGTTGTAAAGGATCCAGAGGAAATAGCAAATTCCTTTAACGATTTCTTCATAGACCAAATTTGATGCAATTCTATCATAAAAACTGATAAAAAACCGGTATGTTTAGTAAATAATTCACATTCTCTCTTTTTATCACCGGTTATTCCTCAGGATATATTAGAAGTGATTAAAAGCCTCAAAAATAAAAACAGTTGTGGTTATGACGGGGTAATGACAAAAGTAATTAAATTCGTGCCGCATTTAATAGCTTCACCTTTATGTCACATTATAAATACAAGTATGAGTGCTGGCGTATTTCCTGACAAACTGAAGACAGTTATTGTTAAACCTCTTCACAAAAAAGACTGTAAAGATAATATGGCTAATTATAGACCAATAGCTTTAACATCTGTATTTTCTAAGATAATAGAAAAATTTCTTTACCACTCAATTTATGGTTTTTTGACGAAATTTGATATTTTATGTGACGAACAAAAGGGATTCCGGAAAAATAGAAATATTAACATGGCAATATTTGACTTATTAAAAATGATTTTGACAAATGTAGACAAAAAAATACCAATATGTGCCCTTTATACTGACATGTCTAAAGCTTTTGACCATGTAAAATATGACACGCTTTTTGAAATGCTTATGGAATGAGGGGAAATACGTTAAATCTCATTAATTCATACCTCCACAACCGCATACAATATACAGAAGTAACAAAAATAAATACAAAGACCAAGCTAGAGGAAAAATATCTATCTAGAGGTCGCGTAATAAAGTATGGTGTTCCCCAGGGCTCGGTCCTCGGCCCTCTATTATTTTTATTATATATAAATGACTTACCAAAACAAACTAAACATCCAATGATTTTATTTGCTGACGACAGCACCGTACTAATTAAATGTTCAGACAAAACTACTTATAAGTCAGAAATAAGTGGTGCCGTAAACACTATAATTAATTGGTCACATTCAAGTAACCTTGTAATAAATTTACAAAAAACGAATCTAATGAGCTTTTATCAGCGTACATGCAACACCAGTTTAGATATTAACCGAAACGGAGAAATGATTAACGAGGTTAGCACTGCAAAGTTTTTAGGTATTTTTCTCGACAGTAAGCTAACGTGGAAACCACAAGCTGAACATGTATGCATTAAATTAAGCAAATCTGCATATGTCTTGTTTAGTCTGTCAAAAAAGGTTAACATCCACACTTTGTTGATAGCGTACCATGGCTTAGTTTCCTCAGTCCTAAGATTTGGAATTATATTCTGGGGCAACTGTAGCGAAAGAGACACAATATTTAAGGCCCAAAAAAGATGCATACGCTCAATGACAGGACTTAAGTCTACAGATAGCTGTGCTCCCGCTTTCAAGCAATTAAAAATATTAACTTTTCCATCGTTGTACATATTCGAAATTTTGATATTTGTTAAATGTAATAAAAATTTGTTCCCTTCATTACATGAAAATAGAAAACGCCATGTACAATTGCGTTCACAATATAAAAATGTTTTATGCACTGGTGGCTTCCACACTGCACTATTAAAAAAAAGTGTTTTACATATGGGTCCCGCCATATATTATAAATTACCAGATAGCTTTAAGGACGAACCAATAACTAAATTCAGGAATAAGGTCATGCAACTACTAATTGAAAAGTGTTACTATTCAATAACAGATTTTTTTAATGATAATTTTTAATTTACTATATAACTATTAATAGGATTTAATTGTATTTTTGAAATTGTAATTTAGACAATAATGTAAATTATGCATAACACTATTTGACGTTGTATGTTTGACTTATTATTTATTCAATTCATTGACTGTTTTTATATACCATTTAATTTAATTAATCTTGACATTGCAATTGTTAATTTTAGTTGTTATTGCTATTAATTAAATTTATTACCTTTTGCATGCTTTTTTGGCAGAATGTATAGGATGCTAATAATAATTGTAACACCTAAATGTATTACCTGCATTCTTAGCAAATAAATTGATTGATTGATTGATTGATAGAGTCTCGCCGGGCGTTTATAGCACGCACCAAAACTGCGGCGAAACTAATAAATCTTCCGAAGACATTGCCATGTCCTCACAGTTATTGTGTGAGTAAGGGTTAGAATAAAAAAACCGGCCAAGTGCGAGTCGGATTCGCCTATGAAGGGTTCCGTAGCAGCAAGTATTACAGTTGATTAAATGAAAAGTAAATTGCACTTTACGATCTATGACGTATCAAAAAAAACTACTTACTAGATCTCGTTCAAACCAATTTTCGGTGGAAGTTTGCATGGTAATGTAAATCATATATTTATTTTCATTCTCTGGCACTCATTTTACCGCTTTGGAAGTGTCTCTCGCGCAAACTATTCAGTTAGAAAAAAAAAATATTAGAAACCTCAGTATCATTTTTGAAGACCTATCCATAGATACCCCACACGGTACGATGAAAAAAATAATTTTGAGTTTCAGTTCTATGTATGGGAAACCCCCAAAATTATTGTTCTTTTTCTATTTTTGGGTGAATATCTTACTGCGGTTCACAGAATACATCTACTTACCAAGTTTCAACAGTACAGCTCTTATAGTTTCGGAAAAAAGTGGCTGTGACATACGGACGGACAGAAGAATCTTTAAGGGTTCCGTTTTTGCCATTTGGCTATGGAACTCTACAAAGTTTCTCACCAAGTCTGTTCTTAATTTCAATCCTGAATGACTTATGCGAGTGTGTTTGGTCTCGTTGGTGTTCTATGAGAGGTAGTAGACGAGCGTGTCCCCTGTGCAATTTATTCTATAGTCAGTGTTTGTGTACATGTTTCTAGGTTAATTAGTGTAATTGGTTTCAATCTATACTTATAATAAAATCGTAGGAAAGTCAAAACTGTACATTGAATATTTTTTAAAAGGGATACTTGGGGCGTGATCTACAATCGACATCGAAGCCAAAATTATAGTTTTTAGAATTTTTGTCTGTTTGTCTGTATGTATGTCCGGGCTAAACTCAAAAAGTACTGCATGAATTTACTTCAATTTTTGCATTAATATTACTAAGAGGCCGGGTCAACATATAGGCTACATATTATCAAGCTATCCCCTACGGGGGAGGAGCTGTGACAATGTATAAAGTTTAACGCGGGTAAAACCGCGGGGCACAGCTAGTTAACTATAAATACAAATGAATAAAATAAGTATAGATAGTTCCTTCGTCGACCTGCTCATAGAGCGTGAGAACGTTATGCTCTACATCTTCATCATCATCACCATCATGGTCTGATTCTTTGGGGCTACTCAACAAATATTCATAAAGCTTATATTTCACAAAAAACTATTTAAGTGCTTTCAGGTCTATGTGCGTGGGAATCATGTAAACCGATCTTAAGGAAATACAAAATGATGTCATTACCATCTATGTTTACAGGGTGTAATATATGTCAACATATTATAGTTGTTAGGAAGAACATTTTACACATGTACACATGTAGTCCTTTTTTAGGGTTCCGTAACCATAGGGTAAAACGGGACCCTATTACTAAGACCGTACCGTCTGTCCGTCTGTCACCAGGCTGTATCTCATGAACCGTGATAGTTAGACAGTTGACATTTTCACAGATGATGTATTTCTGTTCCCGCTATAACAATAGATAGTAAAAAAAAAATAAAAAAATATTTAAGTGAATTTATAGCTAGTTTTTATAGATAATGGTACGGAACCCTTTGTGCGCGTGTACGACTCGCACTTGGCCGGTTTTTATTATAGTTAATGGTACGGAACCCTTCATGCGCGAGTCCGTCTCGCACTTGGCCGGTTTTTTTTAATAGAACTAAATTTGTGAGATGACGGACCGGTTGGCGATGTTTGTAGATACTTGTTTTTTACGCCGCAGTTTGTCCTGGGTGGGAGTTGAAGCCATGAGGTTCGATTCCCACCTAGGACAAATATTTGTGTGATAAAACAATTATTTTTTCTATATCAGGGTGTTGGCAGCTTTTCCCGCCTGTGGTCGTGGGGTCGGTTCCCACCCAGGACAGATATTTGTGTGCATGAACATATCTGTTTGTCCTGAGTCTGGGTGTAATTTATCTATATAAGTATGTTTTTACAAAAAGAAAAGTAATATATGTAGTATATCAGTTATCCGGTTTCCAAAGTACAAGCTCTGCTTAGTTTGGGATACAGATGGCCGTGTGTAAATAATGTCCCAGTATATTATAAATTTAGCTATAATATGTATGTATTCTAAAATATATAAGTATGTTTATCAGTTGCTCGGTTGTCATAGGCTCTGCTAGTTACTAGCAGATGGCAGTGTGTTAGTGGTCCCAAGATATTTATTTATTATTGTTTATTTGGAAGTATACTCTTTCTAATATGTTTTTTTTTAAATATGTCTATAAATGTTATGAAAAAATATAAAAAAATACAGTCGAATTGAGAATCTCTACCTCCTTTTCTTTGAAGTCGGTTAAAAATAGTTAAATACATCAATTATATTTTTACAAATGGGTATGAGTGTACATAATGTTATTTTCATACAAGATGTGCAGACGCCAGCACATCAAGCTAACCCAATCTGTCAAATTTCCCCAATTGAAAGTGAACCTTATGCTTATGTGATAAAGTTGAAAATCTATGAAAGAAATTTGACAGATTGGGGCAGCTGGATGTGTGTGGAGTAAACACTATTTCGGTCATGTTTGCCATTCTCGTCATTTCAAATCAATGATAAATTAATTTACATTACATACATTAATTTACAAAGTTGTTGGTCGACATTAATTTATTATTCTTCGGAATTTGTTTACATCAATGTTATTTATTTGATTGCACGTGTGGCGTAGCGGTTAAGAGAGGTAGGGCACAGCGTTCATTCGCTCAAAGAGCAGCCCGACTGGGGAAGTACCTCCACCTTACAGAAGACATTCTTTAATAATAACTTAATGTTGTGTTTCTGCGTGTGAGTAAGGTCGCCAGAACTCATTGGGGTGGGGGGGAGGGTCAGCAACATTGTGTGCTAACTCTTAAAGGCCGGTAACGCACCCGTGACACCTATGGTGTTGTGAGTGTCCATGGGCGGCGGTGATCACTTACCATCAGGTGACCCGCTTGCTCGTTTGTCACCATATGAAAAAAAAAATAAGACCACGCTACTTCGTGTCCCGGGTTCGATTCCCGTACAGGACAACTATTTTTGTGTATAGTTATGCTGAGTCTGGGTGAACTTTGTGTAGGTAATTAAATGTTTGGTAAGTACCCCGTTAACACAGGGATTCATTTCTGTAGTGCGGATGATGCCGTGTTTTTTTATAATCTATACATATAATAAAATCGTAGGAAAGTCAAAACTGTACATTGAATATTTTTTTAAAACGATACTTGGGGCGTTATCTAAAATCGATATCGAAGCCAAAAATACAGCTTATAGAATTTCGTCTCCGTGCTTCAGAGGACACGTTAAGAATTCGTCACGACTATTGTCTGACGACAATGACCAGGAGTCATTGCCGTCAGACAATAGTCGTTACGTCATGTCAGAAGTCTAATCTCGAAAAAACGCATGTAAACAACACGCATTTTTTCGAGATTATACCACACGACACGACTGATGTTAAACTTCAAACGTAACTGGCAATGAGAGAAAGAGTTAAAAAAAACGTGTGCTCGCACCTCTCCCAGCGTAACTCTCTCTATTTATGTCTTAACTAACTTAAATTTTCCTCTCATCTTCCGTTCGCGTCGTCCGATCACAATTTTCGAGAAGTTTTACTTCTATAAATTAAATCTCTCATACCTTTTTCTTCAAACCTTTTTCTATGTTTTTACTAGCTGTGCCCTGCAGTTGTACCCGCGTTAAACTTTATAGCCTATGTGTTAATCCAGGTTGTGAGCTATCTCCATACCAAATTTTATTAAAATCGGTCCAGCCGGTGAGCCGGTTAGCCGTGAAGAAGTAACAAACATACACCCTCATACACTCACAAACTTTCGTCTTGTAATATTAGTCTGATTCTATTTTAACGTTGCGCCCGTCTGCACCAACCATCGCAGCTATTCATTGTCTATTGTAGGCCATATTTTGGCAAGACTATATAGATACATCGTTTTCGGTTTAAGTACCTGCCATTAAGTCCCTTCTATGCTTATTTGAATATCGTGCTTCATTTCTATAAAGAATACTTTTTTCGGCCACGGCGGCCAGTCTCAACAGAGATTAGCCATTTGCGTTGGACATATTATAGTGCTCAAGTGTGTGCGCAAACACAGGAGCACTTTGTATTCCATCACTCACATGATCCGATGGGACGCCTAGCGACACAACCGGAAAGAGGTCAGGTACAGGACCGACGGCTTTACGTGCTCTCTGAGGCCCGGGGGTATAATACCGCCGACTCCCAGGCTTCGGGCTGATGCTAAGAAATTATTCTTTTTACAGAAAAGTCCCAAAATCACTTATGGCCCGACCCAGGATTTCAACCCAGGACCTTGTTCTCTGCGGGTGAACAAATACAAACAACAAAATACGAACAAATGTGAACAAATCTGCATATACATAAGTAGTGTACGAAAGTTAAGGAGCTTATTAAACTGAACAATTGTAACTCATCAACAAAACCATTACTATCACACTATTATTACAACCTACAAGATGGACCGATGATCTTGTGCGGGTCGCTGGAAAATGCTGGATGCGAATAGCACAAGACCGGCAATTGTGGAGATCTTTGGGGGAGGCCTTTGTCCAGCAGTGGACGTCTTTCGGCTGATATGATGATGATGATGATGATTATTATACTACTTGACTGCCTCGTTGGTCTAGCGGTAGAGTGTTCAACCGCAGAAAATGAGGTCCTGGGTTCATATCCCGGGTCGGGCCAAAAAGTGATTTTGGGGTTTTTCCGTAAAAAGAAATTTCTCAGTATCAGCCTGAAGTTGGCGGTATTACACCCCCGTGCCTCTGAGAGCACGTAAAGCCGTCGGTCCTGAACCTGACCTCTTTCCGGTCGTGTCGCTAGTCGTCCCATGGGATCATGAGAGTGATGGAATAGAAAGTGCCCCTGTGTTTGCGCACACACTTGTGCACTATAATATGTCCTGCGCAATTGGTTAATCTCCATTGAGAATCCATAATTGCCGATCTTGGGGTACCCACTCCAACGACTTCCAGCCAGCAGAATTAAATCTATACAAATAAATAAAATTGGAGTGTCTGTTTGTAATATTGAAATAACCGGATTTTACTACATTAATATGAATATATATACGGTACATACACCAAAATGACATTTTTTTCAATTTTTGTCTGTCTGTCTGTCTGTTTGTTCCGGCTAATCTCTGAAATGGCTGGGCCGATTTTGACGGGACTTTTATTGGCAGGTAGCTGATGTAATAAGGTGTAACTTAGGCTACTTAAATTTTAGAAAAAGTCTTTTATTTTACAAGAAAAACGAAATAAACTAATTAACACGCGGACGAAGTCGCGGGCACAGCTAGTATAATATATAGTTTTAATTTTTATACTACTATTCCTGTTCCGACTATACATGCTCTTTTAAAAGTTTATGTGCATAAAAAACATCCCAATACATTACGAGGCATAGGCAGAGACTACCTACGCCTCTGGGAAATAGGCGTGAGTGATGTTTTTGGATGTTTTTTTAATGCAAGGATATCCATTTGGTCCGATGTTTGCACACCTCTTTTGCTTCGTTTACTGTCATTATATTCTTCATACATGCTCGCCTGTTTAGGCTACTTCGGACTTGGGCTTGGGACTTCTGACTGCTAGCTAAGTCGCCGAACATCCATTTCTTAAAAGGCGTTCAAATAAATAAAGTTTAAAATGACTTAATCGATCGCTAAATCGGCTTTAACGTTGACAATCGATTCCGGACCATTTATGGCGTCACATGTGGTCATGGAAGCCGATTTAACGATTGATTAAGTCATTTTTAACCTTTATTTATTTGAACGCCATTTAAGATATCGATGTTCGGCGAATTAGCCGGTAGAGCCCCTGGCCATTCTTGATAACGTCTCCGAATGTCATTTTTATTTATGTAGATATGCCACTAGTCAATTGACGTTTACAAATCGATAAGATTGACAGTAGAACGCAATGAAGCAGCAAGCGTCAATACAACTTTTTGCTATCGGGTTTTATTTTTGTGATCGCCACTGGTACTATGCCCTCTGGGTACTGACAGAATTGATCTCGAAGTACCTACAATATTATGTAGAACAGTATAAGAGGTTCCTTTTAATATATACACGTGAATCATTCGCAGATCTCATTACATTGTTATTAAAAATCGATTTCGATTTGATTCGAATTCAAAAATAGAATTCGGTACAGTCGGCGGCTTTCATAATATGTGGGTTAATGTGTTTTTAATTCAGGTCTATTAAAACTTATTTAAAGGCATTGGATACGTTGAATGTGTGCAAAACACATTTTTTTAAATACCAAAATTGGCAAGATAAAATAGTAAGAATAAAAAAATCTAAACTTGTGCAATTTTGCAAGACTTCCGATGAGTTGAGATTTAAAAAAAAACTATAAACAAAAATAACATCGTTTTTTTTCTTCTTACATAAAGGTTATTGAATTTCTTTACGCACGCTTGACTTGGGGAGTAAACTAGTGAATGCGTTATGAGAGCTTTACGAAAAGTGTGATCGGGCGAGGCGAATGGAAGCTGAGAGGGAGATATAAGTTAGTGAAAGAGATAGAAAGAGAGTTTCGTTTCATACATTAATGTAGGGGTTAGAGAGAGGTGCGAGCACACATTTTCTTTCTCTCCTCTCATAGCCGTTTCGTAAGGTTGTCTAAAACATACTCGTATTCTGAAACTTATAAAAAAAATAACAATTTAGTACCAAGCTGAGACCCAACATCAACTAAAGAATTGGGCTACAATATGCTATAAACAATCTACTTGTTATTTAAAATCAGCATAAGTTGTGCAAACCTATTGCACAAACATTTCTATTGTTTACAATTTTAAGTAACGTTTCCAATTTTGGTAAACAATAAAAAAAGTGTTTTGCAATTTACAGTCAATATTTTTGCAATGTATCTTGCAAGTTGGTGTGACTGATTGACCCGTTGCTTAATTTCATAGGCAAGGAATCTGGATCAGATTCTAGGGAATCTAATTCCTGTGTCGCGGGGTACTTTACAAACATATAATTGACGTACACAAATTACATCCAGACCATTTTGAGAAATGAGAAATTGCCTTGAGTTTGTATGATGTAATATTATTAGCAAGTGAACCGTAGTGTAAAAATTGCTAGTAATAAAAAGGTTTTCCTATTTGTCACGTATTATTTTTACGTTTAGTAACACAATTATGTTCAGTAGTTATCTATTTTATTAGACTTTTGTATTTTCAATTATGCAATTAAACCGTAAATATCATCGATTGGAAATCCGTTGTTCTAACTTATTACCTATGTATGTGCGTGTAAGTTAACGACTGTTATTTTTAGTTGTAACTCACTCACTTTAATATCATGATAAACTAAATATCTATCTAAACTTAATTAGTTTGAAAACCTATTACTATATTTTATTATTAGTAAGAGTTACAAACATCCATCCATCCATACTCACAAACTTTCGCATTTATAATATTAGTAGGATTATATGACTAGTGCAGCTGACTGTACTCATAGGCAAGGGTACCTAAAATAATGCAAGTCATTATTACATCGTTTAGGCCTGATCCGATGTGATCAGATTATTTGACTATACAGAAGCGTGATACCACTGGGCCTCTAGCACGAGTTCCTGCAGTTTACTTACTCGATCACACGTACAGTTTCTCCCATACATTGAGCACCAGCGCCTCTCGTGGAAACTATTAAGAATTAAAATTCTGGTGCTCAATGTATGGGACGAAACTGTACGTGTGATCGAGTAAGTAAACTGCAGGAACTCGTGCTAGAGGCCCTGGTTACCTGGTTACAAATGTTTGTTTCATTTGGACTTACACAATTGTTTTCGTTTTATTTCCACTAATAGACCATGAATCGACATCTTTTTTGTTACGTGAATAACTACCATATAAAAAAGCTCTAGTACCGTTGTTTCTGCAGCTCTCTCAAAGGTTTGAAATCAATACAATGCTTTTTATTGTACACCAGAAATAAAAATGCTACCAGATATCGGCAGCTCAACAGACAGATCTCAAAGTCTTTGACTCGCGACACGCATCGGTTGATGACTTCCAGCCTCCCGAACAAGCCGGTTTCCGAAAAGGCTTTAGCACCATATACCACATACATACGCTGCGGCAAGTTATACAGAAGACTGAAGAGTATAACAAGACACTGTGCTTAGCGTTTGTGCATGGACTATGAGAAAGCCTTTGATTCTATCGAAACATGGGCCGTACTGAGGTCTCTCATAAGGTGCAAAATCGACTACCGGTATATCGAGGTGATAAAGTGTTTGTATGAAAACGCCACTATGTCAGTGCGACTCCAGGACCAGAACTCGAAAACTATCCACTTGCAGCGAGGCGTGAGACAGGGAGATGTTATATCTCCGAAACTGCTTTGGCATCAATGTTAATGGCGAGTACATCACTCACCTTCGATTTGCCGATGATATAGTAGTCATGGAAGACCTCGGTACATTGCTCGATGACCTCAGCAGAATCTCTCAACAAGTGGGTCTAAAAATGAACATGGATAAGACGAAAATGTGTGATACACGAATCTTAACTCTCTGTCCCTTTCTCTCTTCAGTAACTTATATCTCCCACACAACTTCCGCATTCGCCTCGTCCGATCACACTTTTCGTAACGTTCTCCCCGGCTTACTTCCCAAGTTAAGCATGCGTTAAGAAGTTTTCCCTTAAGAAGAAATCACACTAATATTATAAATGTGAAAGTTTGTGAGTGTGTAACCGTGTGAGTGTGTATGATTGTTACTTCTTCACGTCTAAACGGCTGGAGCGATTTTGGTATGGAGTTAGCTGTCACCCTGGATTAATACATAGGCTATAATTTATAAAGTTTAGCGCGGGTAAAACCGCGGGGCACAGCTAGTTGAATAGTGATAATATATGGGTCCTGTACTGAACTGATCAGATGATAGTAGCAAACGGGTTATATATTGGTAGTGCCATTTCCATGTTGGAGTAGCTGACTGTACAATATAGGCAAAGATACCGGAAATAATGCATAGTCATCATTACACCGTTTGGAACTGACCCGATGCCATTCTTCGACCATGCCATATTGTTACTAATGGCAATTTGATTTGAATCGATGTTTACAATTGTTTCGGTTTTATTTTTAATATTAGACTAATCAACATCTTTAATAACCATAATTTTAGAATATCATGACAGATTATCTTAATTTACAAATCGTGTCAAAGCACATTATATCTCTTCTTCATCCTAGTTGTATGTATATGGATATTTATCTTTTGTATTTTATTCGTATTTTAGCATGAAGTGTATGTATATATGTAATACTAGAAACTACACACGCTATGTTCTATTTCTTTTTAATTTCTCCACTCGCGGCTATGCTGGAAGAAATTTGTATTGAAAAAGCAGTACCTTTGTACATGTTATTTTCTTTTACCATTAGACTTTTGTATTTATTTATTGTGTGTATATTAATGATTAAATGAAAAATAAATAATAAACCAGACCTTTAGATAGACTTAGTATAATTACCCAGTGTAATCTATGTCTTAATCTAAATATTAAAGAACAAAACAATATATTAAGTTGTGCGGCATTACTGACATAGTAGTAACAATGGCGTGTGGTTGGCATGATAGCAGCTAATGAAAAAGCTGAAAGATAGAAGTTGTCTACATCTTGGAACGGGTACACTACATTAATACGAATAACTATATTCCGACAGTCACAAATACGAATTTCAAAATACCGATTTTAATAAATCCGAATGGTTCGGAATTCCGAATATTACAACTCCGATTTATCATTACTCCTATTGTTATAATTCCATATTTCAAAATTCCTTACGATTATAATTACTCTTCTCAAAACACCGAGCTTCAATAGATCGAATAACAAAAAGTCCGACTTAATGATAATTCGAAATATCAACAATACGAATAAAAATATTTTGTTTCCCTGGTCACAATTTTAACCTAACCTAACCCAAATGATTAATCAACAATAGAGGGGATCTGAAACTCGGCGGCTGCATGCAGCATGCAAGCAGGCAGGCAACATGCAAGCAGGCATGCAACTAGCAATCAGGCATGCAGCAAGCAAGCAGGCATGCAGCATGCAAGCAGGCATGCAGCATGCAAGCAGGCATGCAACATGCAAGCAGGCATGCAGCATACAAGCAGGCATGCAGCATACAAGCAGGCATGCAGCATGCAAGCAGGCGTGCAGCATGCTAGCAGACATGCAGCATGCAAGCAGGCATGCAATAAGCATGCAGGCATGCAACAAGCAAGCAAGTATGCAACATGCAGCAGGCATTGTTTCTGTCACCGCTCCGGCGCTGCGGGGTTTGGGCGGGCCCACGCGAGCTTATCGTCGCAGATGGTTTTAACGCTCACCACCGCAGCTTCGGCTTGCTGGCCGGCTTAGCTTAATCACAAAATATGGTATCATGTTTCTATGTAGGAAGCGAGAAAACTTAAATTCAGTTATGAAACGAAATAATCGATAAAATAATGATGAATTGCTCGCAATCGATTAAGAATAAATCGGTAAAATCTCAGAATATGTTTGAAAATCGAGTGACAAGTGTTTTTCGTGGAATCGATTCATAGCGGATTGTATTCCTTTAATTTTTCTTCGGGAAACACTTCTCTGCCTAACAGCCTTTACATACTCTTTGACTGTCACTCGTTCGTTGTCTTTCGGTTTAAGTGCGCACGTATTTTCCATGTTTTATTTGTGGTTTTCTTCGACTGTAGTGACTGCACGGGGCGCGGGGGATCCAAAGGTGCCAGATCTTCGACATGTCACACTCTCCATGCATAAAACCATAACACAACCGAAGCCATTCAAAAATATTTTGTAAAAAACTACAATGTTATAATTTAACCTCACTTTTACTATACTTCATATAACTTGATTCCTGGATAGCCAAATTTCACCAAAACTTCAGTGAGGTCTTGTTATTATATCCTCTCACAAATAATGCTAGTTTGATTCAGTTAACACCTGGGCCCAGGAATGTATGGAGTCATTTCCTTCTCCTTTTGTAGCATAACATGTTGACTTCTAGTTTATTCGAAGTATTGAAAATCGGAATGTCGTTTTTCGGCCTGAGAACCCTTGGAGCATTTGACTCTTCGAACGTTTGAAAATTGGAAATCTAACAAATCGTATTTACGACTTTCGGTAAAATTGATTTCGTGATTTTTAATAATAGACATTACAATTCTTAGGTATTATGAAATTCGGACTTTTGAAAATCGGAACATTGAAATTCGGAATAAAATATTTCGGAGTATTTGGGTGTTCCCCTTGGAACAGCAACAGTACAATACAGGAATAGGAAATAATGCGTAGTCTTCTTTACATCGTTTATAAATACCTCGTTTATAAATGAGATCAGTTTGTGTTTGTGACCAATAATAATTTGATTTCATATACACATATGTTTTCTACTCGACCTTTTTTTGCAACCCAATTGATCATAATATTGTTAGCTATATATTCATAAAAATATTAAAAGATAAAACAATAAGTTATATAAAGTTACATAATAAAATAGTAGACCACGAAAAAGCTGAAAGCTAGAAGCTCTCTACAAATTAGAGCAGTTGATTGTACTAATATAGGCAGGCGTACCGGGAAAAATGTATAGTTTATAAATGACGCGACGCAATCTTCAATAAAAATTGTGTGGATATTCAGAAGTGGGATAGATATACTTTGTACCAAAAGATATCTCACTTCTGAATATCCACTCAATTGGTATCAAACCAATGATATCTTACGCCTGAATAAGATTTTTTGATTACATACAATTGTTTTGGTTTTATTTTCATTATTAAACTATGATTCGACATCTTTTTACCTACTCGACTGGCATCATATTAGATAGTTATATCTATAGTTTATTATATCACACTTTATGAAACTTATTGTTAAATATACTTACTTTATTTAAAATAGCAGAAATAAAACACTATTTACGGCACGAAGAAACTAATTTAAATTTCATTATATTCTTTCTTATAAGGAATGGACAATAGTCAAATTGATTTTAGCCAAAATAGGTTCTGTCCATCTCGCTACAGGAAATAGATGTCAAATTTGACTACATTTTAAATGACTTTATTGATGCTCAAAAACTAATTAACTGGTTTTCTTTGATTTGTAATATTACCACTCACTTAAATATATATGGGGTAATTATATACTGGGTAGGAAGATAGACGCAAGAAAAAAGAGGGGAAGACCGAGAAGAAAGTTTACTGATCAACTGAAAGAAAAATGTGGACAGTTACAAAAAAGTTATAGAAATGGTAGAGCCATTTCTATAACTTTTTTGTAACGGGATAAATGGAAAATGCTACACAGACAAGTGCCAAGCACTTAAATTTTGGATGGATGGATCTATGGATATACTGGGTAGCTAACACACTGCCATCTGATCCCAAAGAGCCTGTACTATGGCAACCAAACAACTGACAAACATACTTACATATCTCTAAATAAAATACATTCATATTATAAATAAATTTTACCCATAATAATATCTGGGGACAATGTCACACAGATCATCCTAGGCCCAAACTAAGCAAAGCTTGTACTATGGGTACCAGGCGACGATATACATACTTATATAGATAGATAAATATTTAAATACATAGAAAACATCCATGACTCAGAAACAAATATCTTATCACACAAATATTTGCACTTACTGGGATTCGAACCCAGGACCACCAGCTTCGTAGGCAGGAACACTAACAACTAGGCTACGGTGACCGTCAAATATATAATGTCAAATAAATAATGTCCTCCTAGCTGAATTTCGGTCACTCCTGTATACTGACTACCACCTAACGGCCGATTAGCGTGGTTGGTAGACACGTGATTTCCACCCAGGGTCAGGATATTTGTGTACATGTACATATTTGTTTGTCCTGAGTCTGGGTGTAATAAGTAATTATTTACAAAAGAAAAGTAATGTACCTATGGAGTATATCAGTGATCTGGTTTCCATACTACAAGCTCTGCTTAGTTTGGGATCAGATGTCCGTGTGCGAATTTATTATTATTATGTATGGCAATGCTTTTTTATTGGTCAAAATATATACCAGCATTCCTGGAACGTGTCCTCGTATAGCGCACGATGACGAGAAGGTAGAAAGTGGCCGTATCCAAATAGAAATCGACAACAATTCTACCGAATAAAGAATACATTAAATATCATTTAATATAAGTAATTGCTAATTTTCTTCTTAATCCATTTATACCAGTAAAGTACCTAGCCAAATTGGCTTCTACGTAACCTTCAATAAGGTCGTGCTAAATTGACGTTGTCGTGTCTGTCTGCGGTTTTCGTGTAGAAAGGTATAAGTCAGATATTTTAAATCTGCTCACGGCATATAGATGATGTGACGTTGACACGGGAGACTTTAGAATTAAATAAATGTAATACGAATACCAAGTGAACCTACACAGCTCATTTAACAACGTGTAACAATATTAGTTTCAAATAATATTTGAGAATATTGTACCTATTGAGAATGTTTTCAGGAATGTTAACGAGTTCATACTGACCAATAGAAAATTATAAAAATAATACTTTATTCCATCGTGTGTTGCAAATATAAATATTAGATACTTGTTTCGTTGATATTGTAAGGTTTATTTACAATAATATATATATATACTAATAGTAAAAAGTCAATTTTTATATTTTTCTCTGATATATTGATTCTTTGGTTCCTCACTTTGGTTTACAACGTTTTGATTTTATGTAACCACGATGCAAGTGAAACTATGTATCTTACGGCGTGAAATGAATTCATCGTCGAATATTTTTGTATTATTCTTGGTTTTTCCCTCATGTCAAAGAGGTTTATTACTACTACACTAGCTATATCGTTGTCCATGATGATCAAGTGAACATTTACATCAATACCCTGAGCAAAAGACTCAAAACACAAATACAATGGGGCTATTGCACAATAGAGTTAGAATGTAAATGCATGGTCAGCTATTCTGAGCCATGGGTGCCGCCATATTGGCAGTGGCCGGCTGTTAGCCATGCGATTGGTGGACACAAATATCAGAGGTTATGTAAAAAAAGTTTAACATTTAACGTACCTAATGGTTTTCTGTATGCCGTGTAACACGTCATTTAGAAAATATTAGGTATATTCAGGTCAAACAGGTAAAAGGCCTGTGAAGCCCAACCCATAACTTCAGGCCATTTGTGAACTATATAGCTAAGCCTTGATTGACTAAACATGTGGTGTAATAGTAGAGGTACTAGGGTAGTACCTACCTCATTGCCTATTTGTTTAAAATCTAGTGTCAAGGAGTTAAATATCTGGCAAGAAAATCTCATAGTAGTATCCCGGAAATTTTGGTGATATTACGCCCGCGTTTCTTGAAGAGCCCGTAAAACAGTGGGTTCTACAGGATGATCTCGCCCCTGTCACTTTGGATAGCCGTCCTATTGATGATCACAAGTAATAAAGATTGCGCTTCTGCTTGTGCATACACTCGTGATATATAATATATCTAGCGGAATATAAGAAATTGCAAAAATTTACTATAAAATGAATGAAACAATGAAATCACGAAATCGTTCTATTATGTAATCAAATCCTTAATGTCATTAGTCGCATATAGTAGATAGACAAATGTTCAGGCAGAGACAAACGAAATTCACATTTGAATTTTATTTGCAGTCTTAACTAATAGAAGTACGGATTTAAAAATATAGCAGCAAATATTTTTGCTTAGGTGTGGTCTTCTGAATTGTTGTTACATATTTCATGCCGTAAAATTATGAATATTCTGTAAGCAATTCTAAGACGTTCGAGCATCACGTATTTAATTTTTAAATTATTGTCGTATTTGCAAAAATCATCTGTAAAGGCTTGTATATTATGTTTTTTTTAAATTAATGGTTAGATTTAAATGACATAAGATATACTTAAATTAAAAATATCCTTTAAAAACTAAATGACTAGATATTTATAGTAACCTCAAATGCCACGTATTCTCTTAAATAAACAGCTAGTGTTCATATTTTTTGAATAAATTACTTATGGCCTTATGCTTTTCTTGTTCTCAGACACCATTATTAGCTTCTTTTGTCATGATTACATGTTGAGATCCTCAATGACAAGTTTCACAGAATTTGAATTGCAAATATAGTTATTGGTTTTCCAAAAACCAATTTATAATATACTTACCCGGCAAAAATAAATTTGAAAATAAACTCTTCCGCGAAGAAAGCTACGGCGCTTATGTTCAGCCGCTGAAAGCATTCTTTTTTATATATAAAAAGGTTACAAACGAGCAAGTGGGTCACCTGATGGTGCTTTGCCGGCCCTTAAAAAAGTAAGCATACAAAATGTTACTGACCCTTCCGCCACCCTGATTAGCTCTAAAGACCTTACTCACACGCAGAAACACAACAGTTATTAATGGAATTAAGGAATGTCTTCTGTAAGGCGGAGGTACTGCCTGCAGTCGGGCTGCTCTTTAATTTAACGAACGAACGCTGTGCCTTACCCCCCTTAAAATGCATTCTTGACGACTGTCAATTGGTCATTACTAGCAAAGAAAATAAATATAAATTTAGCGAAATCATAATATTTATTGTCGCCTAACTAGATACCTCAATTTTCAATAACTCTTCTGTTGCGAACAATAGGTAGGTCATTGTTTACCTAATGTCCCAGTAATGTGTGTTGCTCAATAGATAACGCCAAAGCAAACTAAGTCGATAATATACTACTTAATATGCTTTGGCGTCATCTTATAATTTAAGACTGTTTGTAATAAGTAAAACAATAAAGACCATAATTGGAACCATTTTGTAATAATTCAATACCTGTCTGGATGAGCTATTTATTATGTCAACAATCAGTATTAGGGTTCATACCCAAAGGGTAAAACGGGACCCTATTACTAAGATTTCGCTGTCTGTCTGTCGGTCCGTCTGTCACCAGGCTGTAGGTATCTCATGAACCGTGATAGTTAGACAGTTGAAATTTTCACAGATGATGTATTTCTGTTGTCGCTATAACAAAAAATAAAATAGAATAAATATTTAAGGGGGCTCCCATACAACAACCGAGATTTTTTTATAGATAATGGTACGGAACTCTTCGTGTGCGAGTCCGACTCGCACTTGGCCGGTTTTTATATTAAGTAGAGCATTAAGGTTTTTGATAAATAGACGTAGCACGTGGCGACTATGGCATATTCTTCCAAATGATGGACACAACTTCATTGTGGAAATCTGTTGAGGAGGCCTTTGTCCAGCAGTGGACATCATTTGGCTGACAAGGTTGTGTTTAGTTTCATCGGTACATAGCGCTCTACAAGCAGGACAATTAGTATGGCCACGTTCTAGGCCAAAAACATTTAATTAGTTTGCCATAGACACGCTTAGAAGAAAAAGCGCTCCTAAACTTTCCTCCACGATTTATGTTAAACCTTGCAGTTACAGTTGAGTGGAAATCTGTTGTAATAAGGAGAACAAGAGCACATTTGGAACCATTTTGTATTAAGTCAATACCTGTCTGGATGAGCTGTTTATGATGTCAACAATCAGTTTTTATATTAAGTAGAGCATTAAGGTTTTTGATAAATAGACGTAACACGTGGCGACTATAGCACATTCTTCCAAATTATGGTCACAACTCCATCGTGGAAATCTGTTGGGAGGCCTTTGTCCAGCAGTGGACATCATTTGGCTGACATGGTGGTGTTTAGTTTCATAGGTACATAGCGCTCAACAAGCAGGACAATTAGTATGGCCACGTTCTAGGCCACAAACATTTAATTAGTTTGCCATAGACAGCTTTGAAGAACAAGCGCTCCTAAACTTTCCTCCTCTATTTATTATTAACACCTTGTATTTGGAGGGTACACAAATAGTTGAGTGGAAATCGTATCAGAAACACGTAGTAGCGATACGACTACCTTAACCAATGCGCCACTGCAGACAAAACAGTGAGTCATTGCTTTCAATTTCGGATTCCACTCATAGCAGACATGCGTGAGCGCAGTACTTAATAAATAAAAGAAAGTGGGGAGTGATAGATTTCAAAATCTATAATCAGTGCCAAATTGACTGTTTTTATGAAAGCAATCGCAATGGAAGCATCAAATCTGGAGCACTATCTTAAGAATAAATTCAGGTTTCTGAACAAATGGTATAATAATAATAAATAAATATCTAGGTACAATGTCACACCGATCATCCTAGCCCCAAACTAAGCAAAGCTTGTACTATGGGTACCAGTCGATGATATACATACTTATATAGATAGATAAATACATAGAAA
The DNA here is from genome assembly GCA_951640165.1 of Pseudoips prasinana. Classification (NCBI taxonomy): domain Eukaryota; kingdom Metazoa; phylum Arthropoda; class Insecta; order Lepidoptera; family Nolidae; genus Pseudoips; species Pseudoips prasinana. The sequence continues at coordinate 32,850,557 of OX621246.1, forward strand.
ACATCCATGACTTAGATACAAATATTCGTGCTCATCACACAAATATTTGCACTTACCGGGATTCGAACCCAGGACCACCAGCTTCGTAGGCAGGAGCACTACCAACTAGGCTACGGTGACGTCAATTATACGGTGCATTTGTTATTTTACACATACACTTATAACACAACCATTTAGTTTACATATTTAATTACCAATATTCTTCTTTTTATTGTCATATATACTTTAAAAACCAGCCAAGTGCGAGTCGGACTCGCGCACGACGGGTTCCGTACCATTATCTATAAAAACGAGCGAAAAATGCAGGTTTGTTGGTTGTATGGGAGCCCCCTTAGATATTTATTTTAGTTTGTTTTTTAGTATTTTTTGTTATAGCGACAACAGAAATAACTAACACGGCTCTTAAAATACAGCCTTGGGACAGACGGACAGACAGGCAGACAGCGAAGTCTTAGTAATACGGTCCCGTTTTACCCTTTACGGATCCCTAAAAAGCGCTTCTAAGTTGTCAGAACATGGTTTTTGGTATTACAAATCAACTATATATTAATTCTAGGTACAAATAGATGATTAGATCGTGACTTATATTTGATCTATAGAGTTATAATTTAATTTATGATCGTAAAAGCTAATTTCTTTAAGTTATGTTCAAAATGGTCATTTATGTTTGTATTTATAGTTTAGGAGATAGATGAGAGCGTTTTTTGAGACGATTAGTGCAACTCTGATTGGAGATCGAAGATGCGATTTCATCGATACTGATGCAAACTAAGGATGATGGAAAACGCTTCTAGTTTTATTTTAGGTTTTGTACGGCAAAAGGAAAAAGGATCCCTACACACAGATACACAATAGATTTAAATAATCTTTATAATCAATATTTAAGACTTCCCGACTTTCCCTCGTTCCCGGGGCTCCCCCAAGAGAAGTCTACAGCAGGTCAGGTTTAGTCGGTGCGAGTCCGACATACCCACCCGCAGACGCTTTTTGCGGGTAGCATGCGTAGGCATTCCCTCAGCCTTATTAAAAATCAAGCCACGATCATATTTATGTTACAACGGCTCATGCGCAAAACGTCTCTTTCGCAAAATGTCCCCTGGTCGCAAAACGTCTCTTTCGCAGAATGTCTCTTTCGCAGAACGTCTCTTTCGCAGAATGAGTCATTCGCAAAATGGCTCTTTCGCAGAATGTCCCTTTCGCAGAATGTGTCTTTCGCAAAATTTTTGATACCTATTGATACTTTTTTTATTTGGAATACTTAAGTAAATTTAAGTAGGTACCAAAGTTTTGACTACATAATTATTTTATAATTTTAATAAATGATTTTGTTTTGAAAATCGCAATTTTATTCTTAAGTCCCTGGCGCGATATTTTGCGAAAGAGACATTGTGCGAAAGGGACATTCTGCGAAAGAGCCATTTTCCGAAAGAGACAGTCTGCGAAAGAGACATTCTGTGAAAGAGACGTTTTGCGACCAGGGGACATTTTGCGAAAGAGACGTTTTGCGCATGAGCCGTTACAACTTGTATATAGGTATATGTATACATGCATACGCACATAGGTACCGATCATTTAACATTGTACAAACCGATATCGTTGGGAATCCTTATTTAAAAACCAAAAAGATTTTAGTGCTTATTCCAAAAACCGTTATTCAAGTGTCCGATAATAACATAATTGGTTTTACCGCAAGTTAATAGCCAATACTGTTCCGTTTATCTGCACTTCTGAACTAATATTATCAAGAGAAAAAAATAGCTTGTCTGAATGTTTTTGAAATGGATAAACTCAAAACCTACTGAACTCATTTAACGTCACGTGGCGTCTCTATGTGTCCTCTACCGCATTTATCGCAGGGAGTGTTCTGAGGAATTGTTGGAGTTTATACCTGCCGCCACATTCCGCCACAGGCACTCTCGCCAAAAGTGGAAATTTCATTCTTATCACCTGGATAAATTGTCATCTACCACCGTACGTTTCACAAGAAACTTTATGCCGCGTACTACCACTCTGTGGAATCAATTAGCTGCGGAGGTATTTCCGACCCGGTATGACATGGCAACCTTCAAGAAGCGAGCCTATTCTTTTCTTAAAGGCCGGCAACGCACTTGCGGCTCCCTGGTGGTGCGAGTGTCCATGGGCGGCGGTGATCACTTACCATCAGGTGACCCACTTGCTCGTTCACCATCCTATATTATAAAAAAATACAATTTCTTTCACCTGATGTCATGATCATGTGCACTTTCGTTTTACAATGACGTCCACTGCTTGCCAAAAGCTTCTCCAAAAGATCTTCCACAATGGAATTGTGTTTATCATTTGGGCCATGCCATAAACACGATGCTTTGCAGACGGGATGGTTTTTATTTTTTTATATAATAGGATGGCAAACGAGCAAGTGGGTCACCTGATGGTAGGTGATCACCGCCGCCCATGGACATTCGCATGGTGATCGCAGTATGATGTATGAGAGCGACTAACTGCCCTTTCTCTGGTAGATATTCCCTCGGACGACTTCTACGTTCCCCCCAAGGGATGTTTGGTGGGGGTGGTGATATTATTTGTCGTCAGCTACACAGCACCTAAAATATAGCTCCCTATAAGTAGATGAAAGTCTAATGATCAGCGAGTAACATGTGCTGGATTTTTTTATGGTGCGATCTACTGACCTTAAGAAACACTCAGCTCAATAAAAAAAATCGGCCCGGTGCGAGCCGGACTCGCGCACGAAGGGTTCCGTACCGTAATCTATAAATTCACGTTTGTTGTATGGGAGCCCCCTTAAATATTTATTTTATTTGTTGTTATAGCGGCAACAGAAATATATCATCTGTGAAAATTTCAACTGTCTAACTATCACGGTTCATGGGATACAGCCTGGTGACAGACGAACAGAAAGACAGACAGCGAAGTCTTAGTAATAGGGTCCCGTTTTACCCTTTGGGTACGAAACTCTAAAAACGTGATATTTTCAATTCAATTAATGAATTGTAATTAAGATGTATGTTAGGATAATACATATTATTTTGATGTCAATTTAATTAGGCGAAGATGTTTACGGCCTATTAAATTACGAATAACTAATTTATTATATTACTGCGCATAACAGTTAAAGTTTATATGTTCGTGAATAAAACAATGGACCATGAGTGTAATCATAAAAGATTTAATTTATTTTACTGTTATATACGAGAGCCATACTTCTTATTCTATTAATTTCAGTCGAAATAGCGTCAGTGAGAATTTCGGCAGTGAAACTGAATTTCTGCCGAATGACGAAGTTCGAGCTGCCGAAATTCAATCAATTTATACATTGAATTGAATTTCATATATAGTTATTTAGTAGGAATGGCCCAAATTTCGTTTTATATTCGGTTCCGCGCCACAACGTAACAAAAATACGCATACCCGGAAACATGACCCTCCTTCCAGCGGTGTGGAGTGACTTACTTGGTTATTAAGACCATTATATACGGTGTAAAACGACTTGAAACTTAGTATGTAATATTAATACATACTAATTGGTCTAGATAACGAGGGCCTGGGTTAAAATCCCGGGTTGGGCTAAAAGTTTTTGGGCCTTTTGTGTAAAAAGAAAAATTCTCAGCATCAGCCCGAAGTCTGGGAGTTGGCGGTATTATACCCCCGGGCCTCGGCGAGTACGTAAAGCCTTCGGTCCTGTACCTGACCTCTTTCCGGTCGTGTCGCTAGGCGTCCAATCGGATCATGAGAGTGATGGATAGAAAGCGCTCCTGAGTTTGCGCACACAGTTGAACACTATAATTTGTCCCGGGCAGATGGCTAATCTTTGTTGAGACTGGCCGCCGTGGCCGAAATTCGGCTAGGAGGACATTACAATATTAATTTATAACCGATATTAAATCTAATGCCTTATGGCGCTGCGGTTAAGTCTGGCGCGTCATTTCTTTGTGTCCCAGGTGTGATTCCCGTCAACAAGGTATATGTGTGTTCCATAAGTAGTTGTTCTGAGACTGAGTGTGCTTTCATTACTTCACCAGACAATATCGCGGCACAGGGTATTACTAACTATTAGAATATACTCTCGTTTGATCAACGCGAAGAAGATTTTGGCGTAAATATATTGTTAGTAATTACAAAAAAACGTGAAACTAAAATTTATGTATTACTCGTATTTATCAGACTGTAACATATTTTTGGTTTTACACGATTGCACTTTTCTAACATAAATGAAAATAGTATATTTTAGATAGTAAGGATAATTACATCTCCGAACATTGAGATATATACTAGGCAGTACATTATAGCTCAATGTCTCCCTCCGGAATTGAAATTATAAATGCATACTTAAATATTTTTTAGGAATCGAAAATTTGTGATATTCTTCATTTTATAACAGTATAAGAGTGGTTGTGCACAGCGTACTATCCGAATCCGTGAACAACAGAAGTTGACGCCAATTCACTCATGTTCAACAATGTGAACGCACAGCTGGGATTTTTCGTAAAGTGACGTCGCGGCGTCGGTCTGAATCACTGATTTGGCACCGATTCAAATCAGTGATTCAGACCAACGTCATTTGTCGTCATAGTGCGAAAAGAAATATACGAATACGGAGGTTTATTTCAGGGATTCGGATCAGACGGAGTGCGAAACCGCCCTAACTGTTTTAGCACAACGTGACCTTGACACAAGCTAGATCGCGCACGGTTTTGTATATAGTCTAGCGCTCAGACCACTTTTTTGTTTACGTAAACATCGCCATAAATCATCATTAAAACGCTTTTATTATTAGCTTCACTTGTAACTATGTATGTAAGAAAATCTTGGAATCATAATTTGACCCACTTCCCGGTCACCTATTAAGATGAATTTTGCACACGCTCTGAGTTTTGATGACAATACATGACTAGCTAAGAAACGTCATTACAAATCCAATTTGGCGGCCTCCCCAAGATGGAGGACTGGCTGTTTGAAATCCACCCTCATGATATGGGTATCAAATCAAAGGGTTTGCTGTCAGGAATATGAAAAAATAGTCACGTGACTTAAATCCAATATGGCGGACGTCCAAGATGGCGGACAGGCTATTCGAAAAGCACCCCCATGATATGGGTATCTTGTAATTTTTAGTGCGTGTTAAAAGCGTGTTTTTAGTTTTTTAAACTATTTTATTATTGACTAGCTGTGCCTCGCGGTTTTACCCGCATTAAATTTTATAAATTATCACAGCTCCTGCCCCGTAGGTGATAGCGTGATAATATGTAGTCTATATGTTGACCCTGCCTCTTAGTAATATTCATGCAAAATTTGAAGTAAATCCATGCAGTACCTACTTTTTGAGTTTAGCCCGGACATACATACAGACAAACAGATAAACAGACAAAAATTCTAAAAATTATATTTTTGTCTTCGATGTCGAATACAGATCACGCCCCAAGTATCCTTTTTTAAAAATATTCAATGTACAGTTTTGACTTTCCTACAATTTTATTATAGGTATAGATGTAGACATCGCCTCAAATCATCATTTATCGCCATCAATAAATATGATTATACAACCAAGTTTGTTTTACAGCAAACTCCGGTTCTCTATCTTGTCGCTAATGCGGCTAGTGGTGTTCACGGCTGGGTTCCACCGAGTCCGCGTATTGGGTCGGCAACACCTGCCGGCGAATCCTCGGGAGGCTCCCGTGGTGGTTATGGCGCCGCACTCGTCGTTCTTCGATGCGATAGCCATCGTCTGCCTGGGAGCTCCCAGCGTGGTCGCCAAGGCGGATACAGCAAGGCTCCCGTTCATTGGACGTAGGTCGCGCATGGTCGCTAGAGGAACAGATTAGTTTTCGTTGTTTTGGGCTTGTGTTGTAGTTTGCATGCTAGATTGATCGTTGTTGTTTTTTTTTCATGAGCTTGATTCGTTGTTTTGCGTTTTGTTAATGGAATATACGAAGTCGATGTCATATTATTTTGAGCACTATTTGGTTGTAAGAACGTTTAAAGTTAATGGAATAGAACTAACAGTATTCGGGATTCACTTGAGTTAGTAAATATGCGTGCAAAACATGTGAATTATTACACCACTATTCACTGCAGAATAGGTGAGCATAATGAAATCTTAAGGGATTTTCATGGGCAAGGAATAGGCTGAAGTTTGTCTTTTCTTAACAAAATCGGCGATATTTATTAAAAATCGAGTACCATATTCCAGTATTAGTCCCGTATTTTTTATATGCCAGTATTATTTTTAGGTGTTTGCTGTGTGGTGACGGCGACAAATATCAGAATCAGAATATCATCACCCCATCTCATCCCGTGGGGGGCGTAGAAGTCGACCCGAGGGAATATCTACCAAAGGACGGGAAACAGCTTCCTTCTGAGTACTACGACCATCATACTGCGATCGCCAATCCGCCTGCCAAGCGTGGCGATTATGGCATATCCCCTCAAGATGATTCTTGAGGGAGGCTTGTCCAGTAGTGGACTTATTTAAGCTGTAATGATGATGATGATTATTTTTAGGTAGAATATAGTATTTATTGGGTGTTTTCCAAAATCCCCAAAACGTGTTCAGGCAATGTTTCCGGAAATAAAATCGCCAAAACTTTCCATCGATCTCCACCAACTGGGATATCTAACACTCGGCGTCCCCATCCTTCGGTTTCGTAGTTTGATATTTTGCATATTATGTGCTTTTTATAAACGATATTTATAAAAAGCACGCAAGCAATTATAGCAAGCAATATAAAAGATATGAAGTTCCAAATGGACGGGACCTATATTCTACAGTAGAGCCATAATTTAAACTAAAGTTGCGCAATAGAATTGCAAGATTTTTAATAAGTTAAGTTTTTTAAAAAAGCTAATGGATTACGCTACATTTTGCTTTAAAACCAACCTACTTATTTACAAATTGTAGATTAGTTCATTAGTTAAAATATAATCTCAAATCATTAAACGCCGTGCAAATCTATTGATCAACATTTTTATTGTTTACATTTTTAATTATTAAAAAAAAACAAAAATATGTTTTGCACGCACTCACAGCCTTTTCATTGCCCTTAATGTGATTGTATAAGGCACAAAAAATACAGAACCTTAAGTGGATGAAATTTTTTTATGACGTAAGCTAAAGTAAATAATTAGCTAAATATGTATATTATAAATCATGTCTATTCATTTGTTTATTTGATTAAGTTACCATAGATTATTAGTTGCTGTGCGGTCGCTGTAAAGAATGCATTCTTGACACCTGTCACCTCAGAATACTTTACGTCAAATTTGCTCACAATAGTGTCGTTGTCCTTCACTATTATATTGTTGTTCGTTTTGTAGTCAATATGCTTGAAGTTATTTCTTTATTTCATTTCATGGTGTTGATTTCAGCTTTGTTTTGTCGGTCGAAAGCATTCAGAGCATGAACTGTGCGCACCTTAGTTTGGCCTTCGCCATATTATTGAATGAGTTACGGTCACTTTTTTGCTGTCAGATTCGGAGTTTTTTTTTGTTTTCCGTACCTACACCGTTTAAACGACTTGAACTACAGGTGTGTTTTCTCTACTATTTAGGAACACTCAATTGACAGCTACTAGAAGTCAATATTAAGGTTGATTAGTTATTTTGTCTGCAAGATACATTTTTGAAGTAAAACTTCTTTACGCTCGCTTGATTTGAAGAGTAAGCGTGGTGAATGCGAGTCTCATAGTCAGTTAAATTTGAAGTTTTACTTCAGTCGTGTTGTCTACAGAACAATTTGTTTGTACCAAATTTAACTTTAATTATTATTCCAAATGTAAACCAGAGAAAAGTTGTGCAATAGATTTGTATGACATTTGATGTTAGACATTTATATTTAAGTCAAAACTAAAATATTGGGCTAAAATTTACTATAAAAGAACCTAGTTGTAACCAAATTGTAGCCAAATTTAAAGAATAACATCCTAGGACATTATTCACACACTGCCATCTGATCGCAAACTGAGCAGAGCTTGTACTAGGGAAACCACATAACTGATATATTACATATACTACTTTTCTTTTGTAAATACATACTTATATAAATAATTACACCCAGACTCAGGACAAACAGAAGAATAGAATAGTTTATTGGCTAGAAACATGGTTACAAAGATGGTACAACATTGTTGGAGGTTCCATATCACTGCACTGGCAGCATTCCATATATAATTAGTAATCTGCCACATTAGGCGTGTTTTGATTTGTTGGTGGTCAATCAGTAAAAGTGAACTGAAACTGTCTTGACTGTAATGTGTGTTTTATATAATATAACTAGCTGTGCCCCGCGGTGTTACCCGCGTTAAATTTTATAAATTTTCTGTGCTATAAACCTCACAGAGCCCGAGACCTTTCCAACGAATGCAAAACCGTGGAAATCGGTTCGTGCGTTCTGGAGTTATAGCGTCAGGAAGGAAAACCCGACTTATTTTTATATAGTAGACTAGCTGTGCCCCGCGGTGTTACTCGCGTTAAATTTTATGAATTTACTTTGCTATAAACCTCACGGAGCCCGAGACCTTTCCAACGATTGCAAAACCGTGGAAATCGGTTCGTGCGTTCTGGAGTTATAGCGTCAGGAAGGAAAACCCGACTTATTTTTATATAGTAGAATATCTAGGGACAATGTCACCCAGATTAGCCTAGCCCCAAACTAAGCAAAGCTTGTACTATGGGTACCAGGCGATAGATAAATACTTATATACCATGATTCAGAAACAAATATTCATGATCATCACACAAATATTTGCACTTACCGGGATTGGAACCTACGACCACCAACTTCGTAGGCAGGAGCACTACCAACTAGGCTACGGTGATCGTCAACCGTAAATTGTAAAACTATATAATAACATAGGTTCACCTGCGTACTCTGTACAACAATTTCCTACAAAAATACATTTTACAATAGGTACAGCGTCCAGCATGTTTCACCGATACTTCGGTATGCAAATTGATTGAATCATTATTTTTAATACATATTCCACTAATTAACACAATCAAACTACACAATTAACACAATCAAATATTTTTATTTATTTTTAAAAAATAGAATGACAGAAAACGTCAGACACACAAATATCTGTCCTGGGTGGGAATCTAACCCACGACTTGCGGCAAGAAAGGCAAGCATTTACCAAACACCCCAACCGGCCCGTCAAATCATTAAAAGTCGTGCTAATCTATTTCATAATTTTTCTATTGTTTAAATTTGGAGAATTAAAGTTGTAAATTTTGGTACAGCACATCCAGCTAGGTACCCAATCTGTTACATTTATTGTATCGATTTTCAACTTTAACACATAAGCATAAGGTTCACTTTCAATTGGGGAAATTTGACAGTTTGGGGTAGCTTGATGTGCTGGCGTCTTAAAAAAAACTTATTTAGTCTATCCACCGCCCTTTCTCTACTGCCGAGAGAGCCAATCATAAATTGTAAAAAAAATATATTATCTGTCGTGGTTGTAGATACTTGCCTTTCACGCTGCAGGTAGTGGGTTTGATTCCCACCCAGGACAGTTATTTGTGTGCATGAACATTTCTGTTTGTCCTGTGTCTGGGTGTAATTATCTATATAGGTATGTATTACAAAAAGAAGTACATACTTATACAACATGTAACTTAATTAACGCACTTCCTGAAAATAGTTTGTTCAGAATCGTTTACTGAATCGATTTATATATTTTTTAATATAGGTTATGTTTTATTCAAAAATAATTAAAACTAAGGAAATTATTGTCAGATTAACCCTGTACAGTCCAAACAAATTGAATTGGACCGTACGTCAAAGTAATAAGACTTTTGAAATAGCAGTTTTATTTGTATTCATACAGAGTCCATCATTCCATACAAAATACAAAAAATAAACTTTATTCCAAGAAACTAATTTAGAAATAACAATGCATATACATGTGAAATTAAAAATTCAGTGTATGTATTATGATTACAACATAATATTCTAATTGAGGTGTCTGAGGGTGTGCGTTAATTACGTTACAAGTAGTATAGGTTTAGGGCCAGAAGTACCCTAAGCCGGCGAGCATGTATGAAGAATATAATGACAGTAATCGAGGCAAAAGACGTGTGCAAAGATCGTGACAAATGGAAATCTGTTGTCTCTGCCTACCTCTCTGGGAAACAGGCGTGAGTCTATGTATGTATGAAGAAAAGTAGTATATGAAATATATCAGCTATTTAGTTTCCACAGTACAAGCTCTGCTCAGTTTGGGATCAGATGGCCGTGTGTGAATAATGTCCCAATATATAAAAAGAAATATGCGTGGAGGTCAAGATTGGCTTCCCTTCGCCACACGTGCAATCAACTCATAAATACATGTGAAGTTGGTGCCAATAATTGTGTACGTTCGTTCTCTACTCTTGTTCGCAATATAAATTCATATTTATACACATCTCTTACTGTAATTGTTGTGTGGTGACGGAGGCGAATATCAGAATATCATCACCCGTCGCATCCCGTGGGGGGCGTAGAAATCGACCTCAGGGAATATCTACCAGAGAGCGGTCAACAGCGTTTTCCTGTGAACTATGACGAGCAGATGTAACACGACAAGACAAATTACATCTAGTGAGAAAACAGTTTCTTTTTTGCACTAATTTTGTGATTTTTAGGGTACCGTCTATACTAAAACTACTTTAGGCTGTGTGGCTGACGGCCATATATCGTCACCCCGTCTCATCTCGTGGGGGGAGTAGAAGTCGTCCCGAAGGAATATATTATATAACAGACAACGGGCACCAGCGTTCTCCTGAGTACTATGACTATGTTACTGGGATTGCCATCGCGTTTGCCAAGCGTAGCGATTATGGCATATCCCCCAAGAATCATATTGGGTCAGGCTTTCGTCCAGCAGTGGACGGACTTTGGCTGACATGATGTTCTCTATTCTTGTTCAATATAAATTCATATTTTTTTAAAAGATAACTCCCGCGCTGTGTCGCGGTGTACTTTACAAACATATAATAGTCGGACACAAATGACATCCAGACTCACAACAACTATTTATGGGTCACACAAATAGTTGTCCGTCGCGGGACTCGAACCCGCGGCACGAAGCGGCGAGGCGGCTGTCTTGCGCCACACGTGCATTAAAATAAAATAAAAAAGGTTTTTATTCACGTATACTTTAAAAAAGCGCTTGTAAATAGTCAGAACATGTTCGTAGTAATATATAAATAATTTATAATTATTTCTAGGTACATAAAGATATTTAGGTGCACGGATTGTAGGAAATAATTTACAATAAGATTTATTTTATAACAGTAACGATATTTAACTAACTTAAATTAAGCTATATTGTCAAGGATATGTGTAGGTTTAATTATCAAAATTTTAAATTTTAGCTATATTTTTACTACATATGGTCGAATGGTTCTGTCTATATTAAGGTACGAATTAAATGTTATTATTATTATTCATTCACATTATTGATTTATACACATCTCTTACTTTAATTGAACTGCTTAGGCATTACTCGTGAACCATAACGTTGTTTGGAATAATTACAAAGAAAAATGTTGAATTATTAAATTCTATTCTCAATCGTATTAGACCGGTGTAGTACCTCCTCACTGGATTTAATATTAAACCAAACTGCTTCCAATTGGAAACGCTTGTGGGGGTTAAAACCCTCCGCTCCTCAGCTTGAAATCACTGCAATATTCTGCCGCATTGCCTTATTAGAAACCGTTAGTATATAGGTACCTATTGTAGATATTTGATTAAATTACGTATTTACCCGTCTAGGGTTGCTAACTTTTTTTTACTAAAGTATATTCAGGTCTATGAGGAATATTAAACAGTATTTTAGAAAAATAATAATAATATCTAGGGATAATGTCACACAGATCATCCTAGCCCCAAACTAAGCAAATCTTGTACTATGGGTACCAGGCGACGATATACATACTTATTGTTGAGTACATCAACCGGCCGCCCGGCGCGCACCGTTTCGCCACCAGGGAGCGGGGCCACCGATTCCAGCCGAGTGCCCGTTCGGCCGCGCTCGGCAGTCAGCTGTTAGCTCCGACGCACCGCGCTCGCGCATACATTAATTTATATTCTTTGTACCGTAACGAAAAGTGAATCTGTAGTGTGGTTATTAATACATACATCTCAATAAACAGTCCACTCATTTATAACAACCTGCATTGGCCTACCAGGTCAAAACACTTATATAGATAGATAAATACTTATATTAGGTCTTTACCTATGAAATTGCCGTTCTGCAGTACTGGCCATTTCAAATCAAAATAATTTTTGTTTGGCTAAGCATTCTAATTTCAAATTAATTTTATTTTAAAAACATGGATTTTTTTTTCCAAAAGTAGTCATTTCTTTATTGATTAGTGTTACATTTTCATCGCATTTCAATCTTTTTCGTCATCATGGATACGTTAAAAATTCGAGTAATTATGGAATATGAGTACCGTCGTGGCAGCAACGCGGCACAAGCGGCACGCAACATCAACGACGTTTACGGAGCTAACACTACAAACCAACGCACCACCTGTTATAGGTTTGCTCGCTTCCGTTCTGGAAATTTCGACCTGAAAAATGAACCTCGCGGTCGTCCGAAGACTTTGGTCGACAATGACGAATTAAAGGCGGTTGTGGAAGCTGATGATACACAATCTACGGCTGAATTAGCAGCAGCTTTCGACGTTAGCGTCAAAACAATATTGGTCCATTTGCGTCAAATTGGCAAGGTAAAAAAGCTTGACAAATGGGTGCCCCACGAACTCAATGATCGCCAGCGCGAAGTACGCGTCGAGACGTGCCTTGCACTGCTCAACAGACACACAAATGAAGGAATTTTGAACCGCATTGTTACCTGCGATGAAAAATGGATTCTGTTTGATAACCGCAAGCGCTCAGCAAGTTGGTTGGATCCTGGTTCAGCACCTAAACAATGCCCTAAACGAAAACTTACCCCTAGAAAAGTGATGGTCACTGTTTGGTGGTCTAGCGCCGGTGTGATTCATCACAGCTTCTTACCAAACGGGGTGAGCATTACTGCAGATGTGTACTGTGAAGAACTGAGCACAATGATGGAGAAGCTGGCGCATCTCCAACCAGCATTGGTCAATCGCTCGTCTCCGCTGCTCCTGCACGACAACGCGCGACCTCATACTGCACAGCAGACGGTCTCCAAGTTGCAAGAACTGGGGTTGGAAGCTCTCCGTCATCCGCCCTACTCACCAGACCTTGCGCCTACAGACTACTACTTTTTCCAGAATTTGGATAACTTCTTGGCGGGAAAAAAATTCAATACCCGAGAGGCAGTACAAAATGCCTTTGAAGAATTTGTTGCCTCCCGTCCAGCTGATTTCTTTAAGAAGGGCATCAATAAACTGCCACTGCGATGGCAAAGATGCATTGATTGCATGGGTGATTACTTCGATTAATACAAATAAAAAAATTCATGAAAAAAATTCGTTTAAATTTTTTCATACAAAACGGCAATTTCATAGGTAAAGACCTATTATACATAGAAAACATCCATGACTCAGAAACAAATAATCGTGCTCATCACACAAATATTTGCACTTACCGGGATTCGAACCCAGGACCAACAGCTTCGTAGGCAGGAGCACTACCAACTACGCTACGGTGGTGTATTTTAGAAAATTTTACAGTATTTTATGTATTTATTGTTTTAAATACATATTTTTTGAGGTTCTCGCACAACTTACTAATTTACAATCTGTGTGGCTGCGCTGCACTGGGCAGTGAATGCCCTCTGACTAAATAAAAGTAAACAGTATTATAAATATTTTATTTTTGTTCAACAGTAAAAAGTATATTTTGGTTGATAAATGTTATTATACAATTAATAATTTCCTAATAGATAATATCGACTTGTATAATTTTATTGACATTTTCCACTGAATTTTATTGTATTTTAGTATTGTAATATTAAATATTTGCACGCCTTGTTATGGCAAAATATAGAGATACCTACTAACCCTATTCTGTAACAACATTATGTACTGACCTATATTGCAAATAAAATAATTTGAATTTGAATTATATTCTAGTGAAAAACAGTATAATACTGTTCAAAACAGTATAGTTGGCAACCCTATACCCGTCTGACGTCGCCGTGACTCAGTTGTGAAATAGCCTTCTTATCGAAAGGCTGCCTGTTCGATCCTCGCACAAGGCAAATATTTTTCTTGTCTTGTCTATTTGTCTTGGTCGGGGTGTTTTCTGTACATTGTAAAAAAAGAGCTATTTAGCATATATGTATCTCATATAGGAAACTTTAGGTCTACAATTCAATTATATACATTCTATTTTTAAGTATCTGAGTTTTGTAAGGCTGTTTGTTTCTAGTAAATAAATAAATAAATTGTATGTATCCGTTGTGTAGTATAGTAGTATCCATAGTACAAGCTTTGCTTAGTTTAGGCTAGATTATTAAATTATGTTTATTTTAGATGGTTCCGTTTTATTTGAAAGGAAGATATATAGATATAATGTCACTTTAACGTCTTTCTAGTCGAATGCCCTCAATGAAGACTAGCCATATGTACAAGACATATTATAGTGCAAACACGGTGGCACTTTCTATTCCATCACTCTCATGATCCGATGGGAAGACGAGCGACACAACCGGAAAAATAACAGATACAGGACAGGATCCCAAACTACCAAGATAACTGAAAAACAAACTTATATATTCCTAAATACATTTTAAGAGAGGTAGGGCATAGCCTTCATTCGCTCAAAGAGCAGCCCGACTGGGGAAGTACCTCCACCTTACAGAAGACATTCCTTAATAATAACATTAATAATTTTAATGTTGTGTTTCCGAGTGTGAGTAAGGTTGCTAGAGCTCATTGGGGTGGGGAGTAGGGTCAGCAACACTTGTTTGCTGTCTCTTAAAGGCCAGCAACGCACCCGCGACTCATCTGGTGTCGCGAGTGTCCATGGGCGGCGGTGATCACTTACCATCAGGTGACCCACTTGCTCGTTTGTCGACCTCTGATATAAAATATAAAATAAAATAAAACATAAAATAAAAAATAAAAAAAGGTTTTTATTCACGTAGACTTTAAAAAAGCGCTTGTAAACAGTCAGAACATGTTCGTAGTAATTAATTTATAATTATTTCTAGGTACATATAGATATTTAGGTACACGGATTGTAGGAAATAATTTACAATAAGATTTATTTTATAACAGTAACGATATTAAAGTAACTTAAATTAAGTTAAGTTAGTAGTTAAAAACATACAAATATAAATTATAGATTAATTACACCGAAACGTAAAACAAATAATCGTGCTCGTTACACAATTATTTGACCTCGGTGCACAATGACCTCGCGACCTCTGGCTTAGCATTCAGGGTCACTAACCACTAGACCAATAGGTCAGACGTTATTTATATATACATACATAGACTCACGCCTGTTTCCTAGAGGGGTAGGCAGAGACAACGGATTTCCATTTGTCACGATCTTTGCACACGTCTTTTGCCTCAATTACTGTCATTATATTCTTCATACATGCTCACCGGTTTAGGGTACTTCTGACCGGTCCTTTCTTGAGAACGTCTCCAATTTGGTCAGAGAATGTTCGACATAATGTAGTAAAATATATCTGAAACATCAAATTATTACGTAATCAATATTCGCAATTGTTTAAATATAGGTATTATCGGCTATTTAACTCAATGATTATTATTATACTAAGTGTTCATTTTAAATTATTCATATAAATAACGTTGGTGATGATGTACATCATCGTCATCATCATGTTAGCCGAATGATGTCCACTGCTGGACAAAGGGCTCCTCAAAAGATTTCTACATATGTTGTGTCTATTATTCGGAGGGATATGTCTTAATCGCCACGCTTGGCGGACGGGTTGGCGATCGCAGTATGATGGTCGAGACGCTGCTGCCCGTTCTCCGAAAGATATTCTCTCGGGACGCCTTCTACACCCCCCACGGGATGAGATGGGGTGGTGATATTGATGTACGTTAAATTTCCTATTAATACGGAAGGCTAAGGTTCTCCTATACTTGGGGTTTGAATCGAACCAAAAATGTCTACTCGGATGTGCGGCAAGGGGACCATTGTAACCGATTTAAACTGTGGTGCTTAGTGGTAATTAATGTTCACAGCTTATAATTTCGACGAATTGTAAAAAAATTATAACATTTATAATTTCATTGAATTGTAAAACATACAAATTAATATTGTTTATTGCGATTAGGGTTACCCAATGAAAAAATCGTAATTCCGGAGAAATGGCCTGATTTCCATTAAAAAATCCTGAGATATTTTACAATTTGAAATTTATTTCTTAAACGTACGAAACAATTTCAAAATGTCGTAATCGTTTTATTGCACTGCGCATCTCGCTCACGTGTTGCACATGGAACTCAAAGCAGCCGTAATTAATTAAGAATTCTAAAAATCCTGCCGCAATAATGAGAAGAGTTCAAATATCCAGAGATCTCAAGACAAATCCTGAGATATGATAACCCTCATTGCGATACTAGTAGGTACAGCGGAAAATCTCGTCGATAAACTATTATATTGATTAAAATTATTTTTGGAACAGAAAACTATAAATAAATAAATGGTTAGGAAATAATACACTTTATTAGGAAGAAATGTACAACACAGAGACAGTTTTCCCTGCTACTAAATGTTAAATAAATGTTTTAAACCTCACATAATTTTGCGTAACATTCTATTTACAGTTAGCGTAGATAGCTTTCACTTCACTAGACAATACTATATACAAGTGCATTTCGGTCCTAGTGATATATATATGTATATAATAATAGGTCTTTACCTATGAAATTGCCGTTTTGTATGAAAAAATTTAAACGAATTTTTTTCATGAATTTTTTTATTTGTATTAATCGAAGTAATCACCCATGCAATCAATGCATCTTTGCCATCGCAGTGGCAGTTTATTGATGCCCTTCTTAAAGAAATCAGCTGGACGGGAGGCAACAAATTCTTCAAAGGCATTTTGTACTGCCTCTCGGGTATTGAATTTTTTTCCCGCCAAGAAGTTATCCAAATTCTGGAAAAAGTAGTAGTCTGTAGGCGCAAGGTCTGGTGAGTAGGGCGGATGACGGAGAGCTTCCAACCCCAGTTCTTGCAACTTGGAGACCGTCTGCTGTGCAGTATGAGGTCGCGCGTTGTCGTGCAGGAGCAGCGGAGACGAGCGATTGACCAATGCTGGTTGGAGATGCGCCAGCTTCTCCATCATGTGCTCAGTTCTTCACAGTACACATCTGCAGTAATGCTCACCCCGTTTGGTAAGAAGCTGTGATGAATCACACCGGCGCTAGACCACCAAACAGTGACCATCACTTTTCTAGGGGTAAGTTTTCGTTTAGGGCATTGTTTAGGTGCTGAACCAGGATCCAACCAACTTGCTGAGCGCTTGCGGTTATCAAACAGAATCCATTTTTCATCGCAGGTAACAATGCGGTTCAAAATTCCTTCATTTGTGTGTCTGTTGAGCAGTGCAAGGCACGTCTCGACGCGTACTTCGCGCTGGCGATCATTGAGTTCGTGGGGCACCCATTTGTCAAGCTTTTTTACCTTGCCAATTTGACGCAAATGGACCAATATTGTTTTGACGCTAACGTCGAAAGCTGCTGCTAATTCAGCCGTAGATTGTGTATCATCAGCTTCCACAACCGCCTTTAATTCGTCATTGTCGACCAAAGTCTTCGGACGACCGCGAGGTTCATTTTTCAGGTCGAAATTTCCAGAACGGAAGCGAGCAAACCAATAACAGGTGGTGCGTTGGTTTGTAGTGTTAGCTCCGTAAACGTCGTTGATGTTGCGTGCCGCTTGTGCCGCGTTGCTGCCACGACGGTACTCATATTCCATAATTACTCGAATTTTTAACGTATCCATGATGACGAAAAAGATTGAAATGCGATGAAAATGTAACACTAATCAATAAAGAAATGACTACTTTTGGAAAAAAGAATCCATGTTTTTAAAATAAAATTAATTTGAAATTAGAATTCTTAGCCAAACAAAAATTATTTTGATTTGAAATGGCCAGTACTGCAGAACGGCAATTTCATAGGTAAAGACCTAATATTAAGAAAAATATATTTCTTTCGAGTCGTCACCTATATTTTATTACCCTTGCACTCTTTTTTACAGTGTATGTACGACATAATATTTCATAACCGACTTCAAAAAGAAGGAAGTTATAATTTTTTGGTATGGATTAGGGGTAAGTCTTTGTGTATTATTTAATGCGCAAAAGGTGCAAAAATGCATTTATATTTCCGGGGTACGACGAGGTAGTTTTAAATTATATTCCGTCCTCACACGGTTTAAACACAACATTATTTCAAACATGACCTACTACAAGCTAATAAACATAAGTACTTTGTATTGCAAAACTAAAAACACCTGTGTGGATATAAAAACGGGCAAGTGCGAGTTTGACTCTCGCATAGAAAGTTTCGTGCCTTCTTAGACGTATTAAAACTACAAGTGGTCGGACTCACTCACGATGGTTTTCGTACCATCGACAATATTTTTAAGTTTTATTTTGTTTTTATTTATAATTTGCTGTTATAGCGGTAATTCTATTAGTAATAGATCTTCACACAATTATTACTATATGCCTATTGTCTATACATATAATAATCGTAGGAAAATCAAAACTGTACATTGAATATTTTTTTAAAAGGATACTTGGGACGTGATCTACTGTAACTATCGATATCAAAGCCAAAAAGGTAGTTTTTAAAATTTTTGTCTGTTTGTCGGTATGTATGTCCGGGCTAAACTCAAAAAGTACTGCATGGATTTACTTCAAATTTTGCATGAATATTACAAAGAGGTCGGGTCAACATATAGGCTACATATTATCACGCTGTCACCTACGGGCGAGGAGCTGTGAAGATTTATAAAATTTAACGCGAGTAAAACCGCGGGGCACAGCTAGTGGTATATAAAATACAGCCCCCCGCGAGATACACAGAAAGTGGATTAGTAAATAGGGTCCCATTGGTCCCTTTTTGGTACGGAACCCTGAAAAATTACTGCATAAGGAAGTTGGCGTGTCAAAGTTTTAAATTTCTAAAACTTAGATCCTGTTATAATTCAATATGCTCAATTCTAAACTTCCGACAAAATTCCCTAAAAAATTAAAATTTGTGTCAAAATTGGTACACTAACACCAAAGTAATCACGTAACATGTATAAAAGAACATAGTTAACAGTTGTGACATACGGCAGACAAAGTCGAACCACTAGAGTTACTTTCATATCCATATATATCATCATCATTACAGCTACGTATGTATGTGAGTCAAAATGGGTGTAAGCTCTGCCGAACAAGCTTTCAAAATTTTTGGTATGACGGAGTCTCAACAAAAATTTTGAAAGCTTGTTCGGCAGAGCTTACACCCATTTTGACTCATTTGATAAATATGTCATTTGAAGAAGGTTGTTTTCCCAACCTTCTGAAATATGTGGTTGTGAAACCTTTGTATAAGAAAGACGATTGTTCCCAACCAACCAACTATAGACCCATTAGTCTCATACCAATATTCTCGAAGATTTTTGAGAAGGCCATGCAAAGTCGCTTATTAGGATTTATTGATAAACATAAGATACTTAAAAACGAACAATATGGTTTTCAGAAGAATAAATCTACAACTCTAGCCTGTTTCAATCTTGTAAAAAATATTGTAGATGAAATAGACAGCAAAAAACGAATATCGGTTATCTTTTTTGACATGTCAAAAGCCTTTGACTGTGTGTCACATACACTACTACTAAATAAGTTAGAGCGGTATGGCATACGTGGACAAGCTCTACAATGGCTAGAAACTTATCTTGTGAATAGAAAACAATGTGTGGAGGTTCTAGGTATTAACGAATTGAATGAGTTAAATGGCATTAGATCCCAGTATAAATATAACAACACAGGAGTCCCACAAGGTAGCATACTGGGGCCTCTTTTATTTTTGCTATACATTAATGATCTACCTGAAGTGACATCAAATTCATGTACGCTGTTTGCTGACGATATTTCCATAATTATGACATCACCAATATCTACTGACATTAATATTTATAAAGCTGACATAAACAATACTATCCAATCAATCACTTATTGGCTTACTTCTAATAACTTAAATGTAAATATATTAAAAACTAAGATGATCCAATTTGGCACATACGCTAGTAAACGAGACAAACTTAATATTGACTATGATGGGCAGATAGTATCAGAAACAGATAATACTACTTTTTTGGGAATTGGATTAGATAGTCATCTCTCCTGGAAATTTCAAGTCGAAAGAGTCTGCCAAAAATTGAATAAATTCGTTTATGTTCTGTACACCTTAGGAAAAATCTCTAATCAGAGCACCGTATTGTCCGCCTATCACGGCTATGTTGCATCCACATTGCTCTATGGATTGGTTCTATGGGGTAATTCTACTGAGGCAAACAGAGCATTCCAAGCGCAAAAAAAATGTATCAGAGCCATTGGTGGCATTCCTCCATGGGAATCATGCAAGCCTTTATTCGTCAAGCTGAACCTACTAACTCTACCATGTATGTACATATTTGAGTGCGCTAAATTTGTTCGCCAACACCCCAATCTATTTAAAAGAGCTGCAGAGAAGTATCCACGTAATACAAGGCATCCAGATAGAATAGTTCTACCTAGAGTTTCACGAACAACTATGTACAAAAAAAATTGTTACTATATGTGTGGATGTATTTTCAATAAAATACCAATAGAAATTAAGTATCTAAGATATCAACTATTCTGTAAGACACTACGACTATGGCTAATAAAAAAAATGTTTTATTCTATTGATGAATTTCTGAAATCAAATGCAATATAAAATTACATCTTACCGATCCCTACATAAATATTATTCTTTTATATTACTGTCTTTTTTTTACTTTTATATTTTGACAATTTTAACTTTTGACATTTTAAATTTTGTTTGTGACAAATAATTTTATATTGTCTTTGAAATTGATCTGATGTCCTTTATTTTTTATTTTTATTTATTCGTAATTTAACTCATATTAGAAATTATTATTATTATATTGTTGACTTTACTTTATTTAATAATGCTTGTGATGTATTTTAACAAAATTATGATATTTATTAAATTAAAATAATTGTTAATACTAATATAAAATTGCATGTCTATCTTATGACTAAGTGTTCGGATTTATAATATTTTACCAAGACCTGTCATGTGCCAACACTTTAAGCAATAAATGATTATGATTATGATTATAAGAAGTCCACTGCTGGACAAAAGCCTCCACCAAGTATATCATCTTGGAGGGATGTGCCATAATCGCTGGTTGGCGATCGCAGTAAGATAATCATAGTGCTCAGGAGAACGCTGCTGCCCGTACTCTCGTATATATTTCCCTCTGGACGATATCTGCTCCCCCACGGGATGAGACGGGGTGACGATATTCTTTTTGGCGGTCAGCCACACAGCCTAGAGTAGTTTAAGTATATACGGTACCCTAAAAATCACGGTGTAAGTGCAAAAAAGAAACTGTTTTCTCACTAGATGTAATTTGTCTTGTCGTGTTACATCTGCTCGTGTGACACTAATACCGTGACTCTGTGTTAATAGTGAGGCTTATTGATGTCATTTAAACGCTTATTACTTTTTAAATACTTTATTTTCTCTAAATTCCGTGCCTTTATTTATTTTATTATTATATAATATTATTATTAACACCCTATGAACTAGTGTCGTGATTAGTGTATTTAGTGATTCGTGTTAGCAATAATGTAATTATAAAGAACACATGAACAAAGTGTCTTCCCCTTAACAAATATGACTAAGGATTGTGGACTGATTCTTAGAATTAATTATGTTTATTTAGAAGTTTAGGTTAATATAAAATTACTTATTAGTCTCTAGACTAGATTGTAATAAATATAAAGTACTACACTTGGTACTTTATTAAATTAAAAAAATATATAATATTTCGATTTATTGTTAAATAGCTGAGCCCGGTTTACCCGCGTTAAACTTCATAAATTGTAGCCTATGTGCCAATCCAGGGTGTCAGCTAACTCCATACCAAATTTTAACAAAATCTCTCCAGTCACACTAACAAAGTTTTGCCTTTATAATATTAGTGTGATTACTGGACTGAGTGTAAACGAAGCTCTTTCTAAGGCGTGTTCTTGACTAAACGGCTGAACCGATCTTTTTCAAATTTGACACAGCGGACTACCACTGTGTCAAATTTGAAGACGATTGGTGGCCATTCATACTCGTGAGTGCATGTCAATATTTGCAGGCATCAGAATGTCTTGCAGACCTAGTTTAAGTTATACTATCGGTATCGTATACACTAATAACGCTACTCAGTGTTAAATAGAGACCTTATTACTTTGTAATTACTTATTGTATAATCAAGTTCTTAATCATTTTACACAAAGTAGTTGTATATACATACTTAATAATAAGACTTTATTTCAGACTTCTGTCCATAATTTGTTAGCATTTTGGTGTTAGTAACAACGGTGCTTATATAAATAGGTTAGTAATTGTAGGTTTCAGACAGACAACAGTTATTAATTTAGA
Organism: Pseudoips prasinana; assembly: GCA_951640165.1. Taxonomy (NCBI): domain Eukaryota; kingdom Metazoa; phylum Arthropoda; class Insecta; order Lepidoptera; family Nolidae; genus Pseudoips; species Pseudoips prasinana. The sequence goes on from OX621246.1 coordinate 32,873,165, forward strand.
CCTGGGAATGTCTCTCCACAGTATCGCTGAAAGGGACAGTCCACTCTGGCAGCGATAGTTTTTAAAATGCTTTTGTTACTACCATGCCGGCGTTGTAGTAAGGATGACGCTTTCTTTCGATAATTGAACGATCTTGATATACTTAATGACAGAGACCTAACAAATAAAAAGCTGCAAAGCTTGGATCATAGCCGTCAGGTTGCAAGCTTATCGGTTTTCTATAGGCTATTTCATGGAGAATGCGCTCAAGACCTCCATGAACTTATCCCTCCTTCCCCCTTTTTTCATCGGACTACTAGGCGTCGGGAGGGTTTTCACCGCTTTGACGCTGACATCCCATTCTGCCGTCCGAAGCGCTTTGCTTCCTCCTCTATCATACGCATGGCTAAGCAGTGGAACACCCTCCAAAACGACGTGTTTCCAGACTCATACAACATGGGTTTATTCAAGGCTAGAGTGAACAGGCATCTTATGGGTACGCGCGGTCCATCTTCGACCACATCTTCACTTAACATCAGGTGAGATCGTGGACAAGCGCAAACCCATTCTGCATAAAAAAAAAATACTACATATACTACTTTTCTTTTGTAAATACATACTTATATAGATAATTACACCTAGAGTCAGGACGAACAGACATGTTCATGCACACAACTATCTTTCCTGGGTGGGAATCGAACCCACGACCCGTGGCGTGAAAAGCAAGTATTTACCAACCACGCCAACCGGCCTGTCAAATTAATTTAAGACAAGTGTTGGATTGGTAAAGCAAAAGCTATGACAATCACCTACAACTGATTTTGTACCATAATTGTCTTTTTTAGAGATTTTTTGTTTCATAACGAGGTTTCAAATGTGATAAAAAACTAACAAAAATGAAATTAAAAGTGTATTGCCCTAGGCTATGAGCGATACGGATGCAATGACCTTTCACTTGTAATGAAAAAGTATCAAATTAACCATTATCTACTTTGTAGTTTAACTTTCGAAGATAAGTTTCTTTATTAATTTAATCAATACTATCAATGTTATTAATTAACCAGGGGTCTTAGGCTACATGAATGTAAATATGTTTTTTATGCGGTAACCACTTTCCTTTCTATGTTAAGAGGCTAACAACCTAGTTAAATGTCGCTAACATGTAGCGCTATGTAGAGGTCACATAGAGATGCGCCGTTGCCGGCAATATTGCCCGAAGCGAGAATATTGTAACAATATTGCCGGGAGTGGAAATATTTGGGAATATTGCTTAGTTAAAAGTCAAATTAACCATCATCTACTATTGTAGTTTAACTTTCGATTATATGTTTCTTTATTAATACTATGACATTACTGTTAATAATTATCCAGGGTTCTTAGGCTACATGAATGTAAAATGTTTTTTATGCGGTAACCACTTTCCTTTCTATGTTAAGAGGCTAACAACCTAGTTAAACGTCGCTAACATGTAGCCCTATGTAGAGGTCACACATAGAGATGCGCCGTTGCCAGCAATATTGCCCGAAGCGGGAATATTGGTGGCAATATTGCCGGGAGTGGTAATATTTGGGAAGATTGTTTAGTTGAAAGTCAAATTAACCATCATCTACTATTGTAGTTTAACTTTCGATTATATGTTTCTTTACTAATACTATGACATAACTGTTATTAAATATGCAGGGTTCTTAGGCTACATGAATGTAAATATGTTTTTATGCGGTAACCACTTTCTTTTCTATGTTAAGAGGCTAACAACCTAGTTAAATGTCGCTAACATGCAGCGCTATGCAGAGGTCACACACACACATCACACATATCCGAAAGTAACTAACTAGCAATGCCAGCGTACGTTGTTCGAGTAATCTCTTTCTTCAACTAGCTGGGTATAGAGACCATACTCATGTATCCAGCATGAGTCGTTGGCACAAATTTGATAGCTCTTCTAGGAATAAAACTACGAAGAGACTGAATAAACTATAGCGTTTATATTAATTCTTTTAAATTATACACAAAATAACACAGAATACCGCAAGTAAATCTGGACATAGAAGGAGTTGCCAGATTACTAAAATAAATATTTAAGTATTGCTACTTTACATTGAACTTAAACGGCTTAAGTTTTAGTCGATTTAAATTTTATTTTATATGTTTAGTGTTTTGGGCTATACGGCTCTTTTTTGCGTAATTAGAAGTCCCATATTGAACTCACCGTCGAATGTCCACTAATAGTGCAGTCATTGAAGCATTATTGCTCCGATTTTTTTTACTGTGAACCGATTTGCATACAATTTTGGAATTAGGTGCATCTTACCCTTAACTTCAAAAGTGAAAATGATTTGAACTCCGCAACCACCCTGGGGGTGGTTGCCACCCCTTCTCGAAGGTGAATTTATTTTTTTTCAAAATAACCTCAGATATCGATAGAAGTCCTAATTTTAAGCAAAAATCATCTATAAAGTTTTTCAATAAATCCAATACTTTTCAAGTTATAGGCAATTGAAAAATCGCAATTTTTTCACGTTTTTCATCGGTTTTTTGCAAATATCTCCAAAAATATACGTTTTATCGAAAATTATATAGAAAACAAAATTGTAGCAGGTAAAACAATGAACAATTTGGTATTTCATAAAGTATTCTAAGTGCAATATTAAGCTAGATATTAAAGATCAAAGCCGTTTTTTATTTTGTCTGAAATTTAATCGATGTGGTCAATGCCATCTAGCGGCGAGCAGATGCATTTTATGCATTCTAATACAATAGGGTTTTGTAGTGCTTGAAATAAGCTTTAAAATGAGCACTATTAAAAGTCTTTTGCACGTAAAATAAGTGAGCTGTATTGCAAATAAGGGGAGCATCTAATGGTTTTTCTTTTAAATCAATGGGTTTCATAAGTGCCATTTCCACCAAAATTAAAATTAATCGTATTCCGTCAAGAATTAACTTTATTATGAAGAGTTTGATAAATAGTATCAGTTTGGCTGCTTCAGGACACATATTTTTCAAAAAAGTCACGATTAAATAAAAAAACAAAATTTCAAATTTTTAAAAAACCCACTTTTATTTCGTAATATCTCAAAAATGACGACGGATACGTATAAAAGTGTACGGATAAAAAATTTAGGTATTTTTCTGACAAACAATTTGGTTTTTTTGATTTTTCTGTCAAACAAAAATTGACGGAGATATGATTGTTTAAAGAGCGCATGGCAGCGCAATCACAGCCTCTCTTAAGCCCTTTAACCCTTCACCGTTTTAGAAAAAGGTTTTTTACTATATATTGCATTGCAGAATGTTGTAGCTCTTTTAATTACCTTTACAATGGTTTTTTATAAATTGTGATAGCATGAAAGTTGAAGGAGTTATGGTCCAAAAAAAAACATATCATATTTTTTTCTACTTAGTAACTGAAAATTTCTTTTGGAGCAATGTGAAAGGACGCAGTATAATAGAGACCCTCAACTATTGTAATGTGTATATATATATATATACATAATATGGCTCATATATTTTTGAAACGTAGGCACCAACGTTCTTATATGTATATATAACACATTTGAGTGAAAGGGCCAACGAAAAAGCCACCGATAATAAAATTAACTGATAGATTATGTATAATGGAATTTTTAAATCAACACGTTTTTTAGAGCTATTGGATACATAAATATATATTACTAAACTGCAATAAAGGATGTGGAGCGTCTTGCGGATGCAGAAAAGTTGGTCTGTTTTGTAATAGTACCTGTGGAACGTGCAGTGGAGATAACTGCCAAAATAGCCCTCCAATTCAGCCAGAAGATGTTGAATGTGACAGCGACTCCGACATTGAGTCATGAATAATAATATTATATTTTAATAATAATAGTACAATTTTATATAATTTGTAAATATTTTATTCAATAAATGGCAATTTTTTACTCTAAATTAAATTATTTTTAAATATGGAATCATATATATTTACTGTTTTAATTTAGGGGTAGTTTTAAGGGTAGAAAAGCTTAAGAATATGATAATCATTTTGTGGAATAATATTTAAATCCTTTTCATTTTATATAAAAAAAAAAATTCACAATTTTTTATCAAGGGGTAGTTTTCAAGGGTTGAAAGGGGGTTAAAAATTTGATAATTATTTTAGAGAATATAAAATATTACTTACTCTATTCTTACATCTTTTTATGTCATACCAAAGTTATTTTTGTGATTTTTTCATTTTAGGGGTTATTTGCAAGGGTTGTAAGATTTTCAAGGGGTTGAAAATGATTTTAATATGAGGTATTTATATTATAAAATACTTTACAATTTCACCACTTACTATTAGACATGTTTTATAGCGATAAAATGGCTCAATGTCAATTTTTCCATTAAGAGGGTGTTTACATCCCTTAAAAATGATAGGCGGAGTTCAGATCATTTTCACTTTTGAAGTTAAGGGTAAGATGAGCCTAATTCCAAAATTTCATGCAAATCGGTTCACAGTAAAAAAATTCGGAGGTAAGACCGTATTTTTCGCTTCAATGACTGCACTATAAAAAACTAACTCACGACCAAAAAAAAACTTTCTAGGGTAATGAGGTCTTTTTGGGGTAATACGAGGTCGTATTGCCCAAAAAGACCCCCATTACCCCAGAATTTATTTTTTTAACATTACGTCAACGATATTGTTCCCTGTTCCCGCGTTGTATAGGATTTCCATACAATGAGAGGTCAGCTTATATTGGAAATCTAAAGCTTGATATATAGCCGTGTGTACTAACGCGAATAACTTTTATTGTTATGTTCCCGACGTTTCGACCAAGTGACGTTGATCGTAGTCACGGGCAGACATTCTTAATTATATTACAAGGTTTTTACAGTGTCACCGGACAATATAGGGAATACAATAAAAGGGCATCATTGTATTTATTTATTAGGCCAACCAACGATTACTTACACAATTTATAACAAATGGTACTGAAATATTTTTTGATTTTTACTTTGTGCAACAACCAATTGTAGGCTAACACCATTTATTTATTTATTTAAAACTTTAGCACAAATAATATTGTACATAGGCGGACTTAATGCCATAGGCATTATCTGCCAGTCAACCTTTGGGTGGTGCAGAAAGACTAAGGTAGGTGCACTAAAATGGTGAAATATAAATTGAATAGATTCTTATTGTGGTTTAATTATATAAATAAATACTAGATATAACATAATAATACATACTATTTCTACATATATACATGCTATATAAGTACCTACACATATAAGTTTACTTGTATACATAAATACAATATATACCTACACAATATATAATACATATACATACGGACATACTGATTTTCCTATTGATTAGCTGATAATGGACGTTGCTTATCAGTGATGTGGTCACGAATCTTTTTTTTAAACGTATAGCGACTTTTAGCCATCCTGATTTCGGGTGGTAGCGCGTTCCAGAGCAGAATGGATTGGACGAAGAAAGATTTATGATGGAAGTCAGTTTGATTTTTTTACACTAATTTATTTAACATTTACAATAATTTAAAAAAATAAAAAAAACGAAGTGTTCGTTAACTCAACTGCTGTTACAATACATTAAAGATACAATTAATAATTTAATAATAATTAAATCATTTATTCCTATGTATGTATGTATGTTGAGTCTATGTATGTATGTATGTATTTATTCCTAACCCAACAAGTTTTTTACAATGAAGAGCAAAATCATCGGTATGTGCGGGTTAGACTGGAAGGTTTACACAAAGTTAATGGACCCCTGACTCTGCAAATAGCCAGTAGTAAAATAATAAGTGAAATAAAACTAGAGACAAGTCATGACTAAATGGTGTGTCAAGTGTGTGTTTGTATCAAGGGTGCGTGTATGAGATGGAGTGTAAAAGTGTGCGTGTGAGTGTGTGTGTTTGTATTGTAATTCATTGTGCGGAAGAAAAAAGTTAATTTCTTTTTCTAAAAATAAATTATTATAATTAATAATAATATTTTTTTATAAAAATGTAACTCATCTTATTGGCTAATCATATACAGGATTATAATAAGTAATGTTCATCATCATCATCATAATATCAGCCGAAAGACATCCAAAGATCTCCACAATTGCCGGTCTTGCGCTATCCGCATCCAGCGATTTCCAGCGACCCGCACAAGATCATCGGTCCATCTTGTAGGGGGCCTGCCCACGCTGCGTCTTCCGGTTCGTGGTCGTGGTCGTAATGTTTCTTAATTCATATTAAAAAAATATCAATTAGTATTAAAAAATAACAACGAATCCGATTCAAATAAATGCGGATTGTATGTAGTTAGAAGTTCCACTCAGGGCGGTTACCTACTAACATGAGTAAATGAAGTGTTCGGCTTTAAGGTATGTTTTGGGCAACTCTTACTCTACGTAAAGGTGATTGGATAGGTTGAATGGGTGCACAAACCATTTTTCATTTTGAATCAAAATCGGCAGCACTTATTTTAAATGTAAACAAGAACACATTCAATCTATCTGACGCTCCAGACACGAGTCGCTTGACCGATTCAAGAATATCAACGACGTCCATTCATTTATCCATTTAATTTAATTTCCATTCAAATCTCTAGCTATTTTTGGCTATTAAACATATGCTTTAACTATTTACACCGCAAACAACTTAAAAAAACATTTTATTTGAATCTCTGTGTCAAGTACCAAATCGTGTTTACCGTTAGCTATGTAATTTTGAGGCGAAAGGTCCTATGAAAGCTATGCTATAATATGTGTTAATTTATTATCTCGAGAATTGCCAAGAAAGCGGCAGATGGTAGGGCACATACGAGTAGCTTGTAGAAATGACGGCCGCTGGGGCAAAAAGTTCTCGAGTGGCGGTCATGAAAGAGAGCAGGACCCCAAAAAGATAGACTGATAATCATGTGCCAGCCAAGCAGAGGATGTTCATGTGTAAGATGTGATGAGATGAACCATGAAATACATTCATGTATTTCATTGTCTACTTTAAGATATTGGTGAATCTCTTTTATTAAAACTCAGCACAAAATATTAGAAAATTAATTTTGGACTGAGAAATGACTTCGTTCAATTCAATATAAAAGAAAGCTCAATTCGGCGAAATATATATTAGATATTTTTTGTATTTATTTTATTTCTTACAATATTACAATCCGCCAAAGTTTTATCGATACTTTTTTCCGTCGTCGTTATCGTTATAAACTTTGATTGAATGCTAACGGTCAATTACATCGCTTGCAATGGAATCGAACCTAAACACAGATCGCACATTGATGTAAGTAAGTTAATAAGTACGCGATTATCGTGTACATGCAAATTAACTTAACGATATAGCTAAGTTTATGTTGTTCTTCCTCTTTATATTACAAGTTTGATTTCCGTGTTTAGTCCAAACACAAAGTGTAAGTACTGCTACACTGCAATGCGTGGACTGCCAACGGAAAAGCTTCCAGAATAATCTAATGACTACAACTTTAACACCTTCGAGGACTCTTGGACGTCTTCATAATCATCATAATATCAGCCGAAAGATGTCCACTGTTGAGTAAAATTGCGGGTCTTGCGCTATCCGCATCAAGCTGTTTGCAACGCCTTCCGGTTCCTGGTCGCCACTCGAGAACCTTTCTGCCCCAACGAGCTATGTGCCCCGCGCACTGCCCTTCAGCTTTGCAATTCTTCGGGCTTCGGCTTCGGATTTCGATATTTCAGATTTGATCTTGCAAGAAAACTCTGAGCATAGCCCTCTCGTTGCTCTTTGGGTGACCCCCGAGCATTCTAATTAGGCCCATAGTGAAGTGAACGGCCACGTCTCTGTTGCGTAAGTCTTCACAGGTAACACACACTGGTCGAAGACTTTCGACTTGAGACGCTGCCGTATTTTGGAAGAGAGGATGTTACGTAGTTGGACTTATTATGGAACTGAAATCGATTAGCCACATAAGCTCACTCACAATGGTTACAATTAGTGGAGAAGTTAATTTTTTCCACATAACCTAGATGAATGGTCTTCTAGCATTGTGCGTTTTACAAGAAACTTTTACCGTGCACTAAGCACCACTCTGTGGACTCAATTAATTGCATATCTCCGCTCCTCTTATTCCAATCCGGTATGACTTCGCAACTTTCAAGCGATCCAATTCCTTTTTAAAGGCCGGTAACTTACTTGCAGCACCCTAGGTGTTGCGAGTCATGGATGGCGCTGGTCACTTACTTTTAGGTGACGTGCTTGTTTGTCTGCCTTGCTATTATAAGGCCATAAATCGTAAACGGTAAATGTTACAAAAATGTTTATAGGAAATAAAAGGTGCGCAGTTCTATCTTCTACAAAAATAGTCTCAATATGTTTTGCCCTAAAATAGATAGACTGAATAGGCGTTTTTTTCGAGATGGAGGTTGAAGCTCCACCTGGATCTGCCAGCATTTTGTGACCTTATAACAAAAATTGGTTCGAAAATGTTGTACTAGGTTGCCCAAAAAATACGGCTCTCTTTACTGGGCTATAAGCGTTCGGTGACACTGACGCGAGTTCTGTGATTTTTGCAAAAAGTGTGTGTCTCAACACACCAAAAGAAATTTTCAATTCAAAAAAGTGCGAAATCCAATCGGCCCATTAACTTATAAGTCTAAAAACACGATATCTTTCGGTTTACTGTTCACCAAATTTGTTAATTTACTTGGAATTTATGTTTTTAGAAAGCGGATGTTTTCTATTACATCTGTTAATTAAAAAGAAAGATAAATACGAGGGGAGTGCAATAAAAATTAAGAAATAGGATACAAACGTTGAGAAAGTTAACACTAAGATAATCTGTTCGATACTAAAAATCTGATTATCTTTTATGTAAAACAATAGAAGACATTCGTTTGTGCTTTCTATTAGCGTGTTGGCGAAAACTGAAAAAGAATAGGTACAAACGCCAGCACACCAAGCTTCCCAAATCTGTCAAATTCCTCAATTGAAAGTGAACCTTATGCTTTTGTGATAAAGTAGTAAATCTATAAAAGAAATTTGACAGATTGGAGGTAGCTGGATGAGCTGGCGTCTGTACATGTTCCTATTCTTTTTTTTACTAACCGATGTCAAAAGAAGACTGTTAACAAATTTAATCGATAAGGAATGCTTTCGATTATTCTTAAACTTATCGGTATCGACTAATAAACGAATTATGAATTAATTCACAAGCAACGAGGAAATCGGAATTGTATGTTACAAACAAAAAAACCGGCCAAGTGCCAGTCGGACTCGCCCATGAAGTGTTCCGTAGAAGCAAGTAACAATATAAAAATAATAATATAAAAGGTTTTGTAGTAGTTGATTGAATGAAAGGGAAATTGCGGTTTATGATTTATGACGTATTAAAAAAAAACTACTTACTAGATCTCGTTCAAACCAATTTTTGGTGGTAGTTTGCAAAGTGATGTACATCTAGAAGTTATAGGGTGGGGGGGGGGGGGGGACTAAACTATTCAGTTTAGAAAATAAAATAATATCAGGAACCTCAATATCATTTTTGAAGATCTATCTATAATCTCTACAGTATGTTTTTTGTTCTTTTTTTCCTTTTTTGTATGAAAATCTTTATGCGGTTCGCAGAATACATCTACTTACCAAGTTTCAGCATAGTATAGTCCTTATAGTTTCGGAAAAAAGTGACTGTGACATACGGGCGTACAGACAGACATGACGAATCTATAAGGAATCCGTTTTTTTTGGAGTTTTTAACCTATCGATTAAAAACGAATTATCCAAAAAAAAAAACAACGAAACAACCAGTCGAATCGACAAACTTTTGCAGTCGGTTAAAAATAACAAAAGGGTCATATTATTCTTTAAAATTTTCCCTTATTGAATGTAGCCAAGTAAAACCACGCTCATGTTCTGTAGTTGCCTGTTACATTATGCATTTAAGTAAGTATTAAGGGGATTTGATTAAGAAGCTTAGGCGATGCATTCATATACAAAAATAAGCGGGCTGAGGGGCAGTGAGCGGCGCTTTACGATGCTTCTACTACTATGCATGTAAAACAGTTTTACTACCATAAAGTAACTTTTACATTTTTCATAAACAATTTAATTATGCATTTCGAATGATCTTTAAAAAAAAAGATTGACAAAAGAATTTGTATAACTGGCCTGTGTGAATGATACAACCGGAAGACCTCGGCGAACTTTCTCGAACTGAGGCGGAGATGTTCTGAAGAATTACCAGGTCAGAAATACCCTAAACAGGAAGCATGTCCGAATAATATAATGAGAATAAATGATGCAAAAGACGGCTTAATTTGCACACCGCAAGGATCGTGGCTAATGAAGTTCCGTTGTCTCTGCTTACCCCTCTTTATGTACAGTACTTTCTAAAACTGTGCTTCGGTTATCTAGTGAGATTAAAATTACAAATTATTCGGAACAAGATTTTTTTTTTAATATTTTTTTGTTATGGCCACTAAATATGGGGAAAACAGTCGTTCTTATTTCTTTTGGTGAGTATAAAATTGAAATATGGTTTTAAATATCTTGGAATAATAATCTAACAAAATGGCCGATGCATGTATGGATATGTGCCAGCGAGACGGCTATTTGCTGAAGGCTTTAAACACCACTTTATATTATTTGTTTTAGTTACTTTATTTCATTTAACGACGACACTCCACGCGTTCACCCTCCCGAACGACGCGTTTCTCGACAAAATATTCTGATTTATTTTTATCGAGCGTAAGGAGTTTTTTCGTGTTTTAGGATTAATATATTTGGCACTCACTGTGCCCCGCGGTTTCAGCCGCGTTAAACTTATTAAATTATAGGCTATGTATTATTTGCATATACATATGTCTAAATAAGCTATATTACAACAAAGTTGCATCAAAATCCGTTCCGTAGTTTTTGCGTGAAAGAGTTACAAACATCCACCCATCTATTCATTTTTACTCACAAACTTTCGCATTTTTATAATTAGTGGGATATATGTTTTTAAGAAGTTGTACCTCGGCTTAAATCTTGTGGAAAAGAACAATATGGCTGATGTCAGCTCTACCAGCAACCATAGCAATAAGGCTAGAAGAATGTTTCTAATTGATTAATTTTGAACTTTATTACAAGGCAGTAGAGATCAAAATATGATGGTTACAATATTACCACAGCCTTATGAATAGAATAAGAATAATTTATTTCAATTCAACACATATACAACTATAATATATATAAACAATCTTTCTCTGGCCCTCACACTAGGATCAACCTGTGTCGTGAGGTCCACGATAATAACCTTACACTAAATAATTCGTAATAATGTTGTTCAAATTATTTATGTTATGTGGTAGAACACTAATTTATGTATGTATGTAAAACTAAATGATATGTAGTCGGTATATACATAATTATGTAGATACGTTAAAAAAGTGAGCCTTCTGCACGTAGCTACGTGTAGCTACGTAGCGCGTAGTATCTAAGTTACTTATTATTATTACCATCTAAGGATTAGAGAGGACCGGATATTGACATCTGCGGTTACACTTTCACTAAGCAAGTTTGGATATTTAAAGTCAATGATAGATGATGACTTGTGTTTTGTTGATCACCTTTCACTATTCAAGTGCTATTTCAAGTTTTTTCGAGTATGATGACTGGCTTAAGTTCAGTTAGTTTAATTGTAGAGGACATTGTTAAGATTATATATGTTTTTGGCTTTAATACATACATACATACATAGACTCACACCTGTTTTTCAGAGGGATAGACATACATATATTTGTCTCGATCTTTTCACACCTTTTTTGCCACAATTACTGTCATTATATTCTTCATACATGCTCGCCGGTTTAGGGTACTTCTGACCTGGCCTTTCTTGAGAACGTCTCCGATTTGATCAGAGAATGCTCTACGAGGTCAGGCGTTACTTTAATATTCGCATGAATATCTCTATCTATAAAAGGTATTGTTTGTAACTTAGGTATTGTGTGGTCATTTGATACTCTGAATAATAACAATAATAATATCCTAGGATATTATTCCCACACGGCTATCTGATCCCAAATTAATCAGAGCTTGTACACACGGCTCTACATCAAGCTATACATTTCCAGTATAAGCTAATCTCGCGTTGTATAGGATTTCCATACAATGATAGGTCAGCTTATATTTGAAATGTATAACTTGATATGAAGCCGTGTGTACTATGGAAACCAGATAACTGATATACTACTTTTATTTTTTGATACATACTTATATAGATAATTACACCCAGACTCAGGACAAACAGACATGTTCTAGTATACAAACATCTGACCTTGGAGGGAATCGAACCCAAGAACTGCGGCACGAAAGGCAAGGAATTACCAACCACGCCAACCGACCGTCAATGTTGCTAATCTTTTGTACGATAATGCTAACAATTCTGTATTTTCACCACTAGATTAACTTAAATAACATTACCTCTCTCTCTAATATAGCCCGTATGAAAAGAACAGGGCATTCATAGAAATGTCAGAGTACTAAAACTGCATATGATGATGATGAGTAGTCTGACCGTTTGTAAATGGGCGGGTCACATTTCACGCAGTTACCACAGTAGATGGACCCTCCACACTACTCGATGGAAAGGACCACTTGGCAAAAGGAATGTTGATGGACCGTACAGCTGGTGGGCTGATGATATTATCCAAATCGCTGGGAAAGACTGGATGACCTCAGGATCAGACAGAGATTTGTGGAAAAGGATGGAGGGCCTCCTCCATCCTTTTCCACAAATCTTACCCAAAAAGGGATCCATATCTCAAAATTAAGAAGAAACCCAAAATACTAACAATTAGATAATAAAACTTGTAGACACTAATACTAACACTTCTATTACTATTAAATGTACCTAATAATTAAAAGAGATTTGGAAATAAAAATGGCTTAATTATTTATTAAACTACGCTGTACCGACTAGTACGGCGTTGGTGCACCCGAAGATGCCATAGCAATCTTCTTAGTACTGTCTGTCTGAATAATTGTGTTGAATAGTTGCGGGTTATCGTGCTCAGCTTTTCGCTGCTCCTTAAAAACTCGCATTTGCCTCGTGACTACCCCGTGCCGTGGTTATGATAATACTTGCCACTTAACTGCTTATAATACCAGCACTAATTAAACAAATAACAAGTTATGTTATTACTACATATTTTTAAATTTAGTACTGTAAGTGAAGACACCGAGCAGTAAGCAAACGCAGAATGCTCTCGACCAGTTGTTTAATTAAAGTGGCAAATGCCACCAATTTAGATCGCAGCTTCTGCTTCTCAAATTCGGAATTCTCAAATGGGTTTACCGTGTTTTTATTGGTTTCTACATATAAAATATCTATATACCTAAGCATACTGACCGTATATTGTCAAAAATCATTATTGGTTTACATCGAATGTATAACTACCAAAATCATTAAGTTTGCGGATATGGTTTTCATATAACACGTGAATTTTAAGCAAAATTTATCATTTTTATTTGTATACTATGCTATATTTGTATACAATAGTCATTAAAACCTAATATAGAGAACTTTTTTGAGAAGAATTTAGAATAAGAGTTTTGTTTACAGTCAATTTGGCCCAGCGTTCTAGGTGGGATTTGTTTATCGTTTTGGGCTCCCCGGGCGCCTCTATTCACTTGACGGAAATTCACTTATGAATGAACAATACTGTAATTTCCTATTGTTGGTTCCTATTTCAATTCAATTTGAAGTAGTTACTTCCAGTTTTTACTTCAAAAACAGAATTGTTTCTTTTTTATTTGACACACTACTACAGCATAGTGATAAAGTTGGTAGGTAAGGCTAGTGCTTTCAATACTTTGACTCATTATCATCAAAACTACCTATTCTTTTAAACCTTTTTTATTTTCAAGCAAACAGAACTTAAATAACTAAAAGCAGTTGAAGGCCTCTTCCAAAAAAGCAACAAACTATTGACTATTTTTCAGTTTATATTTTTATTTATTGTTTTAAATTTATTCTTATAGGTCGTTGAAACCGTTGATATGTTTCATCGGGAAGCTATCGTACTTGGCGGGCGGAATGGCGATCACAGTCCGGGGCAAGCAAGTCAGCCGGTCGGAGGCTCCGATCCTCGTCGTGGCCCCCCACTCGTCCTTCCTGGACAGCTGTATAGTGTACGCGACAAAGATGTCCTCCGTCATCGTTCGGAAAGAAAGCATGGACAATTATGTTGGAAGTAGGTGGATTGCTACCTGGTGGCGGGTTTATGGTGGAAGTTATATGGTTTGGGGAAACATGCGCATTATCTTGCAGGATTAAGAAGTGCAACACTCAAATTTAAAACTATAGCTATTCAGCAGAATGGGAATTGCTGCACCGACAAGTACCACGACCGGTGGTTTAAATTTTGGATGCATGAGTTCATTGCATTTATTCGAAAGGCTCAAATGTAGAAATTAAATCCTCCCTTGAATTATATCCTCGGTGCTTTTGCAACTGGCTTCGTGAATTGCAATTATGTCTGTCTACGAGGATCTAACTTTGTTAGACCATTCTCGCCCCTGCTTCATTATTCAGATAAGCTTATAGTAATGTTTCGGGGTCCCAGATGATATTGATTCCTTGGGATGTACCTGAACTTCATAGCTGGGCACAATAAAAGGTTCTATTTTCTAGTGGGTCACGGTTTGTTTGTTTTTTCTGATAGGAGTGGCAGGCAGGGGCAATAGGGTGATACGTCATTGTTTCGATTGTTAATGGAGTAAAAGTGGGCGTGACAATTTTGAAGTCATGCTGCACTCTACTATAGTATAAGTAGGTACCTACCTATTGTGACACAGTATCCAGTACATACAAATTGTATTGCCAATTTAAAATATTCTATTTTAAATTTCCTTTTTTTTCATAGGACTATTAAAACACTGGCTTCTGATTCCAAACTAGGCAGAGCCTACTACAGCTTATTTAAAAATGTTTGCTACGCATTTATATTTCTAATGCTGAGGACGAAATAAGGTTTATAAAGGTTTATAAGCAAACATTTTTGGTTGCACGGTATTGCAGTTTTACCGAAGATATATAGAGGTAATGTTGGACTTCTTTATTTGGGAAACGAGGAGGCGAGAAATCAAACATCGTAGGCGTATTCACAAATTAACTTCTGTATATATCTTTTTTCATGCGTCTCGTTCAACGTTATTTACAAAAACACTAAAATGCCAAAGAGTATATATATACTAGAGATAGGTATGTCCGGTCGGCTTCCATTGACAAAAAATATATGTCTTTGCCCAAATAAAGCTGCACATGAATAAATTCACTTTGATGATACATTTATATGCGGTTAAACCTCATTTTGTAACATTATTGATGTAATTTTCAACATCCTGACGTCGGCTTATGTCAACTGTTTCATTAGCGGAAAATTTGAGAACTTACCGAAAGCCACCCTTCTTTTTCCCAGAGCCAAGAGTAGCTTGGCCGAGAAATGTTGAGTTAAATACACCATTTCCCAATATATAAGTTAAGAGACTTCACTTTAAGGAACCCGGCTTTAAAGTTTCTTAAAGCTTATAAATCCAAAGAGTATATAATGTTAGCCGATTTAAACACACAATACACCCCGATACAAAGACTCCTAAGGCCGAGTCTTTTGAAACGTACTTCTAATCACTTTTAATACCGTAACAAATGCACGTATACAAACAATGTGTTTCTTTTGAATAGCCTTTTCAGTTCACACAGTCCATTGTACGGGCTCACGTTCGAACATAAACGTAAATACATAATACAATAGGTGTACGGTACCAAGTTTGGCCCAATTGCAATACATACAGCTTAAATTAGGCATGGCTGTTAGTATTTGGTATGGCCGTAAGATATCAGATGAGTGTCACCTCTTTGTTAGGTTTTGTAAATGAATACAGTCGTTTAGTTTTAATAGTAAGTGTTCACCGTCCAAATGTTGTTAGATTATGATTCTCGCATAACATACCTACTACTACAACATGTAACATAATTAACGCACACCCTCAAACACCCTAATTAGAATATTATGATGTAATCATAATACATACACTGAATTTTTATTAAACATATATATGCATTGTTATTTACTAAATTAGTTTCTTGGAATAAAGTTTATTTTTCTTTATTTTGTATTGAATGATGAAATTTGTATAAATACTAATAAAACTGCGATTTTAAAAGTTTTATTACTTTGACTTACGGTCCATTTGAATTTGTTTTGACTGTTCAGGGTTAATATGACAATAATTTCCGTTGTTTTAATTATTTTGGAATAAAAAATTACCTATATTAAAAGTGAAATAAATCGATTCAGTAAACGATTCTGAACAAACAATTTTCAGGATGTGCGTTAATTAAGTGACATGTTGTATATATCGTACTCGACGGCCGTGAGTGAACGCGCCATGGCTAGCAGCGCCCGAAGATTTGTTCTAAGTGGGGATCAAACCTCCGGCTTTCCTGTTTTCTTTATGAAATACTAATCTTCAGAAGTCAAGAAGTGTGGATCAACGATCTACAAAAGCTTCGGAGGGTAGTGGCTGTTGTAATTGACATGGTTAAACGACTATTGTCTGAGGGACAATAGTCGTTTAACCATGTCAGATGCTTACTGTCTTGAACGATTTCAATATCACACCACACGGGGAAGTATATCCGAGATAGTTTTTAGGCTCAACTCAACTCAGGATGCAGGGATTTACGTAGGTATCCCACAATTAGCGGATCGCCCAGTAGTTAGACCGATGGACTGTAAAGTCAAGGGTCTCGTGTTCAAACATATGCCGCCCACCACTGACTTTCGAATGAATGTGCTTATTAGTATCTCGTATTTAAAACGGTGAAGGAAAACATGTGGAGGAGAACTGCGTGTCTGAGAGTTCTCCAAAATGTTTTTGATAACATGTGAAGTCTGCCAACCCGCAAAAAGTCAGCGTGGTGAACTATGGTCTAACACCTCTCATTTTGGAAGGACCTGTAGAGGACAAGAATGGGTTGCGTTATATATCACTATCCCACATTTCTGACATCATCCAACCTCTTCTTTCCGTGATTTGATAAAGTGCATATCATATCTTTTAAATACTATTACTTCTTACTATTTCCGTGACGTTTTCGATTTCTTTTGGGATCGGTTCCAAGTCTAACCTGTTGTAATCAAGCGACTGCTATCTGACTTCGATAGCCATCATCACTGATATCATCCACTCCTGAACATAGATCTTCCCAAAGACTACCAGCGCGTTGCCATATGGAGGGGTTTGCTGTAGTAACCGCGCTTGGCATGTGAGTAGGCGACTACCGCTGTAGCTAGTACACAGGTGGAGCTGCTACCTGATGTATCCCTTAACCGCCTTTTATGATATCTTCGGGATGGTATGGGGTAGTCTTGTTTTTTTTTCAGGACACCTACCAGGATAACCACACGGTCATAGAGAATCGGTTACCAAGATGGTTAGAACAAGTGTCAGGTATTCTCTTGGCTTCTGTCTACTTGAAACAATTGTTGTAGATATTCTGAAGACAACTGGGACAACCGACAACTTAATGTGTTCCCTGAGGCACGGAGGGTAGTCTTGAAAGTAACCAGACCCCTAAATAAATTATCGTTCTTACACGAAAATTTTTCGGTGCGAAAATCTCTGAATACTATTTAATTTATTTAGCAAGGAATTTAGTAGTTTTGCTGAATACTTGCTCAAGGTATGAATTATACTGATGGCAGCCCCTGAAACGAGAACAAAAATACGTAATATAGAACCACTGGTAACAATATTCTATTATAAACTGGTCTATACCACATACCGTGAGTCATGCGATCCTAGGGCTTCTTGACGCCTCGGCCTAAGTCTAGAACTGAAGGTCGGTCACGATAGGGCTTAGAAAGTTTATTTTAGGACCAACACGCATTATTAAATTATAAACTGTTTATGGAATTAAATTCAAGCGGCCAATGACTGATGATACCGCATTAGTAGATTTTTTACAGGATTCTGTTTTATTGAATCACGCCCCCTACCGGAATAGGGTCTCCCTAAAGATGTCCACAATGGAATGGTGTACAATAAAAAATTCCAATTGTGTATGTGTTCAATAAAAACATTTTCTTTCTTACTTTATTTTCTTTCTTTCCATCATTTAGGGGGAATATGCATGATCAGTAGGGTGCTCCTTGTACACAGAAAGACGATATTGCCCACTCTGGGAGCTATTGAGGAGACTGGATGGAATATTTGTCTAGTGATTAGTGACCTTGTCTGCTACGCCAGAGGTCGCGGTTTCGATTCCCATCCAGGATAAATCTTTGTGTGATGAGCATTGACCTATATGTATTCTACTAGACGCGCCGCCGCGCCCGCGCCTCTCACTTCGCGCACAGCCGGACTGGGACAGAGATTTTATTCTAAACAGCGTGTCTAGTTATACATATAAGTCAATGGTGATGAGCACGATTCACGATTATTAAAATTTGTTCCGTGTCTGGGTGTAATTTATCTTGGAGGTATTACCTAGAAATAACTATGAAATGAACAATTAGCAATATTACTACGAATGGGTTCTGACTATTTTCATGCGTTCTTTTAAACTCTAAGCGAATGTAAACATTTTTGAAGTAAAATTTCTTTACTCACGCTTTACTTGGGGAGTAAGCTAGTAAATTCATGACGAGAACGTTACGAAAAGTTGAGGCGAACGGAAGTTGAGAGGGAGACATCAGTTAGTGAAGATAGAAACAGTGTCCCTGTTACTATCTTCACTAACTGATGTTACCTTTCGTATATTGAAGGGGCAAGAGAGAGAGGTGCGAGCACATACTTTTTTTCTCTCTTTCTCTCATAGCCAGTTACGTAGATCTTAGTTGTCCTTCAGTCGTATGGTCTAAAGCACACTCGTTTTTTATTTTGTTTTATTATAACTTTGAATCAAGATAGTTTATTAAAGCTTATATGATCATGAGATTATTCAGATAATTAAAAAAAAATAGTCTTATCTGACGACAATTAATATTATATAAAACTTAGACATGGATTAGTCGTGTGGTTTCCGGCCCAGAAAGAATATCTAGACCATTCGGGACTAGTCCCTCCCTCTCACCCACCACTGCAACTCCTGTAAGCCAGTGGCACACAATGAAATGACACTGAGCGGTGAGGCTCAGGCATGTCCCGAAATATATCTAGACCACCCAATACCAGTCCGTGGGTGTCGTAAAAGGCAGCAGGGTCACCTGTGTACTAGCTACCATCTAACTGCGGACGCCATCAGGCGTGCCAAGCGCGGTGATTACGGGAACCCCTCCAAATGGCAACGTTGTGGAAACCATTGGGGGAGGCCTATGGCCAGCTGTGAACGATATCAGGCTGATAACGAAGATAAGAATATGATTTATTCCAATGTATTATTTTTAGATGATGATTTCTTATCATTACGCGACCGTGCGAAAATAACCAGGCTATTTATGCCAATAGCTGACTTAAATAACGAACTACTAAATGAATGGCAATGTAGATGGAATACGTCAACCAAGGGTCGCCATCTGCACCAGTTCTTTCCGGACGTACGCGAACGGTTAAATAAAACTTGGCTAATCATAGACCATTGTGTTGCACAATTTCTTACCGGACACGGCAATTTTAAAAGTAAATTGTATAGTTTCAAATTAGTATCTTCACCAATCTGTCTGTGCTCAACATCCAGTAACGAATATGAACAAACTGCTCACCACATCCTGTGGGAGTGTGATCTCTGGCAAAATCAGCGTGATATTATGTTAAACAGCTTGCAACCAATATCTGGAGTAGTTTATTATACGGATCTTGTAGCAACAAGGAACAACTTCCGTGCGTTTAAGCGTTTTTGCCATACCTACTATTGGAATCAAATATAACAGCTCACTTAGGACCCTTAAATTGATCCTCGGTGCTTTTGCAGCTGGCTTCTCTAGTTGCAAATCTCTCATTTTATGAGGCTATAGCCTCTTTACATCATTCTGTCTCCCGCTTTGCTCTGGAGGGAAGTGGAACTATTCATTTTCTAACTCCTCCTTTTTTCTGTTTCTGATTAAATTCGTTGCGGGATCCAAGACAGTTAAAGCGATTCCCCGGGACATGCCTGAGCTTCACCGCTCAGTGTCATTTCATTGTGTGCCACTGTTGATCCTGGCTTACAGGAGTTGTAGTGGTGGGTAAGAGGGAGGGACTATTTTAATTCCACCCATTAGGTAATGTAAGGTTATTCACTGCAGTACTAGTACCACGCTGCCATCAATCTCAGTTGCGTGTTAACCTAAAATCATGTCAAGATTATACAGGTTCATAGCCTAACGAACGACTTTAGTTTTTATATTTCAGGTAGGACTTAGGTCGTGGAACTCGTTGCCATGTTTAAATGTTAAAAGAGCTAATATTTTAACATTTAAATATGGCAGCGGCGTCGGCTCCATTTTACCCTGTATTAGGTAACTACTATACAATTTCAATGAAAAATCCTTAATTAATGGAAGATGGCTTCTTATTGGCCATTAATGTCAATGCACTTTTACCACTTTAGGTTCATTGATGCGTCCATATGACAAGAATCTGATACTTTGAAATACACACAATAGTACACTTATAACTACAGCATCTTCTATTTTTTCCGTGTACACTGTACACCCTTCGAGCATTGTCTATGCTCGAAGTGTACACCCAAAGGTTGACTGGAAGAGATTGCTACAAAGCAATAAGACCGCCTAACTCTGCTGTAGGAATTTTGGGATCGAGAATCGATCACTTCTTTATAGGAAGTCAGTTTTCTCCGATTCACCGCCTTTGAAATTTTGCTCCATTCGAAACATAACCTGATTTAGCTTAACTAAGGAATTTAGTTTTTATGTAGTGGAACTCTGGATCTTTAGATATTGTAGGTACAAACACCAGCACATCAAGCTACCCCAATCTGTCAAATTTCTCCAATCGAAAGTAAAAGAAATATGAAAGATTGGGGTAGCTGGATGTGCTGGCGTCTGAACAATGAAAATGCCGTTTTATATTTTAAAAATACAATTTGTTGGACATAAATGAAAAATATCTAATTAATCCAGGTATTGGTCATTATTGTCGATGCACTTTAGGCACAAGAAGATCATAAACCGATTTAGTCATAGATCTGATCTGAAGTTTGTAATTTAAGCAGCTTAGAATGTTGACCCAAAATTTTACTATTATATTAGAGAGTAAATTATTTATTCTGTCATAGCAGAACAACTAAAATTCTTCGTTGTCGAACTCTTGCTTTTATCTGTGCCGTTGAGAAATGTTTGCTGTTCTTCTGTTGGAGTTGTTTCTGCTACTGGAGTTCTTCCACGGAAAAGGAAAGATCTGCCAATCCCGTGCTTCCCGTGCCTTATATCCTCGACCTTGCGTGTGTATTTCTATGTCACGATGCAGGCCCAGAGCTGTGTTTGGCTAGCGGTCGATAGATGTCTCTACCTTTGCAGATATCGACGTGCAATAGTGTTTTTATTATTTCAAGTATAATAAAAACTTTAGGCTAAAAGTGAGTAAACATAAAGTTTTTTTATGCGAGTTCAGTGTCAAGTACTGTGACTGCTTTTTTAGTACTGTGTAATTCTGGGCACTTTTCTCGGCTTTCTCTTGCTTGATTTTATTTTACTGCACTGTCACAACGATTGACCACTATTATGCTGTGTTATCACTGAATCTCCGTAACAGGAAAGCATATATCTAGGTAAATGTCACATTATTACAGTTGTATAGAGTTGTATTTACGATGCGATAATTTTAATTTATTACTGTCCCTTAATAAATGACAGTAGATATTATTACAATTTCTATTTAATTTATTCATGAATAATTTACATAATTGTATGTGAATATAACATAAACATGACACAATACAATTTATAAAACAGTACAATCAATTTAAAATGATTGTACTGTTAACAAACATTACAGTTGCGTAGACATAGTATTAAGAGCAATTAAAATAATAATCAAAACATAATTTCATTAATAAATTAAAACACATATACATGATTTAATAACCATTGACGCATTAATTACTAGTTGTTCTTCGGGGTTGTACCCGCGTTAAACGTTATAAATTATAGCTCATGTGTTATTTGAATAGACATAGGTATATATAACCTAAATTACTACAAAGTTTCATCAAAATCCGTTCGATAGCTTTTGCGTGAAAGAGTAACAGACATCCATACAAAAATACATCCACACATATGTACATACTTACAAACTTTCGCATTAATAATATTAGTAGGATTAACAACTCATTGATTTATAAATGGTATATAGAGTAGATACACCTTTTTAATGGGAGTACCTTAAGTTCTGGTTTAGTGAGTAGTCTGGTACTTACTACTACAGTACTGTTTTTTTCTTTTTTTAAAGACAACGCACTCATTACGGTAATTAATCCCTGTGTCGCGGGGTACTTTACGAACATATAATTGACGGACGGTATATAGATCCAGAACCCGCGACACGAAGCAGCGAGGCGACTGTCTTAGCCGCTGCGCCACACGTGCAGTCAAAATTATACTTACTTCTTACAATATTCTGCTATTAAGTTTTCTTTTCAAGCAATGGGAATATTTTTAGAAAGTTTTATTCCGTAATCACATGGAAAATTATTATACCTACAACAAAATGATGTCATAATCTTGTACTCACACTTTTAATTTTCTAATTTCCAGAGTTAATTAACTACACGCAGCCGGTCTACGTGTGGCGTGATGATCCCAACTCTCGGCAGAACACCATCAAAGAGATCATTGAGAGAGCTACTTCTAAGGAGGACTGGCCTCAGGTGAGTAGAAAGATGACATATCAAAGACACCGGCCCGGCACGGCTGCGCGTGCGCTAGTCGAATCCGCTCCTTTTTAAACAATCTTAGCTTCCTTAGGTAAGGGTGTAACAAATAAGATTATTTAACTCTGTTAAATATCTACCAATGATGGCCAAAATACGGCCTAATTTTATTGTATCACACTAGTCTATTGGTAAGTCTCTTGGTATATATACCAGGTACTGGTAAAATAAGTGAACAGAAAATTAATCAATCACTTAAGAAAACCGGGTGAAATATAACAGACTCATTAATCTATTATCTATTACAAATAAATAAAATTGGAGTGTCTGTTTGTAATATTGAGCTAACCGGTTTTTACTACATTAATATGAATATATATACGGTACATACACCAAAATGAAATTTTTTACAATTTTTGTCTGTCTGTCTGTCTGTTTGTTCCGGCTAATCTCTGAAATGGCTGGAACGATTTTGACGGGACTTTTATTGGCAGGTAGCTGATGTAATAAGGAGTAACTTAGGCTACTTTTATTTTAGAAAAAGTCTTTTATTTTACAAGTAAAACGAAATAAACTAATTAACACGTGGACGAAGTCGCGGTCACAGCTAGTTAATAATAAAAGTAATAAAAGTTTCCAAGGATATTATTCACACACTGCCATCTGATCCCAAACTAAGCAAAGCTTGTCCTATGGAAAGCAGACAACTAATACTACTTTTCTTTTTTCAATACATACTTATATAGATAATTACACCCAGAATCAGGACAAACAGACATATTTATGCACACAAATATCTGTTCTGAATAGGAATCGAACCCACGACCTGCGGCGTGAAAAGCTACTAATCTACCAAATACGCCAATCGGCCCGAGCAGCAGGAATTCCTCGTGAACGACGCGCTCCGCGAATCCGAATCTCTGGATACTTTCATCTATATACACTATGTCCCTAAATAAGAAGTCCCCCGTGTTTTTGCTTCGCGACCTTTTTTTTATTCAATTCAATTCAATTTATTTATTCACACTAATTTTACTACTAATTTCTTTTGGCATTTTCGTCGAGTCTAACCTATTGCTGCTAGTGGATCAGAACTAATCGACCGAATAACGACTGGTTTCGAAACCTATGAGGAATCAGTAGTCAAGATTGTTGGATCAGGTGTTAGATTCATATATGCTTCTGTCAATTTGTAACGATTGCCATAGATTTTCCCACGCCAACGGGCACCGACGACTTACCATACCATTGACAGGACAGTATCTCAACCAACCAAACCCGGAAACAAATTAACGACTAAACTTGCTAAGGCCGATGGCTGACACCGCTTTGATACAGAGGTCATAGACAAGTTGTTCACCTCGCTATTTAACTATGTTTTTGCTATACAGTCCAACACAAGGCCATAAGCTTAATAATCCTGTTTCTCATTAGTAGCGTTTGGAGACGCCAGTGCTGGAGGTGTTAGTCCGCGACCACTATCAATAAAACTTGGTTGAAACGTCGGGAAAGTGACAAAAAGTTTAGTCGCGTTAATAACGTTGTATAATATCAAGCCAGCTGATACTATCCTCTTATCACCTTCATCTTTATGTCCACTAAAAGAGTTCCACTGCGAAAGAGGAGGCTTTCGTCCTGCAGTGGATATGCCACAATCGCCACGCTTGGTAGACGGGTGGGTGACCGCAGTACGGTGGTCATAAGTATTCAGAGAGATGCTGCTACTAGTTCTCTCGTAGACATTCCCTATGGTCGAGATCTATGCCCCCTACGGGATGAGAGGGGGTGGTCATATTATTCGCCGTCACCATACAGCAACATACCATACAACCGGAAGGATATCCGAATAGCTTAGGGAGATCGCAACGATGGCTTTACGTGCTCTTCTAGGTTGGGGATGTAACATGATTAACTCCCAAGCTCCCAGCTGATACTGAGAACTTATCTTAACAGAAAAATCCTAATATTAGGGTTACATACCTAATGGGTAAAACCCTATTACTAAGACTCCGCTGTATTCCTGTCTGTCGGTCTGTCGCCAGGCTGTATCTCATGAACCATGATAGACTATTTTAGAGTTGAAATTTGTCACAGACGATGTGTTTCTATTGCTGTTATAACAACAAATACTAAAAAACAGAATACAATAAATATTTAAGGGAGCTCCCATACAAAAAACCTATTACTAAGACTCCGCTGTCCGTCTGTCAGTTTGTCACCAGGCTGTATCTCGTGAACCGTGATGGTTAGGCAGTTGAAACTTTCACAGACGATGTATTTCTGTTTCGGCTATAACTACAAATACTAAAAAACATACAATAAATATTTAGGGGGCTCCCATACAACAAACGTGATTTTTTTGCTCGATATTTATAACGGTTACACTTAGACGCGTGTACCCGCATTAAACGTTATAAATTATAGCTCATGTGTTATTTGAATATACATATATAACCTAAATTACTACTATCCGTTCGATAGTTTTTGCGTGAGAGAGTAACAGACATCCATACAAAAATACATCCACACATATGTACACACATACTTAAAAACTTTCGCATTCATAATACACTTAGACGCTTGATATATTTACAGAGTATTTAGATATCATTTTAAAAATTAATCATTCAATTAAAATAAAACAAATATGTAAGGAGTGCTCCGATACAACAAATGGGAATTTTGCCGTCTTTATAGATAATAGTACGGAACCCTACGTGAGCGCGTCCGACTCGCACTTAGCCAGTTTTTGCTTTTTAGCCCTGACGATAATGGTGTCCACGACCATTATCTTCAATTGTTCAATGAGGCATAATATACACGAGTCCACAGAATCTCCCCATACTTTCTCTGAAGAACAAGTTCCCTCATTTGCCAAATGTATTTTGGCTAAATGGAGTCCAACAAACGCCATAAATAAAATAAAAAAGGTTTTTATTCACGTAGACTTTAAAAAAGCGCTTGTAAATAGTCAGAACATGTTTGTAGTAATATAGTTGTATTCATTATTATTTCTAGTAACATAGATATTTAGGTACACATTGTATGAAAACATTTATAAAATTTATTTTATTATAGCAATGATATTAATCTAGCTCGTATCAAGTTATTGTCAAGAGATTATGTTTAATTATCTAGTTTAAATCTTATATTTTTACTACATATTGTCAATGATATATACTTACCTAACAAAGTGAAATGCGTAACCTTATGTAATGAAGGCGGTTAGTAGTTAGAGGTCGATGGTACGGCCTGACACTAATTCACTTGATGGATTGTTTTAAGTCTATAATAAAAACTATCGTAGAAGTAACAATACAGAAGGCTATCTCTGTGTACGACTAGTTTAAAGTCGTGTCAAAAATCATTTTTTCCGTAAAAAAATTACATTTATGTGGATCCGTAATTTTTTTTAGCCTACCGTGCAGTGCATGACTTGGCAGCTACTGAGAAACACTGCCTGAAAACTCAGTAGGAATCCTAATATAAAATATACTTAAGATTAATTACAATCATGTGTGTTGACTCAGAACAACTCAATCCCAAGCACTTTTGCCAGGAAATTATTAATATGCCCTGCTACATAATTTAATAATTCTTTTAAACTTATTCGTAGACAAGTTAGCAAAGCTATTACATAACTTTTCTATTGTTTAAATTTTGAATTATTGTTACATAGGTACTTATCGTGTGGGCAGTGGTTACCCTGGTGTCAGTGTAGTTCAAGTCGCCAATTAGGCATCTGACATGGCTTAACGATTGTTGCCTAATGGCTACAACCGGGACCGAAATCTTAACGTACCCTCCGAAGCACGGAGACGCTCAGAAATTAAACCGATTTGGCGGTCACCCATGTATATGAATATATATACGGTAGATAATTTTTTTACTATTTTTGTCTGTCTGTCTGTTTGTTCCGGCTAATCTCTGAAATGGCTGGACCGATTTTGACGGGACTTTTATTGGCAGGTACCTGATGTAATAAGGAGCAACTTAGGCTACGTTTATTTTAGAAAAATAAAGTAATGTTGCGTTAGGCGGAACGTAGTTCGCCGAGTCTGGTAGTCATAAATAAAAATGAATGTGCAATGTCTTATATTCAGCATAAACGCATTTCATTTGCATAAGGATAAGCGAAAATAAACACCATTATAATATTAATTTATATTCCAGGTTAAGTATAAATAATTGCAGGATAATATTTATATAATTCACCGTAGCCTAATTAGTTGGTAGTGCTCCTGCCTACGAAGCTGGTGGTCCTGGGTTCGAATCCCGGTAAGTGCAAATATTTGTGTGATGAGCACGAATATTTGTTTCTGAGTCATGGATGTTTTCTATGTATTTAAGTATATATCTATCTATATAAGTATGTATATCGTCGCCTGGTACCCATAGTACAAGCTTTGCTTAGTTTAGGGCTAGGATGATCCGTGTGACATTGTCCCCAGATATTATTAATATTTATATAATTACAGGTGCTGATTTTCCCTGAGGGGACATGCACGAACCGCTCCTGCTTGATCACGTTCAAGCCGGGCGGCTTCTACCCCGGTGTGCCAGTGCAGCCAGTCACCATCAGATACCCAAACGCCAGGGATACAGTCACCTGGACCTGGGAGGGACCGGGCGCGTAAGTTGTTAAACATGGAGATTACTTTGGAAGACTTTAAACCGCGAAAAATTTGGTAGATAGCGAATAACTGTGAGGTACATTAGTAAAACATAAGAATGGTCTGCATTTTTCGCACGTGTAAATTCAAATAACAAAGGGCCCCGCTGGCTAGACAAAACTTTGATACGTAATTTCTGGTATACCATCAAACATTTTTAAGAACAAATACATGCATAGGAAGGTACATTGGGCCAAGTTTCGTCTGACACCATTTTTAGGTATCTCGGCGTGATATCGACGGAGGGCCCCGCTGGATGGAAATCGATCAATTCCTCCGAAAGGGTTAGGGATTTTTTTCAAGAAATCCTAAACTTAGCTAAACGGCAGAGCCCCTATCCCGGATTGGTAACAGGTGCTGGTTAGAGACTAGCTAGACGATAAAAAGAGATGACCAAATACTGCCCCAAAGTGTACAATAATAAAAGTATAGCAATGAATGTAAATAAAACAATAAAGATTTTTGAAATACTTTTTCTGTCTCAGAGCAAGAAATACATAAATATTTATGAAAATTGATGCGAACAATAGATTTTTTTACGTGTTTAAAAATATTGCACCATTATGTTTTTAACTTAATTACTTATCAGCAATGTACCTGAAACCTAATCATAATGAAATATACAAAACATTATCTTAGTTGTAGTAACAAAATCAACTTTTTGTAACATCTTTTGATTACAACTGCTTAGTAATATGCAACATTTTGTACATTATAGATAGATAATATGTAGGTTAAGGAGGGTGATGATGGTCACGACGCGATTAAGGTCGTACTCTTGGCCAGCGAGTACGATATATCGGATTGTGAGACACACCATCAAGTGCCGCACATACCGTGGTAATTGCCTCAATAACTACACAGGTTCTAATAAAGTTAACTGTGTCCACAGTGTGTGTGTGTGTGTCCACTGTGATAACATTTAATTCGTACCTTAATATAGACAGAACCATTCGGCAATATGTAGTAAAAATATAGCTAAAATTTTAAATTTTGGTGATTAAACCTACACATGATCCTTGACAATAACTTAATTTAAGTTAGTTAAATATCGTTACGGTTATAAAATAAATCTTATTGTAAATTATTTCCTACAATCCGTGTACCTAAATATCTATATGTACCTAGAAATAATTATAAATTAATTATATATTACTACGAATATGTTCTGACTATTTACAAGCGCTTTTTTAAAGTCTACGTGAATAAAAACCTTTTTTATTTATTTATAACAGGCTATGACTTATATTGGCTGTTAAGTTTATTAGAGCCTCTGATAGATATTGGTAGTTTTCCTACATGGAACCTCAAATAGTTTCAATATAGAAAAGCTTACTTACTTACTTATCGTATAGGCAGTGGTTCACCTAGTGTTAGAGTTGTTCAAGCCGCCCAGTAGGCCTCTGACATGGCTTAACGATTGTTGTCTAATGACTACAAATGGGACCGTAAGCTTAACGTGCTCGCCGAAGCACGGAGACGCTCAGAAATTAAAACACTTTGGCGACCACCCATCTATGTACTGACCGCGAGCCTAGTTGCTTCACCTCGCCAATCACTTACGGACCGGTAAGAGCATCTAGCTATGAGCCTCTGATTAATATCTATAATATCTGGGGAAAATGTCACACAGATCGTCTTAGCCCCAAACTAAGCAAAGCTTGTACTATGGGTACCAGGAGACGATGTACATACTTATATAGATAGATAAATACATAGAAAACATCCATGACTCAGAAACAAATATTCGTGCTCATCACACAAATATTTGCACTTATCGGGATTCGAACCCAGGACCACCAGCTTCGTAGGCAGGAGCACTACCAACTAGGCTACGTGGACCGTCTTGTGATTGGTAGTTTTCCTACAAGGAACCTAAATAGTTTTCATGCATAAAAACAAAACCTATCACTATATGTATCAAGTGTTATATTAAAGTTATGTAGATTATACTCTGTCCATCCGTTTTTATCTTTTTGACAGTTCAAGACAGTTCGGTATTAGTGACGCCCTCACCAGTAAACAATTCGATTTAAAATAATAAATTATTTCATTTAAGAAGAACTTTCAATTAATTTAAAGCATCGAAATATTTTTAGTTTGAATATCAATTACATGTACAATACTCATTTATTAGTTTTATATAATTTTTAATTACAAAATAAATAAATATATGAATAATAAATCATTACAATTAAAATATGTATTAAGTATTGTGATTTTTACATAATATAACGTATTGTCATGGATATCCCAAAGAATTGCCGTAATGTAGTGGCACTAGGCGGTGCACACAGCTTGTAGAACCGACGGCCGCTGGGGTAGGAAGGTTCTCGAGTACCGACCACGGACTGGAAGACGCAGTATTAGCAGACCCCGTACAAGGTTCAAGGGTGGCGGGCAGCCGCTGGACGCGGGCAGCACAAGACCGGGCATTGTGGATATCCTTAGGAGACCTTTGTCGAGCAGTGGACGTCTTACGGCTGATATGATGATGATGATGATTATTGTCATGGTTTACTTGTGTGTCACTATTGATTCTTATTTACAGGAACTCGGCTAACAGTTTTATATCTGTATTTTTTAGGTTGAAGCTCCTCTGGCTGACGTTGACACAAGTGCACAGCTCGTGTGAGATCGAGTTCCTACCGGTGTACTACCCTAGCGAGGAAGAAAAACGAGACCCCAAGTTGTACGCGAGGAATGTCCGAGACGTTATGGCCAAGTGAGTAGACTTTGACATGAACACTATGAGATTTATCAGCCGTTTGGTTTTACCCATAGATCTTTATTTTTTCTCGGGACTGGTCTTTCCGTCTTACCCACCACTGCAACAGCTGTGAGCCAGGATCAACAGTAGCACACAATGAAATGACACTGAGCGGTGAGGCTCAGGCATGTCCCGGGGAATCGCATTAACTGTCTTGGATCCCGCAACGAATTTAATCAGAAAGAAAAAAGGAGGATCTAGAAAATTAATAGTTCCACTTCCCTCCAGAGCAAAGCGGTAGACATAATGATATAACGGGGTTTGAGCTTCATAAAACGAGAGAATTGCAACAAGAGAAGCCAGCTGGGTCTCAGCAGGGCCCTAAGTAAGCTGTTATATGTTATTTGATTCCAATAGTAGGTATGGCGAAAGCGCTTAAACGCACGGAAGTTTTTGCCCTTATTAAATATATTGCATTCTTCATTGAAGGCGTGCCTTTTAACATTGGGCGAAAATGAGATGTAGGGTTAAGTTAATTCATTCCATCCTTAATAGTGAATAGTTTGTAGAAGATTTTGTAAAATACTGGTAACAAATTATTTATATCTTATACAAACATTCTGATTAGCTTACACTTTTCGAAATCTTGGGAAAATTAACAGACTGCTATCTTATCCCAAATTAGGCAGAGCCTGTTCTATGGCAATCAGACTACTGATAAACTTACTGTTATATTTCTAAATATATATATGTTATAGAAAATTACACCCAGACACAGAATAAACACTTGTGCTCATCACACAAAGATTTGTTCTGTGTGGGGATCCAAGTCACGACCTCTGGCTTAGTAGCCAGGCTAGTGACCCCGACTGGCTGTCTACTGGCTTGGTGGTCTATGGTTAGTGAACCATCAAACCAACAGGCCAGTTAGCAATAATTTTAAGTGATGAACAGTTTCGAATGTAAATAAGGTAGGTATCTGGTCTTGTGACCGCGACTTTTGCTTGTTTGAAATTTAGTACAAGAAACGTATACTCTCCACCCTCTCTCACTTCCATACTTAATTTCATTATTAACTTTTGAAGATATCTGTTCCTCAGAAGTAGTTTCTCTTCTTGTATCTCATCTAAGAATCTTAAACACTAGTTATATAAAGTTGTATCTACATTGCAGAGCTCTCGGTGTCCCAGTGCTAGACTACACGTACGACGACTGCAGACTGATCGCGCGCGCCAAGCAGCTCGGCATACCGGCCGCGCCAGCTGCGAGGGATGTCACCGAGCTGAGAGCGCAGCTTGGGTAAGTAATCATATTGTTGTGTTCTTGGCTACATTTGGGCTACGACGGCCTATTCTGGACGGACCTGTAATGGTACTAATAGCCAGTTTACTGTCTCGTTGGTCCGGTGGGAGCGTGTTGAACCGCATGAGGTCATGGATTCAAATTCCTAGTCGGGCCAAAAAGTATTTATTTATTTATTTATCAAACAACAATAGAAAACACATGGATTAATTGAGTTATTACAATATACACAAAAAAGTTCGCATTGTTCGATGACGAATAAACGGCGGCGCCTACCTGTCAGCAGTACTATTGCTTTGCGTCGTTCTAGCGTGGTACCGAGGATATTCTCGTTTTTAAGAAAAATAGTACTACCGACATGCTTATGATTCCGCAGACATCGCTCCGCGAACAAACGGCTTCTCAATTTTACAAAATAACTATATGTAATCTCACTATTAAAGTAATTAATATAATATTGTGATGTTATAAAAAAATGGTGTTCATTATTTTTAGTAAATTTAGATATTTAATATTTTAACTAAACATGACATTTGTAAAATTGTGTACACCTGTGTGGTTGAATTTTGTGAACTATTTATTTATATTTAAGATCCTCCTTGTACCAAATTTCACAAAATAAATATTGATTGATTGATTGATAATTATGTACCTATATTTTACACATTACTTTTTATTTACGAAAAACCTATCTTTTAGAACTAAAACGTTACATTGTGGTTACATTGTACTGTATAGAAAAAACTCTTAGTTAATGATCAGAGTCTAGACTGGCGGTATGCGGTATATGTATATACACCGTGTCTCAGAGAGCACTTAAATCCGTCGGTCTTGTACCTCACTTCTTTCCGGTCGTGTTCTTAGTCATCCCTTTGGATTATGAAAGTGATCGAAGTGCCCCTGTGTTTGGGCACACACTAGCGCGCAGATGACAAGTCTCTGTCGAGACTGTCCGCCGTGGTCGAAATTCGCCCAAGAGCGCATGCGCACTAACAGGGGGCATATCATATCATAATGCGAATTCTAGCTATTCGATACCAACGGGAAGATCTCATCCCATTAGTGTCGAATAGAAGTCAGAAGAGAAGAAGTGGAAGTCAGAAATAAACTTTGAAGAACATGATGTCACCGTAGCCTAGTTGGTAGTGCTCCTGCCTACGAAGCTGGTGGTCCTGGGTTCGAATCCCGGTAAGTGCAAATATTTGTGTGATGAGCACGAATATTTGTTTCTGAGTCATGGATGTTTTCTATGTATTTAAGTATTTATTTATCTATCTATATAACTATGTATATCGGCGCCTGGTACTCATAGTACAAGCTTTGCTTAGTTTGGGGATAGGATGATCTGTGTGACGTTGTCCCTAGATATTATTATGATTAACTAGAAATGAATACCCACTACTTATAACGATTCTCTAGCTTGTAACATACTTACGTATTAACTGAATCTAAAGCATGAAATATATGTATATATTCTCATATATTTATATTTTTGCAGGCTAGAACGCTCGCAGCTAGAACTACACTTAGCAGCTCAGGGAGTGCCAGCTCGCTCCCGATGGCTCACAGCCGAAGAGTTCGCGAAGCACCTCGGAGTACCCCTCGACCATCGCTCGCAACGACTCTTCGATATCTTCGTGCAGGTAATTTTCAAGACAATTTCGTACTACAACACCTCGATAGCGGAATACTGTAATAATCTGACCGGGTGGTGCTATAGTTGTATATAATTTATCCGTAGAATAAAGTTACTTTTTCGTAATCGTTACTTAAGAGGATTTGTAGAAAAATAATCATATTGCTAGAAAAAATATGTAAAATGTTATAACTGATTTTGTACTTGAGAAATTTCAAATCGCACTCCTCTTAAGTAACGATTATGCAGAAGTAGCTTTATTCTACGGACTGGTCGAAATGTGTGTGAGCGTGTATTTTGTAGCTTCTTCACGTCTAAACGGCTGGAGTAATTTTAATAAAATTTGGTTTGTATTTGGCTGACACCCTGTATTAACACATAGGCAATAATTTATAAAATTGAATGCGGGTCAAACCATGGGGCACAGCTAGTATGTTATAATTACAATATAATACAATACAATACAATTCTTTATTGCTACAATGCTGAAGAATGACTTTATGAAATTCTTCAACCATATATCTTACTGATATTATAAATGTGAAAGTAACTCTGTCTGTCGCGCTTTCACACTAAAACTACTGAATTAATTGGAATAAAACTTGGTATAATTGGAATAAATTGGTATGGTCTAAAGCCTGATAAACGACATAGGCTATTTTTAAAGCCAAAAAAGGGTTGGAAAGGGTTGAAAGGGGGATGAAAATTTGTATGGAAATATCGTCATTTTTAGAACTAGAAGCTTGAAACTTATTTTTGAAACTGTTGATTCGATACAAATTTATGTCATTCAAAGTTTGTAAAAGTTTTACCTTCATGGGTGTATAATAACAATATCGACAGCGGATGAAAATTTATATGGTT
This sequence comes from Pseudoips prasinana, assembly GCA_951640165.1. Lineage (NCBI taxonomy): Eukaryota > Metazoa > Arthropoda > Insecta > Lepidoptera > Nolidae > Pseudoips > Pseudoips prasinana. The sequence continues at coordinate 32,907,141 of OX621246.1, forward strand.
TACTAGCTGTGCCCCGTGGTTTTACCCGCGTTAAACTTTATAAATTATAGCCTATGTGTTATTCGAATATATAAGCTATATTACTACAAAGTTTCTTCAAAATCCGTTCGGTAGTTTTTGCGTGAAAAAGTAACAAACATCCATCCACGCTCAAAAACTTTCCCATTTATGATATAATTAGGATTATATATATCTGTACAACCCATTTCTAACCTGCAACCTTGCTACTTTAACCTAAAATACTTTTGGAAAGAAAATAAATGATATTTATTAAATAAACTAGCTGGTTTTACCCGCGTTAAACTTTATAAATTATAGCCTATGTGTTAATCCAGGGTACTCCATACCAAATATTATTAAAATCGCCTCAGCCGTTTAGACGTGAAGAAGCATTGAGTTAAATAACTAGAGAAGAAAACCTCATTATAGCGAGTCGCAAAAAGTGTAACCACTAGTTAGCAGTGACGACGTAGCTTTGAAACCACTAGACATTTTAAAGTAAACATAGATCTATCTTACTTACACCGGCCGCAATGACAATACAGTCGCTTTGATTAGACAAAGACAAAAGCAAAACATGCATCGGCCGGTTGGGGTTGCTTCGTCATCATCATCATTACAGCTAAATAAGTCCACAGCTGGACAAGCCTCCCTCAAGAATCGTCTTGGGGGGATATGCCATAATCGCCACGCTTGGCAGACGGGTTGGCGATGGCAGTAAGATGGTCATAGTAATCAGAAGGAAGCTGCTGCCCATGATATTCCCTCGGGTCGACTTCTACGCCACCCACCCAGTCTGGGGTTGCTTACCATACAAAAATTCCCCAAAAAAATATATTTTAAATCAAGTTTATTTTAAAGATAATTTGTAATAAAATAAATTATTTAAAGTTAGTATTTCTTATTAAATGAAGTAAGCATGACTTAATAATAAAATACAGGTTTTATTTTAATATTTTTTATTATACAAAAAAATGGAATGTTGGATTATAATTACAAATAAAGTTTCCAAAATGGTGAAAAGAATGGAATGGAAACAAAAGTAGATTTAAATGTGGAAACTGATGAAGAAATGCATTATATATTATTATATAGAATACATAACAATAAAGAATTAAGAATATAACAAATTTAAAATAATTACAAAGAAAACAAATAAAATGGAATAATTACATCAAACACTTGCAACACAATTTAGTTTGAGTTGTATAAAGCAGTTTGTGGCTGTGGGAATTTAATAAGAAGTATTTTTAGACCAATATTACCTATGTTCTGATAATACTTATTACCGAATTAATAACGAATTAATAATAACTTACAATAAGCATTGGAATTGCTTCGTTAGACAAATAAACACGGCCACAATCGCTTTTTGGTCCTAGTTTATCTTGATCCCGGAAGTGCTTTGAACAAATAACAAACGTTTTAATCGGTTGCCAATCAGTCTGCTTTCTCAGCAATCGAATAACTTCCACCCACTTCTCACGGCGTGATGCATCTTATGGCATACTGCAATTAATATAAAATTGGTTATAAAAATACTAGACAATTGATTATCAGTTATCACCCACTTAAATTAATTATTTTTATTTAATTAAAAAACAGAGGTAACAACGTTACGTATTGCATAAATTACAAATTTCCCCAATATTATGGGAAAACTAACTAATGTTTTAGTGGTAACACCGAACCTTAAATAGAATATTAAATGTTTTAATTCAATTTTGGCGTCATTTACGTTAATATAAATACATAAACAATTAACTTACGTGTTGAAAGTAATTCCGCTTCATTTGTGATGTTTTTGCGACCTTGAATCGTTTACTACACATTTACCCATTTTTCTCTTGGTTGAACACGGTTGGCGTCTCACTAAGCACTGAACTAACATTAGCTGCACATAAGGCTGTGGCCTTTTGTGGAGTGGTTACGCATTGGCGCGGTTATTACTAATCTAGTAGTTTATATCAATGTGAAGAAGTAACAAACATGCACACTCACAAACTTTCGCCTTTTTTGTCAAATCAAATCAAATCATTTATTATTTCATTGCATTTGGGTATTACAAGTTCACAGATAATAAAATAAGTTTCACCGAAAGCTGCCTAAGAAGGCGTTTGAAACATAAAATAGTAACTTAATATAATAAACTTCTATAGAATGTAAATAAAACAATTTTTTAAACATTATAATTGCTTAAGAATTACATTTATATGTCAATGTGTTTTTGTTTTCCAAATGTCAATAAAATATTTTGTAAAAGAGAAAAATGTCAAAAGTTGTAATTAAATGGCAATAAATAAATTAAAAAAAGATTAAATTTTTGCTCCAATTAGATTTTTGTCATTTAGAAAAACATTAATGGTATAGTAAAATTTCTTACAATATTCTTAGCCTTACCTAGTTTAATAAATTTTATGTATTATATGAATTGTAATATATGCCTTTATAATAGTAGTGTGATAAATAATATCCTGGGACATTATTTACACATGGCCATCTGATTCCAAACCAAGCAGAGCTTGTACTAAGGAAACTAGATAACTGATATACTAGATATACTATTTATTATTATCCGTGTGACATTATTATTAGAACATTAAAGATGAAATATTGTTATTGAATGAATGGGGATGAATTTCCAGCGCTCCAGCGGGCTGGTGCCGTTCCCGGACTACCTGCTGTGTGCCGCCTTCCTGTCGCTGCAGAACGCGCCGGTCACGCACCTGCTGTCCATAGCCTTTAAGGTATGGAATCACCATCTGATCATACCATCTGATCCCGAACTAGGGAGAGCCTGTGCCTACTATGGCAACCAGACAATTGATAGACACACACATATATTTTTAAATATTTACATATTATCAATAAAATGAACCCAGTCACAAGGAAAATAATTGTGCTCATCACATAAAGATTTGTCCTGGATGGGGTTAGAACTCACGACCACTGATTTAGTACTGACTACTAAATTGATTCACTTCTACTAATTAATAGACTAAACGGTCCATAACTTAATTTTAAATGGAAAAGTGGTTTTATGGAGGTGTATCCATAGTGCACTGGTAGAAGGAGCAAGAGTATTAATTCACTTCCCCTAAAAGCCGACATTCATGTCAGTAATCGCCCTCTTGTTTATTGCAATTTGAGAATTGTACTAATTTTGTATATAAACTTCTTGGAGATATAAAATTTTAGTTTTGAACTCAGAAAAGCTTAAATTGCATCGCGTGGTGTGAATCAAACCCTCTAACCTCTAACCCTCTGCCGTTAAGTTAACCGATACACATAGCACACTATAAAAAATCCGAGCCATCACGGGACGCCTGGCAGATGTGAAACATCGACATTATTTTGTAAAGGTAATATGCAGAAAACAACATATTGCGATAGGAACTAAATATGTCATAATGATAAAATAAAAAGTCGATTGCGCATGCGTCACGGCATGCGTCGCCACGCCAGAAATCGGTTTTACTTGCGGCTATAGATGTTTCACATCAATATGTCCTGCACGGTCTCCATTGAGACTGGCCACCGTAGCTGAAATTCGGCTGAAATGTAGTAAGCGAAATCATTAATTGTTCTGCTCAAATTAATGTCCTACACTTCCAGTTATATGACAGCAACCGCACGGGCCGCCTCAACTCCAACAGCTTCGAAGAAGTGGCGACGCGTTGCCTTGGACTGTGCCAAGAGGACGCTCAAAACACATTCCGACTGGCAGACCTGGATGAGAAAGGTTATCTCACATACGGTAAGTGTGGAAGTCGAGTCGAGTTCCTACTGGAAGTTGGACCTACCTAGTTGGATGGTCTGTCCTAGGTAAATATATCTACAACTTTGAGTGCAGAGTCTCCAACCTTAACTAGAGTGGGTTCAACATGGATGTTCGACATGGTTTTCGTCTTATCCATGTTCATTTTCAAACCCACTTGTTGAGAGACTTTGCTGAGGCCATCGAGCATTGTACCGAGGTCTTTTAGGGTCTCAGCCATGACTACTATATCGTCGGCAAATCGAAGGTGGGTGATGTACTCGCCATTAACATTGATGCCAAAGCCTTTCCAGTCGAGAAGCTTGAAGACATCTACCAATGCAGCGGTGAACAGTTTCGGAGATATAACATCTCCCCGTCTCACACCTCGCTTCAAGTGGATAGGTTCCGAGTTCTGGTCCTGGAGTCGCACTGACATAGTGGCGTTTTCATACAAACCCTTTAACACCTCGATATACCGGTAGTCGATTTGCCACTTTGGAGAGACCTCAAAACGGCCCAAGTTTCGATCGAATTAAAGGCTTTCTCATAGTCCACAAACGCTAAGCATAATGGCTGGTTATACTCTTCGGTCTTCTGTATAACCTGCCGCAGCATATGTATGTGGTCTATGGTACTAAAGCCGTTACGGAAACCGGCTTGTTCGGGAGGCTGGAAGTCGTCAAACCTGCGCGCGAGACGATTCGTTATGACCCACGAAAACAACTTGTAAACATGGCTCAGCAGTGTGATGGGTCTGTATATATACATATATATTATAGATAGAGAATTATAATAGATATATTATCTTACTGATTTGCCTGACACAAGTTTCAAGACACATATTAAACGTGTACTTATGACAAGGGGTTATTACATCACTTAAGAGTACATCGATGACAAAGACGTCTGGCCCCCACTGCCTACCTGCACATTGCTCGCTGGAGATCTTGTAGCCATATAGACATGACTGATCTGCTGAATTACGTGAACTATCTGTACTATGATTGCTATCATAATACTTAATTTAAAATTATTGACACTGTCTCAAAATGAATAATGTTATTGTTTTCCATGTTTTTCTTTTGTATACCTAAATATAATCTAAAATAATAAGCATTCAGACAACCGATCGAGCAGATATTGTGTTTGCTTACTAAATAATTACTTTAAGTAAGCCAAATCCAGTGTTCATACCCGCTAGGGTATGTTTCGCCGGACCGTATCAACTGGGTCGTGTTAAAACCGGTGTTAGATGAACCCACTGAGTTTGTTACGCTGGGTCTTCTCAGCTGGGGCACATTGGATCCGGTGGTAACATTAAAGCGCGACCGTCGTTATAAACACAAGGTACGCCATAATAATAATATTGCATTCGTACCTTAACCATTCAGACAATATGTAGTAAAATATAACAAAAACTATAAATTTCGATTATTAAACTTAAACATAATCTGTTTAACAATAAATTTATAAAGTCTAGCTAAATATCACTATTATTAAAAAAATATATAAATGTTTTCAGTAAATATCTATGCAACTAGAAATAATTATGTACCTATACTTAATTAATTATATTACTACAACCATGTTCTGACAATTTACACGCGTTTAAAGTCTACGTGAATAAAAACCTTTTTAATGTATTTATTGTATTTTATTTAATAAAATCAATGCTTACGTTCTTTTACAGATGAATTCATTTCCTACGCGCAGAAGAAACCAGAATTCAGTTTTATCTTCGCCGCAGACACCACTACACATCACAAGCCTAAAGCCCAATGAGAGTTACCTCAGATCCCGACGGTATGCAGCCAAGTACCGTGAATACTCGAATGCACCTGGTATAAGTGAATACAAGGGGTCGACATGAATACAACAAAGACAACGTGAATATAAAGATGCAACGTGAATACAAAGGTGCAACGTGAATACGGAAATGCAACGTGAATACGAAATTGCAATGTGAATATATTAACAAAATAACTAACTATTTAGACAGTATAAGCCATAGATGCTATGCTATTTCGTCCTTACTCTTGTAGTAAAAATGTAATGTTAAAAGAGGCTGTGTTGGAATTAGCAGTCAAGTATAACTTTGTCAACTTCTAAGTGGATAATTTTACTTACTATATTTTTATTACTGTTAAAAAAAACTGATTTAAATTTTTCTTAATCCTAATTTTGTAATCCGTTTTGAATAAATATATATATGGGACCATATCCAATGTATTCCCGTTCGAATAAAAAAAAATAGTTTTTATAATCGGTTCTCTAATATCGGAAACATCGTTAAAGGCTTAGTTAAATCAAGTATTTCGAATAAAAAATAGTTTTCAAAATCGGTTCTCCAATACCGGAAAAAATGTTAAAAGCTTAGTAAAATCCAATGTGTCCTTTCGAATAAAAAATAGTTTTCAAAGTTGGTTCTCCAACAACGGAAAAATCGTTAAAGGCTTAGTTTAATCAAGGAGCCCAAAACAGAAATAATCTATTAGTAGTTCTTACTCAAGCTTGAAAGATTCACAAGCCTTTTTTGAAGTCGGTTAAATGTTAAGTTTTCTTTATATTTGGTTTTTTTTGTAGATAAAATGTACAAATGGTAAAAAATAAGTGGCTCTTGATCAAACGTGGGTGTTAAGTGACTCAATATTCACGTTGTTCTTGTATCTACGTTCAGTTGTATTCAGGATTGAATTAAATTATTATACTAAGTAATTTCAATATACAATGTGTAACATAAATAGTGTGCAACTGAGAAAGCCCAAACACAACAAATTAAAAAAAAAACCATCGTGTAGTACGAAAATATTTTGGTAGGCTACCGATACAAAATGCATACAACTGATCTTTACTCTTGCATGGGAAGTTAACAATAGACAAATAATTTCCTTCAGTTACGTCCACTATTTATATTACATGTTGTATAACCAGAAGCTTTATAGTATTAGTTTGCAAAAAACTAAACGTACAAACGAGTTTGAGCACTTGCTGCGCTATGATTGGTTATTGTGATGATAGCGTGATAAGTCTCATCATCATCATCATTACAGCTAAATAAGTCCACTGCTGGACAAGCCTCCCTCAAGAATCGTCTTGGGGGGATATGCCATAATCGCCACGCTTGGCAGGCGGGTTGGCGATCGCAGTAAGATGGTCATAGTACTCAGAAGGAAGCTGCTGCCCATCCTCTGGTAGATATTCCCTCGGGTCGACTTCTACGCCCCCCACGGGATGAGATGGGGTGATGATATTCTGATTCTGATATTTGTCGCCGTCACCACACAACTGCACAGCAGCGTGATAAGTCTAGCCAATCAAAATGCTTCGTCCTAATTTCGTTTCTCCGTTTCGTTTTTTGTACTCATACTAAGTTTACAGCACCCTAAACATGAGATTAAGGTAACTAGTAATTTATATTGTTGCTTAAGGCGACGCATTGTTAAGACATAAATCTCAACTAATGCGCCGGAATATTTATATATATATTTATAACTTAAAATAAATCATCACAATAAATTAACACGCCAGCTACATCCTACAGCTGCTAGGTAGTAATTAATATCTGCTCACCATAGTATAGTTGGCATGAAAAATATCACGCTTGAAAAGACTTAGGTAAATATTTTGTAAATAGATTTAAGTATGCTTTTAGAATTATCCATTTTAAAAAGCCTTCATTGTACTCATGTAAAAAGAAAAATACATATATAAATAGCAGCATAATATTTATATTTTTTTTCTCTTTGTTAACTTTACCAATGTAAAATAAATAAATATCAGTTATGAATGGTTGGTAATTGATGCGAAAATATAAATTACCGTCTTTAATGCGTCGCCTTAGTAATTACTGTTTCTCGCTTGTGATTGGACAGTGTTACTCAGAGTTGTAGTTACGAGTTATTATGATTTAAACTCGTGGTTGGGGTAATGGAAGTATGGGTAGAAATTCAAAAATTTTGAACTATTGAGTATTACTGAAGTTTTAAAATCTTGTTTAATTTGAAAATTCTGAATTACTACAGTTTTGAAGTCTGGTTTATTCCGTAAATCGTAATGTTTAGATCTCTGCTTGAATTCGATAATTCCGAAATTTCTAAAGTATTGACGTATTGTTTAATTCTATAGTTTTGAAGTCTTGTATGTTTCCAAAGTTTTCAGAGCTTGTTTAATTATAACGTTTTAAAGTCTTGTATTAATCTTAAATTTTGAAGTTTTGTTATATTCTAGTTTTAAAGTCTTGTAGAGGGTCCGTGGTTCGGCTTGTACTCATTACACAACAATAGAGAAGCTATGTCATAGAGCAACTGTGCGGATAGAACAACACAAGAGAATGAGGTCCCATTTTAACATACCTGCATAGATGTCTGTTTCCTAGAGGGGTAGGCAGAAACAACAGAAGGGGAAGACCTCGTAGAACATTCTCTCACCAAATCGGAGACGTTCAATGAAATGCCAGGTCAGAAGTAACCTAAACCGGCGAGCATTTATGAAGAATATAATGACGGCAAAAGCGGCAAAAGACGTCTAAATTTAAAATTGTCAATTTTAGATTTTCCTCCCATACTCAATTGTAATTAGTATGTTAATGCCTTATATTTAGTGTAGTGAGTTATTCATTTATTACGTAAGAGGTTTATAAAAAGACAGAATTCGCTAATATTGTGGTGTTCTTGTAGACAAGGTCGTCAGATATCGGGATTGGGGAAACGATCAGTAACGCGTGAGTTACACCTTGTGTATTGTAAGCGTCTCATGGTACGGCTACCGCTTACCGTATGCGTAATTAGTCTTCTTAATTGCTGGAAAGGGAATAAAATTGTGTTTGGGTACTACCGCGGCTAACTTAAATTATATTAAAAAATAAACAGTTATTTTTTCCTCAAAATGACAGAAACAACACAAATGACAATCCTAAATTTGATCGGGACCTAGAACCACGGGATATCGTTTTTTATGTAATTTAATTAACTAATATAGTTATGCCGACGCAAACTCAATTAATCCCTTGGGACTCTACTATTGATTGTAACAGCCATATTTAAAGGATGCGGGTAAGATACTTATTAAAATAACATAACGCATACTGCTGTTCACATGTAGTGTCTGAGGCGTACTCACATTAACAACAACGACAACAACGTTGACACAGGGAATTTACGTTAATACCCGAACATATTATTTTATAATTAAGATAATAGGAAATGTAAAAGGGGGTAAGACAACATCTTTCAAAGTTCCTTTTGTTTGATAGTATAAATAGGATACGGGAAAGTTTAAAAGACTATAATGTGATAATATAGCAGAAATCACCTAACATACGTATATATAAAAAGAGACAATCTGATAGATAACCTTGTTCTTTTTGAAGTAGGTTAAAAAGCAAGTAAAGTAACTTCTTATTTATATTCGTAGAGGTATTAAAGTTGGATAATTGTCTTACTTAATGAATGAATCGACTTTGTTGCAAATAGGTATACTTAATGTTACACTAGTAGTACTACAATGCAACCAGACCTACGTGTATAGACATGTGCAAAATTGTCTGGTGACTCACTGAAAGCTTCCTAAGCCTACTGCAAACGTCATGTTAAATTACAGTTGCTAACTTTGCAGTTAGTCTTTCGGCGGTAGTTCAAAATTAATGCTTAATCTGTAAAAACATGCATTTAAAAATTTCACTTATAACATGAGGGAGGAAATTTTGTCGTGAGATCTCGGACTTCAGAGCGGAATGGAGTTGTCATTGAGCAGAAGATCTTATTCAAATTGTTGATTCTATTCGTAATCGTATAGGTGCCTTAATAGGTATGATAACACTTTTAATGCATTCCAATTGCTTCATAGGTTATAAATAATAACACTGCATGGTCATGCTCTTAAAACCAAACAATCCATATCGAACCTTATCCCCGTACAATTTTGGCTTAAAAATAATTGTCAATAAATTGTGTGTTATAATTTTTCTTTTCCGAATGCTGTTTGATTGTAATTCGATATATTTACGCTTTAAGTTTAAACTTTTCTATCGAAAATCATATTAAGAACAGAATTTACGCATTTCGGGTATAAATCTTAACAATTTATTTTTTAATTTTGTTTGTATACCATAAACAAAAGAACTACAAAGTGTGTAACTGACAGTAGACCTGTATCCGCGAAACCTTGTTATTTTGTTTTATGTAAATAAAATTAGTATATAATCTATTTATTTGTGAATATTTAGTAAGTACATATTACTATAGTTATGTTGCGTCCTAGTGATAATTCTTTTATTGTTTTGTTGAATTGTTCATAGAGATATTTTTTATTTTATGTTAGAAGGAATAAACTATAGCTGTAAGTAGTTATATAAGTATTAAGTGTGCTGGATAGGGAAGGCATTTAAATGATACGTCATTTATCCATCTTATGAATTGAACATAATTAAGATTTTTGACTGACGTGATAGGTGTGTAAAATCTTTCAAAATGTTTGTTAACTATCAAATATTTTATAACTTCGAATATAAGTTATTTTCTAAGTGTAAACCATGGAAAAATACCCTGGAAAGAATTCTATTGACCTTGAAAGAATAATTCATATGAAAAAAAAAAAGAGCTTTGTTCAAAATTTTAATTGTGACAACGGTCATGTTTGTCTATGGTCTATAGTGATGTGAATGGTGACATCGAAGTCACGACATAACTTATATTCGAAGTTATAACTTCGAATATAAGTTATGTTTCTAACTGTAAACCATCGAAAAATACTCTGGAAGAATTTTATTGACCTTGAAATAATAGTTCATATGTAAAAAAGCACAGAGTTTTGTTGAAAATTTAAATTGTGACAACTCTCAAGTTTGTCTATGGTCTATAGTGATGTGAATGATGACATCGAAGTCACGACGAATGATGACTCTTGACGGTGCGATAAAATATAATATTTTGTGAGAGATTCCTTGTTTTTTAATTGTGTGTAAAAAAATATAACGTAACTAAAAGAGCGTATAACTATCAGAGGCTATTTACTGTTATGACCATAGAATGACTATAGAATACGGAATGGGCTAGGGTGCTCATTATTTTACAAAATTTGGTCTAAAATTAACTTCTCATACAACCCTGTGCATTGATGCCGCTGCCGCCAGAACCAGTCAATTGATAAATAAATGATAATATCCTGGGTCATTATTCACACACGGTCATCTCATCCCAAACTAAGCAGAGCTTGTACTATAGGCACCAGAGAGAAACAATTTCAAATGGGTGGACTCAAAAAAAATACTATAAAAATGCTCCTATTCTCAGCTCATGTTGACTCCACCCCTTTGAAGTTGTAAATAAATATCGTTTAGCAAGCGCATCATATAATCACCTTTTTTTTTGATCGACGTAAAATTGCTGTACTAAAATTGACTCAAAGCATTTGTAACTGGGCTTAAAATGGCTTGTAGTACAATGATGCAAATCCGCACCATTAGCCGTTGACTGATGAACTTTCAAGTTTTTTTTATGGTTCCGGATTGCATTATTCGCCGTAAAATAATTTTGTATGAAGAATCATAATTAAAAAAAAATAACCTGTCAGTTGATTTCATATAGTCTCATTTAACTTGTCTGATAACTATTCCAAAATATTCAGAATAAGTTTTCATTTTGATGTCATCAGGAACGAGAAAAGCAGTTTTACTACTACTTCTTTGGATGAGTATAATACATATAAGATATCTATATTTTTTTACCTAATCATAGGACATCGTTGGCATTTAAAATAAAACAATGCGTTGCTGTTTTTTTTTCAATAGAAACGTCATTTAACGTTGATTATTAAGAATGCGTTATTTTCTATTTTAATACAATTTTTCATATGACAGTATAATTTGACATAACTTGATAAAGAAAAGAAAATAATATATTCCTTTATCTATGCCATGCACCTAAGGTTTAATTAAAGAAATACTCTTTCTTTACATACATAAGTGCCTTTTTTTTATTTTTCAAACAAGCATACGGCCCATATGATGGTAAGTAGTCACCGTAGCCTATCAACGCATGCAACACCAGGGGCATCATTAGCGTGTTAACGACGCTTTAGAAACCTTATAACTCCCTTTTTGAAGGGCTGTAGTCTCTTGAGAAAACTGTAACCGTCGTTCTGAATATTTTGGAATATTAATTGTGGTAAGTTCGGCTTTATTGACCATATGTAAAACATACACAAAACATGTATATAATTCAATACCCAGTTCTCAATAATGTGTAGCCGTTGTAATAATACTTTAATGACTTTACGTCCAAATATAGTAGGACCAATTAAATAGATCACATCTGACATCTGCCAGTTACTAGTAAAGTGAATTGTAAAATTACCTTATTTGGTAATTATTAAACATAAATCGTAAGAGGAAAAATAAATTAACAAAATATGCAGTTCTAACCACGAAAAATTAATAATATTCTAAGCCCGCCGGTTAAGGTTATGTTGTTGAATTTTGATGAAGTGTCAAATGTAATCTATTAAATTGGCCCTACTTTAGCTCAATTTTGACACATTATGTTCTCAACTGACAGGTGTCATAAAGATATTCTTACATCCACGAATAATGTTGTCCCTATTCGCATACACTTGCCACCTTCACAAACCCATGTAGATCCATTACAAAATTGCAGAAAATTCGGTAGATTGCCATTAAAAAAAAACAAAAATATAGGTTGTCCCTTACCGTTAAAATATTAAAATAAACGTAACAGATTAATACTTGAGGTATATTTTACTTTATTATGATGTCTTAGGGTTCAGAACCCAATAACCTTTTAAGTATCTAAGACGGCGCGTCCTCGTCCTCCGTCCTCTCCGTATAATCCGAAGGTATGTACCGTGTGCTAGGCGTATAATCTCTGTTATCTTTATTCGCCCAATCATTTTCCCCCTCCATATCATCTGGAGCCACAACCTCAAGTTGGTTGACAAATATCTTAAACAGCGAGAACATTCGCTCTGTGTTATATTCAATATCAACATTTAGAGCCAATATTTTTTCATACAAAATTAAATACCAGTAAAAGAAGGATCCGCCACTGTCCATTTTATACATTTGACCAAGATGTGATTCCATTTTCTTCATAAGAACGTATGTAGCACCATATACTATGCCCAGGCGGTAAGACATAACATGCGCATACGCTTTTCTGTAAGGTTTCACTTGCATGATTCGTTTTTTGGTGTTGTAAATGCTCTGCCGCATGATTTTGAAAGTAATGTCGATATTAATTCCGTGCTGATACATAGCTTGCTGTATTCTATAGGGATCTTGTTCCCAACGTCGAAGGTCTGTTAGGTTTTCCGGTACAGTCATATTATTATATTGTTTACTCTCTCTACTCTGTGCGTTGTTAAATCTTCCTGATATTGTATGGTTCTTTCGTTCTGCCTCTATTTGTTGAGCTAATTGTTTTCGTCCTATATTTATAATTCTTTTTACATTTTGTACGTCGAGAATGCTAATGTCCAAATTATCTGTGGGATAAGGTAATCCTCTATTTGTACTTGGTTTTAACATGTCATCAAAGACGGAATGGCGACTGTTATTTAAAATGTATTTTGACAATATTTTTTCGAGTAGTTCAGCGTTTGGTACCTCTTCTCCTGGTCTTCCACGTATACATGTTGACATTGGAATGTCTGCAAAAACCCATTGTATAATGAAAAACTTTAAAATATCAAACAAGATCTATTCTAGACGCTCTATAGATTGCAGTAGACTATCTCTACGGAAATCGACAGATCACCATGCTTGCACCATGTCGTACCTTTCTGTGATTTTCTGCGATTTTATTGGTGCACGCCATAGTTTGAGAATCCAGTTTTAGTCTAGTATCAAATATGCTGGCCGTTTATACCAAAACGACTAACAATTATTCTCCACGTCTTTTCATTGCAGGTTTTAGATCAATTTTACTGAACAATATCCACGAATTCACATAACCTTGACCATTTAAACTATTTTTAATACGCTATGTATCAGTTTTTGTGAATTGTGGTTGTCCATAATCTACAAAATCTGTTATATAGCGCGTTATGATCGGTTAAATAAGGAAGGTTATATTGAAGGATATTTGCAGTCGTATATAAATAATGACTCCAAACATTAACCCAATAACCGGTAGATAAAATGAGTAGAAAAAACTTTCGGTTCTTTAAACGAAACGCGCCAAAAGATTGGGATAACTAGTGGGAAACTAAATATATTTTTTGCCATCTTATATTCTCCAAACTAGGGCACTTTTATGGGTAGATAGGCTCCATAAGTATGCTCCATTATTTCTGTCATGCTGTGTATACTATCATTACATCATTCTATTCTTCAACATTTCCTCCTGTTTTTTAATCTCCATTGGCAATGCATACCATGGCTGTAGAAGCCCTACAATTTTGATATTACTTTATTCCCTTTCAAAATTACAATTGACATCAACTCGTAGCAATGTAATTAATATTGTTTTAACCCTTAGTATTTTCATAATTATTGGTTGTAGGTCTTATTACGACTCTTTAGACTTTGGTATGAAGTGGAGACTATTATATCACAGTCTGATGCAAGGTTTGTGGCAGGTATGCTGATTTCACATATGTCTGGTATGTGTTGATTAAATACATTGAATTTGACTATGAATTATTCTTTATTAATATTGTACAGTTAATATATAAATAGATGCGAGTTTTCTTCCAGCAAATCACCTTATGAGATTCTTATTATTGTATGAAATCCTATGAGCTTCAACGTTTAGCGTTATTTGGATACTATAAGTACAATTATAATTTGTTTACAATTATTTAAGTAACTAGAATACTGAATAAGTATGAAAATAAATTGACTCAATGTTTAATCATAATAATTTGTTTTATTTATCTTTTTTGTCTATTTAATTAGCTATTAATGGACACGATTGCTGTGAACGTGCTGTGTCCATCTTATTATCCAGTCACAAAATATGGAAACAAAAATTTGATCGTCAATGTGTGACACGAATGATGGATGGACAATCATCATCCGTCAAATCAGCCAAATAGCGTCCACTGATGGACAAAAGCCTCGCCAAAGAATGGGTGAATATGCCATAATTGCCACGCTTGGCAGACAGGTTCGCGTTCCCAGTTTGATGGTCATAGTTCACAGAAAAACGCTGCTGCTCGTCCTCTGGTAGGTATTCCCTCGGACGATTTCTACGTATCCCACGGGATGAGATGGGGTGATGATATTCTTCGCCGTCACTACACAGCCAATTAATGAATGTACAAATGCCAAATTGTCTTCTGAGAAGGCAGGTCACCAAGCAAAACTTTTGATGCTGCCCCAGAAGCTGAATGGTAAGTTGAACCTTAGTGCTAAAGGAAATGCAGATTTTTCTATTTTTAAACTTAGTGTTATCAAGTACTCAATAGCCGCGCAACGGTTATGACGTAGCTGCTATATTATAATACTATTTTTACACTGTGATTATTTATTTAAATAGTGATTATCATTTTATTAATTATACTATAATAATTTTACATCTTAAAACTATTAATAATCGATAGTAGACTTTCAAATGGTTGTCACTGATAAAAATATAAATAGGGTAGGAGAATTATTAAAGGGGCATTCTTTGTACGACGGTAGATGAGAACGTTATACTGTTCGATTAAATATTGTGTGTTGAAAATATCTCGGAGTTTTAATGTGCAGAACTTACGAGTGCGTAATATTAGAGACTTAACAGATCACGTCTCAACTGGTCGGTTGACACGCATTCTCCCAGCGTTTTTCACGCATCAAACTCTAAATGCTGTCAGGCTGGCCATACCGAGACGGTGTTTCACCGTCTCTGGCAAAGGTGTCTAGTATTAAATTTCTCACTGAAAAAGCCAGTATTCGTAGTTTACGGATGATAAAAGTATTAGGTTGCCAGCTTTCTTAAAAATCTGGTCTTTATTTGAACATAAAGCCGGCAATCCAATACTGACTTTTTCGGTGGGTTTTTAGACTCCCATTACCATTGAAATGCCATCGGTCAAGAGTCAAAACCCAATAGCACAATATTTCGTATAAGCAAGAGCCGTAGGCTGACAGCTCCGCGCTAGCATGGACAATGGACATACACACTTGTGACTTAGGTACCTACAACGATCCGTGGTGCAGTCTCTTAAGCTGATGATACAAACTTAAAAAAATCACAGAGATACACTTATGGCGGCTTATCACGGCAATATATCTTCCAATTTACGCTATGGTGTTATTTTTTGGGGTAACTCGACGGAATGGCTCTCTGTGTTTAGAGTGCAGAAGCGTTGTATAAGAACAATATCAGGCCTCAAACCAATGGAATCCTGCAAGCCATTATTTAAAGAGTACTGTCTACTGACTTTCCCTTGTTTATACATATACGAATGTGCAGTATTCGTTAGACAAAACATTTTGCGAAAAGGGAAAGAAAACGTCATTTGGGCAAACTATGTGTTGGACCCTGCAAAACTACAATGATGCACAAAAGCATATGTTGCAGAGCACCTCTCATATATAATAAGTTACCAATTAGTATAAGAAATAAAATAGATCAGCAAATATTTAAAAAGGAACTCCATAAATTTCTGGCAAACAAATGCTATTAGTCGGTCCAGGAATATTTTGATGATAAATCTTTTAATTACTACTAGTAAGTTTAAATAAATATAATAGTTATGTATGTTGTAATAATATTAAGAGTGTAATTATAGTAATTGTAATGATAATAATAATGTAAAATTGACATGATATTAATTGTAATTTATGTGACTAACTAAATTTTATTTTGACTTTTAAATATGTACCCAAGCAACATTTGCACACCGAAATGGTAAAATATGGACAGGACATTAAAGTTAAACTAACACCACTATGTACTCATATTTCGCAAATAAATTATTTATTATTTTTATTATTACCTATTATATTTGCTTTGCATATTAATGATGTATTGCCCGTTGATAATATTAAAACATTTGCGGATGATTCGTCCGAGTCGTTTGATAAATGGTAGAGATCTCGTACTCAAAGTCGCTTATTCAATCTGACTTTTATTAATACATTACTTACCACATAAAAGTGTGAAAATTGTTCCGATTAATACTATTTCAACTCGTCGTACTGAATCTGATATTTGCATGCTTAGTTTTTATTATGAAATGAAAGCTCTGAAACGAGAAGTAAGGAAGATTTTTAAAATATATATTGACGGGCCGATTGGCGTGGTTGGTCTGCTAGTCTTTTGTGCCGCAGGTCGTGGATTTGATTCCTATCTGGGACAAATGTTTGTGGTTAGAGGCCCACGTGATCCTCGTAGTTGTACGGGACGATTGACGTGGTTGGTGAATGCTAGCCTTTCACGCCGCAGGTCGTGGGTATGATTCTCACCCGGGACAGATGTTTGTAGTTAACAGGCCCATGTGATCCTCGTATTTTAGATTGTAACTATCAGCTAAAAGCTCGTTTTTGTTGTATTAAAATTATAGACTTATATGTATACATTACCAGTTGCAGATTTTCTTAATAGTTTGATAAATAGTGCACGGTGATGCTACCCATTAGAGACGAGTGTATAACCCACTTCATCACAGCTGTAGGTCGCTTAGTAGGTAATTCTTAGTGACCGGCGCTTACGTAAATCGGCCATAAATACATAAGTAATTAAAATACCTACCGGCTAAAACGTAATACTTTAAAAACTAATTAATATTCACATTAGCGGTTACTTACGATTGTATGTACTTAATTACTATTACTGGTTTTGTTAGTTTACAATCTAAAAGGGGTTATTATATAACTATGTGTCCATTGTGCACTCAATGTTTTCTTCTCCCTCAAGTCCTGCCCTTATCCCAATTTATTTGGGGTCGGCTCTATATGTATCCTACTAATATAATAAAAGCGAAAGTTTGTGAGTATGGATGTATCACACAAAAACTATCGAATAGATTTTGATGAAACTGTGTAGTAATATAGCTTATATTTCCGAATAACGCATAGGCTTTTATTTATAAAGTTAACACATGCGGGACCCAGCTAGTAAAGAATAACTCATAAGACACACATTTCAAATAAAAAATGTACTCGTATGATGTGTCTTGGCTCCATTTTTTGCACGTGTGCCCAGCGGATAAGACAGTCGCCTCGCCGCCTCGTGTCCCGGGTTCGATGCCCGCACCAGACAACTATTTGTTTGAACCATAAATAGTTGTTCGGAGTCTGGATGTAATTTGTGTCCGTCTATCTACTATATAAAAATAAGTCGGTTTTTCCTTCCTGACGCTATAACTCCAGAACGCACGAACCGATTTCCACGGTTTTGCATTCATTGGAAAGGTCTCGGGCTCCTTGAGGTTTATAGCAAAGAAAATTTATAAAATTTAACGCGGGTAACACCGCGGGGCACAGCTAGTCTACTATATAAAAATAAGTCGGGTTTTCCTTCCTGACGCTATAACTCCAGAACGCACGAACCGATTTCCACAGTTTTGCATTCGTTGGAAAGGTCTCGGGCTCCATGAGGTGTATAGCAAATAAAATTTATAAAATTTAACGCGGGTAACACCGCGGGGCACAGCTAGTTATATATATGTTTGTAAAGTACCCCGCGACACAGGGATTAGATTGCCTAGTGCAGGCGTTTTTTTTAAGGTCAAAGTCAACACGAGTTAAGTAATTTTTTCACGTGAAGTTTACAGTTCGCCCTTTTCACTGCTTCATTGGACCATAGACACGAGAGTGTAAAACTATTATATTAAATTACTGCCTCGATGGTCTAGCGGTAGCGAGTTCCACCGCATATAATGAGGTTCTGGGTTCAAATGCCGGGTTGCTCTAAAAGTGATTTTTGGGAATTTTCTGTTACGAAAATTTCTCAATATAAATCTAAAGTCTGGGAGCGGTAACACACCCCGTGCCTCGGAGAGTACGTAAAGCCGTCGGTCCTGTACTTTCCGGTCGTGTCGCTGGTCGTCCCATCGGATCATGAGAGCGATGGAATAGAAAGTGCCCACTTGTGCTCCATAATATGTCCTGCGCATATGGCTACTTTCCATTTAGACTGACCGCCATGGCCTAAATCGACCAGGAGGACAATATCATTATTATAGTAGGTACCTATTAGTAAACATATACTAGATAGATACACATAGACACCTATACATATCGAAACGCCTTGTCGACGTAACTTGTTTTATTTTTTTATTTATATATATATTTTTTTATTTTTTTTTATTCTCGTAGACTTTAAAAAAGCGTTTGTAAATAGTCAGAACATGTTTGTAGTAATATAGTTGTATACATTATTATTTCTAGTAACAGATATTTAGGTACACATTGTATGAAAACATTTATAAAATTTATTTTATTATAGCAGTGATATTTAGCTAGCTCGTATCAAGTTATTGTCAAGAGATTATGTTTAATTATCTAGTTTAAATCTAATATTTTTACTACATATTGTCAATGGTTCTGTCTATATTAAGGTATTATTATTATGACGGACCTTGTGTTAATAACGACGGTCGCGCTTTAATTCTACCACCGGATCCAATGCGCCCCAACTGAGAAGACCCAGCGAAACAAACTCAGTGGGTTCATCTACTACCGGTTGTGACCGGAGGGGTGGTGCATCCTTTGGACAAAGAATAAGTATTGCAATTCACCGTGAAAGTCTTCTGGGCACGTTGCCGGGGCATGACTTTGACGCTCAAGACTTCAGATAGGTTTAGTTATTCATGTATAAAATATATGTTTTTATTATATCTTATATTAGTCTAAGACATATTGTAAATATTGATTACATTTATTTCATTCAATAAATAATATCTTTTAGTTTCGGTTGTACGTTGTTTTATTGAATTTGTTTTCTCAAGTTATCATTTTGTAGAATAGTCAATTCCCAGAGTTACTCTATGATTATGGATTTTTTTTGAAGTTATACTTTTTTGGCGCGATGGAGAAAAATGATGAGAGTGAATTTTTACGATGCGCGCGCACACCGACACCAAAAAATTTAACAGCATGAAGTTAGTTCTAGGTGGTATGAGAGTGAATTTTTACGATGCGCGCGCATCGTAATAATAACAGCATGAAGTTAGTTCTAGGTGGTATGAAAATTGATAACTATGTTCAAGTTGTATATTAAGAAGTATAACTTCTAACGCGTGTACATAAGTACACACAAGTTTTTTTTTTGATATTCTTATTGTAGAAAAACAAATCGAATATATTATTTATACTGGTATTGTTTAGTTACTATAAAACCTACTAGAATTCTACTGTGTGATTACTCTGTGAAATAAAAAACAACAACATTAATTGAATTGTATTTCAGTGAAATATGTTTATTTGAATTCAATAGCAAATATAAATACAGTGACCAAATATTATATAAACTTTTTCTGCGAAATTAAATTCTATGAAATTTGTGTCTGCAAATGAAAGGCACAACGAAATTCTTATATAAGTTATTAACTAATAGGTATTTGCCTCAGAAGATATATAGACTATTATGCCGAGACCATATTTTGATGGTACGTCTGGTTCATTGATAAGGTAGTTGTCTCGCTATCATCTCAGCTCCATTGAGATCCGGGATGGATTCCTGCCTAGGACTTTGTTTTTGTGACCCGTATATGAAAAAAAATGTTGATTAAATAAATTTTTTTTTATTTAATAATAAAAAAAATAGTAAAAAAGTTTTATTATTAAATATGGAATAATAAAACTTTTTTACTATTTTTTTTATAGGTACAATTCAAATGTAGTGTTAGTATTATTAGTAGTACTTTGCCTTATTTCTATTATTGTTTAGTTTTGTTAGTATATAATATGGATCTCTTTTGGGTAAAAGCTTCCTCCAACCTGTGCCATATCTCTCGTTCCTGCGCAATAATGAGCCAATTTTTTCCAGCTCCTTCCTTTATGTCATCTGTCCATAGTTTTATGCGTCTACCTACGTTTCTTTTCCTTGTTGGTCCCAGCCATTTAGTTGCTACTATCGTCCATCTTTTGTCTTTGTAAAGTGCAATGTGGCCTGCCCATTTCCATTTGAGATGTAGAGCGTGTTGAATGCTGTCTGTCAACTGTGTTCTTTTTCGTATATCCTCGTTTCTAGTTTTATGTATTTTCCTTCGTTTTACTAGGCTTCTTTCCATGGAATGTTGGTATGTTAAAATTTTGTTGGTATATGTCCACGTTTGGCTTCCATATGTCAAGCTAGGTAAAATACATGTGTCCATTATAATTTTCTTAAAACATATGTGGTACTTTCCCTTGAGGATTTCTTTTTGTGTCCAGAATTTCTTCCAAGCGTTGATGATTCTTCTATCTACTTCGTCTTCATTATTATTTCTTTTGAATGACATTTGTTTACCTAGACAAATATAGTCACAAACATAATCAATATTGTTTCCAGATACTGTTATTTGATGTCTGATATGGTTTGTCATTATTTATGATTTTTATTTTTATTTATTTATTTTTCTTAGGAAGACCAACAGCTTACAGCGACATTTTTGATTTATATGTTATACGTGACAGATATATTTTTTTATTATCGGGACTAGTACCTCGCTCTTACCCACCACTGCAACTCCTGTAAAAGCCAGGATCAACAGTGGCATACAATGAAATGACACTGAGCGGTGAAGTTCAGGCATGTCCCGGGGAATCGCTTTAACTGTCTTGGATCCCGCAACGAATTTAATCAGAAACAGAAAAAAGGAGGAGTTAGAAAATGAATAGTTCCACTTCCCTCCAGAGCAAAGCGGGAGACAGAATGATGTAAAGAAGCTAAAGCCTCATAAAATGAGAGATTTGCAACTAGAGACGCCAGCTGAAAAAGCACCGAGGATCAATTTAAGGGTCCTAAGTGAGCTGTTATATTCGATTCCAATAGTAGGTATGGCAAAAGCACGCACGGAAGTTGTTCCTTGTTGCTACAAGATCCGTATAATAAACTACTCCAGATATTGGTTGCAAGCTGTTTAACATAATATCACGCTGATTTTGCCAGAGATCACACTCCCACAGGATGTGGTGAGCAGTTTGTTCATATTCGTTACTGGAAGTTGAGCACAGACAGATTGGTGAAGTTACTAATTTGAAACGTGACAGATAGCCATTAATAGGCCTCCACGCATAAAAATATTTGTATACATTTTGTTTGTATTCATGTGTAAACCTACTTTGTTTCTGGCATTATCTAGAGTTTGCATTATTTTTTGTAATGCTGTTGATGACTCGGCGAAAAGTACAATATATCAGCGAATCTTAGGTGGTTTAATTATTTCCTTCCAGTTTGACTCCTGTGTTTGGCCAGTCTATATCCTTAAAAATACTTTCTAAGACGGCTATAAAAAGTTTAGGTGACAAGGTTTAGGTCGCCTTGTCTAACGCCTCTACCTTTTGTTATATATTCTCCTTTGCTTTCAAGCTTGATCCTACTTGTACTCTAAGAATAGACGTTCTTTATAATGTTAATATATGTTTTGTTTATTCCGCAAGAGGCCAGCGCTTTCCAGATTGAGTTATGTGTTATACTGTCAAATGCCTTAGAGTAGTCAATAAAGGCCACATAAAGAGGGTGATTATATTCTTTGTGCTTTTCAAGTAGTTGGTCCAATGTCCTATAGAATAGAATACCCCGAACGGAGTCCGGCTTGTTCGATTGGTTGATTGTTATCTATTTTTATTGCGATTCGGCTTAAAAGAATGGAAGAAAATAGTTTGTATATACTGGAGAGTAAACTTATCGGTCTGTAATTACCAATGTCTGCTGGGTTTCCTTTTTTTATAAAGGAGCACTATATTTGAATTGCATCATTGTTTGGGAGCTTTTTCGAATTTAAACACCATGTTAAACATGTTGAACAGTTGTACTAAATATGGGTATAAGGCAGGATATCCGATTTTTATTGCTTCATTATTTATGTTGTCTGGTCCGGGACTTTTTTCAGTTTATAATTTTTGAATGTGTATTAGTATAATTTTCCGTTATAGGCTCTATTGTGTCATGATCTGTAGCTTCTGTTTGAATTGGTTCTTCTGTGTTAGCGTCTTCAAGGGGTTTTTCGTACAAGTCTTTGTAAAATGCTGTCGCATGTTCCAAAACGTTATTTCTTGTTTTAGATTCTCTATGTCCTTTTTCAAGTTTCTGAATCCAATCTTTATGCCTGCGTAGTTGTTTGTTTGCACGTTTAGAGCATCCATATTTGTGTAAATTTTGCTCTATGATCTTCTGTCTATGGTTATTATAATCTTCTTTTATTGCTTTGTTGGTTGTTTTGAGTAGAAATTTTAGCACTTCTTTAATATCTTTAGATTTATTTTTATCAGTTCTGTATGTTTATTTATTAAGTTTATTTTTGCAATCTTTAAAACTCTGAAGGATTTCTTGGATTCTTCTTTTATATTTTTGTTTTTCAAACTAGCGGTTAGATCGTTTTCAAACAAACCTATTATGATATATTGCATAATAGGTTTGTATATTGTCAGTAAGTTGTAATGATTCATGGTCTAATGGAAATGCTACATTATTCAGTACTTCCACGTTTGTTATATTTTTTGGCTTGTTGGACATGATAAAGTCAATCTCATTTTTTATTTTTTGATTAAGATAATCCCAAATCCATTTACGGCTTTGCTTCTTTTTGAAATAGGTGTTCATGATACTTAGTTCGTATTCACAAGCATATTGGATGAGCCTTTCGCTTCGTTGATTTCTTTTTCCATATCCACAATACCCCATTATTAGATTTTCATGCTTTTTTGGCTGTCCTATTTGGGTATTAAAATCTCCTATAACAAAAACTGTTTTTCTTGAAGTTCGTGAGCTGTTTTCTGATCGTTATAAAATTTATTAATTTTGTCATCACTTGCGTCTTTGGTGGGAGCATAGGTTTGTATTATTGATATCGGATCATTTTCAAATTTAAGTTTCAAATAATAAGTTTAAGAAACGTTTGCAATAAATAATAGAAATCTTTCGAATTATAGTGAGTGGGAAAAATTAAAATATTTCAACTTAATTCGCAAATTACAAAAAAGTGTAAACAATAAAACAGTTCCGAAAATCAAAATATACAGATGCCATGGTAACCGTCACTGCTATGGCAACCAAAATGATGACCGTTTTCTATTGGTTGTGAAATAAAAAGGACACCATGCAAACAAATAGCTATTGGTCGCTATTAATATTTTTGTCATGGGTATAATGTCAAATATGAAGTTCGCCGTGACGCGTGTTTATTGATATTTTTATGGACTTTAATTTTGTTACTATTTTACCTTAATTTCCATAGCTTTAATGAACATTGTAAATAACGGAGGCAACCTAGCAAACCCCAACTCCAGTATACCCTCCACATCAGCTGACGTCTTAATACAATGTCACCTCTGCTCTCAGTCCCGTTTTTCTAAAGGTAAACGCGGTCTAGGAGTTCATTTGGGTAAAGTTCATAAGACCCACAATGCACATCCTCGTTCACAAAGTCCGTCTCCATCACCAACTTTCAACCAAAATTCCCTTTGGCACACTTTAGGTAAATTAAAAAATTCTATTCCGGTTCTCAAACGAATTCCCCGGAGAGCAAGGCCTTTAGTAGCTCAGCAGTTAGCTCAACATATTCGCCTAGCAGTCCAGGAGAATACAGTATCGGCCTGGGAGCGCCTGCTCACCTTTCCGTACAGAATTCTTCATATGCCAGAAGGCCACAATAAAAAAAAAACCTTAACAGATCAAATTCGTGTAAATTGCAACTACAATGTTTTCCCAAACACTGAAAAACAAACCCGCAATCGAAATAGGAGCTTCTTCCATTACGTGGAATCTAAGTTGTCGGAAGGCTACTTTTTACCAGCGATGTGGTGGCGCCAAATTCACCAGAAACTTTAGCAGCCCTTAAGAGCAAGCATCCGATGTCAACCAATAACCTTGCCTTCCCTGCCCCTCCCGATGATTCGCAAGCTCTGACTGTGACAGCTCGGGAGGTGGCCGCTGCTATTGGCTCCTTCCCCAGCGGTTCTGCTGGTGGCTTCGATGGCTTGTCTCCTCAACATCTAAAGGATCTGACGAGCGAAAGTGTCGGGGAGGCCGGTGGTACGCTGTTATTGGAGCTCGCAGAACTTTTAAATTTAATGCTCCGCGGAAATGTGGACGAGGCCATCATTGACGTTCTTTACGGGGCTAACCTAACCTAAAAAAGATGGCGGTATACGTCCAATTGCCGTGGGATGCACGTATAGGCGCATGGTAGCTAAAATATGCTGTAAATACACTTTCAATAAAGTTTCTAATCTGTTTCAGCCACTCCAACTAGGTTTCGGTTCAAGGGGGGGGGGGGGGGGGTCTGAGGCCGCCGTGCATGCCTTGACCACATATTTAGGAAGTGTTGAAGGCAAGGTTATTGTTAAGGTAGATATTAAAAATGCCTTCAATTCAGTTCACAGGGACACCTTGTTGAAGGAAGTAAAAAAAGAAATTCCTGAACTTTACAATTTTATTTGGCAATGTTATAGATACCCAACCAAATTATTATATAAAAATCACGTTTTAGATTCTGAAGTCGGATGCCAACAAGGTGACCCACTCGGACCAATCATTTTCAGCCTCGCTATTCACCCCATAATTCGTCAACTAAATTCAGAATTTAACGTGTGGTATTTGGATGATGGAACCCTAGGAGGTGACGTAGATACCGTTCTAAACGACCTTATTTTGCTTAAACAGGAATTGAAATGTATTGGGCTAGAATTAAACTCGTCTAAATGTGAGATTTTTATTTCAGACCCTACTGATAAATTATCCATTCACCAGAAATTTAAAATAGTAACCAAATATAAAATTGTTGGAAAAAGATACTTTGCGTCTCCTAGGGTCACCTGTCCTAGACGATGCTTTTCCATTATTTGTAGATGAAAAAATTCAACATTACAACGACATCTCAGAGACATTTTCGAAAATTAACATACATTCCGCTTTCACAATCTTTAGATATTGCTTTTTTGTCCCAAAATTTACGCATATCCTGCGATCCTGTCACATGTGGAAACATCAGACACTCCTAGAAAGTATTGATTCCATATTAAAAACTTCCATTTCAAAAATTCTAAATCTAGACCTGGATAACCGGGCTTGGCTCCAAGCTACTTTACCTGTACGTTTGGGTGGGCTCGGTATCCGCAAAATTTCTAGTGTAAGCCTTCCAGCTTTCTTGTCTTCGGTCCACAGTACTGAAGAATTGACTCGGAAAATTCTTAATCCTACACGGGTCAGTTCAGAAGTGATGTGCCTCACTGATGCCTTGAATGCTTGGAGGGCTACCTGTCCGAGTTCAGATTTACCCACCAACCCTGCCTTTCAGAGACAATGGGACCAGCCGCTCTGCAACCTTGAACGCAATGGTCTCCTCAACACATTCACAAATTCAGCAGAGCGCGCTCGCTTATTGGCTCTGGGTGAGTGGGAATCGGGGCTCTGGTTGCAGGCATTACCTTCACCCAACTTAGGTACTTTATTGGACGACTGCACGTTTAGGGTCGCAACTTGCCTTCGTTTGGGTGTCCGTTTTGTGGCTCCGCATCAGTGTCGTTGTGGCGAAGCCGTCGATCGTCTTGGATACCATGGTCTTTCGTGTAGTAGGAGCGCTGGTAGAATTTTGCGGCACGCTAGTATTAATGACATTGTTCGTAGAGCCCTTTCCATCGCCGGCGTACCTGCCATACTGGAACCAGATGGCTTGGCACGTGACGATGGAAAGCGACCAGACGGTATGTCATTGCTGCCATGGAAGATGGGAAGGCATCTGGTGTGGGACGCAACTTGCGTGGATACCCTGGCACCATCCCACCTTCCTCAAACCTCGAATTCTGCGGGCGCTGCTGCTACATCTGCAGAGAACCTCAAGCGGCGTAAGTACTCCCGCCTAATCGGCAGTTACGTTTTTGAGCCATTTGGGGTTGAAACACTAGGACCATGGGGTCCAGGTGCTCGTTCACTCTTCAAGAGCATCTCTAAAAAATTGATCGACGCCACACGTGACCAGAGGGCTGGTCTATTTTTTGCACAGAGAATAAGTATTGCCATACAACGTGGCAATGCTGCCAGCCTTCTGGGCACGATACCCTTTGATGCCGATGCGGAGCGCTTAATGGATTGCCTTTAGTTAGTTTATTTTAATTTAGTTTATAGCATTATAGTTAAAATTTCTTATTAAATAAATTTCTAGATTATTGAGTAGAAAATTATAATTAAATGCGCATAAATTTCATAATAGTTTCAAATCAGCTACTCTTTCAGATATTCCGACGTGGTACACGATATTTTGTTTGTGAATTTTCTTGATTATGAACTTTATTTCTCCTGTATAACAAAGTATATAGTCTTGGTGTTCTTCGATGTTGCAACCTAGCCTTTTTATTTCGCAGATCCCAATTATGTCGTACTTGATCTTTTTAATGGCATGAGTCAGGTCTAGTAGTGGTTCTATCAATGATAACGACCTTACATTATAGATGCAAATTATTAGCTGATGGTTTCTGTTTGATGGTAGATGAATGTAGGAGTCGTAGTCTCCAACGTCTTCTATTGTTGGGTTATATGTTGCCTTACGCACAGATTTTTTATTTTTGTAGAGTGTTTTGAAAAATTCAAGTCTTTTGGGTGTTTTGCCTGCATTGCGTGGAGGGTGATAGTCTTCTTCTTTGCCCACGGTGACTAACCGGCTTGGGGTGACTTTAGATTTTGTTCGATGGTTGTCATATTTTATTTTTGATGCTTGATTCGGTTTCCTAGTGTCGTAGCCTATTGTCAGTTTTTTGGTAGATCGGTTAAGGAGTGAGATTTTTCGCGTATGATATATTTGTTTATATTCGATCTAATTTTTAGAAGATGTAGTTTGTTTGGGAGAGCCAGTTTGATCTATTTTGCTTTTAGGTTTAGTATCTTCTTAATTGGGTTCCTTGACACCTAACTTATCTCCTTTTAGGTATGCTATATTTCCTATATCTCTTCCTTCTTTTAGTTTTGGTATAAGTTCTCTTCGCGTTTCAAGCATTTCTTTAGAAAAGTCTTCTTTAAAGTAGATGCCAGAATCTGCTTTTATTTTATTTTTAAGAATTTCATTTCTTTTCCACGCTGATGTCAAGCTGACAAGGATAGGGCGTCTTGTCTTATCTTTAACACATATAATGCCGTACTAACGAATGAACTAACCTTTTTTTTTGTAAAATACGTTCGTGGAATGTGAAGAATGTCTTATTTCACTATTTTTGTCACATTTAACATATTATAATAGTAAAAAAAAAAAAAAATCCTCCTAATCTTTTAGCACTGTTTATCTCATATGCTTGTATTTCTATCTCATATGATTGTATTTTATACTATAACGGAAGTAGGTATAATTATAATTTATTCAAGTTTAGGGGTGTCAGGCAGGGGGTAGCAACTGTAACTGTACATAAGTGTCCGGCAATGGATGACAAGATGTCTAAAGTTAAGTAAAGTATAAAGCTCAATTTTTTATATTTTCTTCGGGATGACTTTTATAACACAAACTCCATATTTGCTGGTTGTCCTTACTGTATAGGGGAAATGTACATAAAAACCTTCAGCTTTAATAAAATAATGAAGGTTTGGCTGTCGTGAGCTCTTGGGTTATATAGACTTATCATAATAATATTAATCACGACACATTGTCCCATACTAGTGTCTACATTGCACCTGTGCGAAGCCGGGACAGGTCCCTAGTAATTTATATCGTTTATCGCGTATATTATTCATTTGCGACCACCTCATAAATAATTATCATATATGTATATATTAGTTTATGCAAAAGTAAGTCTTCACACAACACTACGATGCTAAACCCGCGACCCTAAATGCGATTGCGCATCATACTTACCGCACTTTTCTAACAGAATTTTTATTTTATTTTTCTTTTACAGGATTTTCGTACATGAAGTGAAGATGCCAATCCCATCGTACCTTATACTAAGCTGACTGTAAACAAACAATATACAAAGCCAATGACTAACTAACCCGCCGTAAGTAAACGGGTCAAATAATTTAAAAGAAATATAGCATTCTAGCTAGAACCGAGTACGGTTCAGTTAAAATGCTATGAAATACACTAACATCTCTTATGTTAGTGTATTTCATAGCATATTTTTAAATTTATATCAAACTTTGTTATCATCTCATCTCTAGTCTAAAAATAACACTTTTTGGACTGGGATTGGAACTCAGTACTTCGTTATCCGCGGTTGTACAGACGCCAGCACATCAAACTACCCCAATCTGTACAATTTCCCCAATTGAAAGTGAACCTTATGCTGATTTGATAATTTGAAAATGTATAAAAGTAATTTGACTGATTGGGGTAGCTGGATGTGCTGGCGTCTGTACATGCTACCATTTACACACAGAATTTTATAAAGGGTTGTAATAAATAACAAATTTTAGTCTAACAAACTTTAATCAACAAAGAGTTTGTCGAATTTCTCTTTTCTTTGATCATTATGCTTTTTAAACATTGCTTTACATTTACCATCATTCAACTTAATCAGATCCACCATTAAATCGATGTTCAACCAAAGAGACAACTGTCTCTGATTAACATGTAACAAATGATGGGTTCTAAAGTAATATTGGACATTTTGTCTACTCCACAGGCAATTCCGAAAAGCCTTATCAGAAACTTTGCCAAAAGTCTTACAAAGCCGGTCAGTTCTGGACATTAAAAAGCCCATTTTGTACAATGCAGATTTCCTATGCTTTTCTCTGTACTCTTGCATAGTGATCATTTTGTTCCTGGTTTGATATATAGCTTGTTTCATTAGTTCTAAGAGTCGTTGTCTCATGTAGAATCTGTCACTGTGGCTATCTTGGTGTCCCGTTTGTGACCAGCCTTCAGGAGGCATGAAGACGCGTCGATGAAGTAAATCGTCCATCGAGAATGGTTTAGTGTTATTTGATAATGTTGAGTTTGACGATTTTGCGATTTCAGGAAATGTGTTTGGTCCTATGATGTCCACAATGGGTAATGCCATCAGCTCGTCATTGATCCTGTCAAGGTTTATAAACATAAGTTCCTGTTGCTCTTTTGTTGTTATGTTGGCGCGTTGATATTTATTTTTCTTGTCTATCTTTTCCCAGATTGTTCTCGGCTCAAATTTCTTCAAAAATCCTTTAAAATCAAAATTTATGTCCGCAAATGTATTATTGGATAGGGCCTTTTGATGATTTGTTAAGGTTGTAGAATTTGCGCAGCATACAAATGACAACATTAACACTAAATCTGGAAAATAGTGGCATTTAAAATATAAATATAATAAAAACCTTACGTAAATTTTAATTTTGTAGCAACTTCCATACTCCTGGCTGATAATAAGAAATGTTATTTTCAGAAAAGTCCCAAATTCACTTTTAGGCCTGACCCGGGATTTCAACCCAGGTACTCAGTATCTGTGGGTCAACATGATAAAGCTAGATTAACGAGGTATAGTTTTATAATGAATCAGTAAACATAAATCAATCAACTTGCCTAGTGAAGCTCTTTTTGTAACCACTTGTGCAAAAAAACTCACATATTAGAGGTATATTGTTTGAAATCATAGTACTGTTGTTTTCACACTTAAGCAAAGTTGAAATACACAGAGGTGTTTTTTTATATACAAGAGTATATCTACAGGTTGATTTTGTCATAAATTTGTAGTATTTCTAAGTTTCCTACCTCATTGTGCATGAATAATTTAATAATGCTGTTTAAATAATTAGTAATTAATAGAAACGCATTAAACTGGTTTTATCGCTATTATATTACTTACTTATCGTATGGGCAGTGGTGACCATAGTGTCAGAGTTGTTCAAGCCAAAAAAAAAAGTAAAAAGAGGTACAAAGTTTGTGCTTCGCATATTAATATTATAATAACAAGCTTTCACGTGAAGTTCCAAACAATAAGATTAAATAGTCATAATACAAGCTATCTAAATATCATTACTATTATTATTCGTAGTATAACCTGTAACTTTGACGCATTATCAATTCTTCTCGAAAGAATTTGTTTTCAATGCGACATTCTTATACTGACCGAATGCTGGTTGAGTAAATTGCCAGTTATACCTGAAATACCTGGTTACATTGCTCATACTTCTGAGTACCGTAACCAAAACGATGGGATTACTGTTTATGTTAAAGCTGAGATCAAACACAGCCTTACTAATCCCTTATTAACAGACGCTAACTGCCTTATTTTAAAACATGACAATGAGTATGCTATCGTCGCGGTTTATCGATCACCGTCAAATAAAAATATTGATGATTTCTGTGACAGTCTTGATCTCTGTCTCACATCATTAAGCTCGGTTAAATCAGTAGCCCTAATAGGCGACATTAACATTAATATTTCTCCGAGTAGTAATGACCGTAATAGCAGTAAATACCTAGAATTAATGGTATATCATGGTTTGCTACCAGCACATCTCCTCCCCACTCGCCACGAGAGTTGCCTTGACCATGTTATGCTTCGATCGGATAGACTTGCTGAAACGTTCATATTGGACTCCTATATAACCGACCATGCCCCTATGGTATTTTGTTTAAACTGTAAAATAAAAAGACATCCTTGCTCAACCAGTTTTCGCAGGATTGATTACCAATCTCTCGTTCCAATGTTATTGGATTCTGACTTTAGTTCAGTCTTTGTAGCTACTGACGCTAGTATTGCTGCTAGCGAACTAACTAGAATCATAACAGAATCTATCTCTACTTGCTCCAAACTAGTTACAGTTCCCTCCCGTAAGCGTACCATCAAACCATGGTTAACCCCGGGATTATTACGATGTATAAGACACAGGGACAACCTCCATATGAAAGCAAGGAGTAACGCACAAAATGCGATATTACAAGTCACCCATACTAGATACCGCAACTTTTGTAATAACCTTTTAAAAAAAATTAAAGCTGATTATGAGAAATCAGAATTTACTAAAAATAAAAGAAACCCTAAGGGCATGTGGACTACTGTGAATCAAATAACAAGTTTCAAAAAACCGTCACCTCAGCCTTTATCACTGCTCAACTTAAAGAAGGAACCATATGAGTCGTTAAACGCAGTCAACGATTACTTCGCAGGAATAGGAGTTTCTTTAGCAAATTCAATCTTAAACAGACATGCTCTCAGTCCTCTCAGTTACAGAGATGACAATTCCCAGTCCCCAAGAGACTCCATGGTATTATTTGATGCAGATTTTAGAGAAATAGAGTCAATTATCTTAAACTTAAAAAACGAATCTGCCACTGGCATCGACGACATACCAACATTAGTTATTAAGACCGCAAGAAACAGTTTGATACCTCCTCTCACACATATGTGCAACTTGTGCTTTTCTACCGGTGTTTTCCCTGATATTTTAAAAAGGGCTCTAGTTCATCCCATCTATAAGAATGGTGATAAAAATTCTCTTCATAATTACAGACCGATATCAGTGCTAACTATTATATCTAAGATCCTTGAAAAGCTACTTAATTACAAAATTTCTACGACAACACAACATTATTGCGAAAAACCAATACGGCTTCATTAAAGGCAAATCAACAGAGGATGCAACTTTGGAATTAACGGAACTGATTGCTAAGGGCTTGGATTACTCTTCAAATGTAATAGGAGTGTTCCTAGATATGTCCAAAGCATTCGATACCGTTTCTGTTCCTCTGCTGCTTCGCAAGTTAGAATCAATAGGCATACGTGGACTTGTACTCGACATCTTCCGATCATACCTCTCAAACCGAACTCAGTGTGTTAAGATTGGCGCCCACACCAGCTCAGGAAAATCCCTCTCCTTTGGTGTACCACAAGGTAGCGTTCTGGGTCCCACTCTCTTTCTCGTGTACATCAATACCTTATGTACGGAAACGTTACCGAACTGTAATATTATCACCTATGCAGATGACACAGCTTTGATTGTCACTGGAAGAGATTGGGAAGAAACCCACCGCTACGCTGAACACGCACTGGGAGAGGTAATGTCATGGCTAAATGTTAACCTCTTAACACTAAATGTAAATAAAACTAAATACGTAACTTTTTCTAACCGTAATAAAACTCAACCCCCGGTAGATTTCCATATTAAAGCCCACACGTGTAATACACAAATCGACTGCAGCTGTCCCAAACTAATGCGCGCTTCTTCTGTAAAATATCTCGGTCTTGTTATTGATAGTTCTTTAAGCTGGTCTGCACATATAAGTGACGTCACAAATCGTATAAGAAAATTGATACCAGTTTTTAGAAAACTTCGAAGCTCTGCAGATCGCGAAACTCTACTTTGTGTTTATTACGCTCTGGCTCAAAGTCTGCTACAATACTGTATTGTTGCATGGGGTGGAATTAACAAAACTACCTTGCTTCCCCTAGAACGTGCTCAAAGAGGAATCTTAAAAGTGATGCTTGGGAAGCCGCGTAGATACAACACCGATCTCCTATATAGAGAATGCTCTGTATTATTATTATTATTATTATTATGCTCAGTGTGTCCTCACAGAACGACACTCGCCCGATGCCAATATTATGTTATAAGTAACCATTTATATAACGAAGCAAACAGAGTAAATAATATTTACTCTCTACCTTTACATAAATGCAAGGAGACAATACGTAAATGGCTACTTAAATTAAATTATGCTGAAACAGAGGTCTTTTTCAATGTTGTTTCATGATTTACAACATACACAAAGCACAGCAATACATACACACGAGTTTTGCGCATAGTGCACACACACACAAACACACACATACACAAACACATACAATCACACACTCGTACAAACACATACTCACACAAACACACACTCACTCACACACACTCACACACACATACATTGTGGTAATAATTTTATCAGTTAAATATTTAGTACTTAACTATATTATTCTTTATTTTTTTCTTTCGTTTAATTCTTTCACATTAACTAATGTACTTGTTTATGATGTTGTGTAATCATGTCTAATAAATGATTAACATTGTAAAATGCAGGGTGGAAGACGCTGGCGGCTGTAACACAGTTTACACTAGTACAGCCGTCAACGACAACCTCTTATTAAGTATGTAAAACTTCATTTCTTAGATTCATGTTTATATATACATAAGAGAAACTGTAAACCTTAAGTGAATTTAATAAATTATTATTATTATTATTATCCATCTTTTTCTCATCTACATAAATGATATTTGTTCAACTTCACTCATAAAGGGCAGAGTAATTTCGTATGCAGACGACACTGCTCTTGTTTTTACTGGTGATTCCTGGAGTGAGACCTACGATGTCGCCCAAAAAGGCTTAAACATTGTGACAGCCCTTTTAAGGAATACCCTCTTATCTCTTAATGTGACTAAAACAAAATTTATTTGCTTTTCTATCCGTAATACTGACTCACAAAATAATTTTGCTTTGACCGCGCATTCGTGTAATGACTCCTTAGGTCCGTGCTCATGGCGTGCTAGGTCGGAAAACCTCCTCGCGAGCCCAAGACTACTGGTACCATTCGAATATTCATATTCGGTGGGAACAGAAGTTTATGGGACGGTGCACGCCGGGCGCAGGTAGTAATCGTTTCTCGTAATGGGATTAGTCCCACGTGAAAGGGTTGCTAATATTCCGACACAGGGGGGGGGGGGGGGGAATCTGCCAAGATTCTGTGGTCGTATCTTGGCGGACCTTCCATACATCATCCATGTATGGTCGGAATTCCGCAACGACCACCCGCGTGTTTGTGCCGTGCGCGGGGACCCGTACGGGGGGATGAAGGAGTCCTGGAGGTTGAGTTGGTGAGGGGTCGGGCAGTAGTTATCCCTCACCCACAACACGCCTCTTTGGTCCGGATTTCTCCTTACACGGGCGGTCGGGGTCTAGCCGGGCCCCGATCAATCGGCTGTGACGTCCGGTCAGACGGCCGTCAAGGCTAGCCATGGGTAGGCGTATCTGCAGGTGGCGTCTGGGCTGGCGCCGTGTGTCGGTCTGCAGACGAAGGCGCGCGCCGTGCTGGACGTTGGGCTGTCCAGTATCGGTTCGCGTTGGAGGTCTCGCAGATTGGCATAATCCCATGGCTATACCGCCCAATATCCCTGGTGCTTGTAAAGCATCCCCTTTGAGGGCTCGGTGGAGGGTGGGGAATTGGGTTGGTGAACGCCAAGCACGATTTTGTAATGGATTGCAATAGCAAAAAAAATAATGCCCAACCTGTTGTCAAGGTCAAGGCCTTGACAAATGAGGAGCTAGCGGGTGTGCCAGCTTTGGTACACACCATAGCAGATGAAGAAAAGGCAGCGAAGGCTGCAAATAAGAAGAAGGCCGCTAGGAAGGTCAGGGAGACCTTTTCCCGCCCGGCCATCCACCTGGACCATCAAGGGATCAAACCGCGGGCACGGAGAGCGATAGCTCTCTTAGGTCCGCGGTTTCCATGGAGTCGGTATCCAGCCGAGATAGCCGCGCGGAGACTCCTGGCTCGAAACGGCCGAGACGCGCCGTACAGGATGGGCGCCAGGTCAAGGCCGCAAAACGTTGTAAGGATGCGGATATGCTGGAGCTAGAGAACCAGCAGCTACGCTCCCAGTTGGCATCCTTAGAGGCGCGGGTGGCCGCCATGTCAGCGGAGATGGCGGAGCTTCGTAATAGAGGTATCGGGGCTTATCCGCCATTGCCGTCGCCATCCCGGCGGCCACCACCTGCTCCGCGGTCGCCACCGTCGTTGAGACCGTCTCCGCCGCCGGCACCGGTTGTCCGCGCTCCATCGTTGCCGCAACCGGCCCCGATAACTTGGAGGAGCAATTTAGATGCTCCTCCTGCTGTACCTGCTCGGGAAGACCACGTCTCGCCTGAAGACAGATTTGCGGCGATTCTGGACCGCAAAATGCGAGAAATGGGGCGCATCTGGGACCAACGTTTGGTTCAGATGCGCCAGGAGCTCATGGCGGAGATCTTCCCGGGCAGGGCCATCCGCCCGCCGCTCGCTGGGAGTGCAGCGCCGCGCCCAGTGCCACCCGCCGCGAAGCGGGGTGGCCGGCAACGGAGACGGGCTGCCGCCGCAGAGGCCGCTGCGGCTCGGGCTGCAGCAAAGCTGGCGCCGACTGCGCCTCCACCGCCAGCCGAAGGCACCTGGGCGCAAGTAGTGGGGCGAAAGGCTAGGGCAAAGGCTGCCCGCCTTAATCAGCCACCGCCACCTCCACCTCCAAAGAGGCCTATCGCACTGCCGCGACCTCCACCGTCCGCGGCAGTGACGATTAACCTGCCGTCGACCTCGACCACTACCATGGCTGAGGTCATGAAGATGGCAAGGACCAAGGTCCAATTGCAGGACCTTGGCCTGGAGGCTGGCCTTCGCCCCAAGAGGGCTTTGACCGGGGGTCTTATTTTGAGGATCCCTGGTCCAGAGGGGTCCGCGAAGGCGGAGGCCCTCACTACTCGGCTAAGAGAAGCCTTAGCCGAGACGGATGCGGTGGTGGAACACCCTGTCGCAATGGGAGAGTTCCGGGTGATGGACCTGGACGACTCCGCCGACCCCACCGAAGTGGCAGAAACTTTAGCCACGGCAGGGGGATGTGCCGTCGCCGACGAGAAAGTCGGCGAAATTCGGTTCTCCCCGTCGGGCTTAAGTTCGGCGTGGGTTCGGTGCCCACTAGTGGCCGCCCGCAAATTAGCGGTAATCGGCCGGGTACTAGTGGGCTGGATGTCGGTCCGGGTGGTGGCGCTTCCACCCAGAGCTCTCCAGTGTTACCGCTGCCTAGAGAAGGGGCATGTCAGAGCTCGGTGCACAGGGTGCGACCGGAGCGCGTCGTGCTTCATCTGTGGCCAACAAGGCCACAAAGCGAAGGAATGCACGGCGCGCGCCCCTACTTGCGTGGTGTGTGCCGACCTTAGCAGGCCGGCAAACCATCGACTGGGCAGCGGTAGGTGTACGCCACCAAAGAGGAAGGGAGTGGGACGTCCTGCCACGTCCGTTCCTACATCGTCGCGGTCCAACGATCCGGGCTCTGGCCCCGGTGGGGTGTCTATGGAGGTCTAAACATTCTTTCCCCCCCAACTTATTTTGCAGGGCAACTTGAACCACTGCATCGCTGCGCAAGCTCTTCTTGCGCAGACGATTGCAGAGCGTTCGGTTGCCCTAGCGATAGTGGCGGAGCCTCACTCCGTTCTCGACCACCCTCGTTGGTTCGGGGCGGATGGGGGCCTCGTCGCCATTTATTGGGCAGGGGGTGAACGTGACCCCCATTGCACACTCCTGGCCAAAGGGCCCGGATTCGTCGTCGTGGAGTGGGGACCAGCAGTCGTGGTGGGCTGCTACAACTCCCCGAATTGCGGCCTCGCAAATTTTGAGGCGTACCTGGACGGGCTAACGAGCCATATTAGCTCTTACCAGTCCCGTCCGGTACTCGTCCTGGGCGATTTTAACGCTCACTCTAGTGTGTGGGGCGATACCCGGGACGACGTTCGAGGGGAGTCACTGCTGGAATGGGCCGCCGGACTGGACCTCCGTCTTTTAAATCGGGGTTCAGTCAGCACCTGTGTGCGGTGGCAGGGGGAGTCGATCGTCGACTTGACGTGGGCGACTCCCTCGGCCATGCACCTGGTCTCGGGGTGGAGAGTTGCGGAGGAAATTGCCACGCTGTCGGACCACCGACACAGCGTGCCCATCCGTCCGCCCCGAGGCGGCCCTGACCGCAGTAGTGTTGTCCCACCGCGGCGTTGGTGCCTACGCCGCTTGGACCGCGACATGCTGACGGCTGCCGCCGTCGCCATCGCCTGGGGGGCGAGTGAGGGTGGAGAGAGGATCCCGTCCGATCGCAATTCGCAAGCGGACTGGTTCCGGGGCATCATGTCTCGCATCTGCGACACGTCGATGCCCCGGATCCGTCCGGGTGACAGACGAGGCTCGCAGTATTGGTGGTCGGCCGAAATTGCGCGACTTCGCTCGGAGTATGTCGCAGCGCGTCGCCGACACCAGCGGGCCCATCGGAGGAGGCGAGCCAATGCCGAAGAGGCTGCCGGAGTGCACAGGGCGTATCAAGTCGCCGTCAAGGCGCTATCCGTTGCGATAGCGGAAGCCAAAGCTCGGTCCTGGAACGAACTCATCGAGGGACTGGATAGGGACCCATGGGGGCGCCCGTACAAAATGGTACTGGGCAAGCTCAGACCGTGGGTCCCTCCGTTGACGAGTACCCTGGACCCGGATTTCCTGAGGAGGGTGGTGGACACCCTCTTCCCTAGGGTCCAGGACAGTCCCTCGGACCCCCCGTCACCGTCGTACCATGATTGGGACGACCAGTTGGAGGTGACGGAGGGGGAGTTGGACCGAGCAGTACGGCGACTTGCAGCCCGAAATACCGCCCCTGGCCCGGATGGGATACCGGGCAGGGCATGGGTTTGCGCCCTGGCAGTCCTGGGGGACCGGTTAAGGCAACTATTCACCAGCTGCCTCCGTAGTGCCGTGTTCCCCACCTGCTGGAAAGAGGCAAGGCTAGTGCTTCTGCAGAAGCCGGGCAGGACCGCCGATTCTCCCTCGGCGTTCCGACCAATCTGCTTGCTGGACGATGCGGTCCTGCGGATAAGCCTCCCTCCCGGGGTGAGCGTCGTCTGCTATGCGGACGACACGCTCGTCATGGCCCGGGAGGTAAGTTTCCAGCGGGCGGTACGGCTCGCCGAACTCGGTGTCGCATGTGTCGTCGCGGCCATAATGAGACTGGGCCTTCGGGTAGCGCCTCACAAGACCGAGGCGCTATGGTTCCACGGCTTACGCTGTAGGGAGGAACCACCCAGTATGTCGATGCGTGTAGGTGACGCAGAGGTCAGGGTGGGGCGGTACATGAAGTACCTGGGCCTCACCCTAGACAGCCGATGGGGCTTCGAGGAGCATTTCGAGCGTCTGGCCCCCCGAGTGCGGCGGGTAACCGGTGCGTTACACCGGCTTTTGCCGAACCTCGGGGGTCCCAGGGAAGAAGTTCGCCGCCTCTACGGAGGTGTCGTGCGATCCATGGTCCTTTATGGGGCGCCCGTCTGGTCTGAACGCCTGACGGGCGCCTCCCACTGCAGAGCTATTATGAACAGCCTGCAGCGTGTGGTGGCCATACGGATCGCACGAGGATACCGGACGGTATCCTTTGAGGCGGCGACACTCCTGGCGCGCCTCCCGCCGTTTGATCTCCTGGCGGCAGTCGACGCGACGGTTTACACCGAGATCCGCGTCCGCCGGGAGAGCGGTGAGGCGCCAGAGCAGACGCTCATTGCCTATAGGCGGGATGCACACCGGCGCGTACTAACACAGTGGCGCGCACGGCTGGAGTTGCGCCTGAACGCGCGCCAACGTGCCGTCGGTGCTATCCTGCCTCACCTCGAGGCCTGGGTGGGAAGGAGGGGCGGTTACGTCACCTACAGACTGACTCAGATACTCACCGGACACGGGTGTTTCGGTGAGTATCTGTGCCGGATCGGCCGAGAAGCGACGACACATTGTCACCATTGCGGGAGCGACCTGGACTCTGCCCAGCATACGCTGGAGCAGTGCCCGGCCTGGGAGGCCGAGAGACGAGTTCTGGTCGCTGAGATCGGACGGGATCTTTCGTCGCCAGCAGTCGTGTATGCGATGCTGGCTGGTGACTCCACCAAATGGGACGCCGTGGTCTCCTTCTGTGAGGCAGTTTTGCTGCAGAAGGAGGCCGCCGAACGGGATCGGGAACGAGCCGATCCCGCTCGTAGGCGGAAGAGACGTCGGGGTGGCGGCGGCAGCCGTTAGCCCAACTCCCCTCGGGGCCGCGGCGGCAGTGTGAGAAGTGTCCTCTACTGCCGCCACGTACAAGCGGCTCCGGGATGACAGCGATCTGTTTGTGGCGCAGTCGCTGTGCCGTACTGGCAGGAGTCGGCAATAGGGGAGGGCAATCCAAAGGAGCCCTCCCAGGGTACGTGTTCCGACCATCTGGGACATGGCGCAAAGGGATACCGGAGCAGCATACCCGCGTTCCCGGGACTCCCCCATCAGGCGCCAAGAGAAGTCCACGGCAGGTAGGTTTAGTCGGTGCAAGTCCGACATACCCACCCGCAGACACTTTTTGCGGGTGGCATGCGAAGGCATTCCCCCTGCCTTAACAAAAAAAAAAAGGTCCGTGCTCATGTCCCCCATTGGAAAAGAACCTTAAACATAAAGTACCTGGGCATTGAAATTGACTCCAACTTAACCTTCAAACCCCATATTACAGCCCTCAGTAACAAGATCCGTAGGTTGTTAGTTATCTTTAAAAAACTTCGACACGTCCTCGGCCCTAAATTACTAAAATCTACATATTTAGCATTATGTCAATCTATTTGCACCTACGGCATTCTCATATGGGGTGGTTCGCCGAAAACAACAATAAAACCAGTAGAAATTGCACAAAGAGCGTTACTAAAAGTATCACACTTTAAACCTTTCTTATACCCGACGAAATTATTATACCAAAATTGTGAAGTTTTAACCATCAGGCAACTCTTTATCTTAAACATAACACTTAGACAACATGCCGAACTAAACTTTGACCCTTCTTTATTAACCAAACGTATATCTTATAATATTTGCAAACAACTTCGTAACTGTCACACATCGTTTTCACAAAGATTCTATGGTTTTCTAGGCCCTTATGTATATAATATAGCAAACAAACTTTTATGTATCTACCCAGAAATAAAAATCCGAGTTAAATCTAAATTAATTAAATGGCTACTTACTCTATCATACGATGACACAGAAAATCTAATTACTTGTACCCTTTAAATAATTATAACTTTATAACATATGAAAATCTTAATAAGTTTTTAGTTAATACATCGATTTTCAAACCATCCACATTACATTTCCATATACACGTTTTCGCATCCCACACACTTACACGTTCATAAATACACCCCACAAAGAATCCGGAGAGCCTGGAGTTCTGTTTCTTTCTTTCTTAGAGTCTGAACTAGGTTTCGACCTAGTTCAGACTCGAGACTTTCACAAGGATTATCCATTACTGTAAAATTATTCAATATTTACAAATAGCTGTACTTGTTGTTCCTTGTGAAAAGTAAATAAATCATTTTTATTATTATTATTATCATTTATTATAAAAAAAAATTATAAATGTTATAACAATCCGTGTACCTAAATACCTACATATATGTTACTAGAAATAATTATGTATACTTAACTATATGACGACAAACATGTTCGGACTATTTACAAGCGCTTTTTTAAAGTTTACGTGAATTTAAGGTTTCGACCTAGTTCAGACTCCAGACTTTCACAAGGATTATCCATTACTGTAAAATTATTCAATATTTACAAATAGCTGTACTTGTTGTTCCTTGTGAAAAGTAAATAAATCATTTTTATTATTATTTATTATAAAATAAATTTTATAAATGTTATAACAATCCGTGTACCTAAATACCTACATATATGTTACTAGAAATAATTATGTATACTTAACTATATGACGACAAACATGTTCGGACTATTTACAAGCGCTTTTTTAAAGTTTACGTGAATAAAAACCTTTTTTATTTTATTTTATTTAGTATCTTCATTGTATGTGTATATAAGATCTATATATAATCACTATATCTGTGATTATATATACAAATTACTTTTATAATTATAATAATAATAATAAATAAATTTATTTCTCTCACAAAGATCAAGTACAAGGTGGTAATACATTTTATGTCACTTAAGAATAAGTAACTAGCTTTGTGAGAGCTGGTGCCTATTGTAGGTTTAGAAGAAAACCTGTACTACAGGTCACCAGTGCCCACTCCCCAGTTTATTCCTAGTGAAATTAAACTATATTTTAAGCTAAACGGTACATGACGTGAGACGGTATTTAAACAGATTAACAGATGAATACTTAAAACTAATAGAAAAAGAACATATTATAAAAAAAAAAACTATATAAAAAGTAGGTAGAGAGTTTGTAGATGTGGTAGTGGGTGTCTGTTTGTGTGAGTGTGTGTGAGTGATAAGTACTTGTTATGTAGGAAATAAGCGTATCTAGTAATATTAATAAGTTGGTCTTAGGTGTTAGGCTTTATTTTTAAAAGAAAGCAGTACGCAACCATCAAATTTGAAAAATAATTTACATGAGAGCAAGGTAGGTGTTTGTATATTATATTAATTATGATAACAAAAATAACAAATAGGAGATAACAATATGAATTGGCTATTAAATAATTTGTCTCAACAGGCTTTCTGTTCTGTCATAATCTAGACTTTTCTGAAAGCTAGCTACCTTTTGTTTACAGCGGATTTTATTTAATGGATAAAGGTCAAGTCTATTATTTAATTTGTTATACAGATGGCACCTAGAAAATGGAAAAATCTTTGGGAAAAACTTGTATTGCATTTTGAGGTTTGGCATACGGAACCCTTACGTCTTTTATCCTTTAGTAAGTTAGGATTATATTCCAATTGAAGATGTTTTTTAAGAATAGTGTGGAGTATAAACGTCTGCCTGACCGATAGGACGTCCCATTTTTTATATAACTCAACGGTTGGAAATCTAAAAGGAAGGCTGGCAGCAACTTTGAGTATAACACGTTGAGCTCTTTCAGCCTCAATTAAATGGATTTTCGCCGCTCCCCCCCAGGAGGTGATACAATAATCTATCAGTGATTGACATAACGCGTAATATACCATTTTTATGACCCGATTGTCAGCCACGTGTTTGAGAGCCTTGAAAATGTATATCATTTTTCGCAACCTCGGGACTAATATGTCAATATGGGGTTTGAAACTAAGATTTAGGTCAATAATAACTCCCAGGTATTTGATGGTGTCGGTTCTTTTAATCACGGGACAGGAGCATGTGCTATGTTTTAGGGCGCAGGTGTGTGCAATAATGGAATAAGAAGGTGGTGGAAGTAAATTAGATTTTAGTGCGAATGGTATGTATTTGGTTTTGTCTATATTGAGGGTCAGCACATTATTATTTAGCCAGTGAGCGACTTTCTCAAATCCTTCCTGGGCGGCTGCATAAACCTCTTCCCAGGAGTTGCCGGTGAAAAAGAGGGCAGTATCATCAGCGAAAGTGAAGATATGGCCCCCAGTCAATCTGAGCTGACAGAGATCGTTAATGTAGGTCAAGAATAGAGTTGGCCCAAGTATGCTACCCTGGGGCACACCGTACTTAAGAGGGAGTTCGTCACTAATCCAATGATTGATTTTAACTCGCTGGTACCTGTCAGTTAGAAAACTTTTAAATAGTTGGAGGGGGACACCACGAACGCCCATTTTTTCTAATTTTGATAAAAGGTGGGGAATGGAAACTGTGTCAAAGGCCTTGGCAAGATCAAGAAAGACAGTAAGGCATTTTTGTTTGTGATCAAGTGAGGTGACTATACGATCAACTAGCTCACTTACTGCCTCGTTTGTTGACTTGCCTTGACGAAAACCGAATTGAAAAGGTGAGAGAAGGTTATTGGTTTCTAAATAACTTATTAGCCTTTGATTCATGAGTCGCTCTAGGATTTTTGAAAGTGTCGGCAAGATCGAAATCGGTCTGAAATTATTGACACAGTCTTTATCACCCCCCTTATATATTGGTTTAACAATAGCCAATTTAAAAGCTGAAGGAAATTCACCCGTTGCAATCGCAAGATTACATATATGTGTTATGGCAGGGGTGATGATATGGGAATATCTTTTTAATAGTCTACCTGATATGTGATCAGCTCCTACGGCACAATTGTCCCTCAAATTATTAATAAGTAGCAAGATCTCGCAATCGTTCGTGGGGAGCATAAAAAAAGAGCTAATTGGTGGGTCAAGGTTACAATCTTGAGGTTGCATTCTGTTCCTAAAGGAGGCAGAATTTACTTGTTCTGCAAGTCTACTGCCTACATCTACGAAAAATTGGTTTACATTATTCACACTAAAGTGTGGGGCATCGTTCGAAAGAAGACAAGCTGAATAATCAGTTACCCTGTTTGGACCACTAATATCCTTAATAATATTCCATAATTTCCTCTTGTTATTACCTGCTTTTTCTATTTCTTGCTTTTCATAGCTACGTTTTGCTTTTTTTAAAAGTGTGGTACAATAATTTCTATAGCGCTTGTAAGTAATTTTTAGTGTCACGTTATTGGGATCTTTCTTACATTTCTTATACAGATTATCCCTGTTACGCATGCATCGGATAAGACCTTTTGTGATCCATGGTTTATAATATCGCTGCCTTTTGGGAATTGTAACTAACTCAGAATTTGACTT
The DNA here is from genome assembly GCA_951640165.1 of Pseudoips prasinana. Classification (NCBI taxonomy): domain Eukaryota; kingdom Metazoa; phylum Arthropoda; class Insecta; order Lepidoptera; family Nolidae; genus Pseudoips; species Pseudoips prasinana. Next base: position 32,951,192 of record OX621246.1, read on the forward strand.
TAAAGCATTGGTTACTGTAGTTAAGAACAAGTCTGTGGCTTTATTAACGTCACTACAATCCAATATTGATTGAATATTCATTTCTAAGAAAACTTGGTCTAAATTTTTATAATTAATGCGGTTACTGGTAGTGATCGAGTAGTCTATTTTTTTGTTATATATAAGACTAATAGCAACGCTTTCATGGTCCGTTATGGATGATTCAAATACCAAACATATAGCCTCTTCCTTAGTTTTAACCATCATATGGTCAAGACAAGTTTTACCATGCGTAGGTAAGATATGACCTGGCAGCAATCTATGGCTGGCTAAGACATTCAGGTACTCATAGGAACGGTTATCCGTGCCATTAAGAGCAATATCTATGTTGATATCACCGCATAGTAAAATGTTTTTATAGTCGGCCAGTTTATTTAATAACAAATTTTATGAATTAATAAAATTATGCGTGTTATGTTGGCTCGGGGGACGATAAATGGCTATTACACAACTATCTGGAGAAATTTTTAGTAACAGACAATTAGCATCATCTAAGTGAGCTTCTTCACAAGTTGCTTTAAGGTCTTTTCGGAAATAAACTACAACTCCTTCATTTTGTGTTCTTTGTGAAGAAGTAGCTGTAAAGTTATAATTTTCTAGATTAGAAATGTTCTTTGCTGAGTTTAGCCAACATTCGGAGAGCACCAGTGCATCCCATGTAATGTTAGACCTATGTAGAAGAGTAAGAAAGTTTGGCAAGTTACATGAGATACTACGAATATTTTGTGACAATATATTGAGAGAGCGATCATTATGTGATAAGTGATTTTTCACTTCATCTACATTACACATGATAGTTTGTGTCACCGAGAGAGAGTCCAGTTCCAAGTTTATGGTTTCAATGTCTTGCATTACCCAAGCAGATTATTATGTACTTGTATAATGCAAGTCACAAAAATCAGTGACTTGCGGTATTTTATGTAACTGGAGTTGAGACTTGGAACTTGGTCGTCGGTGACTAGTGATATCAATGAGTAATTTATTGTGAATATTTTATACCAAAGTGAATATAAAATATTAATGTTATGGATAGTGCCTTTATCACGCTGAACCAACTTAATATTAAGTGTGAGTGTAGTAGTGTGCTGAAAATGTAAACATTGTATATTGTGTCGTTTATCTCTAAAATAAAAACAGAAACTAAGTAATGTGACTCTCTCCAAAAAATACAATAACACATGATATACAAACTTAATTAATATATTGAAGTATAGGTTTAAAAAGAGTATAGTAATAGGTATTTTGTAATAATAATAATAGGGCTTAACCATGACTAGTCATTCAGAAAAATCTAACAACTGGTATTCTTCTACGATGCGAATTGGAGTAGCACCTTCTTCTTTCTTTACAAATACCTTGCCATATGATGTCCAAGCTGCGACCCCCGAGTGGAGTTGTTGCTTTTAATTTAAGCGAGGCGCTTGGAGGCGAACGTTGTACGGACATGATGACCACTAGTTGCGTAAGGTGTGTGTAGTTATGAGTAAGCGCACACTTCGGGTGATAATTGAGGCGTATACAATAAGAAATAGGTGTATTAGTAATTGACGACGCACTCACGGCACTATCTATGTCCTCTTCAAGGTCGACGTCCTTTCACTTTCGCACGCTAACACCTCCTCGCCGCTGTGCGCTCCTGGTACACTGACTTATTTTTAAAGTTAATTAAATAGCATTTTTGGATTAAAATTTAAAATAAACTGCGTTATGGAATTATTGACAAACACGTCTGCACTCTGCAGGATCCACGAGGGAAGGGGAAATATAAGTTAGTAGATATATTATATAGTAGTAGTCTCTTCTCTTGCCTATTCTCGACTACGCCGATGCCAGCTATCTTGACCTCACAGAAGATCAACTGGATAAACTTGAGCGACTCCAAAATTTTTGCATTAGATTCATATTTTATATCATTAGGTTAATGACGAGACAGACTGCCTAAAGTTGCAATCGGACATTGATCATGTGGTGGAATGGAGCCGGAATAATAAACTCCAATTCAATGTTTCAAAGAGCAACGTCATGTCTTTTACCCGAGCTGTCGTGCCGCTACTCTATAAGTACAATATTGAAGGAGTAACAATTCCGAGGGTTGAAGCCGTGCGTGACTTAGGGGTACAGTTTTCAAAAGACCTGACGTTCCGTAGACATATTGAACGAGTTAGTAAGAAGGCATTTAGGACTCTAGGGTTTATAAAGCGGGAAACACGGGACTATAAAAATACGGAAGCCGTCAAATCCTTATATAACGCATTGGTTAGGAGTAGGTTGGAAAGCAATGCTATTATCTGGAACCCCCATGAGACTAAATATAGTCTCATGGTGGAAAAAATGCAGAATAAATTTGCTAGATACCTTTACTTTAAGCAATACGAAGTTTACCCTTATTTTCCACTTATGTATCCAACCCTCTTTGTTATAGGGATGGTTGGATATTATAAGCTAGAGGTACGGCGTGACTTAGCGTTAGCGAGGTATTTATTTGAAGTATTTCGAGGCAGGCTAAATCTAGGCTAATCCTAGTATACTAGACTCAATGAAGCTGCTCGTTCCAAACACCAGGTTGCGGTAAGCGCCGAGGGCACGGCTTTTTGACGTCTCGGTGGCGCGTCCTAACATTGGTAAATTCGCACCGGTGGCAAGAGGCCTACGAGTATTAAACAGCGCCTCACAAAGAGTGGACATTTTTAATTGTTCATTGGCGGAATTCGTGAGGGTGACTCTGGATTTAATTAGTAATAATTAATAATATTGTTCGCATTATCGCATTGGGTACAAAACCTGTTATGATATGTTTAGTAGATTAAATAAATAAATAAATAAAATAAATATTTGGTCTCCGCAAATATGATCACGTTTCATTATTTCGTATAAAGCTTAAGTGGTTGCCAATTCGTCGTCTTCGGAATGCCCATATTCTTTCATTATTGTATAATATACTTTTCAATCCCTGTACTCCGAATTATCTCAAAAAACGTTTTGTTTTCCTTTGTGACACACATTCGCGATTCCTAAGGTCAACAAATAACTTGAAGCTGCATATACCTACACATTCAACTACATTCATGGATAAGTCATTTGTTGTACAAGCCGTGAGATTGTGGAATGCTCTGCCAATCTCTATAAGACGTGCCCAGACTCTCCCTACTTTCAATAAACTTGTTAAGGATCACTTCTACCTATGTTCATAATTTCTTACACTTGAATATAATATTTATATATTTATTATTGTCATATATATGTATGTATGTATGTATATATATATATTACTTAATATTGTGAAGTCATACTAAGTTTTTGGTATGCAATATATTTATCACAGTTCCTTAGTATAATTTATTTGTTGCACTCCTGCTACTGTTTACTTTATTTTCAGTTCCTATCCATCCAAAGGTTGTCTGGAAGAGATCGCTTAAGGCGATAAGACCGCCCATTGTACCTTATGTTCTTTATATTATATCCGATGTATTTTCTTTCCGCCTGAGTGTGTACAATAAAGAGTATTCTATCTATCTATCTATCTATATAGCTAGTTCTACCAGTTAGTAGTAGAATTATATCTCTTTAAGTTTCCTTTGTGATGTTGCATAATGTATTTACCCCTCTGCTACCAATCTCCTTCTGTCAGAAGTTTACTGGATGAAAATTTATCAATAAGTTAAGCTCGCATGTATGTACATGACTTTTGTAACTATATTTGTTTGAACTTTGTCTTTTTGTATTATTGCACACAAAGACACAGTTCAAATATTCAGTATTCAAGATAAAAAAAAACCATTATATTACTAACTGAAAAAGACGGTTATAAGTATAACGGGGAGTGTTATATTTATAACCGTCTTTTTCAGTTTGCCTCACCGTTTTGATTTCATTGACGCTTATTTATTGTTAAGTCTAGTCTTCTGTGGAATGCGCTGCCTTACGAAATCAGGATGATCTAATAGGAACCTTAGAGAGCGCCATTTATAAGCAGTATTGGTAAAAATATATATATTTTATGAAATTGGTTAGTATTTATTTAAATAAAAACTACACAACAATAATATCGATGATTTATGTGGCAACACCAACGGTGACGTTTGATAGGTAAACGAACCGAATAGATCGGCACTTTGTTCTGGAGCGCACGACATTGTTGTGTCAAAATAAGGTGTCGATAGGTTTATGTATATTTGTTGTACTCGATTACGACACTGTTATACTGTCTTAATAAATATAGATATTATTGTTACGTACATATGGAGTTTTACTACAGTATAATCTGGTTTAAGATATTTATTCCTCAAAAGAATACAATTCACTTATTCGAGAAACATACCTATTTACAAGATTAAACAAAAGTTTCTTAAATACTAATTGGGCAGATACTAAATTTAATTAACATTACACAATTATAGTATGGTTATATTGTATATGTATATATAGTATAAAATATATATAAATTAATTATTTCATAGTTTTGTAAGTATAGTTAGGCCGCTGCGACTGACTGCCGAATACGGTTGGAGTCTGGAGTTCAGTCAGATGAATTGAGCTTGTTCTAAGCAATGAAATCATTAGTTCACCGATGGAATAGGAGCAAATTCTGCTTGAGCCAATGAAACCTAGATAATATTTTGCCGACTCACTTTATTAAAATTACATGTTAATGTTAAATTGCTGCAAATTGCAGCTAAATGTGGGTCGATTAAAATGTCCATCCCCAGCGAAATTGTTGAGCGCCGATGCTAAAAGCAACACTGCAACACACTTACCCCTTTAGACCTTAAACATTATTAAGAACCCACGGAGTTTGTTTCGCTGGGTCTTCTCAGTTGGGGCGCATTAAATCCAGTGTTAGCATTAAAGTCGCGACCGTCGTTATACACAAGGTCCGTTATAATAATAATATTCAATTCGTACCATAATATAGACAGAACCATTTAGATAATATGTAGTACCTAAAATATAGCGTAAACTGTAAATTTCGATAATTAAACCTAAACATAATCTCTTTGACAATAACTTAATACACGGTAGCTAAATATACCTAATTACTATTATTGAAATAATAAAAATAAGTCGGGTTTTCCTTCCTGACGCTATAACTCCAGAACGCACAAACCGATTTCCACGGTTTGGCATTCGTTGGAAAGGTCTCGGGCTCCGTGAGGTTTATAGCAAAGAAAATTCAAGAATATTTTTTTTGTGACTAGAAATAGGTAATTATGTATACTTAACTATATTACTACAAACATGTTTTGACTATTTAAAATCTACGCGAATAAAAACCTTTTTTATTTTACAAATTTATCATTAACAATAAATCAATATTATATCGCGTTTTGGTATCTGATCGTTCTGGCATGGTAATCGGGACTAGTCTCCCTCTTACCCACCACTGCAACTCTCTCTAAGCCAGGATCAAAAGTGGCATACTTTGAAATGACACTGAGAGCTGAGACTCAGGAATGTTCCGGGGAATTGCTTTAACTATCTTGGATCTCACAACGAGCTAGTCTCCAGTGAGACTGGCCGCGGCGGCTGAAATTCGACTAGGAGGACATCATATCACACTAATATTATAAAAGCGAAAGTTTGTGAGTGTGTGAGTGTGTATGTTTGTTACTTCGTCTAAACTGCTGGAGTTATTTCGACCAGGAGGACATTATCACACTAATATTATAAAAGCGAAAGTTTGTGAGTGTGTATGTTTGTTACTTCGTCTAAATTGCTGGAGTTGTTTCGACCAGGAGGACATTATCACACTAATATTATATAAGCTAAAGTTAGTGAGTGTGTATGTTTGTTATTTCGTCTAAACTGCTGGAGTTATTTCGACCAGGAGGACATTATCACACTAATATTATAAAAGCTAAAGTTTGTGAGTGTGTGAGTGTGTATGTTTGTAACTTCTTCACGTCTAACCTACAAGAGCGATTTTAATAAAAATTTGGTATGGAGTTAGCTGACACCCTGTATTAACACATAGGCTACAATTTATAAACTTTAACGCGGGTAAAACCGCGGGGCACAGCTAGTTATTAATACTTCTAGAGTTACAAAATTAATAATGACGGCACATTTTTTTTTTTAATAATATCTAGGGACTATGTCACACAGATCATCTTAGCCCCAAACTAAGCAAAGCTTGTACTATGGGTACCAGGCGACGATATACATACTTATATAGATAGATAAATACTTAAGTACATAGAAAACATCCATGACTCAGAAACAAATATTTGTGCTCATCACACAAATATTTGCACTTACCGGGATTCGAACCCAGGACCACCAGCTTCGTAGGCAGGAGCACTACCAACTAGGCTAGGCTACATTTTGGACAAATTACAAAATTAATAGCTAATTAAGCGAAGAAAATATACATCAATCGGTGGAGGATATATCTTTCTTCCCTTTGGGGTGGAAACAATGGGTCCCTGGGGTCCAGAAGCACGTGTTTTTGTTAGGGAGCTGTCCAGGCGTCTAATCAAGTCGTCAGGTGACCAGAGAGCTGGCTCGTACTTAAAACAACGTATTAGCCTCGCTATTCAACGGGGTAATGTGGCCAGCTTTCTGGGCACCTTGCCCGCAGGCAACGATTTAAATTCAGTTTTTTATTTATAGGTATTAAATATTATAATAGGTCTTTACCTATGAAATTGCCGTTTTGTATGAAAAAATTTAAACGAATTTTTTTCATGAATTTTTTTATTTGTATTAATCGAAGTAATCACCCATGCAATCAATGCATCTTTGCCATCGCAGTGGCAGTTTATTGATGCCCTTCTTAAAGAAATCAGCTGGACGGGAGGCAACAAATTCTTCAAAGGCATTTTGTACTGCCTCTCGGGTATTGAATTTTTTTCCCGCCAAGAAGTTATCCAAATTCTGGAAAAAGTAGTAGTCTGTAGGCGCAAGGTCTGGTGAGTAGGGCGGATGACGGAGAGCTTCCAACCCCAGTTCTTGCAACTTGGAGACCGTCTGCTGTGCAGTATGAGGTCGCGCGTTGTCGTGCAGGAGCAGCGGAGACGAGCGATTGACCAATGCTGGTTGGAGATGCGCCAGCTTCTCCATCATTGTGCTCAGTTCTTCACAGTACACATCTGCAGTAATGCTCACCCCGTTTGGTAAGAAGCTGTGATGAATCACACCGGCGCTAGACCACCAAACAGTGACCATCACTTTTCTAGGGGTAAGTTTTCGTTTAGGGCATTGTTTAGGTGCTGAACCAGGATCCAACCAACTTGCTGAGCGCTTGCGGTTATCAAACAGAATCCATTTTTCATCGCAGGTAACAATGCGGTTCAAAATTCCTTCATTTGTGTGTCTGTTGAGCAGTGCAAGGCACGTCTCGACGCGTACTTCGCGCTGGCGATCATTGAGTTCGTGGGGCACCCATTTGTCAAGCTTTTTTACCTTGCCAATTTGACGCAAACGGACCAATATTGTTTTGACGCTAACGTCGAAAGCTGCTGCTAATTCAGCCGTAGATTGTGTATCATCAGCTTCCACAACCGCCTTTAATTCGTCATTGTCGACCAAAGTCTTCGGACGACCGCGAGGTTCATTTTTCAGGTCGAAATTTCCAGAACGGAAGCGAGCAAACCAATAACAGGTGGTGCGTTGGTTTGTAGTGTTAGCTCCGTAAACGTCGTTGATGTTGCGTGCCGCTTGTGCCGCGTTGCTGCCACGACGGTACTCATATTCCATAATTACTCGAATTTTTAACGTATCCATGATGACGAAAAAGATTGAAATGCGATGAAAATGTAACACTAATCAATAAAGAAATGACTACTTTTGGAAAAAAGAATCCATGTTTTTAAAATAAAATTAATTTGAAATTAGAATTCTTAGCCAAACAAAAATTATTTTGATTTGAAATGGCCAGTACTGCAGAACGGCAATTTCATAGGTAAAGACCTAATAGTATGTAAGTTTTGGTTATTGTTAATATGCAAATTAATCTCTTTAAGTAATCTATATACATATAATAAAATCGTAGGAAAGTCAAAACTGTACATAGGATATGTTTTTAAAAGGATACTTGGGCGTGATCCACACACAGATTTTATAGCTAATTTACATTAACTATCATCATTTAAGTGATGGTCGACTGTAGGTAGTGGAAGCTGACCACGAAAGTGCCTTCTCGAAGCCTCATTGATCGATAGTAAAGTAATGTTACGTAGAGTCACGCGCCCGCACTTTAACGGCACGGGACCTCATGTATTATTATTTGAATAGAAAGAAAACTTGGTCAAACATGGTCTAAGCCCGTCGATACGTCCTGTCTCTTTTACTCACAGGAAGTTTCAGTAGTGCCATCCCGTTTGGACATGGCCCGGAAAGAGTCATAGAATATTTTACAGTGGAGGTTTCTGCCTACATTCTTGTATGAAATTTAGGCGACTGGAGGATGGAAGCTTTAATAGCTATCGTTGCCGATTGGGTTCACGACATTGTACTGATATCTACAAACGTTCTTCTTGAATATTTATACTATGATTTGGGCACTATCTTACGATACTGCATTTGGTCATTACATCCCACATGTTATTAGTATAGATAAAACAGATTGCTTGCAATATATATATATATTGTTATGTATATATATATGTATATATATATATATATATATATATATATATATATATAGGTATATACATAAATATTTATATATGATGTCGATGATCATATAGCCCGAAGAATTTCCAAACTGTTCCAATAGTGGGCGGAGCATATAGCTCGTAGAACCAAGGATCTTCTGCAAGGTTCTCTGGAAGCCGCTGGTTGCGGGCAGCATAAGAACAGCCATTGTGGAAATCTTTTGGGTTTGCCTTTCGGCTGACTCCTAGTAGGTAAGAAACCTGTGACTTGGTCACTAAGGTAAGCACTTTGTGCGTCTTAATAGGGTCTTCATTAATCGCAGTTCTACATAGACGCAGTGTCTATTGATATCTCTATTATGTATTGTTTCGTATCGATTCTGAACGTATAGTATTAACGATTTCAGAACGCATACAGGCGTCAGGATTCTAGCTGTCACCTGTCATTCATACTGTCGGTCGTAACACGCGGGGTCTTGATCGTGATTTTATCGTGGAGATATAGTTTATTATAAACGGTGGGCTAAGAATCTTGAAAATTTAAGATATCTTGAATTAATCTTAATGTAGGTGGCATGAGCGATAAATGTGCTGGTTCTAAGTCTATCGGAAAATAGCACCACTGCGAAACCTGTATACCTACTCTTTGACCCGTAGTATTTGAGTGTAGGGGTTTGTACCCCTCAAGCCAGTGTAACAAGGCGCGCTCCCAAGACTACACGTTTCGCGTCCGGATAAAAAACAAACACGAAAAAAATGTAGACGAAATAGAAAATTATAATCACGCGACGCGGATTATATGTCAACTATTGGTGTACTGTAAAAAGTGTTTCTTTTGTTTTAATTCTGTCAGTGTATGAAAAGTTTTTAATGTTTTTTGTGTCGATCTGTGACCTGTGTAAATAATTGAAAGTAGAATTTTGCCGTGTGTTGTGTAAGCTTTTTAGTGTAATTACAGGTAAGGCTGCACCTTTATTATCTTTGGTCGTGTATTAAATTCTGCGGACCGTTGCGTTGTAGAGCGGACATTACAACGTTTTTTTGCGAATATTTCTATAATTTACTTCTTATATGTTTACTTCGTTTAATTGAAACATATATCAAAGTGTAGAAAACTTAAATTTGCGTATACTTACTTACATCTCATTAAAATTATGTAGAATGGTTTTTACGAATATTTATGGAATTTATAACTTGAACAAGAACATGAATTCCCATCTGTCGGAGTAAGCCGTGTCAAACTTTGGTATGGTGGTGACATTTATTATTCTCATTGTAATAATGTACTAAAATAAAGAACCGTTAATTTAATAAGGTTTAAATATTTTAAAATTACTACTGCTTTAAATTTAGGTAAGATAGAGCGGACCTACCCACCGATAGAGATCGCTGACTGTGAGCCATGTTTATATATTATAATTCTGTTTTCATGTATCATATACCTATGGTGTGCAATAAATTTATATTATATTATATATTTATTTTATATATCTGATAATTTATTGGGATAAATAATATTTTAAGAAATATGAATCTTGTAGCAATCCGCCCCAGTTTCTCACAAGTAGAAAGACAAATTAATATTTTAAACGCAAAGCGGTTATTCTGTGGTAATAAGTATCGTATAAAATAGTTAGGCACATAACCTCAAGTTTTTGTTGGTGATGATGAGCACTATAAGCGCATTGTATTTTTATTTGTATACTTTTTACAGTGAAATTATTAAGTAAAATCTTATTTAGGGGCATCATGGAACTCGCGTCAACGTCACCGAACGCTTTCCATGAGCTATATGTATGTACACTGTCTACATAAATATACATTATATATATATAGAAAGAGTATATCTCAGAGAAATGTTAACTATTATATTATAGATTATTTAGATATATACGCGAAAGAAATCGTTTTTACTACTACCAGCAGTCCCCAAAGACTCGCATGTTTTTTTGATGGGTTACATTATTGACATTTTATATATCTGTTTATTTAAAATAAAATACTACCTTCCGAGTTTCTTAGATTAAACAATTTGTGCAATAATATTAGTGGTTTTAGAGTTTATCTATTACCTGCATAAATAAAACAAAACACTGTGTGGTTCTCAGGACAGAAATATTTACAGGGCCACCTCATTACATACCGCGGGGGTCGTAAAAGCGACTAAGGGATACAGTAAATTGTGAGACAGCAGCGTCACCTATATATTAGCTATCATGACATGTTTGTGGAAACCTTTGGAGGAGGCCTATGCCCAGTAGTACATACTAGCTCTATCGGAAGATCAGCGCTGCAGAAATGTAGTACTAACTGAGATAGAGCCATTTTTCATGCCAGTACGGAGACTATTTAAAAACCTATAAAAGAAATACTAAAATTGCTATACATTTTGATTGAAAATTGAATGATTAGAAATATATTTTTATCTTTCTTTATTTTTTCTATCTCGTAGCCCTCTATAGTGGTAAGAATTTTGATAATCAGATAAGTAGTAGTAGTTTAATTACAAACATAAGAAAAACCAAATAATTTCCCTGCATAATATTATATATAATATCAATATTATATTAAGTATAAATCGGCATATTCAAGTGATAATTATACTCTATGGAAGCTTTCGACATCTACTTCATATTCTACAGATATAGCTCTATTTAATTAACCTGTGGCACATGCGGAGTGATTATTATTTCGAAGCATAAATAACTGTATAATTATCTATGAAACGACGATATAGATGGGCTTATTTCCATGAAGTATTTTTATCCGAAAGCTTCTTAAGCTACCTTTAGATTAAAATCATGGAGTCGTAAAAAAATTACAACTCGTCTTCGAAGTAGTTCGAGTCGGGATTTTTGATGGTTAAGCTACTACTTATTTTGCATGCAATAATAATTTGATCTGTTTATCAATAAATACTTTCTTTAAAAACATACAATACAGACAGAGTCATACAGAGTCAATTTTTTAAGTGCCTATGTTAATTTTGCTGTAATAATATTGACGGGGCAAAAAAGGTATGTAGGGATAGTAGAAAGTGAGTCCATAGACTCGCGTCTGATTCCCAAAGAATGAATGTTAGTTGTTGCTTTTGATTAGATAACCACAAGTAGGAATCTGTGCAATACCGTACAATTAAAATGAATTCATAATGAAATGAAATGAAAAAGTAATGAAATTTATTCAGCATATTTAGTATTAACATACACTTGTAGAGTTATGCAGTGATGACCTTGTAGCAGCGTACGTCAATTTTAAAGGGTGGGAAGGGATAAAGGCAATTATCTGCTCAGCTTACCTTCCCTATGAAACTAAGGACCCAACTGTAGAGCTTGAGCGTGTGGTCGAATATGCTCGCCGCAACAACGCTGAACTCATAGTTGGAGCCGATGTCAACGCGCACCACACAGCTTGGGGCAGCAGCGACATCAACAGTAGAGGTGAATTACTTCATAGTTTTCTTACCAATAACTGCCTGCAGGTACTGAACAGGGGTAACAAACCGACCTTTGTCACTGCCAGCAGGCGGGAAGTCCTAGATATCACATTCGCTACAGACAACATAGCCAGGAGACTTCACGACTGGACAGTCAGCGATGAGCCGTCATTGTCAGACCATAGACATATACGGTTTGAGTTTAGAGCGTGTCTCGAAAGTCAAACAGTTACTTATAGGAACCCTAGAGCAACCGCCTGGGATGTCTACCGAGAAAAACTAAGGCGAAACCTAGAAGACCTTCCTAGAAGCATTAAAACACCTGACGAGCTAGAACTGGCAGTAGAGCAAACCACGGAGGGCATCTTAGAAGCCTACGAGGAAAGCTGCCCCCTAAAAACAAAAAGCTCGAACAGGAAGGTTCCGTGGTGGAACTCCAAACTGAAAAAAACTCAGGGAGAAAACGCGGAAACTGTTCAATAGGGCTAAAAAGACTCGAGAGTGGGAGATATATACAAAAGCCCTTACTGAATACAACAAAGAAATTAGGAAGGCTAAACGAGCATCTTGGAAAAGGTTCTGTAAGGAGTTAATTAACACGCCTCAGGGGGCCCGCATCCACAAGCTGCTCGCTAAAGACAAACCTAACCAAATTGGCTTACTAAAGGGACCTGACGGAACCTACGCTGCTAACGAAGAAGACACGCTGAAGACTCTTATTGCAAGCCACTTCCCTGGCGCAGAATTGAACTCCTCCATGACGCCTGTACAACGGCCTCGCAACGAGGACTGGAATAGGGCGGCGAGGATAATTAGGCCTGGGGTTGTGAGGTGGGCAATCGAGTCTTTCAAGCCGTACAAATCTAGTGGACCAGATAACATATTGCCCATCTTCTTACAGAAGGGCATAGATATACTGGTACCGCCTATGGTAAAAATGTTCCGGGCAAGTTACGCCTGGGGCTATATCCCAGATCGTTGGACAAAGGCTAAAGTGCTTTTCATACCTAAGGCTGGCAAGAAGGATTATTCCCTGCCTAAGTCCTTCAGGCCAATCAGCCTGACCTCCTTCTTCCTGAAAACACTGGAGAAAATACTCGACAGGTACATAAGGGAGGAAGGACTAAAGTCACAGCCTATCCACAGTACTCAGCACGCATACTGTAGAGGCAGGTCTACGGAAACCGCCCTGCTGCAATTGACAGACAGGGTCGAAAGAGCACTGGAGGACAAACAGATAGCACTCTGTGCATTCTTGGATATTGAAGGTGCCTTTGATAACACCCCGACAGGCACGTTGATCAATGGACTAACAAACAAGAACATTGATCAAACAACTGTCAAATGGGTAAAGGCAATGCTTTCAAACCGTAAAGCTCTGGTCTCGCTGCATGGAACTTCCTTGGAGGTTGCAACAACGAGAGGCTGTCCACAGGGAGGTGTACTATCCCCACTCCTGTGGACCTTAGCAATAGATGAGCTTTTATACAAGCTAGCAGAACAAAGAATCGACACCTTGGGATACGCTGATGACCTTGTAGTTATTATACGGGGATTCTGTCAAAGCTTGTTGTCGTCACTGATGCAGAACGCTCTTAACATTGTCAATCGATGGTGTAGAGCGAATCAGCTATCCGTAAATGCTAACAAAACAGTTATCGTACCGTTTACTCGAAAGAGGGCTCTAGACAAATTAGCCCCTTCAGTAATGAACGGCAGCGAGATACAGTTTTCCAATGAGGTTAAATATTTGGGAATAATTTTTGACCAAAAGCTCACATGGAACCCACATATCAAGAAAACTATACAAAAGGCAAAAATTGTCTTAGGTATAGGGCGTCGCCTGGTAGGGAGAAGGTGGGGATCCCACCCCAAACTTCTCCTATGGTTGTACACTGTTATAGCGAGACCGACCATCGCGTACGGCTCCGTAGTTTGGTGGAGTAAAACCAGCCAAACGACAGTAATAAACAGGCTCAATAGCCTGCAAAGATCTGCATGTATGGTAGTCACGGGAGCCATGTCCTCCACTCCTGGAGCGTCACTTGAGGCATTGCTGAATCTGCCGCCTCTTTCACTGTTCATACAGTCTGAGGCGAAGGCCGGCATGCTGAGAGCAGCCGCACAGGGGACCGAGACGTGGCTCTCAAAGGCACTGAGGGCTTTATGTGACCAAGTGCAACAGGACCCCATACTAGGCATGAAACTAGACTTTTTGTCCCCACAATATAATAGCACCAAGAATTATTGTGTGGAGATACCTTCCAGGGACGACTGGACTAACAACAAAGTATCCTGGAAGAAGGGGAGCCTAATTTGGTACACCGATGGCTCCAAAATGGGAAATGACGTAGGCTGTGGAGTTTTTGGGGAACGACCCAGATTCAAAGCCAGTAAAAATCTGGGTAAATACGCCTCAATTTTCCAGGCAGAGGTTTATGCCATCATTGTATGTGCAGAAGCCAACCTGCAAAAAGACTATGTCAATCATACAATCTACATCCATTCAGACAGTCAAGCGGCCCTCCTAGCCTTGAATTCTGACACTATAACGTCAGGGCTGGTTATGAACTGCATTGACAGTCTCAATACCCTGTGCCTTAGGAACAAGGTGATACTTCGATGGGTACCGGGTCATGCGGGTATCGAGGGCAACGAAAGTGCCGACGAACTTGCACGGGCTGGAGCTAAACTGGTCCAATACGGCCCTGAGCCGATATGCGGAATACCAAAAAGCACAGTCCAACTCACCCTAAGGAACCATTGCAAACAAGAAGCTGTTAAACGCTGGCACAAACTTCCAGGTTTAACCCACTCCAAAAAAGTTATCAAGGGCTACGACCGCAAAACTGCGAACGAAGTCCTCGCGCTTAATAGGAGGAACTTATGCATCATAACTAGGATGCTAACGGGACATTGCCGTCTCAGGAAACACCTATCCACGGTGGGCATCGGAGACTGTAGAGTGTGCAGATTCTGCAATAACGCAGACGAAACACCTCTACACCTGCTCTGCCACTGTGAGCCACTGATGCATAAACGTAACACCGTCCTGGGCCAACACTTCTTGCACCAGGACGATGTTATCGACACTCCTGCCAAAAAGATTCTGCAATTTATCTATGTTGCAGGGTTAGACAGGGAAGTTTAGTTGGAGCGGCGAGCACAATAGTTCATCACTGGACGCAGTGTTACCAGGACCTCCGGAGACTGGAAATAGCCGCAACCAGAAGAATAAGAATAATAAGAATACACTTGTACGTGTCAAGCTCACAATGCAGTACATAGACATAGTCGGATACAGTATAAAAATTTCAAAAAAAATTTATTAGTCCGTCCGTGCGGTCTGTTTTCTCAGATATATTTCTTAAATCCTAAAATAAATAACAAGTTACTAATCTATTATTTTGAAATTTAGTTGTACTATATTAAAATTAAGGAATTGAAGGCAATGAGCATTTGGCTAGCGCAGAAGGCTCTTAACCAGTAGCTTAAATTGAAAAAAACTTGAGGCCAACCTTTTGGGGTTCGGGCCACAGCCCAGGGGGCCGCTGAAGCAAAGGGACAGAATTCTGCATATGCATTTATTGCCCACGAGTATCATTTAATTACTACTTTTTGTACAGTTGTTATTTTGTGGCTAGAAGTAAAGTGAGTTACTGCGATATATTTCATTGATTTCCTCTTGACAACGCAAACAGAATTCTATAAATATCAGATTATCATAACAGCTATAACAAGTCTACTGCTGGTCAGAAGCCTTCCCCGAGAATCATCTTGAGTGGATATGCCATAATCACCACGCTTGGCAGACGGGTTGGCGATCGCAGTATGACGGTCATAGTACGCAAAAAGAAGCTGCTGCCCTATCCGATGCCGTCACCATACATCACATAGATTCCATAAAAACAGTTATCGAATATAATAATAATAATATCTGGGGACAATGTCACACAGATCATCCTAGCCCCAAACTAAGCAAAGCTTGTAATATGGGTACCAGGCGACGATATACATACTTATATAGATAGATAAATACATATATACATAGAAAACATCCATGACTCAGAAACAAATATTCGTGCTCATCACACAAATATTTGCACTTACCGGGATTCGAACCCAGGACCACCAGCTTCGTAAGCAGGAGCACTACCAACTAGGCTATGGTGACCGTGCATAAAAAACAAAAACAAAATGGAATTACTTATATTATTCTAATTCTCATTTATTTAAAGGCGATCTACTTAATCCATTTACAGTTTTACATATAAACGAATTACACTACACTTACAATTACATATAAACGACAATTCATTTTACATATAAAAGATAATTTAATTGTACAGTTTTGCACAGTTTACAAGTACAAGTTGCAAGTAGGAAACTGTGCAATACCGTAAAATTAAATTTTCTTTTACCTATAAAAGAAAATTTAATTTTACGCGTCTGCACCGATCACAAGTATTAGTTACAAATAGGATATAGGTTTTACACAGTGTCCTACCTGTGTTTATCTAAGCAAAAGTAACCATTAATACTTATAAGTATATAGCAGATACATTTCATTCCACTTTGCTTAACTTGATTCGTTTAGTCTGATGGGTTAATGAGTTCCAAGTTGGAATTTAAGCGCTGCTCCAAACTGAATTTCCGCTCTTGGAGTCTTAGTAATAAAGTGTTTTTTATGAATACTAACTTGAGATCGAAACCTCATCTCCTTTTCTAAATAACTACTTACTAAAAACGTGAGCAACAGCAACTAGTCACTTTGAATAAATATAATAATAATATCCTGGGACATTATTCACACACGGCCACCTGATCCCAAACTAAGCAAAGCTTGTACTAAGGAAACTAGATATCTGATATACTACATATACTATTTTTCTTTTGTAAATACATACTTATATAGATAATTTACACCCAGACTCAGGACAAACAGACATGTTCATGCACGCAAATATCTGTCCCAGGTGGGAATCGAACCCACGACCTGCGGCGTGAAAGGGAGCGTATCTAACAACCACACCAACAGGACCGTCAGATAACCTAATTAAATATTTTCCCTTATGATAACAGCTGTAACAAGTCCACAGCTGGACAAAAGCTTCCCCCAAGAATTATCTTCGGGATAGCGCTCGCAGTAAGATGGTCATAATACTCAGAGAGATACCTCTGGTAGACTCCTCTGGTAGATATTTCCTCGGGTCGACTACTACACCCCCCATGGGATGAGATAGGGATATCACATGCCAAAGTATGTTTCGTTTAAGACTGATAAATTCAAAAAAAATTAAAAAGGTTTGCATTCAAGCTAAATCTTTATATATAAGAGATAAAATTAAAAAATCTGATAATAAAATAAAATCAGCTTGGCAAATAATTAATACTGAAACTGGTAAAAGTAGATTAAGAGATCAAACATTAGTATTGAATATTGGTGATGAACTGGTTTCAGACAAGCTTACCATTGCCAATTTTTTAGCTGCTTTTTTTGCAAATATACCCGTGGATATTACTAAGTGTCTCGCATCATCACCAGATGTGGCTGAACTCTTTTTAAATCAAAGCGTAAAACAAACTGTGCCTAACTTTAGTTTTAAATCCGTAACAAGTAATGATATTATAAAAGCTTTTAAGAGTATTAACAGGAGAGGCACAGAAGATTTGTGGGGACTGTCTGTTAAAGCAATTGAATCAATCATACTAAACATTGCTACAATCCTTGCAGCCATCTTCAATGGCTGTATAAGTGATGGTGTCTTTCCCGATTTAATGAAAATAAGTAAGATAGTACCCGTTTTCAAGGCAGGTTGTTCAAAAAATGCCACGAATTATAGGCCTATCTCAATACTGCCAGCTTTAAGGAAAATATTTGAAAAGCTGATGCTCAGCCAAATGTTGTCGCATTTTAACGTGAATGAGATATTGCATAACAAGCAGTTCGGGTTTACAAGGGGCCGCTCTACTCAGGATGCAGGTTGCACATTAATTAAGTCAATATTGGAGGCTTGGGAGGGATCACAGGATGCGCTGGGAGTTTTCTGTGATCTCTCTAAGGCTTTCGATTGCGTTGTTCATCGTACGCTCGTTGTTAAACTGAAGTACTATGGAATATCTGGCACATCTCTTGATCTTGTGATGTCCTATTTATCGGGGCGACAACAGATGGTTTCGATAGGCGGTGTCACTTTGGCACGTCATCCTGTGAAAATGGGGGTGCCCCAAGGATCTATATTGGGCCCATTTTTATTTCTAGTTTATTTAAATGATCTCCCTTATCTGGTAGAGAAAGTATCAGACATAGTTTTGTTCGCTGATGATACGTCGCTCATATTTAAAGTAAATAGAAAGGATAAAGATCTTATTGAGCATAATAAAACACTCAGCTTTATATCAGAATGGTTTTCGGCAAATAATCTCTTGTTAAATGCAGGGAAAACTAAATGCATCAGGTTCTCATTGCCGAATGTGACTCAAATTGTACCAACAGTTGCACTTAATGCAGAAATATTAGATTTAGTCCCATCGACCGTATTTTCAGGATTGACACTTGATTCAAAATTGCAATGGGGTCCTCAGATTGAAAAGTTAGCAGGTAAATTAAGTTCGGCTTCCTATGCTGTCTGGAAAATAAGGCAATTGTCAGATGAACAAACTGCTAGATTAGTGTATTTCGCGTACTTTCATAGCATTATGTCGTATGGCTGCTGCTGTGGGGTTCGGCGGCTGACATAGGTACTATTTTTGTATTGCAGAAAAGAGCAGTCAGAGCCATTTATGGTTTAGGCAGTCGCGATTCTTTGCGAAAGTTGTTTAAAGAAATAAATATACTTACTGTGCCATCGGAATATATATATCAGAATATAATGTTTGTTAGAAAAAATATTCATAATTATAAAAAGAAAAGTGAGCTGCATAATATAAATACTAGGAATAAAAACAAACTAGCCATGCCAGGCTTTAGAGTAAGCAAAACTAATAAATCATTTTTAGGAAATTGTATTAGGTTTTATAACAAGCTTCCTACTCAAATTACTGATCTGCCTGACACAAGTTTTAAAACACATATTAAATGTATACTTATGGCTATATATATATATATATATATATGTATATATATATACGTTTATATGTTTCGCCGGACCGTCTCAACTGGGTCGTGTTGAAACCGGTAGTATGAACCCACTGAGTTTGTTTTGCTGGGTCTTCTCAGTTGGGGCGCATTGGATCCGGTGGTAGCATTAAAGCGCGACCGTTGTTATTAACACAAGGTCCGTCATAATAATAATACCTTTAATATAGACAGAACCATTGACAATATGTAGTAAAAATATTAGACTTAAACTAGATAATTAAACATAATCTCTTCACAATAACTTGATACGAGCTAGCTAAATGTCATTGCTGTAATAAAATAAATTTTATAAATGTTTTCATACAAGATGTACCTAAATATCTATGTTACTAGAAATAATATCTAATGTATACAACTATATTACTACAAACATGTTCTGACTATTTACAAGCACTTTTTTAAAGTCTACGTCAATAAAAACCTTTTTTATTTATTTTATTTTTTTATTTAAATATACTTATATTTTTCTTATACATAACTATTATGACGGCGCATTCGAAATGTCACCTTTCGGATTATAACGAAACTAGCTTTGACAGATGTCATTTCTAGCGGAACGTCGTGTTGATGGTCGGCGCGGCCATGTTGGTTTCAGTCTATCTGCAATGGCCGTTGTGAGCGCACCACGTTTTGCGACGGATCGCTTTTGTTCCGTGTAATCATACGATAATGCTAATTGTGATTAATTCGTAAAGTAAAAGTGACTATGTGTTTATTAATTTGTGAATTGAACTGTAATTTAAATTATCTGTGAAATAAAGTGATTTTATAATCGATATTGGAATTTTATCTCTTCTTTATGCGCCCACATGAACAATCCTGACGAAGGTACCCCCCCGTGCCGATACATACATATTTTAGATTAATTACACCCAGACACAGAACACAAATGATCATGCTCATCAGACAAATATTATTGTCCTGGGAGGGAATCAAACCCATGAATTTACAGTCATGGTCACTAACCGCTAGACGAACAAGGCAGTCATATATACATGTATACTATTACTTCGCCAGAAGGGGCAGATTATAATAAAATAAACATAAATTACGGTGCCTTAGCTTTTTAATGTTGCATTAAAAACACATTAGCATAATAAATTAGAGTTTAAAATACAGTAAATGAATAATATAAAATGAACAGCATTTTTCTTGTCTAAAAACATTGATACTGTTTGTTTCGTGGAATATCAAAACAATCTCAATTTAAGCCCCAAAAATGCTAAACAAATTTAATTGTTTTGGAAGACTGACTGCACGTGTGGCGCAGCGATTCGGCCATTTGCCCCGTCACGTCGTCTCCCAGTTTGTATATCAATGACTGCCTCGTTGGCCTAGCGGTAGCATGTTCTTTTTTTTTTATATATATAATAGTTTGGCAAACGAGCAAGTGGGTCACCTGATGGTAAGTGATCACCGCCGCCCATGGACACTCACAACACCTGAGGAACTGCAAGTGCGTTGCCGGCCTTTAAGAAAAGAATAGGCTCGCTTCTTGAAGGTTGCCATGTCATACCGGATCGGAAATACCTCCGCAGCTAATTGATTCCACAGAGCGGTAGTGCGTGGCAAAAAGTTTCTTGAGAAACGCACAGTGGTAGATGACCATTCATCCAGGTGATAAGGATGAAATTTCCACTTTTGGCGAGAGGGTCTGTGGCGGAATGTGGCGGCAGGTATAAGCTCGAACAATTCCTCTGAACACTCCCCGTGGTAAATGCGGTAAAGGACACATAGAGACGCCACGTCTCTCCGCAGGGTAAGAGTATCAAGCCAAATAGTGGGACTCCCGTCGTCAACGACCATTCGAGCTGCACAATGTTGTATGCGATCAAAAGGAAGAAGTTGATACTGTGGTGCCCCGGCCCAGAGATGGCAGCAGTATTCCATATGCGGCCGAACTTGCGCTTTATATAATTGGAGGCGATGGACCCGATGTTCACCCGCAGATAACGAGGTCCTTGGTTCAAATCCCGGGTCGGGCCAAAAGTGATTTTGGGACTTTTCTGTAAAAAGAAAAATTTCTCAGCATCGGCCCGAAGTCTGGGAGTTGGCGGTATTATACCCCCGTGCCTCGGAGAGCACGTAAAGCCGTCGGTCTTGTACCTCTTTCCGGTCGTGTCGCTAGGCGTCCCATCGGATCATCAGAGTGAGGGAATAGAAAGTGCTCCTGTGTTTGCGCACACACTTGAGCACTGTAATATGTCCCGCGCAGATGGCTAATCTCCGTTAAGACTGGCCACCGTGGCCGAAATTCGGCTAGGAGGACATTATTATTATTATATCAATGGTCCCGGGTTCAATTGCCAAACAACTATTTGTGTGACACATAAATAGTTGTTTATTTTGTGTCCATCGATTATATATTTGTAAAGTATCGGGGGTTTAATTTCCATAGTGCGGGATTTGCTTCAAAAAAGGAAAAAAAGGAAACCGCTTCTGGCACGCGATCTTATGCTGACTTACAGAATATGTTCTGCAATGTAGCACGTGTTTGGCACGCTCGTACATATCGTCTGCCGTCGGTCTCATAATTATACCGCCGTCAAAAATTTAAACTACTCAGCGACAGTCAAACATACCTGCACATCAGTACATAGTTTTTATGACGTGTGCTTCTATAGCTCTCTAAGTAGACTTTTAGAACCAATTACAATTAGATGCCCGAGAAACGACTTGCACTTCTCTACTTTAAACGACTATTATTATAACATGAGTAACAAAAAAAAAAAAAAAATTGGCGAATTGTGATTGCCGGCTATAATTTGTAAACAGTAGTTTACAAATTATAGCCGGCAATCACAATTCGCCAATTTTTTTTTTTTTTTTTTTAATATCTGGTGGCAATTTCACACAGATCATCCTAGCCCCAAACTAAGCAAAGCTTGTACTATGGGTACCAGGAGACGATATACATACATCACAGTATAGACAGATAAATACTTAAATACCTAGAAAACATCCATGACTCGGAAACAAATGTTCGTTCTCATCACACAAATATTTGCACTTACCGGGATTCGGACCCAGGACCACCAGCTTCGTAGGCAGGAGCACTATTTGGCGGTTTGTACGGTTAGGTAATAATAAATACTATAACTAGAAAAAAAGTTTTTATGTTATTAATACTCTAGGCATTTATTTTTTCCGAAATAATGATATACAATTCTAAGCTGACTCATCTTATGTATAAACAAATCATGAGAAATCTTTGTTTGACCGGCAACTGCTCTAATTAATGAAAATAAAATATAATTATTCAAAGGTACAGAAGGCTTTCCTGCGGTACCTATATAAACACCTTAATTGATACTATCCATTCATGTATCCCACAAAATTTCTATTAGGCTGTCTAGGATATAATTCGTTGGAAGTCAGACGGAATGCACGTCAACTTGCAGTAATGTGTAAGATCCTCCGGGGAAAAATTGATGCACCTGAACTCCATTGTGAGCTGTGTCGAGTCTATGTTCCTGATAATTATCGTCGTATTCGCCGCCATGAATTGTTTGTCGTACCACGTTGCCGTACCGTAGCGCGCGGTAAGTCACCTATACCGCGCAGCCTCACAGCACTTAACGCTCTCTTGTGTGTCAATCCTGACCGTGATTTGTTTGCGGATGGATGGTCGGTTATATTGTCAGAATGTTTGCGTTTCTGTGAGAATGATGTATTGTATGATTGATATGATTGTATTTTAAAATCAATGTTTATGTTTATATATTTATATTTAAAATAATTCTTGTTATAATTATCTTTAATTATTGTAATTGGTGTCCTACCGTTTTAATTAAAGTAAATAAATAAAATAATTAATTAAGTAACTCATCATCATCATCATATCAGCCGAAAGACGTCCACTGCTGGACAAAGGCCTCCCCCAAAGATCTCCACAATTGCCGGTCTTGCGCTATCCGCATCCAGCGATTTCCAGCGACCCGCACAAGATCATCGGTCCATCTTGTAGGGGGCCTGCCCACGCTGCGTCTTCCGGTTCGTGGTCGCCACTCGAGAACCTTTCTGCCCCAACGGCCGTCGGCTCTACGAGCTATGTGCCCTGCCCACTGCCACTTCAGCTTGGCAATTCTTCGGGCTATGTCGGTGACTTTGGTTCGCCTGCGGATTTCGACATTTCTGATGCGATCCCGCAGGGAAACTCCGAGCATAGCCCTCTCCATTGCTCTTTGGGTGACCTTGAGCCTTCTAATAAGGCCCATAGTGAGCGACCACGTCTCTGTTCCGTATGTCATCACTGGCAACACACACTGGTCGAAGACTTTCGACTTGAGACACTGCGGTATTTTGGACGAGAAGATGTTACGTAGCTTCCCGAACGCTGCCCATCCGAGTTGGATTCTACGATTGACCTCCTTCTCGAAGTTGGACCTACCTAGTTGGATGGTCTGTCCTAGGTAAATATAGTTCTCTACAACTTCGAGTGCAGAGTCACCAACTTTCAATTGAGTGGGTGCAACATGGACGTTTGACATGATTTTCGTCTTATCCATGTTCATTTTCAGACCCACTTGTTGAGAGACTCTGCTGAGGTCATCGAGCATTGTACCGAGGTCTTCCATGGTCTCAGCAATGACTACGATATCATCGGCAAATCGAAGGTGAGTGATGTACTCGCCATTGACATTGATGCCAAAGCCTTTCCAGTCCAGAAGCTTGAAGACGTCTTCCAATGCAGCGGTGAACAGTTTCGGAGATATAACATCTCCCTGTCTCACGCCTCGCTGCAAGTGGATAGGTTTCGAGATCTGGTCCTGGAGTCGCACTGACATAGTGGCGTTTTCATACAAACACTTTATCACCTCGATATACCGGTAGTCAATTTGGCACCTTATGAGAGACCTCAGCACGGCCCATGTTTCGATAGAATCAAAGGCTTTCTCATAGTCCACAAACGCTAAGCACAGTGGCTTGTTATACTCTTCGGTCTTCTGTATAACTAGCCGCAGCGTATGTATGTGGTCTATGGTGCTAAAGCCTTTTCGGAAACCGGCTTGTTCGGGAGGCTGGAAGTCGTCAAACCTGCGCGCGAGACGGTTCGTAACGACCCTCGAAAACAACTTGTAAACATGGCTCAGCAGTGTGATGGGTCTATAATTCTTCAATAGGGTTTTGTCGCCCTTTTTGAAGAAGAGCACCACCACACTTCTGTGCCATGCTTGACCATCTAGTATGGCGGAGTTAAATAACTTCTGAAGGGCCCGTAGGATTGGTGTACCACCCGCCTTCAGAAGCTCTGCTGTAACTCCATCATCACCAGGCGCCTTGTTGTTCTTGAGTTGTTTGAGAGCCATTCTAATCTCGTACAGGCTGACGTCCGGGATGTCTTCGGTGTAATGTCGGGTTAGTCGTGCTCTGGGATCTGAGGCATGACTTTTGACAGGTGGCTGTGTTGTCGTATATAACTGTCCGTAGAACTTCTCGATCTCTCCCAGCAACTCAGGTTTAGACGTGACGATTCTACCATCCTCAGTCTTCAGCTTCGTCAGTTGGCTCTGTCCAACAGACAGAGCTCTTGCGAACACTTTGGAGCCTTTGTTCCGCTCAATGGCCTCTTTAATACTAATTGTATTAAATTGCCGCGTGTCGCGAGTCAAAGACTTTGAGATCTGTCTGTTGAGCTGCCGATATCTGGTAGCATCATCTGAGGATGTCAGAACCATTTTCCGTCTATCTTCCATAATTTGCAGGGTAAAGTCAGAGATCTTCATTAAGTAACTGGTACAGAGATATTTCTTGTAGTTGACATCTTACCGCCGTGTGGTGTCCAGCTCCTAAAGAATTAAAGAGTCACCCCATTCCATCCCGTTTGTGTCGTAAAAGGGTCAAAGTCAAAGTAACTTTATTCCGTAAAAATTTTACATTTATGTGGAATCGTCATATTTTTTTTACCCTACCGTGCAGTGCATGACGTGGCAGCTACTGAGAAACACTGCCAGAAAACTCAGTAGGAATCCTTTTTTAAAATAAAATATACTTAAGATTAATTACAATCATGTGTGTTGACTCAGAACAACTCCATCCCAAGCACTTTTATCACTTAAATAATCAGAAATTTTGTAATATGCCCTGCTACACAATTTGGCTTTAATAATTCTATTAAACTTATTCGTAGACAATTCTCTAATATCATTGGGAAGTTTGTTATAGAATCTTATACATTTCCCCATAAAAGAGTTACTTATTTTGTGGAGACGGGTAGTATGCAGTATGAGATTATTCTTATATCTAGTATTTACATTATGTGTATCGCTCCTTTTACAGAAGGAATCGATATTTTTATGCACATATAGTAAGTTTTCATATATATACTGAGATGGTACAGTTAGAATGTTGACCTCTTTGAATTTTTCTCTTAGAGACACTCTCGGGCCAAGATTATAGATAGCTCTTACAGCTCTTTTTTGCGATATAAATATGGTGTCAATGTCAGCAGAGCTACCCCAGAGAAGAATTCCATAGGACATTACACTATGAAAATAACTGAAATAAACCATTCTAGCTGTGTCAACATCAGTCAGCCGTCTAATAGTTTTCACTGCATATGCTGCAGAACTTAATTTGCCGGACAGTTTTTCTATTTGTGGGCTCCATTGTAGCTTTGAGTCAATAGTGATACCCAAGAACACAGTTGATTCAACAGGGTCCAACCTAGCTCCATTAAGTTGTACATTGGTTGTCGCCTGTTTCACATTCGGTCAACTAAGGGATACACTAGGTAGCCGGGCAGCAGCGCCACCTAGCGCCACCAAGCTACCACCTAACTGTTGTTGTTAACTTGCTTGTCAAGCGCCGTAACTACGGCAGACCGCTTTAAATGGCACCGATATAGGAGGCCTATGTTCAGCAGTAGCACCAGGCTGATGATGAGATATGGGACTTGTGTTACAAAAACACTATCGTCCATATCAAAAATATGATATGAATACCCGACACAGTTTTACGGATTCATCATAACTATATCAGCCGAAAGACAGCTGGAAAAAGACCTCCACAATTGCCAGTATTGGGTTATCCGCATATTACCAGTGACTACCAGCTACACTCACTAGATCATCGGCCCGTCTTGTAGACATATATTAGAGACACCCGCTGAGTCTGTTTCGCTGGGTCTTCTCAGTTGGGGCGCATTGGATCCGGCGCGGTGGTAGCATTAAAGCGCGACCGTCGTTATAAACACAAGGTCCGCCATAATGATAACATTTAATTCGTACCTTAATATAGACAGAACCATTCGGACAATATGTAGTAAAAATATAGCTAAAATTTAGATAATTAAACCAACACATGATCCTTGACAATAACTTAATTTTAGTTAGCTAAATATCGTTACTGTTATAAAATAAATCTTATTGTAAATTATTTCCTACAATCCGTGTACCTAAATATCTATATGTACCTAGAAATAATTATAAATTAATTTTATACTACGGCGAAAATGTTCTGACTATTTACAAGCGCTTTTTTAAAGTCTACGTGAATAAATAAATAAAAAAAAATTATTTGGACTCCTATTAAACGGTGAAGTGGAAAAATCTCCCGTATCCGTATTAGAGGATTTTCTCGTCTAACTTAGCCTACCCGCTAGGTCAACGAAAAGGTTACATCACACGTCACAGGCTCATAATAATATACATTCATTGCTTTAGCCCTACTTTTTTGCATAACACGTGGTTTTAGATAATAACCATTTAAAAATGCCAAGTTCAGAATCGTTATGACTTCAAAAACTTATTACAAATATGTCTGCGTTAGCAAAGTGGCGTTGATTTTATCAACAGGCGTAGGAAAACATGTCTTATTCAATTTTATTATTTCCATACTATTCCTATTAAAAGTCAGGTCATCATGTCAGCTGAATAACGTCCACTGCTGTTCAAAGGCCTCCCCAAAAGATTTCTACAATTGAATTGTGTCCATCATTTGGAGGGATATGCCATAATCGCCGCGTTTGGTAGACGGGTTGGCGATTGCAGTATGATGGTCATAGTAGACACAGAGACGCTGCATCCCGGTCTCCGGTAAATATTTCCTTGGGACGACATCTACGACTCCCATTGGATGAGATGGGGTGGCAATATTCTATGCCGTCAGCTACACAGGAAACTCAGTTCATCATCACCATCATCATATTAGCCGAAAGACGTCCACGTGGACAAAGGCCTCCCCAAAGATCTCCATAATTGCCGGTCTTGCGTTATTCGGATCCAGCAGTTTCCAGCGACACAGGAAACTCAGTTCATCATCACCATCATCATCATATCAGCCGAAAGTCGTCCACGTGGACAAAGGCCTCCCCCAAAGATCTCCATAATTGCCGGTCTTGCGCTATTCGGATCCAGCAGTTTCCAGCGACACAGGAAACTCAGTTCATCATCACCATCATCATCATATCAGCCGAAAGTCGTCCACGTGGACAAAGGCCTCCCCCAAAGATCTCCATAATTGCCGGTCTTGCGCTATTCGGATCCAGCAGTTTCCAGCGACACAGGAAACTCAGTTCATCATCACCATCATCATCATATCAGCCGAAAGTCGTCCACGTGGACAAAGGCCTCCCCCAAAGATCTCCATAATTGCCGGTCTTGCGCTATTCGGATCCAGCAGTTTCCAGCGACCCGCACAAGATCATCGGTCCATCTTGTTCGTGGTCACCACTCAGTTAATATTATTGTAATATAATATTGACGTAAAATGTTTGCTTACCATCTGTTTCGTTGCGGCTAAACCGATCTTCGAAACGGCTAAACCGATGTCAATGGTTTCACGGGCCTGTTGGCGTGGTTGGATTGTTGGTTGGTTGGACGCCAGAAGTCGTGGGTTCGATTCCCATCCAGGACAGAAATCTGTGTGCGTAAACATATCTGTTTTTCCTGAGTGTGGCAAGATCGGCTGTATCCCGCCGCATTAGGGGTTGAAAATCACACTGATTCCCAAAACGTATTTGGAAGGCAATTAAACTTAGAATAAAATAAGGACAATAGTAGCCGCCTTACCTTTTCCCTCCAATGACAGTCCACCGGTTCTGCAGCGATGAAGGCACTAGATTTACACACGTTACACTTTACAGGGATAGTTCTCAGAACGTCTTCACACCACATTCAAATAAAAAATTATATAGTTCCCAAGACACGTATAGCTCCCGTCACTCATCCACGGAAGCGACGAATGCACACTGACACTAGAGATGTGCAAGTGCATACGCATTTAGTCGGTATCGATTCCCTATCTGACCCACCCCAGGTAGGCGACTTGCATGTTTGTATTAATGCTTGTCGGTTATTTTATTCTACGAATAAGTGCCAACTTGGTACGCTTGGGAATGCAGATCACGGGAAACATTCGGTGCGAATTAATTAAGTGATGCGATTACGATACATACCGCCCACCAAAATACACGTTAGTTGTATTTTTAATAAAATACTCTTAAGTGAGATGAACTAAATAACGATTTATTTAAGATATGCTAACGAATAGATAAAGCGAGAATAACAATAATAAACTAACTCTTTATTAGTAATGAATTTAAACTATTAAGAATTATACTAATATCCTAGTATAAGAACAACGATACGTGACTTCGACAATAAACGTCTTAGAAATAAACTTAATAACTAAACATATTTAAATTAATTTTCTAATCCGTTTGGTTTGGCAAAGGACACAACTTTGTCAATGGTCGTGTTAGAAACGAACCATTCGGTAAACGCAGTTTCACGATGCGTATTACTCCATCTGGACCACTGTGTAATTCTTCTACACGAGCTATCAGCCAGTGAAGGGGAGGCGTATCAGTTTTAATAACGACCACGGAACCGGTATCCAATGGTTTCGAATGTTTAGTCCACTTAGCCCTCTGTATGAGTGACTGAAGGTACTCATTTTTCCAACGCTTCCAGAAATCTTGCTGGAATCTCTGGATGAGTTGCCACCGTCCTAAACGTGATATATTTACGGAAGTGAGGTCCTGATCAGGAACAGCCGTCAGAGGCTCTAACGTTAAGAAATGTCCGGGGGTAAGCACGGACATGTCATCTGGACAGGAACTGAGGCTATAAAGTGGCCTCGAATTAAGCATAGCTTCGATTTGTACGAATAGCGTAAAAAGTTCGTGTAACGTCAAGGATTGGTTATTGGTGACACGATATAAGGTTGACTTCGTAGCTTTAATTTGAATCTCCCATACGCCTCCGAAGTTTGGGCTAGCTGGAGGATTAAATTTAAAATTTATGTGTTCTACATGACACGCATTCTGCATAAAAGCGGCGAGTTCCCGCTGCGCCCCTACGAAATTTGTACCTCGGTCCGAGTAGATTGTTTGAACTCGACCACGGCGACCTACGAAGCGTCGTAGCGCTGCGATAAATGACTCTGCAGTCAAATCAGTAGCAACTTCCAAATGAACTGCTTTAGTTGTAAAGCAGACGAATAGACAGAGATAAGCTTTACTAATTTTTGCACCACGATATTTGCCTGATTTAATCCGAAACGGACCCCCGTAGTCCACTCCAACAATGCTAAAAGGTTTTACCTGATTTAAGCGAACTGCAGGTAAATCACTCATAAACGGTTCGAGAGGAGTTGGATTTGTTTTGAAACATTTCAAACATTTTGAAACGCGATGTCGTATTGCTCGTTTAGCTGACATAATCCAAAATTGTTGACAAATTAAATAATGTAACGTATTGATTCCAGGGTGACAATTTTCTCTATGGAGAGCATCTATAATCATGTCAGTGAGTTGAGCCTGTCGAGGAAGTAAGGCAGGATGTTTATGGGTGTATTCTAGTCCAGATCTAGATAACCTACCGCCCATGAGGACACCTAAGCCATCAATGAAAGGCGACAGCTTACGCATTTGTTTTGAAAGAAGCTTGCCTTCTTCTAAACGTTTGATATCTTCATTAAAATGAAGAAACTGTGTACGTTTCACTATCACCAATAACGCGTTGTGAAGTTCTGTACGATTTAGGGGAAGATCAGAACGTCGATTTTGTTTACAACGCAAGTTATGTATATAGCGAAGGCACAAGCCAGTTATACGTTGGATCTTACGAATTGACGAATATCTAGATAGCAAATAATCGATTGGATGTACAGGAATATCACCTTCCAGTAAAACCTGTACTTTCTCTTCAACACGAAGTTGATCCTCAGAAGGATCTGAAATTGAACAAGGCCAAGATGATACATCTTTCGAGAGCCAGCTAGGCCCCGCCCACCATAACGAATTATTTACAAGTTCCGCTGGAGTCTGTCCTCGAGACGCGATATCTGCAGAATTGTCGGCTGATTTCACATGACGCCAATGTGCGCCTGGAACTGTATCCTGAATATGGCTGACACGGTTGGCTACGAATGTCTTCCAACGTGACGATGACGATCGGATCCACGAAAGCGCGACTGTCGAATCTGACCACGCGTACATGGCCGAAATGGGCAGACGAGATTGATAAACCTCACTAACGAATTGGAGCAAATCTACGAGCAACGCGCAACTACAAAGTTCAAGCCTAGGCAATGAAACGACTTTGATGGGCGCTAACCTTGCTTTTGATAACACGAAAGAAACCTTAATGTTACCATGGACGTCGATTACACGAAGGTACACCACACCTGCATAACCACGTTGAGAACTGTCCGCGAAACCATGTATTTCGCACGATTTGATGTCTAATACTGAAAATTGTCGCTGAATTTTAATATTCTTAATTAGACTTAATTCATTAGTATAACGAATCCATTGTTGTTTGATATCCTCGGGAGGATCTTCGTCCCAAGAAACGCCTATGACCCATAACTTCTGCACCAAGTATTTGGCAAAAAATGTTAAGGGTGACAGAAAACCACAAGGATCGTAGACTCTTGCAAGTTCGCTAAGAATTGTGCGTTTGCTACATATGCGATTTTGAGGCTTAACCTCGAATGTGAAATGGTCAGAACCGGGCTCCCATCCTAAACCTAGTATTTTAAGAGTGTGAGACGGTTCAATGTCCATAGATACGTAATCTGTACGACAGTTCTCTGGAGGGATACCATCTAGCAACTTCGGATTATTGCTGGCCCATTTGCGAAGCTCCATATGACCTCGTTTAAAAAGCGCTATTACTTCAAACTTGGTTTGAATAGCCTGATTTAGATCTGAACAACTACTGACGATGTCATCTATATATAGATCAGTCCTTAAAACGGTTTGACCTAGAGGAAAGTCACTACCTTCGTCATCGGCGAGTTGTTTCATCGTACGACCAGCCTGAAAAGGAGACGAGGAAACGCCATACGTGACGGTGTTCAATCTATACTCTGAAATTGGATCAGATGGATGAAATCTCCAGAAGATTCTTTGAAAATCACGATGATCTTCATGCACTAGAATTTGACGGTAAATTTTGCACACGTCCGCTGAAAATACAACAGAATGAATACGAAACCTGAGAAGAATTTCCAAAATATTAGCTTGTAATTTTGGACCGATTAATAAGGTTTCATTCAACGATTTTCCTGTAATGGCATCACGATTTGACGCATCAAAGACAACACGTAGCTTTGTACTGCTACTTTCAGGACGTAGTACACAAAAGTGTGGGATGTAATATTTTCCTTTTCGTAAGTCTTTTGTGGGCACAAGTGTCATATGACCACATTGTAGATATTCAGCCACAAAACTTGAATATTGTTCCTTAAGAACAGGATCAGAGGAAAGTTTACGTTCTAACGAATAAAAACGCCTGAGAGCTGACTCACGTGAACCTGGAAATGACGGTTCCTTGTCGTCTTTGAAAGGCAAGGCGACGCTATAACGCCGGTAGCATCACGATACGTCGTGTCATGGTAAATTTGTTCGCAACGTGTATCTGCCGCGCTTAAATTAGTGACGCTCGGAAGGTTGTCTAATTCCCAGAACTTCTTGACTTCCTGAAACAGCTCGTCGTCTGTAACGAAGAAGGAGTTAATTTTGTGTTTGACGTGAGTATCAGCAGCACTTCCTATAAGAAGCCAGCCAAAGACAGAATTCAACGCTGATGGTTGGTTTCGTTCTCCACTTACACTTCCAGGTAGAAGAAGAGAAGGGAAAATCTGCGCACCTAGAAGAAGATCGATTGGACCCGGTTTGTCACAGTCCGGATCAGCAAGTTTCAAACCACGAATATGTAGCCAAGACGATTTGTCGAGGTTAACGCTAGGCATATTTCCGCATATGTTTGGTATAGTCAGGGCGTCCACGTTGAAAGCCACTTGACCGTTAATGCCTATCTGAAGATGAACAGCTCCAGAAACAGGAGCTGACGATTGACCTACACCACGAACTTGGCGCGAAGTCACCCGTTTGTCAAGTCCAAGTCGGTCTACTGCACGTTCCGAAATGAAATGAGCCTGACTACCAGTGTCGATTACACAGCGAAATGGCTGGTAGCTGCCCGACGAATCACGAATATGTATAACTGAAGAACTGATAGAAGAACAACCGAATTCTCACCCACGCTCGCCAAAGCACGAGCGGGTTCACTGGATGTGGGTTCATGATCAGAAGAATTCGCATCAATATCCAGATGGAGAAGAGTGTGATGCCTTTGGCGGCATTTCTGACAGGAAAAAACTGATTTACAATCGCGAACAACGTGTGAAGCCTTCAAACAGTTGAAACACCATCGATTCTCTTTAGCAAAATCACGTCTTTCCTGAATTGATTTTGCTAAAAACGATTTACAATGCGAAATCGCATGAAGTTCTGAACACACAGGGCACTTGGCTACCCCGGGTACAATTTTAGAAAGCCCAGAATGTTTGCCACTTTCTAGCCGGTTTGCCGTTTTCTCTGAATTGGATAGCAACGAAGAAGTAGTTTTCTTGTTGCTGAAACTTGACTTGACATGATTCTTGGTACTACTACTAGTAGAAGCTTGAATATCACGGTTAGTTGAAAAATGTGTGTCACGAAAGAGTGCATCACATTGTTTTTCAAGGAATTCTTTAAGGTTAGTATAGTTTGGTAATTCCGGTGTGGAGTGCTCTTTTTCAAAGGCACATCGCGTTTTAGAATCTAATTTCGATAACAAATGATAGCATAGGACAAAGTCCCAATGTTCCGTAGGTAACTTAAGACCTTTCAAAATTATTAAATTTTCATTAAAAAGTGTTGGACACACGCGTCTAAATTCAGTTGGTGAGTTCACCTTAAAGTTAATATTTAGCATTTCTCGCCAACACGTAAACGCAAGTTCACGTTTGTCTCGATAGCGAGCTACTAGGGTATTATACGCTTCCCGATAGTATTCACCTTGACTAGGAAAGGTTCGAATAAGTCCCAATGCGTCCCCGAATAAACTCGCTCGAAGGTATTGCATCCGGTCCGAGTCTGACAAAGATTCATTCAGATGAATGAGTGAATTGAACGCGTCATAGAACATATTAAAATCCTTTATACATCCTGAGAAACGCGGTAGGTCAACCTTTGGAAGTCTCATTGCCGATGCATGTGGTGCAGTGGGCACAGTACGAACGATTTCAGAAGGAGTAAGCTTACGATGAATAGCCAGCACTTGAAAATGAATATCATCAAAATTGGAACGAATTTCATCTTCTGCCTCAAGGTCCGAATCTTCAACGATGCTTAGAATATCTAAATGTGCTTCTTCAAAATTTGTGATATGCTTATGAACCGCAGAATAATGTACGAGAAATTCGTCCAAACGGGAAATATCCGTAGTCACCAACTTAGCAACTTCCAAAGCTTTCCGCAATCGATTAAATGCCAACGTCCGTTTCCGACGTAAAACGGGCAAGTCCGCGTGCGTAAGACCAACGAGTTCAATTGATTTAGATTTACTCATTCTTTTAGTGCGTTTAGTATTATAAGCCATGTCTAAATCGATAAACGAAACAAAAAGACTTAATAAATAATCGATGCAAAATAAAATATCCGAAATTATCGATATCGATAGTTTAAATGTTAGGTGACAACACTATCTCGACACTAAGGCAACTTCAGGGTGCATGTCGTACCAACCGAACGGAACCAACTTTATTATTTTTATACCCTCAATACTATTGATAAAATGTATAACTAAATGACAGAAATGTATTAAACCAAACTTAGTTTAGAAGTCGAAGTTTATACTTATTAATGATAATTAAGAATACGATTACGATTGCGGATTCATACGAATACGATTACAATTACGGCTTCGTACGAATACGATTACGATTACGGATGGAATGGATTTGTATTAACGAATACGAATGGTCTCATCATCATCATCATCATCATATCAGCCGAAAGACGTCCACTGCTGGACAAAGGCCTCCCCCAAAGATCTCCACAATTGCCGGTCTTGCGCTACCCGCATCCAGCGATATCCAGCGACCCGCACAAGATCATCGGCCCATCTTGTAGGGGGCCTGCCCACGCTGCGTCTTCCGGTTCGTGGTCGCCACTCGAGAACCTTTCTGCCCCAACGGCCGTCGGCTCTACGAGCTATGTGCCCTGCCCACTGCCACTTCAGCTTGGCAATTCTTCGGGCTATGTCGGTGACTTTGGTTCGCCTGCGGATTTCGACATTTCTGATGCGATCCCGCAGGGAAACTCCGAGCATAGCCCTCTCCATTGCTCTTTGGGTGACCTTGAGCCTTCTAATAAGGCCCATAGTGAGCGACCACGTCTCTGTTCCGTATGTCATCACTGGCAACACACACTGGTCGAAGACTTTCGACTTGAGACACTGCGGTATTTTGGACGAGAAGATGTTACGTAGCTTCCCGAACGCTGCCCATCCGAGTTGGATTCTACGATTGACCTCCTTCTCGAAGTTGGACCTACCTAGTTGGATGGTCTGTCCTAGGTAAATATAGTTCTCTACAACTTCGAGTGCAGAGTCACCAACTTTCAATTGAGTGGGTGCAACATGGACGTTTGACATGATTTTCGTCTTATCCATGTTCATTTTCAGACCCACTTGTTGAGAGACTCTGCTGAGGTCACCGAGCATTGTACCGAGGTCTTCCATGGTCTCAGCCATGACTACGATATCATCGGCAAATCGAAGGTGAGTGATGTACTCGCCATTGACATTGATGCCAAAGCCTTTCCAGTCCAGAAGCTTGAAGACGTCTTCCAATGCAGCGGTGAACAGTTTCGGAGATATAACATCTCCCTGTCTCACGCCTCGCTGCAAGTGGATAGGTTTCGAGATCTGGTCCTGGAGTCGCACTGACATAGTGGCGTTTTCATACAAACACTTTATCACCTCGATATACCGGTAGTCAATTTGGCACCTTATGAGAGACCTCAGCACGGCCCATGTTTCGATAGAATCAAAGGCTTTCTCATAGTCCACAAACGCTTAGCATAGTGGCTTGTTATACTCTTCGGTCTTCTGTATAACTTGCCGCAGCGTATGTATGTGGTCTATGGTGCTAAAGCCTTTTCGGAAACCGGCTTGTTCGGGAGGCTGGAAGTCGTCAAACCTGCGCGCGAGACGGTTCGTAACGACCCTCGAAAACAACTTGTAAACATGGCTCAGCAGTGTGATGGGTCTATAATTCTTCAATAGGGTTTTGTCGCCCTTTTTGAAGAAGAGCACCACCACACTTCTGTGCCATGCTTGTGGCGTTTGACCATCTAGTATGACGGAGTTAAATAACTTCTGAAGGGCCCGTAGGATTGGTGTACCACCCGCCTTCAGAAGCTCTGCTGTAACTCCATCATCACCAGGCGCCTTGTTGTTCTTGAGTTGTTTGAGAGCCATTCTAATCTCGTACAGGCTGACGTCCGGGATGTCTTCGGTGTAATGCCGGGTTAGTCGTGCTCTGGGATCTGACGCATGACTTTTGACAGGTGGCTGTGTTGTCGTATATAACTGTCCGTAGAACTTCTCGATCTCTCCCAGCAACTCAGGTCTAGACGTGACGATTCTACCATCCTCAGTCTTCAGCTTCGTCAGTTGGCTCTGTCCAACAGACAAAGCTCTTGCAAACACTTTGGAGCCTTTGTTCCGCTCAATGGCCTCTTTAATACTAATTGTATTAAATTGCCGCGTGTCGCGAGTCAAAGACTTTGAGATCTGTCTGTTGAGCTGCCGATATCTGGTAGCATCATCTGAGGATGTCAGAACCATTTTCCGTCTATCTTCCATAAGTTGCAGGGTAAAGTCAGAGATCTTTTTAGTTCTGTTTGTACGGCGGGCCTTGAAGACCTTAGACCCAGCCGTATGGACAGCTTCTACGAGCCTGTCATAGTATGAGTCCACTTCCTCGCAGTCTGCTAGGCATTCGAAACGGTTTTGCAGTTCGAGCTGAAATGGTTCGGGGTTTTGGACGTGGATAGGTAAAGGTCGGAGCGTAGACTTTATCAGTCGGGACCTCTGGAGTTTGACATTAAGGTTCAATGAGCCTCTGACCAGTCTGTGATCGCTCCCGGTTTTAACCGCATTGATCACGGAGACATCATTGAACATCTGTCGTCTCGTCGACAAGATAAAGTCTATCTCATTTTTAGTTTTACCATCGGGGCTCACCCAGGTCCATTTGCGGTGATCCGGCTTCCTGAAGAAGGAATTCATCATAAAGAGTCCCTCCTTCTCCATGAAGTCGGCCAACATTTGGCCCCGGGGGTTCCAGTCACCAGTTCCAAATTGCCCCACTCTCAGCTCATTACCGAATCGTTTGCCCAGCTTCGCGTTAAAGTCCCCCATGACCACAGTGAAATACGAGTTAGAGGTATGTATGGCTCTGGATATGTCCTCATACATAACCTCGACTTCATCGTCGGAGTGTGTCGAAGTGGGTGCGTATACCTGTATAACCTTCAACGAATACCGCTTGGTGATTCTGAGTATAAGGTACGCAACCCTCGTCGACACACTCTCGATTTTCACTAGGTTGTTCACGAGGGACTTGTGGACTATGAAACCGACACCACCTTGGGATATTTGGTCACCCTCCCGGTAATAGAGCAGGTTTCCGGATTTCAGTATTATCGAGTCCTCCCCCTCTCTTCGGACTTCAGATAATCCTACAATATCCCAATGTAACCTGCTCAATTCTTCCTCCAGTTCGGTTATCTTCTCGTCGGACCGCAGTGTACGTGTGTTATATGTTGCCAGGGCCAGAGGTCGTCGGTGTTGGTAACGCGGAATCTGCCGGGGATTCTTAGCACCCCCTGCCCTGCCGTAACCATGCCTGTTACCACGGCTGGGAATAGCAGGGCTGCCAGGGGACTGGGGGCCGCGGTTTGGTTGTGTCCATCATTTGAGGGGATTTGCCATAATCGCCACGCTTGGCAGACGGGTTGGCGATCGCAGTAAGGTGGACATGGTACTCAGGAGAACGCTGCTGCCCGTTTTCTGGTATATATTCCCTCGGGACGACTTTTACGTCCCCCCACGGGATGAGAGGGGGTGGTGATATTCTTAGGCCGTCACCACACAGCCACGAATGGTCTATAAGTAATAAATTATTCACTAGAATAACTCACAATTTATTTAATAAACCTTAATTGTTGTGGCGACTGAATGTACGTGATAATACATGTACTGAACAAAACGATTAATTTACATGTACTAACATCATACGAAACAACAATTCTGAACAGTATTAATACAAATCACAGATTAGGTATGTCGTGGAACTATGTGTATCTGAATGGGCGAGTAGAAACAATAAGCAACCAACGAATTTAATAGTACGAGAAAATACCGAGCGGCCCAAAATGGCCGATAGGTAGATAACCTCACGGATTAGAAAAATGTTAAAATGTTTTTATTTCGTTCTGCATACGATTCCGAATAAACATAAATACACAATATTAAGCAGAATAATGTTTTATATCGTGTTGTTCTTATATTTTGGAGAAATGTACAATAACGAACGAGATGTTTAACGATTAATATGAGTAACAATATGGTTGGTTGAACAAAGAATGAAAGTTCGTCTCGCTTTATAATTAGGATTATTCCCGGGTTTCGGCACCAAAACAATGTGGCAAGATCGG
The DNA here is from genome assembly GCA_951640165.1 of Pseudoips prasinana. Taxonomy (NCBI): domain Eukaryota; kingdom Metazoa; phylum Arthropoda; class Insecta; order Lepidoptera; family Nolidae; genus Pseudoips; species Pseudoips prasinana. The sequence goes on from OX621246.1 coordinate 32,989,405, forward strand.
CTGTATCCCGCCGCATTAGGGGTTGAAAATCACACTGATTCCCAAAACGTATTTGGAAGGCAATTAAACTTAGAATAAAATAAGGACAATAGTAGCCGCCTTACCTTTTCCCTCCAATGACAGTCCACCAGTTCTGCAGCGATGAAGGCACTAGATTTACACACGTTACACTTTACAGGGATAGTTCTCAGAACGTCTTCACACCACATTCAAATAAAAAAATTATATAGTTCCCAAGACACGTATAGCTCCCGTCACTCATCCACGGAAGCGACGAATGCACACTGACACTAGAGATGTGCAAGTGCATACGCATTTAGTCGGTATCGATTCCCTATCTGACCCACCCCAGGTAGGCGACTTGCATGTTTGTATTAATGCTTGTCGGTTATTTTATTCTACGAATAAGTGCCAACTTGGTACGCTTGGGAATGCAGATCACGGGAAACATTCGGTGCGAATTAATTAAGTGATGCGATTACGATACACTGAGTCTGGGTGTAATTAATCTATATAAGTAAGTGTTTTTTACAATAGAAAAGTAGTAGGTATATGTAGTATATCAGTTATCTGGTTTCCATAGTACAAGCTCTGCTTAGTTTGGGATCAGATGGCCATGTGTAAATAATATCCCGGGATCCGGGATATTATGATATCACATGTTTATTACCACTATTATTAACAATATATTATATATGGGTATTTTAATACGAATAAAACTTATAAAATATATGGGCTACATGGAGAGAAATTTCCGCACAATCCTGGCATTCGCCAGCAAAACCGCCTTCTGCGTGTAACTCTCCAGCCAGATATCAAGCGCTAAACTTGCAAGGTTGATTTTCAGGGATTTAGGAATAACTCCATTTGTGGATATATCAATAGGTATGATCGCAGGTCTTTTGGTTCTCCAAATTTGCGCATATATTATTATTAATATACTGGTGATCTTCAGCGGCAAATATACATGTTTATATAAGGAGTCTTATATATCCCATCGGATCATGAGACTGATGGAATAGAAAGTGCCCCTGTGTTTGCGCACACACTTGTGCACTATAATATGTACTGCGCAATTGGCTAATCTCCATTGAGAATGGCCGCCGTGGTCGAAATTCGGCTGGGAGGACATCAGCATTAAGTTAAGGACTGTTCATGTTGGGAATAGATCTTTTTTTCTTTTCTTTTCAATTATCACGGAGCGGAAGTTTGTTTTGCCCAAGAAAGTTTATTCAACTTTCTTGGGCAAAAACATCAGTAAATTTTGTGATCATTTCGAATATCTAGAATATTAGTTCAGGTCGATAACTAGGCATGAATGTGCCTAGTCTAGGTGTTATGATCGTTTTGTTTGGAACAAAACAGAATAGTAAATTAAGAGATTTCTGACATTAGACTTCGTTGATTGTGTAGTGGCAACAACTAGGTACGGTATAAAACCTACTTTGTACAAATTATCTATGATAGTTCGTGACGTTAAAAAAAGATAATATATATAACTTCAAGATTAAGTCAAAAATAAAACTTAAATTATACCTAGACTGATTACACGGGAAACCGTTTGCACAGGACCTAAGTCGCGGGTGTCCACCCAATTTTCCTTAGAGCTTCATCATTATAGTAGATGTTCTAGAAATCAATGACGTCATTCTAAGTATGTTTTTTATAGTTCTTTTGTATGTTGAACTTTATAGAATATAAATGTTTGTTTATTGAACCTATATATGTATAAGAATTTATTATATTGTAATTATATATAAATTTTTTTTATTATATAACTTTTATATAATATCAAGTTTTCACAAAAAAATCTCATGTTTTTGTTGGCTAATTGTCGTATGGGGTGTAAACCTGTAAAGATAATTATGTTGTTGTAAATAATTAAAATAAATTAATACTGTCTCCATGTTTGAACTAGCATACTGAGGTTAAGTCAAGTCACTCAAGTACAGACAGCACATTAAGATACCCCAATCTGTCAAATTTTCCCAAATGAAAGACCTTATGCTTTTGTGATAAAGTTGAAAACCTATAAAAGAAATTTGACAGATTGGGGTAGCTTGATGTGCTGGCGTCTGTATTTGAGGGACTTAACTTTGAAACTTTCAGTCAAAGATTGGTTGAACGATGTATAGACGCCAGGTCTATACATCGTTCAACCAATCTTTGACTGCACGGCGCAGAGGCTAAGACAGTCGCCTCGCCACTTCGTGTCCGAGGCTTGAATCCCTTGCAGGACAGCTATTTGTGTGACCCATAAATAGTTGTTCTGAGTCTGCAGTCTGCAGTCTGCTACTTTGTGTCCGTCAATTATATGTCTGTAAAGTACCCCGCGATACAGGGATTAAATTTCCTAGTGTGGGCGATGTCTTTAAAAACAACCTTATACTTTTTTATTTATTTATTTAAGGAGCTTTTTGTCAGACAGATATATCAGCTCCGTGAATAAAAATACAATAATATTACATACAAAACTAAACCAAAAATCATTTGAGCTACTTCTTAAGTTGGCTCAGCTAGTATACTGAGACAAATTTCTACATCTAGTTGCCGTTACAAACTCGCGAGACGTCAACATTTAAAAGGGATGTTTAAAAAGTAACCTTGTATTCACTTTCAGATAGATAGAGATATTTAATAAATAAAACCGGCCAAGTGCGAGTCCGACTCGCACATGAAGGGTTCCGTAGCAGCAAGAATTTCGGTTGATTAAACGAAAGCAAATTGCGGTTTATGACGTATTAAAAAAAAACTACTTGCTAGATCTTGTTCAAACCAATTTTCGTTGTTAGTTTCCATGGTAATGTACATCATATATATTTTTTTAGTTTTATCATTTTCTTAATTTAGAAGTTACGGGGGGGGGGGGGGGGGCACTCATTTTACCACTTTGGAAGTGTCTCTCGGGCAAACTATTCAGTATATAAAAAAATGATTTTAGGAACCTCAATATAATTTTTGAAGACCTATCCATAGACATCCCACATGTATGGGTACGATAGTTTTTTTTTTGAGTTTCCTTTCTATTAACGGCGACCCCCCAAAATTATTGTTCTTTTTCTATGTTTATGTAAAAATCTTAATGCGGTTCACAGAATACATCTAATTACCAAGTTTCAGCAGTACAGCTCTTATAGTTTCGGAAAAAAGTGGCTGTGACATACGGACGGACAGACAGACAGACAGACATAACGAATCTATAAGGGTTCCGTTTTGTGCCATTTGGTCTACTGTTTTGGTATACTGTCGCGTTTCCACGATGTATAGAATAATTTTGTAGGTAGGTAGAAGAAGAAAAGACTAAAGATCAATTTAAAAAAAATAATTTAATTTCCAAAGAAAAAAATTAACTTGGCCCGACACGCTGCCGCGTGTCAAGATAAAAAAAGGTTAGGTAGAAGGGTCGTAGGTTTATCACACGATTGTGGGTACGATCTGACAATTTAAAATACCACTCCCCTGGTAGTAGTGTAGTGATGTCCGGCGCAGTCTTAAGGCTGTAGATTGAGTTCCGGAACTGATGAGGTGGAGTGATTTTCGGAGACGTGGAGTAGTTGTAGGCGGTAAGATTACTCCGTAGAAAAGAAACCCTGAAATGCACACAATTTAGGCATTCAGCAAAATGTCCGATTTCCTACTATGACTGCAACATAGAACTCAGTAGCGGTGAAAAGTAGTAGGTAATGGTCGATGAATATGGGTAGTGGTATTTGATACTAAATAGTGATAGATAATGAAGCAGTCATAGCATTGCACACTTTTTATTTAAAGTTACATATTATATAATATGGGTGAAAGAATAAAAAATATAACAAAATTATTTTCTAATACGTAGTTCGTTGACAGCTTTAGATTTAAATGAAGAATTAGATAGTTAGAAAAATATATATTGGCAGAACCTTTAAATTACATAAACAATCTACACAAAAGAAACTACGTTCTACAATGACTAGCAGTTTTAGCACGTACATATTTTACACTAATGAATTTACTAGGACGGTGAACATGTAGGTATTAAAATGAAGCTACGATCATAGCGAATAATGATTGTATAAAATGTAGATGATTACTATGAACTACGAACACAATAGTTATTACCAATTACTACGCAGTAACATAAAATAATGTACAACACTCACCCAAGTGGGGTTTAAACACTAACACACTTTATATGTATAGATATACGGCGTTTTTTATAACGATGTACGCGTTGGTACAATTTAAATTTATATTTAAATTATGAGATTATATAAAAATTTAGGAACAACTCAGCAGTAGCGTAGTATTCCGTCGAGTGCATGATATGCAAAAAATGTCACGATGAGCGGAACCTGCGAGTGAACGGACGGTAATCCCGTTCATTGCATACAACACTTCACTCAATGAATACAGCGTAGGCGATACACAGATTAAAAATAAAAAGCAACTAATGTTTCTTTATTATTAATTAGTATAATAAGGTAAGTTGTAGGTTTAAGTCTACAGTTTTGTTATTTTAGATATTTAATTAGGTATTAGAATAAGGTTTAAATTGATATAAAAATTACCGTAATAGGTTTAAGATTGTAGTTTTAAAATCGTAGTCTTATAAGATTCCATTACATTGCTCTGCAATAATTGAAGGCGTTACATACGGAACCCTAAAAATATGTAACTAGGAACTACTTTACTGAAATATTAAGTAATTATATTAGTAAAGGCTGATTTTATGACAGATTTTGCAACTGCTGTATGTTTTCTTGTGGGAACTCCTAAACATGGTTATGTTAGTAACTATGATAAGACTGATATTACTGAATCTCTGAAGCATTTATTTGTCAGTTCCTCAACTTCCCCGATACGAGATTCCCCCTCTGTACGGTGACCCACTTGTAATTTTATTATTAATTTATTAAAAAGATTAAAGGTCTTATTTAGCAATGCAATAATTTTTCAGAGTAATTATCATTATCCATAGTAACTTAGTAATGTTGAGATTTCATTTCATGTGGTTGAAGGCAAATAATATCAACACCCTATTTCATCCCGTGCATGGCAGGCGTAAAAGTCGTCGAGGGAATATATACCAGACAACGGGCAATACCGTCTCACTGTGTACAGACGCCAGCACATCCAGCTACCCCAATCTGTCAAATTTATTTTATAGATTTTCAACTTTATCACATAAGCATAAGGTTCACTTTCAATTGGGGAAATTTTACAGATTAGTGTAGCTTGATGTGCTGGCGTCTGTACTAAGATCATTATACTGCGATCGCCAACCCGTCTGCCGAGCGAGGCGATTTTGGCATGCCCCTGCAAATGTCTCCATAACTCCACTGTGGAAATCTTTTAGGGGGATATTTTTACAGCTGTGGACGTTATTCGGCTAACATGATGATCGACTATACTCATAATTACAGTTTTACAAAAACATACTCCCAAATTCATCTTTGTAAAGTTCTAATCACAAGTTAGTATTTTTTTATGTCATAGGGCAGCAAACGAGAAAGTGTCTCTATCGCATTTATCACGGGGAGTGTTCAGAGGAATTGGTCGAGCTTATACCTGCCGCCACATTCCGCCACAGACCCTCTCGCCAAAAGTGGAAATTTCATCCTTATCACCTGGATGAATGGTCATCTACCACTGTGCGTTTCACAAGAAAGTTTTTGCCGCGAACTACCGCTCTGTGGACTCAATTAGCTGCGGAGGTATTTCCAGTCCGGTATGCCATGGCAACCATAAAAAAAGCGAACCTATTCTTTTCTTAAAGGCCGGCAACGCACTTGCAGCTCCTTAGGTGTTGCGAGTGTTCATGGGCGGCGGTGATCATTTATCATATAATATAAAAAAAAAATTTGGTCACCTGATGGTAAGTGATCACCATGTCCACTCGTAACACTAGAGGATTAACGGGTGCATTACCGGCCTTTAGGAGTCAGCGAACGTGATGCTGGCCCTACCACCCACCCCTATGAGCTCTGGCGACCCTACGCACACGCAGAAACACAACATTAATGTTATTATTAAAGAAAGTCTTCTGTAAGGTGGAGGTACTTCCTCAGTCTGGCTGCTCTTTGAGCTAAAACGCTGTGCCCTACCTCTCTTAGAAATGTCTTCAGTAAGGTGGAGGTACGTCCCCAGTCGGGCTGCTCTTTGAGCGAAAACGCTGTGGCCTACCTCTCTTAAACTATAATCTTATTTAAACAAGATTTAAAAAGAAATAACGGGTGTGTTATTTATTCCTTTTTAGATCCCAATTTTGAAGATGACAATATAATCAATTTGTATTATGTAGATCTACAAATCTCTCCAAATATACTCGATTGCGCATAGCTCCCTATTCGAAGCAATATCTCACTCAGCTCATTGACAATTCAATAAAAGTGCCAAGGATTCCACTGGACGCACGATTCCTTTATTATCTGGAGTATTGAGTGAATTAAGTTAACGTTTTTTGCATTTTATATTTATTATGCTAGATTTAAATTGCTTTTCAATAGCTTATATTGCTTGCACTCTACTTGTATCTATAATAAGTGTCTTAAATTGTGGCTCATGCATTTTTAGGGTTCCGTAGCCAAATGGAAAAAAACGGAACCCTTATAGATTCGTCATGTCTGTCTGTCCGTCCGTATGTCACAACCATTTTTTTCCGAAACTATAAGAGCTGTACTGTTGAAACTTGGTAGGTAGATGTATTCGGTGAACCGCATTAAGATTTTTAAACAAAAATAGAAACAGAACAATAAATTTGGGGGTCCCCATACATAGAACTGAAAATCAATTTTTTTTTTTCATTGTACCCATACATCTGGGTGTCTATGGATATGTCTTCAAAAATGATATTGAGGTTTGTAATATCATTTTTTCTAAACTGAATAGTTTGCCCGAGAGACACTTCCAAAGTGGTAAAATGAGTGTCCCCCCCCCCGTAACTTCTAAAATAAGAGAATGATAAAACTAAAAAAAAATATGATATACATTACCATAGAAAGTAACAACGAAAATTGGTTTGAACGAGATCTAGCAAGTAGTGCTGCAACGGAACCCTTCATGGGCAAGTTCGACTCGCACTTGGCCGGTTTTTATATTTAATCAATCAATAAACGAGCCATTTGGCGTGGTTCATAGATAATAATAATAATATTCTAGGACATTATTTACACACGGCCATCTTATCCCAAACTAAGCATAGCTTATACAATGAGAACCAGATCACTCATAGACTACATATATAGTACTTTTCTTTTGTAAATACATACTTATATAGATAGTTACATCCATACTCCGGACAAACAGACATATTATTATTCATAAACACAAATATAGCAAGCATTTGCCAACCACGTTAACAGGCCCGTCAATATACTTGCCTTTCACACCGCAGGTCGTGGGTTCGATTCACAGCCAGGACAGATATTGTCCTGTGTCTGGGTGTAATTATCTGTATAAATATGTATTTACAAACGAAATGTAGTAAATCAGTTATCTGGTTTCCATAGTACAAGCTCCACTTAGATGGATTAGATGGCAAGTGTGTGAATTATGTCCCAGGATATTGTCATTAATTGACAGCTAGCTAAGGTATATTAAAGGTTCAGAAGAAATATGTGTGTAAAATAATTAAGTTTCTAAATTGAGTTCAAAATCTTTACTACCACATTTCATTTCAAGTCTATCAACAATTTGACTTAAACACTTAACGTGTTAACATGTTGTTTGTCATCTAATATGTTTGTGTTGTGTTGTTGATCTCTTGAGACACAAAAGGTTATTATTGTTAAGATAGTCATTGCCCTTGTACTCTAAATTAATATTTTCTTGAATTGAACATAAATTGATCCAGTATCTAGATTTTAATTGGTTTTTAATTTTATTAATCCTACTAATATTATAAAACGAAAGTTTGTGACTTTGTGACTTGTGAGTGTGTGAGTGGGTATTCGACGAATTTGCATTAATTCATTAGTTCGTATGGACATTATTTATTTTTTCTTTACATTATTGGGATTAGTATGGACAGTAGTTACCCTGGTGTCATGAGTTGTTGTTGCCAAGGACTGTGGTGGTAGTTCGAGTCCCGCCAGACGATTAAATTTATGATCTCCCATTTCTAAGATTAGATTTACGCTTTGTATTGCGAATAATACCAAAAAATTAAAATTTAATTGTTTAGAAGGTTTTTTTAATATTCATGCAACTGTGAATATATCAGTCGGCCATGTTTCTGGTAATCAATCAATAACACTTACACCCTCTGAAAGGGTGTTAGCAAGAGAATATGGCTACTCGTTTCGTAGATTACTTCGTATGTTTTGCTTGAGAGTTTCCCACTTTTAGTGAAGAAATTCACATAGAAAACTATCTTAATCTGTGAATGTGATGATATTTACTTTGCCAATGTCTTTATTACTTCGGCAGTAGGGTTTGTTATCAAAGCGAAAGTGTTTCCCCTGATGTGCCATCGAAGGTACTACGGATGGACAATGGATCGTAACGTCAATTTGCGGATTACGCATCACACAAGTTTATGTCGTATCCATGGCTAGTTTGCTCCAAGTCGACAGGAAAGGGAACGTATCAAATATCTTAATGGATCGTTACGACACTCGTGATTGTAAGAGCTCTTTGTTAAGTAAGGTTGATAACAATTTTCATAATACTGTGGAACTAGAACTGTAGTTTGTGGGTGTTTAGTAATAGTTTGAATGTGTATTTAAATTATTCGTATGATCAGCTAATATTCTTATTCTACATTATGTTATTAAGAGGCCTATTACAGTCCACTAGCGCCGCCAATCGAAAAAATGTCATAACTCTTAACTAGAATCAAAAATACAAAATGTGGTCTATTATTACTGTAGAAAAGGCAATAACGTAATTTTATAACACATTGTCAACACTTGAAATATAGCTGTTTAGCTAAATCGTGTATTTGTAACAAAAACGGCCGTTTATGTTTTGAATGCACGATTTAGCTATACAGCCCCTTAACGCAATTGATAAAGGGGGAACGGTCTATAGTCGTTGCGTATTTTTAACCGTCTCCTAAGAGGTGGAAGTAGGCTTTTTTGACACTGCCAAATTAAGGGGTATGCATAATTATTTCTAGGTATGTAGATATTTGGATATCCGGCTTGTATGAAAACATTTAGAAGTAACATTCATTTTATGAATGTAATGATATAGTAACTTAGCTAGCTTATTTAAGTTATTACTTATTTTGGTATACCTATTCGGTATCTCCACCAAATAAGTATAGCTACTTCACCATCGTTCGTAATACATTGTTGGTATCTTAGAGTACAAAATACGAGTACCTATCCTATCAATGCAAGCTTTGTATATCTCATAAAGCTCTGATCTCGAATCTCAATCGATTTACACTGATTCCCTCGACAAACTCTTTTCTAAAGCTTTTGTAAATGTACCCTTGGTTTGCTTTAAATTAAATGTCTCTTAAGGCTGAGAGCCCTGGAGTACTTGCTCGCCTCTTACAATATCAAATGTTATCTTTACTGATTGGCTTATCCCAGTTCCAGCCATCATAAGCCTGATATCTTCCACTGCTGGACATAGCCCCCCCCCCCCCCAATTATTATAGCGTTGGCATTTGGAGGCATTTGTCGTAGGCACCGCGTTTGGTAAGCGAGTTGGCGACCGCTGTTATTCGTAAGTTGTAGTTAGTACGCAGGAGGGCACTAGTGGGTGCGCTGGGTGCGGGTCAGCCCAAACAGTATCCTGAGCGCTTTCGCCCAGCGATTTGACTGCCAGTACATGTAGTACTGTGACATGGTGCATATAATGCATATAATGTTGCATAATGTTGAAACATTGTTTTGTAGTACTGTATTTTTTTTAAGGTATTTTTATGGTTTATAATATAATTAACATGACAGGTTTACACCCAATGCGTTAATTATTTATAACACCACTAATCTAAAACATATCATAAACAAATAAATAAAATTGGAGTGTCTGTTTGTAATATTGAAATAGCCGGTTTTTACTACATAAATATGAATATATATACGGTACATACACCAAAATAACATTTTTCACAATTTTTGTCTGTCTGTCTGTCTGTTTGTTCCGGCTAATCTCTGAAATGGCTGGACCTATTTTGATGGGACTTTTATTGGCAGGTAGCTGATGTAATAAGGCGTAACTTAGGCTACTTTTATTTTAGAAAAAGAATTTTATTTTACTAAAAAACTAAATAAACTAATTAACACGCGGACGAAGTCGCGGGCACAGCTAGTACGGTATATAATGTTGCATAATGTTGAAACATTGTTTTAATTGTTTTGTTGTATTGTATTTTTTTTGGAAGGTATTTTTATGGTTTATAATATAATTAACATGACAGGTTTACACCCAATGCGTTAATTATTTATAACACCACTAATCTAAAACATATCATAATATTATTAACAAAGAAGATTAATTAAATTTTACATTATTACATTGAAGATACATTAATTTTGTACATTATATTTAAGTGTTATTATAAAATTATAAAATGACATAAATCTATTGTAATGTAATTGTTCTGTATTTTAATTGTAAGTATTGTATTGTATTTGTATTTTTATAATTGGTCCTTGTTGGTATTTAATTCACTAAATAATAATTAAAAAATAATAACTACTGCCCGAGTCGTCCCCCTTCGTGCCCCTTAGTCGTCTGTCTGTTATTATTTCTGCTAGAAATCATACGGCACAATTTTATTTATTACTTGCTGTGCCCGCGACTTCGTCCGCGTGTTAATTAGTTTATTTCGTTTTCTTTTGTAAAATAATATACTTTTTCTAAAATAAAAGTAGCCTAAGTTACTCCTTATTACATCAGCTACCTGCCAATAAAAGTCCCGTTAACATCGGTCCAGCCATTTCAGAGATTAGCCGGAACAAACAGACAGACAGACAGACAAAAATTGTAAAAAATGTTTTTTTGGTGTATGTACCGTATTTATATTCATATGTATGTAGTAAAAACCGGTTATTTCAATATTACAAACAGACACTCCAATTTTATTTATTTGTATAGATTAATTATATTTATTTAATAACATATTCAATTATAATATCTATAAATATAATAAAATCGTAGGAAAGTCAAAACTGTACATTGATTATTTTTTAAAAGGATTGTTAAAAAATATTGTTAGAGTATAATGGTTTCCTGTTTTGTTGTTAGAGTTATCAAATTTTGTATTTAGACTAAGTGTACGGGTTCTACCCGCCTTAAATTTTATAAATTATCACAGCTTCTCCTCCGTAGGTGATAGTATTTATATGTTGACCCAACCTCTTAGTAATATTTTTGTAATTATTATGCAAAATTTAAAGTAAATTCATGTAGTACTTTTTGAGTTTAGTCCGGACATATATACAGACAAACACACAGACAAACAGACACAAATTCTAAAAACGTTATTTTTGGCTTCAAAGTCAATTGTAGATCACGCCAATTGTATATTCTATATATATAATAAATTGTAGGAAAGTCAAAACTGTACATCGAATATTATATTTTTTCTTTCATTATAAAAATATTCGATAAAAATGAAAATGACCTCTTACAAGTATAATTCGTCCAGAGTATAGGCACACACAAATTGAATCATCACTTGTCTGCATGTATTTTATCCTTCTAAACACGAACACAGTTCGTAGACCTGTGCAGTTAACGCTGTCACACGAATGAATCTCGGAACGCTTAAAGATGGCGGCGGCAGATATTTCTTACTAGTTGATTTTCTTTTGTTTTGGTGATATTTTTTTTTTATATTCTTGACAAAGGGTTTCTTTTTAGGATAAAATTTATTCTAAAAAGAGACAAAAATAAGTGATTCCGTACTATGCAAGAAATCTAATTTAATAATATTATTACTCTACTCTATAATATAATCTTACTCATGATCCGATGGGACGACTAGCGATACGACTGGAAAGAGGTCAGGTACAGGTCCGACGGCTTTATGTGCTCTCCGAGGCACGGGCGTATAATACCGCCAACTCCCAGACTTCGGGCTGATATTGAGAAATTTCTTTTTACGGAAAAATCCCAAAATCTCTTTTTGGCCCGACCCGGGATTTGAGCCCAGGACCCTATATATAATAGCAAGGCAAACAAGCAAGCTGATGACTTAATAGTAACACTCGCTGATACTTTAGTACGATCACACCGGGATAACGCACAAAGGCACTACTCCTGCTTCAGCAAATAAAAAAAAAAGCAGAAGCTTAAAAGCAACATTCGCAAGCATTCAGACACAGTCGTATATATACAGACAGAGAGAGAGAGAGAGAAAGTCACATGAAGGGTAGTTATCGTAATTTGTGCCCTGGCAATTTCTACCAGATAACTCACGTTCTTCTGCAAGCCACGTTACAGAGAATTGTTCTAAAAAACCGCATCAATATAGGCGCTGAAAAATACGGTGTCCGTAAAGATTTATCACTAGGCTCGACCATGAAACTATAATTGACACATGACGCCGAGGAGACAAATTGATAGACAGATCATTTGTCAAAGGAAGGAGGTTCTAATACAACGGCATACATCTACAAATGTTGTAGAGTTATGTATGTAGTACTGAAATTAGGGAATAGAATTATAACTGTTATGTAATCAAGATTGTTTGTTTAAACTTTATAAATTATCACAGCTCCTCCCACGTAGGTGATAGCGTGATAATATGTAGCCTATATGTTGTCCCAACCTCTTAGTAATATTCATGTAAAATATGAAGTAAATCCATGCAGTACTTTTTGAGTTTAGCCCGGACATACATACAGACAAAAATTCTAAAAACTAATTTTTTGGCTTCCATATCTAGACTAGCTGCGCCCCGCGGTTTTACCCGCGTTAAACTTTATAAATTACCACAGCTCCTCCCCCGTAGGTGATAGCGTGATAATATGTATTATGTTGCCCCAACCTCTTAGTAATATTCATGCAAAATTTGAAGTAAATCCATGCAGTACTTTTTGAGTTTAGCCCGGATATACATACAGACAAAAATTCTAAAAGCTAAATTTTTGGTTTCGATATCTACTGTAGATCACGCATGTTTTAATAGAAATATTCAATGTACAGTTTTGACTTTCCTACGATTTTATTATATGTATAGATACCACTTTTTTTTGTAAATACATACATATATAGCTAATTACACCCAGACTCCGGTCAAACAGACATATTCATACACTTACAACTAGCGGTGAGAAATAAAATAAAAATAAAATAAAATAAAAAAGGGTTTTATTCACGTAGACTTTAAAAAAGCGCTTGTAAATAGTCAGAACATGTTTGTAGTAATATAGTTGTATACATTAGATATTATTTCTAGTAACATAGATATTTAGGTACATATTGTATGAAAACATTTATAAAATTTATTTTATTACAGCAATGATATTTAGCTAGCTCGTATCAAGTTATTGTCAAGAGATTATGTTTAATTATCTAGTTTAAGTCTAAAATTTTTACTACATATTGTCAATGGTTCTGTCTAAATTAAAGGTATTATTATTATGACGGACCTTGTGTTAATAACGACGGTCGCGCTTTAATGCTACCACCGGATCCAATGCGCCCCAACTGAGAAGACCCAGCGAAACAAACTCAGTGGGTTCATCTACTACCGGTTTAAACACGACCCAGTTGAGACGGTCCGGCGAAACATACTCAAGCGGGCATGAACACGGGATTTGGTCCAATTAGAGTAATTATTTAGTAGGCAAACACAATATATGCTCGATCGGTTGTCTGAATGCTTATTATTTTAGATTATATTTAGGTATACAAAAGAAAAACTTCGAAACAATAACATTATTCATTTTGAGACAGAGTCAATAATTTTAAATTAAGTATATGATAGCAATCATTTACAGATAGTTCACATAACACATTTATATAAAACAATTGAACAAAGAATATCTATTTCATATTTTTCATTAATAAGTTCTATGTCTAGAATTTGGCTAGAGAAGCGGTTTATATTTTGATGTGATAGAATTAGAAAGTTATCACACTTCTCTATTATCATGCTTATATGTTTAAACTACTAACTAAATTGATTTTAATAACATTACTAAAAGATGGTATAAAAAGTGACTTCGTCATACTACTTATGACTGAGTTAATATGTGCCGCTACTAAAGTTGCAAGTATGTTCAAAAAAGCTTTTACCAATCACCCCAACCGTCTATTTAATGGAAAAACTATTTTCGGTGGTCAAAAAGATCTCGTTAGATTTATAAAGTAAATTGAGCCCCATTTCACTAGATATCATAAGTGGACCGAGTGGAGTCCGATCTAACAATGTCGATAAAATTTGACAGATTCAGGTTTCCAGCGACCGAACATTTTATGTCGTGGCTAGGTTTCATATCTGGAAAAGTTGTGGCAAAACGAGTGAAACAATTTATGTATAGATACCACATATACGATATGTTATGACGTATGAGTATTGGTTCGTCCGCTAGTAAAAAAAGGCTTTATGGAACTTAACTTTATACACATACATTGACTCACGCTTGTTCGACAGAGGAGTAAAGAAACAAGGGATTTTTGCATACCGCTTTTCCCTCGTTTACTGTCATTATATTATTCATGAAATTTACGTCAGCATATAACAGGAACTATACAATACAATACTCTTTATTGTCCACAAATGAATAACAAAATAAAACATAAATAGTAGCATGATAATGTACAAAAGGCGGTCTTATCACTGGCTGCGATTTTATACTCTATTGTACTCCATTCCGTTCACACACAAGAAGATTTCAAAATAGTATTACATTTTGAAGTTATGTATTTTTTTAATTTTGTTAGAGTAAGTAATATACTCGTATTATAACTTATACCGACCTTCCTTTTTTTATTAGATGAATCCATTTTATAGTGGACGTCATATAAGTAGATACAAAAACCATTCGTGTAGTCTAAGTAATAACGACGCTGTCAAGTTCTCCATTACTTTCATTCCCTGGTTGGTCTAACGGTGGCGGTTATATATAATTTTGACCTGGCCTTCCATGAGGACATATTCGATTTGGTCAGAGAATATTCTACGAGGTTTAACCCTTCACACAGGCCTGGTTACTTCTTTTGTCAATCTTCTGTAACGTGCCGGTTGACGTGGTTGGTTACCTTCCTTTCACGCCGCTGGTCGTGGGTTCGGTTCCTACGCAGGACAGATATTTGTGTGTTGTATGCCTGAGTCTTATTATTATATTATTACTATCTCCTAAGTTTTTTTTTAGACAATGTCACACAGATCATCCTAGCGCCAAACTAAGCAAAGCTTGTACTATAGGTACCAGGCGACGTTATAAATACTTATATACATAGATAAATACTTATATACATAGAAAACATCCATGACTCAGAAACAAATATTCATGCTCATCACACAAATATTTGCCCTTACCGGGATTCGAACCCAGGAACACCAGCTTCGTAGGCAGGAGCACTACCAACTAGGCTACGGTGACCGTATTAGTCGTAGTATTTACAAAAGAAACGTAGTATATTAGTTATCTGGTTTCCATAGTACAAGCTCTGCTTAGTTTGGGATCAGATGGACGTGTGTGAATAATGCCCCAGGACAATATTGTTATTATTCGTCTTTTCAAAAGGTCCAAACCATCTCAGCAAACCTTTTTCCAACCTTGTATCTAGACAGATTGAAAAAGGTTTCTGAAATTTATACACCAAAGTATCGAAATTAAATTAAAACGATATACACGCTGGGTTTTGCACGTCTATCTCTTTTACATAACAATCCAATTGAAAATATTTATCTCCATAATTCAACAACTGGTACAAATTATTCAAACAACTTGGTAACATCGTTACGCGGGATGAATGAATGAAATGCTGAACAAATGAACCATTCGCATGCATGAACAAATTGAACCAGTTGGGCGAGTCCGTTGTTCTATGAATATATTGCATTCCTCGTTCTGAAATGAATGACAAATCAATACAAAGGGAAAGTTGAAACATAAGATTCATGTTTTTCGGGTGGTTACTTTGGTAACTTTGGTGGTTGGTAAATGCTTGCCTTTCACGCCGCAGGTTGTGGGTTCGATTCCCACACAGGGCAGATATTTGCGTGAATGAACATGTCTGTTTATATAAGTATGATCTCAAAAACTATTAATTAATTATAAAGATATTTTTTTATTTGAGAAATTTATATGCTTAAATTTTCTTTCTCCAGCACAGACCATGTTTGTGCTTATTATTTAAAATGCAGCGTAGAGTACAGCGGCCAATCTCATGTGAGGTTAACCAGCTACTTATATTTGTTCATGTGCGTATAACCAGGTAGATTCTCAATTGTCATTAAATTGTAATCCGATGGCAACTCCTTATTAGAAGCTAAACTGTGACATTTGTTTTCGGATCAATAGCCAATAATATTAGAACACTTGACCAAAATCTCTAAAATATTTACGCTATCCTTAAACTAATACGATATCAGAAACAGTTACCTTAAACTTCTTACTTGTAATCCTTAGCGATAAAAGGTTTTGTACCACCAAACATTCCGCGGTGAAGCGCAAAACATACAATTACAATCCAAGTTAAAAACCCGCCAAGCCAATATTAATATCCCGTCCCTATATTTGGTCATAAAAGGCGAAACTGCGATATACGTCCCAACTGTCAAAACATCTGCGTTCCAAACATAAAATATCGTTCGCATTTCAAATAAAACATAAAAAGAGAAAATGCGCAAGCGGTACCGCCGAATCATGCCGAATCATTCTGAAACACCCGAACTCAAACACAGGGTGGTGTCAAAGAGCATCCATTAACTTTTTGCGCACCCATTATGCTGCGGCGAATGTTTTCCGGCCGCTGTATAAGTATTAATGTTAACACCCCCCTGTATAATGGCTAATCTCTTTTGAATACTTACTTTTAAAAGCCGGAACACCATAGCTTGGGCCGAGTTTTTTGGGTTTTCAAATTGTTTATTTTGGGTCGCCTTGAGATTAAATGAAAGGTCTTACTTGTCCATTGTTTGATTCTTTTCATGTTCATTAGGTTAGGAAGTTTGCATTTTGAGGTTATTCTAATTTTGGACTTAGTAACTCTCGAACAAAACAAAATAATAATAGGTAAACATTTCATAATATTGTACTTTATTGTGAATATAATTACTTGCGCTGTGGCGGACGGCGACGCTATCTCTTATTCCCAATCTCATCCCGTGAAGGTCGCAGAAGTTGTCCCAAGAACGGGCAGCAGCATCTCAGATTATAGCATATCTCCATTCTTGGCTAAGATCTTGTCCAGCTGTGGACGTCATTGGGTTGCCACGAGGACTATAATAATGTAAATGATCACAAATGTTAAAATTATTCGGAATGATTCATACTTGCTGCAGAATTTAATACGTTACTGCTAACTATATGTACCTCACACCAATGGTATCACAACGATTTTGTCCTATTTATGGATTTATTTTATGGACGGGCCGGGTTGCGTGGTTGTTAAATGCTTGCCTTTCACGCCGCAGGTCGTGGGTTCGATTCCCACCCAGGATAGATATTTGTGTGTATGAACCTGTCTGTTTGTCCTGAATCTCGGTGTAATTATCTATATAAAAACTAACGGAACATCGTTATCGTGAATAGCGTTCAAATGAATAAAGGTTAGAAATGACTTAATCAATCGTTAAATCGGCTTGAGCGCATGTGACGTTATAAATGGTCCGGATTCGATTATCAACGTTGAAGCCGACTTAACGATTGATTTAGTCATTTTTAACCTTTATTTATTTGAAAGCCATTTAAGTAATCGATGTTCGGTGAGTTAGCCGGTAGAGGCCCTGCTCGTGGGCGGCGGTGATCACTTGATCACCGCCGCCCATGGGCATACACATAATAAAGAAGGACTGCAAGTGCGCTGCCGGCCTTCAAGAAAATAATAGGCTCGCCTCTTGAAAGTTTCCATGACATACCGGATCGGAAATACCTCCGCAGGTAATTGATTCCACAGAGTGGTAGTGCGCGGTAAAAAGTTTCTTGAGAAACGCACGATGGCAGGAGATATAGATTAAAATTGTAGCGAGCAGGTCTGTGAGGAAACGAGCTGGCTGGTATAAGTTCAAACAATTCCCCAGAACACTACCCCTGATAAATGCGGCAAAGGATATATAGAGACGCCACGTCTCCCCGCAATACGAACGAACTCAATTCAATTTCCAGTAGTTTTATTCAACGTTGTAGAGATGATTTTCCAATGATAATACAGTTATCCTCCTGAGAAAACTCTGAAGCTGAAAAATAGCTCCACCTTTTAAAATGAATTCCTAGCGAGTGAGAATAACTATGGGATTTTCTCATGGGAAATATTGGACCTTCAATCGTTTGTTACACTGGCCTTGGTTGATAAATGACGCTGCGTTACACTAAGACTTAGCTGGAGAATAATTACCATCCATTAAGGAATATGGATCTCATCTGGCATAAGCCAGTCGGGTAATTATTTTGATTATTCCAACGTTCCGGTTGTACGTACTGATGTAATTTTGTTACGGTAATCGCTCGATTAGTCTCTGTTCCGGTCGAGAGTCATCTATTAATGTAGGAACAGAGTTAATCCCCTTACTTGCGTTTTAATCCCCTACTACGTGCATCTCGTGAAAAAGGCTGTCGTGAAGCAGGCGTGTCAATAGATAGTACGAGTAGCATCTCTTCAGTGCAAAGAGGATCTCAAAAGCTTTTAAAGTAATTTCTACCAACATTTATTTGAATATCTTTCAGCATATCCAATGATATTGGTATTGAAATCATAAATTGTCTGCAGCAGTTCTAGTAAACTAGTCTAAAGAAAACTGATATTCTGAGATATCAACTCCATCAACCGTTAGTTAGGTTACATATTGATCAGTTTTGGGAAATTAATAAAATATTCTACAAAGATTGAAAGTTGTTTTTTTTACCATTTAGTTTTAGTTTGATTTGTAAACTTTGAAGTTGATGCCACATTCATATAATGTCAATAGATTGTGTGATTCATTAACTATATAAATTGTATACTAAGCAGTAATACATTTAAACCTAATGTTTTATTTCCCGGTCTAAGACGGGGAATAAAATCACTAACGAGTTACTAAAATTATAGAACAAAGAAACTCAAAGAATTATTCCAAGTCTGGATAAGTTAAAATAAATTATTCATGTATTTTTTCTTAATCCAATAATAATCTATCATGTTTAAGTTTTACTTGGATTATAAATTAAGTTTAGCTTAATGAAGACTTTATGCTAATAGAGACTGATTCTAAATTCAAAAGTAAACAAAGCTTGGAATATTATCTGCGTGATTAATTAACTCTCAAGAAAAACGTCTTGTAGTTTAAAATAAATGTAACTTAATTTTATGAGTTTAGTAAAAACACTTCTTAGCTACGATAGAAAACCTTTTTTACCGTATAAGTAGTTATTACCGTTGTCAAGAAGAAAATATGCGGTTTTGAGGAGCTTGCGATGAGCTGAAAGGCCAACCCACGACTATTCAATACACTTACGAGTATGTTGATGGGAAACTCACGAGCGCTCAGTGAGCACGACAGTTTAGAAGAAGAAGATACGTACATTTATTCAGTAAACTATCACACTATATATACTTCTGGTTACTGGTTCTTAATGGTTGAAAGGGAGCACAAAAAATATCTGTGCGAGTCCGAATTGGTTCCATATGAGCACTAGCTGCAAAATTAACTATTTTTATTTATTTATCACTTAATGCACATTAAATTGTACAAAGGCGGACTTAATGCCCGAGGCATTTTCTGCCAGTCAACCTTAGGGTGGTGCAGAGAGAGCATGGTAGGTGCACAGATCGTAAAGTAAAGATTAACAGTAAAAAAAACTGGATTATACAATACTATAAAATACTATACAATGCAAAACATACAATATTATACTATATATATATATAAAATACTATACTATGCTATTCAATCCGATCATGTAATCATACATTTATAATCAAGGGGTTTCTGCTTAGAATTTCCGAAGGATATGTGTGCGACTCTTGGCCATTCGATTGCAACTATTGCAGTGCTGGTTTTCTGATGTATCCAAGTAAAATAACTCACGGACTATTGATGTATCAGTGCAGTACGCAGGTACAATTTTGAAAGTGGACACTAATAATATAACTTATTGTTAATTAAAATATTTAACATTTTTATCATTTATAATTATAAATAAAATAGTACTAAATTAACACTAATTTGCAAAAATATAACACACACGCATACACAGTAAATAAAATAAATTATATGATATTAGGTCGACATACTTATCATACTTTGGTCATTCCAATCGAGACACAAATAAAATAAATGGGCGGGCCACATAGCTCATAGATGCGACGGTCGTTGGGGCAGACAGGTTGAACTTGATGATGCAACTGGGCAGGCTAGAAGATGGACCGATGATCTTGTGAGGGTCACTGGAAGCTGCCGAATGCGGGTACCGCAAGACAGGAGTTTGTGGAAATCTTTGTCGAAGACTATTGTCCAGTTGTGGACATCTTTCAGCTGATATAATGATGAAGATAATGTACATTCGAGTCGGTGAAGTACGGTAGAGATATTCCCCCAGTAGAGCTGCCCAAAGAGCTTATAAAGTGTCAGGCTGAGTGCCAAATCTCCTGAACAAAAATGGAAAATATACTTCATACAAAATGTTCCACATCACCTAGAATACCTTCAATAGAAAATCCAATTTTTCGGTAATAAATCCTGGGACTACGGCGTCGCGCAACCACCGGCTTTATCTTTCAAGGCTTGAAATGTACTTTATAGTTTTAATAAAAGAAAATAGGCAGTTCATTTAAAATGTTAACGAGGTTTTTATAAATAGATACGAAACTAGGTATTGGCAAGAATAATAATAATATCTTGGGACATTATTAACACGCGGCAATCTGATCCCAAACTAAGCAGAGCTTGCACTATGGATACCAGATAACTGATATACGACATATATTATTTTTCTTTTGTAAATATATACTTATATAGATAATTGCACCCAGACTCAGGACAAACAGACATGTTCATGCACACAAATATTTGTCCTGGGTGGAATCGAACCCACGACTTTTGAAGAAAATATACGCCGTATATTTAATTTCCTGTTAGAATTTCGGCTACGTAGTACGGCTATGTAGTAAAAATATAGCTGAAACTTTTAATTTCGATAATTAAACCACGTGTGGCGCAGCGGCTAAGACAGTTGCCTTGCCGCTTCGTGCCGCGGGTTCGACTCCCGCGCCGGACAACTATTTGTGTGACCCATACGTTGTTCTGAGTCTGGATGTAATTATATGCTTGTAAAGTACCCCGCGACGGGTGGTGTCTTTATAAAAAGAAACATGATCTTTTTGACACTAACTTAATATAAGCTAGCTAACTGTCATTACTATTACAAAATAAATTAATCATCATCATCAAATCAATCGAAAGACGTCCACAGCTGGACAAAAGCCTCCTCCAAAAATTTCCACATTGCCGGTCTTACGCTATTCGCATCCAGTGGTTTTTCTGTGGTTGTATAGTACAACCACAGAAAAACCACTGGATGCGAATAGCGTAAGACCAATATAAATAAAATAAAATAAATTTTATTCTAAATATGTTCATACAATCCGTGTACTTAAATATCTATGAGTACCTAGAAATAATTATGTGGACTTAACTATATTACTATAAACAAGTTCTGACTATTTATAAGCGCATTTTTAAAGTCTACGAGAATAAAAACCCTTTTTATTTTTTTCATTTTGCGGCGGCCAGTTTCAATTTACGTAAATTATAGTGCATAAGTGTGTGCGCAAACACAGGGGAACTTTCTATTCCATCATCAAACGTATAAAATGCGCAACATACATCAACAACGCCGTCAAATTGAAAGCCATTTCCTTTTTCTAAAATTAGAGCCGAGTTGAAGATAACTTAGTAATTATGAGCATTACTTCTTGGGCTAACAGAAAACAACGTTGTCGTCGCAATGCACTACCAACGGAAGTCCATTACCGCCAGCAGTGAAGTGCCACTCCGGTTCGTTTCGTTACCGCGCCGGAAACGTGGCGTGATGGGATCGTCCGTGTCGTCACGTTTTAACGCTCATTCCAATTACTCCATTACTTTATAAAAATTGTATTTTATAGATAACGACCGCCGGGACTCAGTTTGTGAAGAAAGTTACTTATTTTTTTTTGTAACGAACAATTTCTCAGTATTTCGAACTCAGGGAGTTAGTTGTATTACAAGACTGTGCTTCGGAGAGCACATGAAGTAGTTGGACCTGTACCTGACTTCTTCACCCTATTCGTCCCGTCGTATCACGAGAATGATGAAGCCCAAAGTGCCCCTGTGTTTCTGCTCATACTTATGCACTATGTACAGACGCCAACGGTATAAATACGGATGAATACAGATTGAATTAAAATCATCATCATCATTATCATATCAGCCGAAAGACGTCCACTGCTGGACAAAGGCCTCCCCCAAAGATCCTGAGATCCCCAAGATTGAATTAGAATATCTTCCTCCTTTTTAGAGACGGCTAACAATACGCATTGATTTTAGAACTTTTCTCCTTTATTAATTCCGTTAAAAAGATTATGTACAGACGCTGGCACATCCAGCTACCACAATCTGTCAAATCCCTTTTATAGATTTTCAACTTTATCACGTAAGCATAAGGTTCACTTTCAATTGGGGTAATTTGACAGATTGGGGTAGCTTGATATGCTGGCGTCTGTACTATATTCAACTGGTCTGTTGGTCTAGTGGTAAGTGACCTTGACTGTTAAGCCTGAGGTCGGTGTTTACCACCCGGAACAAATCTTTGTGTGGTGAGCACGATTATATTATTTCTGTGTCTGGGTGTAATTTAGCTATAATATGTATGTATTTAGAAATATATTTTTAAGAATATCAGGTGTCTGGTTGCCGTAGTACAGGCTCTGCCTAGTTTGGGATCAGATGGCAGTGTGTTACTAGTCCCAAGATATTTATTTATTAGCTGTGCCCCGCGGTTTCACCCGCGTTACATTTTATAAATAAAAGATTTTCCCGCTTTTCTGTTAAAATTTTGCCTGAGTTTCTTTGCTATAAACCTCACGGAGCCCGAGTCCTTTCCAACGAATGCAAAACCGTGGAAATCGGTTCGTGCGTTCTGGAGTTATAGCGTCAGGAAGGAAAACCCAACTTATTTTTATATAGTAGAAGACTATATGTTCCGCGCAGATGGCTAGTCTATTGAGACTGGCCGCCATGGCCAGAGTTTGACTTTGAATTATTATAACTTAAATGAAGAAAAGGATAAAATTAATCCCAGCGAGATAAGAATTGGGCACAGCAATGTTTCGGCAACCATAGCCCACAAGGTTGCGAAATTGTTGCTGACCTACGGGGGGAGGTTACATATGTATAGCACAGTAATACCGTTGACTTCCATTTACCCCATTCTTGCACTTCGCAACAGCTAGTCACACGAGGCGCATGATCATGATCGATGGCCCATGAAACTAAACGAATAAAAGAAAATAGGTTTGAAAAATAAATTGTATTCAAACTTATTTTCTTTTTTTTTTAATTATTAAAGACGACGCCCTCACTAGGGAATCTAATCCTTGTGTCGCGGGGTACTACACAAACATATAATAGACGGACACAAATTACATCCAGACTTAGAACAATTATTTATGGGTTGCACAAATAGTTGTGCGGCGCGGGGCCCGAACCCGTGACACAAAGTTGCGAGGCGACTGTCTTAGCCGCTGCGCCACACGTGCAGTCGAAGTCGTTATTTTGTTCGCCCAAAATAGTACACATACGAGTACTTCTCATGGGCTATATGTAAACTATATACAGTTATGTACAGTATACGTATAGCTCATGAGAAGTGTGACGTGACGATGATACAAGTTCCATGACTTTTATTCAAGCAAAAAGTTAACCTAACGAAGGTTAAAGAAATAATATAATGTAATTTATTAGGCTTAAACTGTTTTACATAGAATTTTGTGTTAATGATGGTTGGGTGCAGTGGAAATGTTTATTAATTTAATATTTTGTTTGTTTCAGACACGGTTAATAAAAGGTAAGTACACATATTTTTATGTATTTCTTTTCAAACATTTTAGGTTAATATATAAACTATATATTGTAAGTCAATACAGGAGCGGTTGTGTGCTGTAATTTTATATGATTATATAGAAATTTAGAAATTACGCGTGCATCACAGCAACCCTACTTATACTAAATATGATAAATATTGTACGGTTCATATGTAGCTTCTGAGGACAAGCGCAACACTATCTTTTTTTATAGATTTGGATCAATATATGTATATACCTTGTTCTCTTTGGATCCACCGCTCTGGCTCTTACTTTTCTACTCTCTCATGTAACGAAATGTGCCTAAATGTGCTATGTCTTTAAAATTTACTCTCCGTTCTTATATTTATTGTGAGGGGCTTATAGCCATTTGCTCTTGCTAGTCCGTAAGTTATTGGTGAGGTTAAGCAACTAGGCTCGCAGTCAATCCATAGATAGGTGAACAACCAAAGTGGTTTCAATTTCTGACCTTCTCCGTGCTTCAGTGGGCACGTTAATCTGTCGGCCCCGGTCGTAGCCATTGCTACTTACTTTTACTAGGGTTATTACTGCCCATTCGATATGTAAGTAACTAATAGGGGAGTTACGATCTACCCTCATTAGAATAATAATAATAAAGTCCTCCTAGCCGAATTTTGGTCACGCGGGTAATATTATAGTGCTCAAGTCTGTGTGCAAACACAGGAGCACTTTCTATTCCATCCGTCTCATGATCCGATGGGACGCCTAGGCGAAACGACCGGAAAGAGGTCAGGGACAGAACCGACGACTTTACATGCTCTCCGAGGCACGGGGTATAATACCGCCAACTCCCAAACTTCTTTTTACAGAAAAGTCCCAAAATCATTTTGAACCCAGGACCTCGCTCTCTGCGGGTGAACACGCTACCGCTAGACCAACGAGGCAGTCATAGAATGCGAATATGTAATACCAGTTTAGTCCGACAACGCAAACCATCATCATAATCAGACACCGTCGCAACCGCAAACGACGTAGGCGTCGGAAAAAATAAATGGAAGACAAACAGGCTGTGTCTGCGGGAGTACTGACATTGATCCTGAGCTTAATGTAAGCTGGGATACCGACAGTTGCGGATCTTCTCACTGGTATAATGTGTACTTTTACGCTAAGGCAGGATGTGCACGGTTATTTGTTTTACGTTATTTCTTTTTAAGAAATTGGAACGAAAATAGTGTGAGATTAGAATGTTATTCAATTCAATTCACTTTATTTGCCAAAAAATGTGGTTACATAATGATGGCATATACAGAATAAAGGCCTCACATTTAACCCAAAAGCATGCAAATATAAAACACAAAATTAATATCAAATCACTACCTACAGTTACAATAATTAAGTCGTCGCACAATCAAATTTATAAAAATGTCACAAAAAAAAGTATTCTAGTCAAAATAAAATGTAGTAAGTACGTTATTATGATTTTTTGTTCCTTGTTAAGAATCCATTTACAGAATAATACATTTGCTCTAGAAGCCATGCCCTTAATCTATTCTTAAAGGGTACAACCGGCAATATTTTAATATCTGTCGGCGTAGCATTAAATATTTTGACACACATTGCGTAACAATTCTTGGACAGTAGCGTCGTTTCGGTTTTAAATGGCATTGCTAGTCTATTACAATTTCTTGTATTTCGCGGATACATGTCTTTCGCCATTGTGAAAAGTTCCATGTTTTGCTTTACGAATACAGCAGCCTGGAAAATGTACATACGTGGTAACGTCAGGATATTTAGTTTTTTAAATAATGGCCTGCATGATTCGTTGTTTGGTATACCGCATATAGCCCTTACAATTTTTTTTTGGGATATAAAAGCATTGTTAAAGTGTGTTGTTCGATGGCCAGTTGGCGAGGTTGGTTAATACTTGCCTTTCACGCTGCAGGTCGTAGGTTCGATTCCCGCGTATGACAGATATTTGTGTGCATGAAGAGTGGATGTCACTTAAGGGAGTTGTAGGGTATCAGGTCGGCTACCTATGGACGAAACTTCTTTTAATGGCATATTATTTAAAGATTCAGATTAAAATAATGATATTCCGGTAGGGAATTTTATGTGTATATAGGTTTAAGGAGACCGTATTGGGCATACACGTCCACTATTTCTATAACATATAATAAAATCGTAGGAAATTCAAAACTGTACATCCCCAAGTATCCTTTTTAAAATATATTCATATTTTAAAAAGGATACTTGGGGATCTGCAATCGATATCGAAGCCAAAAATATAGTTTTTAGAATTTTTGTCTGTATATCTGTTTGTCTGTATGTATGTCCGGGCTGAACTCAAAAAGTATTGCATGGATTTACTTCAAAGTTTGCATGAATATTACTAACAGGTTGGGTCAACATATAGGCTGCTTATTATCGCGCTCCACAACTAAAATTATCACAGCTCCTCCCCCGTATCACCTACGGGGGAGGAGCTGTGAGCTGTGATAATTTATAAAGTTCAACCTGGGTAAATCCGCGGGGCACAGTTAGTCTTCTATAATAGAATGAATGTACGTAATCATTCAAACAGAAAAACTTACTGTTGGATATTTAATAAAAATCTCCACCATAGCCGATCTTGCGGTGTTTTCATCCAGTCATGTAAATCCGATGAAACCGCTAGCTGTATGTAAACATTGGAACCAAATATTACAATTTGTGAATAGCGAAAGTTATTTTATAACTTTTTGTTGGTTATAAAGCCAGTATTTTGTTTTTTTAAATAGTTTTTACGACGCCATATTGTCGGCATTTCACGTCTGTTTCAAAAGCAATAAGAGGTTATACGAGTCACTATAAATAAAAAAAATGCGAGTTTTATGTAATATTTCTGTTATGGTTATACACGTACTTCCCCTGAACCAAATTACTAGTTAAGGGGAAATACGTGCATAGTTATGTTAATCTAAATAAGGTAAATAGAACTAGAGACAATTTCCCTGCATTCACTTAGTTTTGTTCCTGACTTTATTCGCCTGTAGATCTCCATTCGCGGGAAGCCGCTGGATGCGGGCAGCACAAAACTGGCCATTGTGGTGATCCTGGGGGAGGCCTTTGTCCAGCAGTGGACGTCTTTCGGCTGATATAATGATGATGAGATCTCCATATATCTGGGATATGAAAATTAAAAAAAAAAATGAAAACTTTTGTACACTTTATTGACACTTGTCAGTGTCTCCCAAATATACGATTCTTTTTTTGCTAACCGTATGTCCTGACTGAGACCGACCTGATATCTTAACGAGTGTCTTAAAAGAAACATGTTATCTATGATTAGTTAGTATAGCCATATTAGTTAATATATAAGTATAACAGTTGTAAAAACGTGTCAAAAATAAATGAAATGAAATAAAAAGCAGGCAATAATACAAAATGTATAACAGAATTTCTTTCATTTTATTTTATGTGTGGTTCTGTTACATGTAATTTGGTAAAAAAACAAGCGAGCATAAAGTAATATTATTTCCATTAACAAGTTCAATGTCTGCGCTGTCTGTGATTTTAAGGCTAATAATTAGTAATCAATAATAAATACATACATACACGAAAATTGATTTACCCTTCATATTTAATTCTAATATATATACTCAACAATTATATTGTGCCATTACATAATTACAAGTTGTGAGGTTTAGGGAAATTATTTATTTATGGAATCAAAATTACTGACCCAAATCCAAAAACATATCTAAAGCCTTCAATTTTTATCTAGTACATACATCAAAAATATTTGTAGTTATGGCGTAGTCTGGCGTAGCACACTGTAGCTACGTCATACTACGCCGCCGTCATAGCAGTCGAAGCAGTTCGGAACCTGTTCATTGAAATGAAATAAACAATTATATAACAATATGTTTTCCATTGCAGTCGGTCTGCGTCTGGGCATCTCCCAAACAGAACCACACAATTGTCCCTGTGGAGTTGGGGTAGATCGCTTAGGTTGTCTTGCTCTATCTTGCCACCGTAGCGCTGGACGTCAATCGCGCCATGCCGCCCTCAATGACGTCATCCACCGGACCCTTGCTACCGTCCACGTGCCGGCTCTTTTAGAGCCCAACGGTATTTCACGTGACGATGGCAAGAGGCCTGATGGAATGACGTTGATTCCTTGGAGTCGAGGGAAGCCTTTGGTGTGGGATGCAACTTGTGTTGACACACTGGCTCCCTCCCACCTACCTATCAGCTCGAGGGCGGCGGGAGTTGTGGCTGAATCCACGGGGGCCATTATGCGAAGAAAATATATATCAATCGGTGGAGGATATAACTTTTGTTCCCTTTGGGATGGAAACAATGGGTCCCTGGGGTTCAGAAGCACGTGTTTTCGTTAGGGCGTCTAATCAAGTCGTCAGGTGACCAGAGAGAAGAAGAAGAAGAAATACATTTATTCGACAACAGACATACAAGAAATTTACAAACAGAACTAACTAAATACATATAAAAATCAAACAATAACATAGTTTAACACTACGCAATAGGTCCTGTATGTCCTGCCGAAAGGGTCACCATCTCAGCATTTGCTGGGTTACACCCAGCGCTGATCTTCCGTTGGTACCCGTGACGATCATGGTATGTTAGTGAAAATTAGTTCATGGGGGAGTTAATATAAATAAATTAATAAAAGTTATAAATATATAAGGTAGGAACTTAAATTATATTATATTATTAGGGTCTCATTCATGCCACTCATTTTGGAATATTTCGTATTCAGCCTTAATAGATAAATACACAGACGAAAGCAGATCAAACTTTATTGCTTCAAACTACTTTTAAGGTCTCTGATTGGTGGCGGTATATTGTTCCAAACTTTGGAGGCTGCGTATCTAAAACTGCCGCGGAAAGCAGCAGATCTGTGCGTGGGAATGGAGAGCTGAAGAGAGCTGGCTCCTACTTAAAACCACGTATTAGCCTCGCTATTCAACGGGGCAATGTGGCCAGCTTTCTGGGCACCTTGCCCACAGGCGACGATTTAAATTCAGTTTTTTATTTATAGGTATTAAATATTATAGTATGTAAGTTTTGGTTATACATTCAGTCAAAAAAGTATCGGGAATGGATGATTTGTTTATGGTTCCAAATTCAAATTTTTGATTTTTTTGATTTTGTTAGATTGGCACAGCTGTTTTCCATTTAAGCGCGGAGTTAGAGTTGCATCTGTTAATGGAATTTCGTGTTCGGAGTCACTGAAAATGTTACAGAAGGCTTACGGTGAATCGACTTTATCAAAAACTCGTGCTTATGAGTGGTTCAAAGCGTTCAAAAGCGGTCCAGATGTGATGAAAGATTTGCCTCGCTCTGGTAGGCCATCAACGTCTGCAACTGAAGTTAACATCGCAAATCGATTATTCGTTGGCCTAAGTGTATCGTTTCTGAAGGAGCATACTTTCAAAGTGATAAAATAAATTTGGATGAATAACAAACATTTTGTATATTATTGATCTTTTCCCGATACTTTCTTGACAGAGTAGTATATTTACTGAAATAGAATTGAAATGATGTATTTATATCAAAATTTTGAAATAAAGATAATTTATCAAAACGTGAAAAATATATGAATAATTTATAATTATAAATGTGTATAACTTATAAATGAAATAATTAAGATGGAATAATTATATATACACTTTATTCACACGACTGGTCTGTTGTTATAGTGGTTAGCGACCCTGACTTCTAATCGTCAATCAGATCAGATCGTGGGTTCAATTCATACCCAGGACAAATCTTGGTGAGATAAGCACGATTATAGCACATGCTCTGCCTAGTTCGGGAGCAGATGGCGGAGTGTTAGTTCTCCCAAAATAGGTATTTATAATAATGTCCTCCCAGCCGAATTTCGGCCACGGCAGCCAGTCTCAACAGAGATTAGCCATCTGCGCGAGACATATTATAATGCTCAAGTGTGGGCGCAAACACAGGAGCACTTTTTATTCCGTCACTCTCATGATCCGATGGTACGACTAGCGACACGGCCGGAAAGAGGTCAGGTGCAGGTAGGTGGAATTTACTGAAAGTCTGTCAACTCACAACAGACTCTCAGTAATTTGCACCAACTTACGTTACACTCTAGACGCCTATTACTCCAATCAATGATGCTTCATGGGTTAGTACACAACACATTCGATTGCCCCGACTTAGTCAATAACTTATTTATACTAATGTGATTGTTACTAACAAAAATATTAAGTGACGCATAAAATACCTGATAGAAGGCATTTGACATGTTTCATACATAACAAGTGGAGATAACGGCATCATCGTATCAGAAAAGTAGTATATCAGTAATTTCCATAGTACAAGCTCTGCTTAATTTCATCAGATTGTTTTGTTATATATCTGAGGGCGACAAACGAACAAATGGGTCACCTCATGTATATAGTATAAGCTCAATAAGCTCAAGCCCATAGTACAAGCTCTGCTTAGTTTGGGATGTTGCCGTGTTGAAATAATGTCCTAGGATATTAATAATTAATATTAAATTTATTTTATTTTAGTTTTATTTTAGTTTTGTATCAGCGTTACAGTTCTATTTTATACTAGTTGTGCCCCGCGGTTTTGCCCGTGTTAAACTTTATCAATTATATAGCCTACGTGTTAATACAGAGTATCAGCTATCTCCATACCAATTTTTTTTTAAATCGTTGCATTGATCGGCTGCGTTGTCGGCCTTTAAAAGTCAGCAAACAAGTGTTGCCGATCCTTCCCCCCACCCCAATGAGCTCTGGCGACCTTACTCACACTCGGAAACGCAACATTAAAATTATTAATGTTATTATTAAGGAATGTCTTCTGTAAGGTGGAGGTACTTCCCCAGTCTGGCTGCTCTTTGAGCGAATGAACGCTATACCTTTCTTAGATGGCCGTATGTGAAAAATGTCCCAGGATATAATTATACAACCGGAAGGGGAAGACCTCGTCGAACATTCTCTGACCAAATCGGAGACGTTCTCAAGAAAGGGCAAGTCAGAAGTACCCTAAACCGGCGGGCATGTATGAAGAATATAATGACAGTAATCGAGGCAAAAGACGTGTGCAAAGATCGTGACAAATGGAAATCCGTTGTCTCTGCCTACCCCTCTGGGTAACAGGCGTGAGTACAGTATGTATGTATATAATTGTTATTATCGTAGCACAACAATTTTCAATGGAATATACGTTCACCTCTTATCCATACAAACGCTTTTGTCGTGTCGTGGTGTCTTTCAGTCTGCATTATATTGCATTCACAATTTTTCTTCTAAAATATTGTCTTATCGGGATGAAGCAATCTCTTACATGACAGTAGTACCATTTCGAAAATCGTTGTATGTCGTGTGCTCTGACGTCGCCATTTTTGAAGCGACGACAGTATCGTGTAGTCAAGAATAGAAATCGTCGCCGGTACACCAATTACCTTAACAGTGTTTTAATAATTTATCTGAGACCATTAGAGAAATAAAACCTTTAGAATTTTTCTTTTCCAGCAAAAATGTTAACATGAATGCAATATTTTTATGTCTTTATAAGTTTTTAGAGCGCTCAAATCACTTGTTTGCATGTAAAAGACGATGACATGCAATGTGCTCGTGAAAATGCAATCTTCGCCGTCATTCTTGAAACTACGGATTTTAAGGTTCAGTAAACTGAAAACGAAAATTGAAATTTGATCTAGGTACTTGTGTATATATCATGTAGACCCTGTACGTCAGAGTAAGTTTTATCTGTCTTCCAAATGAATTGTGATATAAATTGAAAGGTCAACCTAAAAATTTTAAGACTGCATTTTTTTGACGGGCTTGTTGGCGTGGTTGGCAAATGCTTGCTTTTCACGTTGGAGGTCGTGGATTCGATTCCCACCCAGGACAGATATTTGTGTGCATGAACATCTCTGTTTGTCTGGGTGTAATTATCTATATAAGTATGTATTTACAAAAGAAAAGTAGCATTCAATACGGTTATGCAGTTCGAGCTGAAAGGGTTCGTGGTTTTGGATGTGAATGGGTAAAAGGTCGGAGCGTAGACTTTATCAGTCGGGACCTCTGGAGCTGGACATTTAGGTTTAATCAGTCTGGGATCACTCCCGGTTTTAACCGTATTGATCACTGAGACGTCATTGAACATCTGCCTACTCGTCGACAAGATAAAGTCTATCTCGTTTTTTGTTTTACCATCGAGGCTTACCCAGGTCCATTTGCGGTTATCCGACTTCTTGAAAAAGGATTTCATCATAAAGAGGCCCTCCTTCTCCATGAAGTCGGCCAATATTTGGCCCCGGGGATTCCGGTATCCAGTTCCAAATTGCCCCACTCTCATCTCATTCCCGAATCGTTTACTTAGCTTCGCGGTAAAGTCCCCCATGACCACAGTGAAATAAGTGTTGAGGTATGTATGTAACCTCATCTTTGGAGTGCGTCGAAGTCGGCGCGTAAACCTGTATAACCTTCAACAAATACCGCTTGGTAATTTTGAGTATAAGGTACGCAACCCTAGTCGACACACTCTCGATTTTCACTATGTTGTGGACGAGGGACTTGTGGACTATGAACCCAACACCACCTTGGGACAGTTGGTCGCCCACCCGACAATAGAGCTGATTCCCGGATTTCAGGATTATCGTGTCCTCCGCCTCGTCGGACTTCAGATAATCCTATTATGTCCCAATGTAACCTGCTCAATTCTTCCTCCAGTACGATCATCTTCTCGTAGGGCCGCAGTGTGCGTGTGTTGTAAGTTACCAGGGCTAGAGGCTTTGGTAACGCGGAATCTGCCGGGGATTCTTAGCATCTCCTGCCCTGCCGTAACCACGGCTGGGAATAGCAGGGTTGCCGGGGACTGGGGGCCACGGTTTAATTGTGTCCTTCATTTGAGGGGATCTGTCATTATCACCACGCTTGGCAAACGGGTTGGCGATTGCAGTAAGATTGATATTGGTACTCAGGAGAACGCTGCTGCCCATTCTCTGGTATATATTCTCTCGGGACGACTTCTACGTCCCCCTACGGGATGAGAAGCGGTGGCGATATTGTTTAGGCCGTCACCACACAGCCCGTTACCACCTCATTGTACATTAAATGTAAAAAAAATGTCTGTGCAGAAAATTAAACGATATTTGGATTGTATTGTATGTAATAGGAATGACGAACTTTTCTAGTGTTTTTAATAGAATTTTTGTTGACTGTATTTGAATTACCTTTAATAATTTTAAAGCTAGGTTCTATTAAGTGACGCTATACTATTTAATGATCAAGATAATGCGGTTTTATTTTGCTTTCTTTACCTACTACGGTTAAAATTTCAAGTATTTGTGAATGTTCGCAAACGGTAATAGTGGTGCCTGGTACTAATAACTTTATTGCGCCGGCAAAATCACGAAAAGATCTAAATATTGAAATGTGAACTATAGTGGAAATTAAACATTATTAATAGATTTAAACAGTTTTAGATGTTTTATGTTCTAAGGCAATAATATTATTAATCGATGGGCTTCTTGGCGTTGGCAAATGCTTGGAAAGCTATAAATGTGCTCGAACATGTCTGTTTGTGTCGAGTGTACAACAAACAAAATTTTGTCTACGAATAAGTTTAAAAGAATTATTAAAGCCAAATTGTGTAGCAGGGCATATTACAAAATTTCCGATTATTTAAGTGATAAAAGTGCTTGGGATTGAGTTGTTCTGAGTCAACACACATGATTGTAATTAATCTTAAGTATATTTTATTTTAAAAAGGATTCCTACTGATTTTTCTTGCAGTGTTTCTCAGTAGCTGCCACGTCACTGCACGGTAGGGTAAAAAAATGACGATTCCACATAAATGTAATTTTTTACGGCATAAATTATTTTTGACTTTGACTATCAGTTATCTGGTTTCCATAGTACAAGCTCGGATTAGTTAGTTCTGCTTTTATCTAAAATTCAGTAAAAATATAATCTAGTAACCATGACTCCAACTAAAATAACAGGTATTATAAAGTTAAATAGATGTCTTTTATATTCCACTGACAGTTGGATGTCAGACAAACTTAGAATAAGATCATTTGACTGTTTTGTTCTTGTGCTTTTGTTAAAATATTTTTACAGCGTTTATGGCAAGAAAATACTTCTAAAGAATTTTCGAGTTTGAATGAAAGGGTCAAAATGTTTTGTTGTTTGGGAATTTGAACTTTGTAGCTTTGGAGTACTGATAATGTAGTGGAATTATTAAAGCAGCTGTGTTAAAAAAAAATGTGAGCCGTCACGGGACGCCTGGCAGATGTGAAACATCGACATTATTTTGTAAAAGTAATATGCAGAAGTCGAAGTCGAAGTATAAGTGGCAGTCGAAGTCGAAGTATAAGTCGCAGTCGAAGTCGAAGTCGAAGTCGAAGTCGATGTCGAAGTCGAAGTATAAGTCGCAGTCGAAGTCAAAGTCGAAGTCATGTCGAAGTCGAAGTCGAAGTATAAGTCGCAGTCGAAGTCGAAGTATAAGTCGCAGTCGAAGTCGAAGTATAAGTCGTAGTCGAAGTCAAAGTCGAAGTCAAGTCGAAGTCCAAGTAGAAGTCGAAGTCAAAGTCGAAAAGAACATATTGTGATAGGAACTAAAAAAAAATCTGTTTTACGTGCGGCTATAGATGTTTCACATCAAAACTAACAATATGTCTCTCGTCAAAGAGGTTACTGTAATTCGCTGCACACTAGAAAATTACACTTCCGCCCAATAGAAAATTACACTTCTGCTCAATAGAATAATAATGTCCTCCTAGCCGAATTTCGGCTACGGCAACCAGTCTCAATAGATATTAGCCATCTGTGCGGGACATGTTATACGTACTGCAAAAATGTGTGTGCAAACACAGGAGCACATTCTATTCCATCGCTATCGTGATCTCTCCTAGCGACACGACCGGAGAAAGGTCAGGTACAGGACCGACAGCTTTACGTGGTCTCCGAGGCACTGGGGTATAATACCGCCAACTCCCAGACTTCGGGTTGATGCTGAGTAATTTTTCTTATTACAGAAAAGTCCCAAAATCACTTTTGGCCCGATCCGGGATTTGAACCCAAAACCTTGTTCTCTGCGGGTGAACACGCTACCAACCTATAATCTAGTCTAGACCAACGAGGCTCAATTATAGAATATTACACTTCCAAAGCGATATCTGACCAAGAAACTGAATACCAACCAAGTTTAACGTAACCTCCGTTCTTCTGTAAGGTTATTAATTAAATAATAATGTAAATTACTTGACATTCCAATATCGTTTTATAACATAGTCATTACGACAATTCACTTTGATATATATAAGAATGTGACTATTTGACATTATACATTTGACTTTAACAATAATATTTGGTAAAACAATCATTTGTAATGTATGTTTTACGTGCATTTTTTAAATATTTGCATGCCTAAAAGCAGATAGTGGTACATTCTATTTTTGAAGTTATACTTCTTTTGGCGCGATGGAGAAAAATGATGAGAGTGAATTTTTACGATGCGCGCGCACACCGACACCAAAAAATTTAACAGCATGAAGTTAGTTCTAGGTGGTATGAAAATTGATAACTATGTTCAAGTTGTATATTAAGAAGTATAACTTCTAACGCGTGTACATAAGTTTTTTTTATGTAATAACTTATTTACGATACCTATTTTCGTAAATAAATGATTTGATTTTATTTGTTACACACACTTACTTCCACATCACATCATCATACTGTCCCAATATACATAATAATAATAGCCTGGGACATTATTTACACACGGCCATCTATCCCAAACTAAGCAGAGCTTGTACTATGGAAACCAGACTACTTATATATTACACATTCTACTTTTCTTTTGTATAGATAATTACGCCCAGACTCAGGACAAACAGACATGTTTATGCACACAAATATCTATTCTGGGTGGGAATCAAAGCCCACACAACCTCCGGCGTGAAAAGCAAGCATTTGTCAACCACGCCAACAGGTCCGTCAAATAATAAAACTTAAAAGAGCAATACACTTAAATAAACTTTCTTTTATTAAGTTACTTTATTAATGCGTCTCATTGGTCTAGTAGCAGACGATTCAAGCGGAGATAATAGGGTTTAAATTGTGGATCCGATTAAACATTGTAATTGGATTTTTTCTGAAAAGATAAGTCTAGAGTCTGGCATTTGAGTGTAACCTGCGTGCTTCTGGGAGCATGTAAAGCTGTTGGTTTATGTATTTCTTCCCGATCGTGAAGAATTGCTCTTTAACTTTTAAACTGAGGGAATAGAGAGTGCATATGTGTTTGAGCTTACACTTACGCCTTGTAATTTGTAATGGGTAGGTCAAAAGGTCATAGGTCAAAAGTCTTCGACCGATCTGTATTGCCTGTGATGACTTACGGAACAGAGATGTGGTCGCTCACAATGGGCCTAATAAGAAGGTTCAGGGTCACCCAAAGAGTTATCACCGTAAAAGTTGGTAGTGCTCCTGCCTACGAAGCTGGTGGTCCTGGGTTCGAATCCCGGTAAGTGCAAATATTTGTGTGATGAGCACGAATATTTGTTTCTGTTTCATGGATGTTTTCTATGTATATAAGTATTTATCTATCTATATAAGTATGTATATCGTCGCTTGGTACCCATAGTACAAGCTTTGCTTAGTTTGGGGCTAGACGATCTGTGTGACACTGTGTCTAGATATTATTATGTCCTATATATTATTGAGGTGCTATGCTCGGAGTTTCCCTGCCAGAAAGTAACCGATGTAGCATGAAGAATTGCCAAGCTCAGGTCAACATATAGGCTACATATTATCACGCTATCACCTACGGGGGGGGAGCTGTGTTAATTTATAAAATTTAACGCAGGTAAAACCGCGGGGCACAGCTAGTAGAAAATATTTCAGTAATAGCCGGGATTTAGGAAAGCGTCATTGCCTTGGAGAGCAGCCGCTAGTCTTGCATCTGATCTCATTTCGGTCGTATTGTTCATGGTTAATAAGGATGAGACTGTCTCATCCTCATGTTCTATAGTTTCGTAACAATTGATGTAAAACAAAGGTATCAATTTTTTTTTCACGAGACAGGCTAGCCCTAGTGTGAAAGCCATAAGAAATAGTTATGCTCCTTTTTGTACTTTATTTTAGTAACTAGCTATAAGGATTTCTGTAACTTTAGAAGAAGAAGAAGAAAAAGTACACTTTATTGCAAAAATAAGTAAAACATAACAATGGTAACAAACACGGACATAAACTTATTATGCAATTGGCGGCCTTATCGCTAAAAGCGATCTCTTCCAGGCAACCATTGTGCGTTGAATGGACCAGAATTGAAAATAACCTGATGAAGGTAGCAGAAGATGTACTAATTGCAATTAGATGTTATTAATCTAAATTAATCTAATATTACGTGCTAACTTTACTTTGGATAATACATTATTCTTATTCATGATCCGATGGGACGCAATCAGTAATCAGTGATTGCGCCTGTTCTTGTATACACTCGCTGATTATAAATAGTATATGACTGATTATATATAGTATATGCTCGTGCTGATTCCGCCCAGATAGTCTTCGTTGAGTCTAGCCCCTACTAGCGAATTCAAACAGAAAAATGGTCTGATAAAGACTAATTTTAAAATTATGTATTTATGTAAATGTGTATTTTTATCGTATGTATGTATGTCATCCTAAACACTCATATCTTCCTCTCTTCTAAAATGTCCTCTTGCAGGTCTACTGGAAGAGATTTCTTTAGAAATAAGTAGTACCTTTGTGCAATGTCTTCTCTTGTATTTTAATCTTTCTTTATTTTATACTTTTAGTGTACATAAATTGGAAATAAATTATTAATTATATATAAAATATATATTAAATAAATCCGAGGTTCGAGGCACTGTTTGTTGACATAAATGATATATATAAACGTT
This sequence comes from Pseudoips prasinana, assembly GCA_951640165.1. Classification (NCBI taxonomy): domain Eukaryota; kingdom Metazoa; phylum Arthropoda; class Insecta; order Lepidoptera; family Nolidae; genus Pseudoips; species Pseudoips prasinana. The sequence goes on from OX621246.1 coordinate 33,027,434, forward strand.
AAAAGAAATTTCATAGTATCAGCCCGAAGTCTGGAAGTTGGCGGTATTAAACCCCTGTGCCAGAGCACGTAAAGCCGTCGGTCCTGTACCTGACCTCTTTCCGGTCGTGTCGCTAGCCTTCCCATCGGATCATGAGAGTGATGGAATAGAAAGTACCCCTGTGTTTGCGCACACACTTGTGCACTATAATATGTCCTGCGCAATTGGCTAATCTCCACATAGAATGGCCGCCGTGGCCGAAATTCGGCCGGGAAGACACCATCATATATAAACCAAGTTCAGCAGTTGATAGAGAAGCCATGAAAGTTATAAGACTACCCAAACATTTTATTGGCTTTAGATTTACAACTTGGTTCGAGAAAATCAAGTCAAAATAGTTATGTGGAGGGTTAAGGATGCCTTCTCTTAAGGCATCTTTATATCAACGCGTTTCATCATCATCATCATCATCCTGTCAGCCGAAGGAAGTCTAATGCTGGATAAAGGCCATCCCCAAGGATATTAACAATTTTTGGTTTTGCAGCATCCGCGTCCAGTGTCCTCCAGCGAGCTTCAGAGGATCATTGGTTCACCATGTTGGGAGCCTGACCGCTCGGCGCCTTATGGTACAAGGACGCCATTTGAGAACAATACCGCCTCAGTGGCCGTCAATTCCACGAGCTATATGTCCTCCCGTCACTTACTTGGTATGGTTTGGTCGGTGGATTTCGACGCTTTTTGTTGGATTTCGCAAGAAAAATCTGAGCATAACTCTGTATTTTTTTTTATATTGGAGTGCAACAAACGAGCAAGTGAGTCACCTGATGGTAAGTGATCACCGCCGCCCATGTACACTCGAGACACCAGAGGAGTCGCGTGTGCGTTGCCGGCCTTTAAGAGTCAGCAAACAAGTGTTGCTGACCCTTCCCTCCACCCCAATGAGCTCTGGCGACCTTATTCACACTCGAAAACACAACATGTTATTATTAAGGAATGTTGCTGTTAGAGTGGCCTTGAGCCTTCTCAAGGGGCCCTTATTAAGTCGCCACGCCTCAACGTCAATAGTGACCTCACTGGGGCCTTTTTATTTAAATAAATATCTTGATACAACTAACAGACTACCATCTGATCCCAAACAAGGCAGAGCCTTACAATTGCAAATAGACAATAATAAACATACTAATATATTTCTAAATACATACATATGGAAGAGAAATTACACACAGACACGGAGCAAATAATCGTGTTTATCACATAAAGATTGGTCCTAGGTGGGGATTGAACCCGTAACCTTGGAGTTAGCAGTCAGAATCACTAACCTTTAAAGCAACATGGTAGTCAAAGTATCGTTTGGATTCCACTTTGTAAGGAAGTAGAGAAACTGATTTTTTTACCATCAAGTCGACAACCAAGAATACGGCCCACCCGATAGTAAACTTTGGAAATTACATGGTGTGTTGTTACTAAAAAGGATTAATTAAATAAAAGTAGTTAAACAACATTTTTAAAATAACCCTTTATTAACAAGCAAAGAAGAAAAATATCTGGTACTAAACCTAATTATATGATTCAAAAGTTTGTCATTAATTTTTTTAAGGTTTATTAAATCGCCATACACAATGTTAAGTAATAAATTGATCTTGGGATCAGCTACTAAATCCTCATGTGATTTATTATAGCATTAGCCTTGTATTATATACAGAATTATGTATTTTATTTTTATAAAAGAACAATACAATTCACACAATTGGCGGGGTCGGCCTAAAACATGATTGCAATGCATGATACAATATTCCAGAGAGAGGTTGCTGCATGTCTACATAGTACTTTATAAAAAAAGCCTAGATACTAAAGTTCTAAAATCTTGTCTAAAGTCTTGTAGTCCAAAACCTTGACATATGACAAATCGGCTTTCTGTATTGAATTTTCGATCTGTAGATGTGCAAGTGGGCAACCAGGCGCTCATAGCCAGCGCCAGGCGCTCACCGGTTCTGAAGAAATCAGCGAGGTGGAAGTGGTTTAATTTCTGTGCGTCTCCGTGCTTCGAACGGCACCTCCAAAGCACGGACACGCGCTGAAATTAAGCTGTTGGTAAAGTTAAACTGTTGGTCCCGGTTGTAGTTATTAGAAAACTGTCGTTACGCCATGTCAGAGGCCTACTGGGCGGCTTGCACAACTCTGACACCAGGGTAACCACTGCCTATACGATGACTAAGTGGGAAACCTAACCAGCCAAATAAACTATATAGGTAGTAGAGAAAAAACACACCAAAAGAGAGAGGTAATTGTATGTCTACATAATATCTACTTAATAAAGAAATGCATGGCTTTTGATTACATGTTTATAGAACCATGTTCTTAACCAGATGTTAAAAAGTGAAGACGTGTTAAAATGGTTGTGTAACTTATTATAAGTATGATTTTTTATGTTGGTTTTCTAAACACATAAAGAATATCTCATATACCTACGTTTAACATAAAATTGCATGCTGTGTTCACTGTTTTAGGGCATACAAGTTGTATAATATTAGTTGATGAAAGATTTTTATTGTTATATTATTCTGTCCGATTTTTGAACAAAAATGTTGTGCCTTGTTGCTACAAGGTCCGTATAATAAACTACTCCAGATATTGGTTGTACGATATTGGTCACGCCCATTTTGAATAAACTTACGGAGGAGGAATTTTACAATAGTTTCGTATACATACCTTCCATTTATATCTTACTAAGTTTTCTATTAAATTCAAATTTATTTTAATAACTGTGTGTATTTACTCTGGAACTTACAAGTAACCCCATTCCTTATAATCATCGAAAATTCCCCGGATCCTATCCTGAAATTTCTCGTCAACTTGAAAACTTAAATTTGTCATATCCGATGTTATATCAGGAACATCATTTTCAGACGCAAACATGAAAGGCAAAAACAGCGTCGCTAATATTAATCCAAACTCTAGCCAATGCTCATACATCTCCTCAAATTCTTTCCGTGGATAGATCAAATTCACCTCTATGTTAAAATGTTTCAGAAACTCGTCTAAAGTTTTGTAGTACAAATCTTTGAGATGAGTCAAATGCGCCTTCCTGAATTTTTGATCTGTAGATACGAAGATGAAGTAAAAGAAATCTGTTAAGGGGCAGCCGTAGTATATGAGCTGGTAATCTACTGGTATCAAATCTGTCGCCCCGTCATCCTGCAAAAAACATATAATTTTGAGTTCAGAATTAAATTCAAATATTGTTATAAATTGATAACACTTACTTTGAAAAATGTCATTATGTTGTTCGGTCTGTAGTCACCATGGCATAAACAAATTTTATCAGGCTTGTTTACGAAATAGTGCTGATACTTCTCGTGTATATTTTCATAAATCTTAGCGACCAATATTTTTGAATCTTCATCAAGACTTTCCATAGACATTTTTTGTGAGCTTTTAATAAAATCTATCCAGGCTTGACCCAAATGTATAGGGTAATCCATCCTTTTTATTTTACTTTCAAAATAATCGGGATGCTTTATCTTCAGTACAAAACTTAATCCGTGAAACTTAGCAAGTTTTCTGATGGCGATTTCAGCGAACTCAAGACTTATTACATCCATCCTGTGATAAGTTCTGTATCCTTTTTTGGCAAGGTTTTCCATAAATATTGCTTCTGTGTTACTTTCGTTGTAACTTTTTACAAACCTGTATCTTTCTTTGATAGGGACATTATAATCCTCTTGCAGTTCATTAAACAGTTTTGAAAGTTCTTTGTATACATATATTTCAGCCTTATAGACATCAGATAGCGTGATGATCTTTAGGTTACTTTCACCGGGAATAATATTCTTAACGAAAATATTGAGTTCTTTTTCTCCATCTTTAGTTTTACCTTTTACATCAATTTCGTATAGAACCCCGAGGTAGTTCCCGCCACTGGTAGATACACATTTTTTCTTGACATTGTACTTAATAAATCCTTCTTTTTTTATAATGTTAAGGATAGATTGATACAATTTCATTGGAAAATCATTACTAGAGTTGTGATTGCTAGTTTCAACATGATTGTTCCAACATATTTCTACAGACATTTTGATTGTAGATATTTATCATGGAGAAATCAAATATAGACTGTGGACTTTTGATTCCATGTTACTCTTATAAATAGTACGAAACGTAAGTACATATACGTTAAGAATGTTCCACATACTGAAGTTACTTCATAGTGTCATTATTTTGTTTAATTTTTATTTAAGCCTCTTTAATTCCTTAGAAATAATTTTACAGGGCATAATATCTCTCTCGACGAGTATAGGCCTCCTCCTCTTCGAATTTTTACAATCTTGGGCTTTTCGCGTACAATCGTTTTTTATTAATAAATACCTCTTCCCATCTTTCCTCAGTCAGTGACATTATAACAATATTAATTAATTCATTTTCGACTACCAAAATGAGGACAGTCTTAAATTTATATAAATAGTAGTTAATATAAAAGGGACTTTTCAATTCAAATTTGTATGATTTATTCAGATGGTAAAATTTTAGTTATTTATTTTAATAGTTAACATTTTTAGTGTGATGTGAACCTGCCTTCAAACATGGATGACTAGATTTGTTAAATAACTATAGTAATAGATATATTTTAAAGATAAAAATGTACTAGATCTCCAGGCACTTTTTTTATTTAGGTTCACCAACAATTACTTACACTAAAAAATAACACAACCTTCATGCAATGATACAAATAATAGCGTAGTAATTAATTAAAGTACACTTTTGATGTGTGTATCTATATATATAATAAAATCGTAGGAAAGTCAAAACTGTTCATTTAATATTTTTTTTAAAGAATACTTGGGGCGTGATCTACTTTCGAATTCAAAGCCAAAAATATAGCTTTTATATAACTGTGTATCTGTGTGTCTGTTTGTCTGTATGTATGTCCGGGCTAAACTCAAAAAGTACTGTATGGATTTAATTCAAATTTTGCATGAATAATACTAAGAGGTCGGGTCAACATATTGGATACATATTATCATGCTATAATTTATAAAATTTAACGCGGGTGAAACCGCGGGGCACAGCTAGTATTATTATATACTAGCTGTGCCCCGCGGTATTACCCGCGTTAAACCATATAAATTATCACAGCTCCTCCCCCATAGGTGATAGCGTGATAATATGTAGCCTATATGTTGACCCGACCTCTTAGTAATATTCATGCAAAATTTGAAGTAAATCCATGCAGTACTTTTTGAGTTTAGCCGGGACATACATACAGACAAACAGATAAACAGACAAAAATTCTAAAAACTATATTTTTGGTTTCGATGTCGAATTTAGATCACGCCCCAATTATCCTTTTAAAAAAATATTCAATGTACAGTTTTGACTTTCCTACGATTTTATTATATGTATAGATTTAGTTATTAATGATTTTAAAATTAACAAATAGTTTATACGAATACTAGATTTTTAAATGCTGTTTAGCAAAAAGTTTATTTAATACTACTGGGAGATAACGAATATCCCCAAAGCACCAGCTTTTTTAATAAATCATATGTTTATTCAAAATTGTAATCCTCATCAAAATAGTGACTAGTGAACTGACCCTAACATTTTAGGATTTTTGAATATCATCCTTAACGAAACTATAACGAACATCCCTAAAGCACCAACATTTTTAATAATTCATACGTTTATTCAAAATTTTAAACCTCATTAAAATAGTGACTAGTGAACTGACCCTTACATTTAAGGATTTTTGAATATCATCCTTATTACAATGTAAGATATTATTGGCCTCATGTGCTGTTCATAGGTAGCAATAATTTGCTCGTTGTTATGGTGATGTAATAAGCGCGTACGCCGTATTATTTAGAAAATTGTTATTAAATTATTACGTTGACACACAATGGGTGGACATAATTTTGATCGTATACCCCCAGTTTAAAACTTAAATTAGTATATACTTTAACAACTGTGTTTAGTGCTGTGTGATGCCTTTTAATATGCTACTAAGTAAAGAAAAATAAAAATACTCTTTATTCTACAGACGCCAGTACATCCAGCTGCCCCAATCTGTCAAATTTCTTTTATAGATTTTCAACTTTATCCCATTAGCATAAGGTTAATTTTCAATAGGGGCATAAGATTGGGTTAGGTTGATGTGCTGGCGTCTGTACATGTTTTAAGGTAGGTCTTGTCGCTGCTGCCATTTCTTCCAGGCAACTTTATGGGCACAGATGACAATAGCAATTTTAATAATAATAAATGAATATCCGGGACATATCATAGTGCCATCTAGCTCAAACTAAGCAAAGCTTGTATTATGGATACAAGACAACGAATAGCATACTTTTTGTAAATATACATATATATATAAACACACGCTCAACACGTTCAACCGCGGCCACGCGATAAACAGTCTTAGCGTGTTGAAATTAAACTACTTTTTAACGGATAGATAGTAGTTTAATTATGTAACATTCGCTTAAATATAAGAAAATGCTAGTCTTAACGTGCGTAATATTAGTAGTGTTAATGACCGTTCTAGTGTTTTTTATCGATATCTTTCATTTAATAACCTAGATTACTGAGTCGTAGGTGCTCTTCGTGGACAAGAATGTAAAAATAAATTGAATCCACGAAGAGCACCTGCCAAAATATTGATAGGTGCCTTTCGTGGACTAGGCTAGGTGCCATTCAGATGGGTGCCCTTGGTGGACTACCTCAGATTTATATTATATCTAAAAATGTAAAGAGAAAATAAATAAATAAAATATTACGTATTCTGACTTTTCAACTGTTCGCCATTATTTTTTTCATACGGGAACACATTATTACTTTAATATCAATATTATAATCCCGAGAGCAAACGAATTTAATTTCGTTAACATAATAGGTGTCGCAGAAAAATATTATTCTTAATAAATTTAAAAGATGAAAATATAAATTCTTTTTTTAACTATCGACTCAATTCTGTCCAACACAAGTTGTAATAGGTAAGTATAAAAAAGTTCCAAGTTTTATAAACTTTTCCAGTAAAGTTGTATGAAACTTTTCAAATTTGCACCGTGTTTAAAAGTTAAGTAGCAAATTCACAAGCGTAATAGCGATGGTAATTCTTTTCTCATTGGGGACTTATTAAAGCCAAGTTCGAAAATTAGTTATTCACACTGATACTGTCAATTCCATATACATATAAGACATATATGTATAAGAAATAAATCCGCTTTTGAAATTAGAGGCACCCAAAATTTTATGAATGAAAACATAATGTTGATGTTGTTTCGAACCAGTTAGCGAAGAGAACGACCTTTGTATATTATTTAATGTAACTGTACTTGTAAATTTTAGTGTACAATTAAAACTTCTTGTTTTTTATTGAAGTGTAAACTTGTTTAGCGGCGTTGTGCACTTTTTTGGGATGGGTAAAAAATGTTTAACTCACGTCAGGACCAGGAACCGCGACCTGTTCGAATATTCATGAGACCTCTGTCTTAGGTATTTTTTTTTATTCACACTGGCCGTTTATATACTTACTTCACCGCAGCATTTTTTTCTTAATTATGTTAGATTTTTTACAGCCAACTGCCCAACCAAATTTAGTTCTTTTTTTTTAAATTTACCAACCATCCGACGTCTAAAGGCCTGACGCGGTAGTATTGGACCAAAAAAATATTAAATGTCTTACCTAAGAATGACTTTATCTATACATCTATACATATAATAAAATCGTAGGAAAGTCGAAACTGTACATAGAATATTTTTTACAAATGATACTTGGGACGTGATCTAAAATCGATATTGAAGCCAAAAAAAAATTTTATTGACGTTTTGTCTGTGTGTCTGTTTGTCTGTATGTATGTCCAGGCTAAACTCAAAAAGTACTGCATGGATTAACTTCAAATTTTGCATGAATATTACTAAGAGGTCGGGTCAACATATAGGCTACATTTTATCACGCTATCACCTACGGGGGAAGAGCTGTGATAATTTATAAAGTTTAACGTGGGTAAAACCGGGCACATCTAGTATCAACTAAAATTACAAAACAGTATATAAGCTCAGTTTCACCCATCATTTACTTCAACGAAGTTAAATAAAAAACTTGCTCAACATACTTAAGCGATATACACGACTTAAACGACCAATATTTTTTGTACAAACTGTCCTCTATTGACATAATGTGATAATTTACGCTTATAAAACCTAAAGTCCTTAAAACACTATCTGGCAACCCTAGAAGTTGCAAATAGAACAAACTGATTGGAAATTGTCGGTGTATGATAGTTATTTGCAAGTAATAGATTCTTAAGGAATTTTCAACAGGAACTTTGTTACGTAAATGAAAGTAAAACATCAAATTTACTTTCTATTCTATCTATTTCTAATTTAATTTCTTTAAAAAAAAGTAAGAAGTAGAAGTACACTTTATTGCATAAGGAATATACAAAGTACAATACGCATAGAACATTTTGCCATTGGCGGCCTTATCACTAAAAGCGATCTCTTCCAGGCAACCTATTTGCGTTGGATGGACCAGAATTCAATGCATAATGGTAGCAAAAGGAATTAAGTAAGGTTAGACAATTATGAATGAATGTGATGCAATTTAATGTCGCTGGACTTTTTGTGTAGTTATTTTAAAGACAGAGTCTATACGGAGCCAATCAAATCGATTGCAGCCTATATCTCAAAATACGTGAAGTGATTAACGAAATAGAGCCACCATTTTGTCAAATATATTAGGAAACATCTTAACTTTTTTAAGGACAAACGAGAAGACGGTTTTCAAAGGAGCAGAGATCCAACTAAACTTGTTGTCCCATATTGTAGAACTGCATTAAATAAGAACAATGTTTATCATATGTGTATTAAAATTTTTAACAAACTGCCAAAGAATTTAAGAGAAACTCCCATCAAACACTTTGGAGTAAAATTACGTAAATGGCTGGTAGAACATTGTTTTTATTCTATTTCAGAATACAACACATGGGACGTAAAAATGTAGCTTATAAGTTCAATAATATTATTCATTATATTTTTTGACATTCCAATTTATTAATTTTATAATTCACTTAATACTTAGCTTTACTTATGTTAGCAATGTAATAATGTATTTTTATGTAATTTATACCTTCTAGTAATTGTAATCCTAAGGTTGACGGTTGTAATAACCATTTAAATTCAAATATTGTTATATAATGTCTTTATAATAGAAATCCATTAATTTTGTAATTGAATATTTGATCGTTAGTTTATTGTTTAGTTTAGTTGTCTACTTATTTTAAACTCGTTGCGGGATCCAAGACAGTTAAGGTGATTCCCCGGGACATGCCTGAGCTTCACCGCTCAGTGTCATTTCATTGTGTGCCACTGTTGATCCTGGCTTACAGGAGCTGCAGTGGTGGGTAAGAGGGAGGGACTAGTCCCGTTATCGTGCACTGTTGGACATAGACCTCCCCCAAAGGTTTCTATAATGTTGCCATATAGAGGGGTTGTAAAAAATTAGATGACATATACATATATGGCGAAGCATGTGAAACCTTACTATGATTACAACACCTATAATTTGTAAACCATGTTTCATGTAAATAAATGATTTTTATCTTTATCTTTATCTTTAAAATGTGATTAATTTTTTTTTTGAAAGTATCGCCGTCTAATTCCGTTTTCGTACCGTCATCACATGACATCATTAGACTGATATCGTCAACTGCCGGACATCGGCCACCCCCAAAGGTTTTTATAAAGTTGCCATTAGGAGGGTTTTGCCGCAATCACCGCGCTCAGCATGAGATTTGGTGACCGGAGTTAGGTGGTAGTTAGCACACAGGAGGCGCTGCTGCCCTCCTACCTGATGTAATTGTCTATTCATACAGGTCTCGAGCCTAGTACAGACTCCAGCTCTCTCAAAGGTCTAACATAAGCTCAAATTTTGTAACCTAAACTGTTAAAACTAATGCATGTACCTTTAAGAGAGAAATAAATGATTATTTTATTATTTATTATTATTATTCCAACACCCACGGGATGCTATGGGATGGCTCTGTTATTCTTTCCGAACCGGAAACCACACTGTTTAATAATTGATAATGTTTAATCTATATATATATAAAAATGAAACCCGTTTTCCGTTGTCACGACATCACGCGTGAACGGCTGGACCGATTTCTCTATTTCTTTTTTTATTGTGTTTGTTATTGTCAGGAGAAGGTTCTTATGTAAAAAAAAGAATTTAAAATTGCGCGGAAAATAAGAAAATTTAAGAATACTTTACAACCAAATATTATTTCTAATCTAACCTTAGCGCTTTGGACAATATAACCTTTTTTAATGTAACTTTTTTTTAATTGACATAGTATTGACAGATAGCGTGCGTTAATAGTCATCGTTAAGACAGGACAAGGTCTGTCGGGTCAGCTAGTAATTGATAATTGCCAACCTTACTTTTTAGTTAATATAAAATTTGAATCTTTAATCTAAATATAATGTTTTATTCTGATTTATAAAACAAAGTTCTTGCTGTAAAACCCTTTATTACCCGTTGTTGGTAAGTACTACTTACTTATCCTATGTGGCAGTGGTTACCTTAGTGTCAGTGTTGTGTTCGCGCGGTTCCGAGCGTAGTTATCGCTCGGATGCCGGAGCATGACGGGCGGGGTCGCTTCGTTGCGGCAGCTCCAGTGGAGCACATGGAGGGCGCGGAGAGCGACCCAGGCCTCGCCATAACTGACTCGAGTGGGGGCTCCACTGTGTCCTTGCTGGGCAGCAACCGTGCGGAGGCCGCTGCTGCGAGGCGTTTGCAGCGAAAGGAAGCTGCGGCTGACGAGGTCAGCGAGTTGGCCCGGCAGGCCCGAGAGCGGCGCTCCGCTCGGATGGCTGCAGGGAGCTCATCGGCGGTGGCGCTCAGTCGCCAGGTTTTGGACGGCGTGGACGTGGTTTTGAGGGTTGCCACCAAATCGGGTAACCTGAAGGGCACGTTCACGCGAGCTCTGAATGAGGCGGCTGACGGCATCCGAGAAGCGGTTGAGGTCCTTGCCAATCGCACCGGCTCGGAGGAGACGGCGAAGTTGTGGGAGGAGAACGACCGCCTCCGATCCGAGCTGGAGGACCTCAAGCGGCAGGTTGCCGCCCAAAGGCCAGATCCTGCTGTCGCCGGGTCCTGTCCTGTGGCGGCCCCATCGTCGGCTCCATCGCCGGCCCCGTTCTCGAAGCCTGCGCTTGTAGATGCGGAGGTCGAGAAGATCGTCCGCATCTGCATGATGCAGTGTGATGACATGGTGGGTGCCCGGCTCGAGGCCATAGAGGGGAGACTCCTTCCGGCAGAGTCCGCCCGCCCTCCGCTCGCCGGGGACGGGCGAGGGGGGGAGGGGTCTCACAGGCGGGGCCCAGCAGCCGCTGTGGCTGCGACGGCTGGGGCGGCTAAACCAGGCCGAACGGCGAGGACAGCGGCCCCAAAACCCGCGCCTCAAATGCCCACCACCTCCCAAACAGCGGGACCTCCAGCGGCGCCTCCGGCGGCTGCGCCTGGGCCTAGCACGGAGGCCTGGTCGACAGTCGTCAAGAGGGGCCGCAAAAAGAAGAAGGCGGCGCCGCCGGCACCAACACTGGCACCCCCGAAAGTGAAGGGACCGCCTAAGGTCAGAGCCCCACGCTCCGCGGCTGTAGTGATAACACTGCTGCCCGGAGCCGTCGAAAAGGGCATTACATACAAGGCGGTCCTAACGGAGGCAAAAGCCAAAGTCGCGTTCCCCGACCTTGGCACACCGACCGGCTTTAGAATAAAGTCGGCGGTGACGGGGGCGCGACTCCTCGAGGTGTCGGGTGAGTCCAGTGGGCAAAAGGCGGATATCCTAGCCGCCAAGCTGAAGGAGGCCCTCAACCCGGAGGACGTCCGGGTGTCCAGGCCGGTTAAGACCGCGGAGCTGCGTGTCGACGGCCTGGATGACTCGACCACTCCGGCTGAAGTTGTGGCGGCCATTGCCCGAGCCGGCGGATGTCCGTCTGGCGATGTGCGAACGGGCGATATTCGCGCCGACGCCTCCGGACTCGGCTTCATATGGGTACGGTGTCCGGTGGCGGCGGCGAGTAAGGTCGCCAACGCTGGGCGACTATTGGTGGGGTGGGTTGCAGCCAGGGTCAAGCTGGTGCAGCCCAGGGCTATGCGGTGTTACCGATGCCTGGACATTGGGCATGTCCGGGCGCGGTGCACTGCTGAAACGGACCACAGCGAGGAATGCTATCGCTGCGGCCAGCCCGGCCACAAGGCGGCCCAGTGCTCTGCGGCGCCAAACTGCAGCCTCTGTACAGCTGCAGGGAGGCCCGCGGGGCACAGAGCGGGCGGGAAGGCCTGTGGCGCTACCGCCAACAATAAGAAGAAAAAGGGAGCCAAGGCTGCCGGGGGCTCTTTACCCCCCCGACAGCCTGGCTGCCCTTCGGCCGACTCCCGGCCTGAGAGGGGTGCGGAGGGAATGGACACGGCCTAATGGCGCTGTTCCATTTCCTCCAGGGCAACATCAACCACTGTGCCAGAGCTCAGGATCTCTTGCTCCAGAGCATGGCGGAGTGGTCGATTCGCGTGGCGGTGGTCGCCGAGCCGTACTTTGTCCCCCCCAGGGATAACTGGTTGGGAGACTTGGACGGCTTGGTGGCCATCATTGGCGGGGCTCTGGTCCACCCGTCCCGAGGTCACGGCTGGGTAGCAGCCCTCGTGGACGGCATTGGTACAATTGGGGCGTATTTTTCGCCCAACAAGAGTCTCGCCGACTTCGAGAATTTCCTTGTCGAGTTGGGTGCCGTCGTAGGCCGACTCCACCCTCGCCCCGTGCTGTTGCTCGGGGATCTCAACGCCAAGTCTGCGGCGTGGGGATCTCCGGTGACGGATGCCCGGGGTGAGGTGCTGGAGGAGTGGGCGGTCACGACTGGCCTGACCGTCCTAAATCGGGGGTCGGTCCACACTTGCGTGCGGCAGCGGGGTGGTTCAATAGTGGACGTCTCGTTTGCTAGCCCTGCTGTCGCGAGCCGTGTCCGCGACTGGCGTGTCGCCGTGGAGGTGGAGACGTTGTCGGATCATCGGTACATCCGTTTCGACGTCTCCGCCCAGACCACTGGCGGCCGCAGTCCACCGGCCCCGCGGGTGGACGGTCCACGCTGGGCGCGTAAGCGCATCGACAGGGAACTTCTCGAGGAAGCCGCCATTGTCCAGGCCTGGTACCGGGAGTCGGCGACGAACGGACCCGTCGACGTCGAAGAGGAGGCGCTGTGGTTCCGCGGGGCGATGACGCAAATCTGCGACGCGTCTATGCCCCGGGTCCACACACATACAGGAAGGCGCCAGGTGTACTGGTGGACCGCCGAGATCGCGCAGTTGCGCGTCGCGTGCGTGGCTGTCAGACGCCAGTACACCCGATACCGGAGGAGACGTCGTCGGGTCCCTGACGAAGAGGCCGCGCTGTATGAGGTGTACCGCGCGGCGAAGGAGGCTCTGTGGCTGGCCATCGGTGAAGCCAAGACGCGAGCCAGGGAGGAGATGTTGGAGACTCTGGACGGAGATCCGTGGGGGCGCCCTTATCGTGCGGTTCGAGGGAAACTTCGAGCCGCGGCGCCTCCACTTACGGAGAGTCTCCAACCCGAGCTGCTGGAGGAAGTAGTGGCAGCCCTCTTCCCGGCAAGAGCGGAGCACATGCCACCGCCGATGGCTTTGCCCACAGCCGCAGAGCCTACAGAGGAGAACGCCATCAGCGTCCCAGGGGTGACACAGGAAGAGTTGAGGGCGGCCGTGATGCGGCTCCGGGCCAAAAACGTGGCTCCGGGGCCCGACGGGATTCACGGTTGTGCGTTGGCCCTCGCTCTGAAAGAGCTAGGTCCCCAACTGACGGGACTCTACACAGCGTGCCTTGAGCGGGGCCAGTTTCCCACTTTGTGGAAATCTGTTTGTCTGGTCCTGCTCAGAAAGGCGGGGCGCCCTGCAGACTCGCCGTCCGGGTACCGGCCCATAGTGCTGCTAGACGAGGTGGGCAAGCTGCTCGAGCGGATAATCGCAGCCCGCCTCGTCGGCCACTTGTGCGGAGCGGGGCCGGACCTGGACGAGAGCCAGTTCGGCTTTCGGCATGGGCGCTCTACCATCCACGCTGTGTCGAGGGTGAGAGTCCTGGCGGAGGAAGCGGTGTCCCGGGGTGGGGTGATGTTGGCGGTGTCCTTGGACATCTCCAACGCCTTCAACACCCTGCCCTGGAGTTGCATTCGGGAGGCACTGCGATATCATCGGGTGCCTTCCTACCTCCGCCACATCGTTGGGGCTTACCTAGCGGAGAGGTGTGTCACCTACGTGGGACGTGATGGCGGACACCGGCACTCAATGTCGTGCGGTGTTCCACAGGGTTCGGTTTTGGGCCCACTCCTGTGGAACATCGGGTACGACTGGGTGCTGAGGGGCGAACTCCAGCCGGGCGTGGACCTGACGTGTTATGCGGACGACACGCTGGTCACGGCCCGCGGGAGTTCGCACAGGGAGGCAGCGTTGCTGGCGACGGCTGCGGTATCACAGGTGGTGAGCCGCATCCGGCGCCTCGGCCTGGAGGTGGCCCTCAACAAGTCGGAGGCCATGATGTTCCATGGTCCCCGGCGGGCGCCGCCGCCCGGATCACACATTGTGGTCGGGGGGGTCCGGATCGCTGTCGAGCCTACCATGAAGTACCTGGGATTGGTGCTCGACAGCCGGTGGGACTTCGGACCCCACTTCCAGCGGCTGGTGCCTAAGTTGATGGGCGCGGCTGGGGCGCTGTCAACGCTGCTTCCCAATCTGGGGGGGCCGAGCGCCGCCTGTAGGCGGCTCTACGTGGGGATCGTGCGATCGATGGCCCTGTACGGGGCCCCGATCTGGGCGGCTGACCTGACGGCCGGTAGCATTGCTGTTCTGCGGAGACCGCAGAGAGCTATGGCCGTCAGAGTCATCAGGGGATATCGCACGGTCTCCTACGAGGCGGCCTGTGTACTGGCCGGATCCCCGCCCTGGGACCTCGAGGCGAAAGTACTCGCGTCACTGTACCGGTGGCGCGAGGAGATGCTGGTGCAAAGCGAGCGGCCGATGCAGCGACACATGGAGCTGCGTCGGTCACAGCTTCGCGAGGCCTTGGTGGCGGAATGGCGGGACAGGCTCTCGCGCCCAACCGCCGGCCTCGTCACTATCGAGGCGGTCCAGCCGGTACTCGAGCGTTGGCTCGGGAGGAGGCACGGCTCCCTGTCGTTTCGGGTGACGCAGGTACTCTCGGGGCATGGCTGCTTCGGGAAGTACCTGTGTCGCATAAACAGGGAGCCGGACGCCCGGTGTCACCACTGCGTCGACTGTCGGGAGGACACGGCGCTGCATACGCTGGCAGAGTGTGCCGCTTGGGAGGAGCAGCGCCGTGCCCTCATTTCTGGAGTAGGCAGTGACCTGTCGCTGCCGGCCGTCGTAAACTCGATGGTTGGCAGCGAAGAGCCCTGGGACGCGGTGGTTTCCTTTTGTGTGACAGTCATCTCGCGGAAGGAAGCTGCGGAAAGGGAGAGGGAGATTACATCCTCTCACCCAGCCCGCAGCAGACGCACCGGGCGTCGGCGGAGGGCGGACAGCGCCCTCTTCCGGCCCCCCTAAATGGGCCCAGGGGTGACGGACTCGGGGGTGTCCGTCGCCCACTACACATCTGGACCCGAGGTGGCGGCGCGACGTGTTCCACGCGCGCCCCTCTTGGACGTTGCGGGGGGAGTTTAACACCTCACTCCCCCCCAAAAGCGAGGAGGCCCGCAATTATGGGCCAGCACCAGCCGGGGGTTGCGGAAGTATCGTATGTTCCCGCGACCCCTGGCGCAGGTGTGAGATGGAACACCGGGGTGGTTTTTAGTCAGTAGGAGTCTGACAGACCCCTCCGCTTCCCCCGAGGCGGAGGCCATCCATGCAGGATTTTCCACTCCGCAAAAAAAAAAAAAAAAAAGTGTCAGTGTTGTTCAAGCCGTCCAGTGGGTAGGTATTCCGTCGCGTCGGGAAGACTTCTATGCCTCTCGTCTCTTGTTTACTGAAAGACGTCCACTGCTGGACAAAGGCCTCTCCTAAAGATCTCCACAAATACCAGTCTTGCGCTATTCGCATCCAGCAGTTTCCAGCGACCCGTACAAGATCATCGGTCCATCTTGTAGGGGGCCTGCCCAAACTGCGTCTTCCGGTTCGTGGTCACCACTCGAGAACCTTTCTGCCCCAACGGCCATCGGTTCTACGAGCTATGTGCCCCGCCCACTGCCACTTCAGTTTTGCAACTCTTCGGGCTATGTCGGTGACTTTGGTTCGCCTACGGATTCCGATATTTCTGATCCGATCCCGCAGGGAAACTTCGAGCATATAATATGGCAATTAATAATATAAATGATAAAATGTTGACCAGTAAATAAATATGATATTAAAGTAAAATGTACCCCTTAGGAGCACTAAATTATCACAAATTCTATCTCCTAAAGGCCGGCCAACTTTGTCATTGTCTCTTAAATTACGCCTAATAATAAATAAATGTGTAATATGAACACAAGGACGTAATAACAAGAATCCTAATTTTAAATTGCCATATGATATTATACAGTAGGCTTAAAGGTCGCTTTGTCTAAAATGGTACTCCCCGCCACGGGAAGTGTAGATCTTTCTATACAATGCTGTGAAAAGGCATGGTTGTGGAGACTGAAAGGGCTATAAGATTAAAAAATATTTTTTTTTTTAATAAAACATGGATTATATGGACAACTAGCTTCTGTCATCATCATCATTATAAGCCTAAGTCATATCGTAACTAGCTACAAAACCGCCCTTTGTACAGACGCCAGCACATCAAGCTTCCACAATCTGTCAAATTTCCCCAACTGAAAGTATACCTTATTCTTTTGTGATAAAGTTGAAAATTTATGAAATAAATTTGACAGATTGAGGTAGCTGGATGTGCTGGCGTCTGCACATTATTATGCTACTATACAACATGTTACTTAATTAACGCACACCATCAAACACCCCAATTAGAATATTATGTTGTAATCATAATACATACACTGAATTTTTAATTTAACATGTATATGCATTGTTATTTACTAAATTAGTTTCTTGGAATAAAGTTTATTTTTCTTTATTTTGTATTGAATGGTGGAATTTGTATGAATACAAATAAAACTGCGATTTAAAAGTCTTATTAATTTGACTTACGGTCCATTTCAATTTGTTTTAACTGAACAGGGTAAATATGACAATAATTTCCGTAGTTTTAATTATATTGGAATAAAAATTACCTATATTGAAAATGATATAAATAAATAGATTCAGTTAACGAGTCTGAACAAACTATTTTCAGGATGTGCGTTAATTAAGTTACATGTTGTATATGTTCCATTTTTGTCATTCATTTGGTGTACTGTATTGTATTGTATTGTATTGTATAAGCCTGATATCGTGCACTGTTGGACATAGACCTCCCCCAGAGGTTTCCATAATGTTGCCATATAGAGGGGTTTGTCTTAGTCACCGCGCTTGGCATGTGAGTTGGTGAACGCAGTTAGATGATAGCTAATACACAGGTGACACTGCTGCCCCACTACCTGGTGTATCCCTTAGGCACCTTGTCTAATCTGTTTAAATAATTAGAATCTTATGTCATTAGTTTAGTTTGTTACCTTTATGAATACGAGATGGCGTTGTGCAAGTGACGTCATATTTTCTGAATGGCGCTATTGAGATTTTCCTACGAAACATGATCCGCGGTCTTTTCTGCAATAAATTGTCTTGCTCTGGACACACGTGTTTTATTTTATTTCGAGATATTTTTGGGACGTTGTACACACCTTTTACGACAAGATTCTATATCAAACTTCCCAATGATATTATAAAATTGTCTACGAATAAGTTTAAAAGAATTATTAAAGCCAAATTGTGTAGCAGGGCATATTACAAAATTTCTGATTATTTAAGTGATAAAAGTGCTTGTGATTGAGTTGTTCTGAGTCAACACACATGATTGTAATTAATCTTAAGTTTATTTTATAAAAAAAAAAACTAGTATGCTACCACACCACTGAAGTTAAACTTAGATATACGAAACTTAACTGGGTATGAGATAGAGAACAGAAAGAAAATGTGTGCTTGCACCTCTCTTGGCCCTACAGTAAAATATGAAACGTAAATGTCTCTCTTTCTATCTTTACTAACTTATACTCAACTTCTGTTCGCCTCACCCAGTCACAATGTTCGTAACGCTCTCGTCTCGCATTCACCAGTTACTCTTCAAGTCAAGGGTGTCTATAGAAGTTTTACTTCTACAAACTGCCTCGTTGGTCTAGCGGTAGCGTGTTCAACCGCAGAAAATGAGGTCCTGGGTTCAAATCCCGGGTCGAGCCAAAAAGTGATTTTGGGATTTTTCCGTAAAAATAAATTTCTCAGTATCAGCCCGAAGTCTGGAAGTTGGCGGTATTACACCCCCGTGCCTCGGAGAGTACTTAAAGCCGTCGGTCCTGTGCCTGATCTCTTTCCGGTCGTGTCGCTAGTCGTCACATCGGATCATGAGAGTGATGGAATAGAAAGTGCCCCTGTGTTTGCGCGCACACACTTGTGCACTATAATATGTCCTGCGCAATTGGCTAATCTCCATTGAGAATGGCCGCCGTGGCCGAAATTTGGCCGGGAAGACATCACTTCTACAAACTACAAAAAAATGGAATGAAAGGCAACCCGCCAAATAAATGATCATAATTAATTTGGTGAAGCCATTGTCCAGCGGTGGACGCTCTCCGTCTGACATGTTAATGATGATGTGGCACTCAAAGCCAGTCTTGCGTCTAGTCTTGACAGATTTAAGGAGAGGTAGGGTACCTGGAGGTACTGCCCCAGTGAGGGCTGCTCTTACAGAAAATACTCCTTAATAATAACATTAATAACTTTAATGTTGTGTTTCTGCATGTGAGGTCGCCAGAGCTCATCAGGGTGGGGGGAAGGGTCAGCAAAACTTGTTTGCTGACTCTTTTAAAGGTCGCCAATGCACTCGTGACTCCTTTGGTGTTGCGGATGTACATGGGTGGCGGTGATTATTAATAGTAGTACGGTCACCGATTGCTCGTTTGTCGCCCTATGACATAAAAAAATGCGTGCGTGTTTTCTCTATATACTGTACTCTCTAGTATCTAATAGGTAGCGGGCATAATTGCCAAGAAATCCTTTTTCACGCAATTTCCAAAAAGCACCTTTGAAACCCCGACAAGAAAAAAGGAACACCTTAAAAAACGACGTACAATCCTTCCCTTTCACGACAAGAATTTATAAGGGTGCACTGTAGGATGGAGGAAGGAAGGTTAATTCAATGAATAATAAAATAAATTGAGATGAAATCCTTAAACCTTTGGTTCATATGGTAACGTGTACCCGTGTATTATGTGTACACGCGTTGAGTACTTGTTGGTTGATCAAAGATCGTCGGTCCATCTTGTAAGTGGACTGCCCACGCTGAGTCATCTTTAGAAGTTTTCTGCCCTAGCTGTCTTCGGTTCTACAAGCTATGTACCCTGAGCACTGCTACTTTATAATGGCAATTTTTGGCTTACTTTGATTCACCTGGCAATTTCAAGATTTTTGATTCGATCTCGCAGGGAAACACCAGGCATAGCCCTCTCCATTGGTCTTTGGGTGACCCCTAGCCTCCTTATGGGGCCCATAGTAAACGACCACGTCTGTGTAAGTCATCACTCAAGCCGTCGGTTCTGTGCCTGATTCCTTTCCAGTCGTTTCGCTTGTCGTACCATCGGATCAGTGATGGAATAGAAAGTGTCCCTGTGTTTGCACACACACTCGTGGACTACGATATGTCACGCGCATCTCCTAGTTTTATTGGGACTGCCGCCGTGGCCGAAATTGACCAGGAGTATTACTATCTATATATACATCTAATAAAATCGTAAGAAAGTCGAAACTGTACATTGGATATTTTTTTTAAAGTATACTTGGGGCGTGATCAACAATCGATATTATATAAGCCAAAAATATAGATTATAGAATTTTTGTCTGTGTGTCTGTTTGTCTCTAAAAGTACTGCAAGGATTTACTTCAAATTTTGCATGAAGTATAAGAGGTCGGGTCAACATATAGGCTACATATTATCACGCTATCACCCTCGGAGGAGGAGCTGTGATAATTTATAAAATTTAATGCGGGTAGAACCGCGGGGCACAGCTAGTTTAACATAAAATAATATTTATTTAAATTTTAAATAATAATTATTTGGTGGTACGGCTAGTAAGAAATGAGTTTCATTTTCTAGAGAAAGGCGTCAATATATGTATTTTATCAGCAAGCGGGTCACCAGAAGCGTAGTGATCACCGTTGCTCATGAACCCCAGACCTGCAAAGTGGTGGTGGTGTGCAAGTTTCTTGTGAAACGAATTTTTTGTGTAAATACAGCCCTAATTCAATATACCGTTGCCCATTCATTACCCTGTCAGTAACACATAGCTTTAAGACTTTAGTTAAGAGTACCTGTTATCCCTTACGCCCTAGATACATAATTCAAATTGTGATAAAATGATCCAGAATTATAAAAATGAAATAAACATTTTCTACTCAACCGCTTATCCCCTGAAGCGACGAAAATCAATTTGGAATTTAATTGAATAGGCCCAACGACTTTTATAGGTAACAAAACTTTTTGACAATATCATTTCCAATGATCCTTTATTTGAAAAAGTTTGAGGTTTTAGAGACGTAGTATAAAAATACTACGTCTCTAAAGGGACAACTCACTACTGCCATCTGATCTCAAACTAGGCAGAGTCTAGACTATGGCAACCACAAAACTGATAAAATCCTACTAATAATAATAATATAATAATATCTAGGGACAATGTCACACAGATCATCCTAGCCCCAAACTAAGCAAAGCTTGTACTATGGGTACCAGGCGACGATATACATACTTATATAGATAGATAAATACTTAAATACATAGAAAACATCCATGACTCAGAAACAAATATTCGTGCTCATCACACAAATATTTGCACTTACCAGGAATCGAACCCAGGACCACCAGCTTCGTAGGCAGGAGCACTACCAACTAGGCTACGGTGACTGCTCCACTGCTTAGCCGTGCGTATGATGAAAGTGGAATCAAAGCGCTAACTAAATCTAAAATAATCAGCATTCAGACAACCGATCGAGCATATATTGTGTTTGCCTACTAAATAATTACTCTAATTGGACCAAATCCCGTGTTCATGCCCGCTTCAGTTTGTTTCGCCGGACCGTCTCAACTGGGTCGTGTTGAAACCGGTAGTAGATGAACCCACTGAGTTTGTTTCGCTGGGTCTTCTCAGTTGAGGCGCATTGGATCCGGTGGTAGCATTAAAGCGCGACCGTCGTTATTAACACAAGGTCCGTCATAATAATAATACCTTTAATATAGGCAGAACCATTGACAAAATGTAGTAAAAATATTAGACTTAAACTAGATAATTAAAACATAATCTCTTGACATCTCTTGATACGAGCTAGTTAAATATCATTGCTATAATAAAATAAATTTTATAAATGTTTTCATACAATATGTACCTAAATATCTATGTTACTAGAAATAATATCTAATGTATACAACTATATTACTACAAACATGTTCTGACTATTTACAAGCGCTTTTTTAAAGTCTACGTGAATATAAACCTTTTTTATTTTATTTATTTTAAAAAATATATTCAGAAAAATAGGTTATAAAGTAGGTAAATTTTACCTCATTGGTCGGTTGGTATATGAAAAACACAAACCTTGTAACCGAACCATAAAAGACTTAAAAGTTGAAGCACGCTTGCGGTTCTTTGGGGACTTAATGGGTGCTTACGAAGTCTTTCAACGACTGTTTTGAAAACATAATTATGTTGCACCGGCTTCACGAATTCCACATTACGTTTGACGGTCACCGTAGCCTAGTTGGTAGTGCTCCTGCCTACGAAGCTGGTGGTCCTGGGTTTGAATCCCGGTAAGTGCAAATATTTGTGTGATGAGCACAAATATTTGTTCCGAGTCATGGATGTTTTCTATGTATATAAGTATTTATCTATCTATATAAGTATGTATATCTTCGCCTGGTACCCATAGTACAAGCTTTGCTTAGTTTGGGGCTAGGATGATCTGTGTGACATTGTCCCCAGATATTATAGATATTATTATAATATAAAGATGCGGACACATTACAGCTATATCACTATTGTTTATTCTTAAACAACATCGGGCGTTTTTGTTTTTGTACTAGGGACTAAAATACGTTAATCACGTGGACTTTACAACTATGAAATATTCAACTAAGGACAACAATTTCTGGATCATTAAAATAGTTTTAGTGTGGGGATTAAACCCAAAATATAAGGGCATCGATTTTATACGGCGAGGTGATTATGAAAGCCACTGAGTGATTACCTCTTTGACCTAGCGCTTACTTTTCCAGGCAAAAAGTTTTATAAGAATTTTTCGGTTAATAAAAATTCCTTTGTCCAGCATTGGTCATGATGAATCATATTTTATATCACTGTAATTTAATATTGGAACGAAGTTCCTTATCGCGCGTTGTGAAAGGGGGCTAGACGGAAAAAATATCTTACGAAAAGTTGTCACTACACTTTTTGCAGCTGTGCGGCGTGCGCATGTTTCTCTCTCTCTCTCTCTCTTATAGAAAGCAAGCTAGATATTTTCATTTCTATTTCGCATTGAACAGTGTGGTGTCGCGACGATTATTTTTGTTGAGTGTATACAGGTTTTTGTATATAATAAATAATAAGAAATAACTTTGATCCATCCGGGTGTCCCTTGACACCTCTCAAGTTTTTATTTGATAATTTTTATAGTAATTTAAATGATTATAATAGCAACATTCTATTACTAGACTGCAGCATATAAAGCTGCAGTCATGGTAGTATGTAGAAGGAAAAAAAATTCTTCGCTGAAGAGCTTCGATGCTGTGTTCCATTGGAGCAGGAGCATGTTCCGCGGGAGATACCAGTGCCCTTCTATATGTAAGAGGTCACTACGAGTGATTATTTTCCATAAGGTGACGCGCTTGACCATTTACCAAACAATTACATAACAAAAAACGATTCCGGCATCATTCGTCACTATAATAATAATATATCTTGGGACAATGTCACACAGATCATCCTAGCCCCAAACTAAGCAAAGCTTGTACTATGGGTACCAGGTGACGATATACATACTTATTTATTATTATTATATTATTATTTAGATAGATAAATACATAGAAAACATCCATGACTCAGAAACAAATATTCGTGGTCATCACACAAATATTTGCACTTACCGGGATTCGAACCCAGGACCACCAGCTTCGTAGGCAGGACCACTACCAACTAGGCTACGGTGACCGGTGACTATCACAGGTGACAGGCATCCATGACACATGACGGGCCTGTTGGCGTGGTTGGCTAATGCTTGCTTGTCACGCTGGAGGTCGTGGGTTCGATTCCCACCCAGGACATATATTCGTGTGCATGAACATGTCTGTTTGTCCTGAGTTTGGGTGTAATTATCTATATAAGTATGTAATTAAAAAAGAAAAGTAGTATATGTCGTATATCAGTTATCTGGTTTCCATAATACAAGTTCTGCTTAGTTTGGGTTCAGATGGCCGAGTGTAAATAATGTGCCAAGATATTATTATTATTTCTCCAAATTAAAAATAATGTGAATAATCCACGGTTGGGGAAAAAACATGTAACTTTTTGATGGAATAAATGAATTTAATCTGAATTTGGTCGACCCTCTGGCGGAAGAGCAGAGCAACGCTATCCAACGGCAGCGCGACGGCATCTTGACGGCAATTGATTGACATTGAGATATTTTATTGATTGTTACTTCATAAAAGACATAGAAATTATAATTACATTTGTTTTATAGATAGTTAGTGCGCAATTTATAGGAATTTATTTTGTGTTAATTTTTTGCATGCCAGCAGGTAAAGTATGGCTGGACTTTTATTTATATTCAATAACATGCACCATGTACCCATACTTGCGAAATAAAATATCTTTATCTTTATCTGCGGCGGCAGCCATACGGTAACTGCCGTTGTGCGCGATAACCCTTAATCATAAAATGAACGCAGTAGCTTTAAAATATTATTTTTGAATCACTTGAATACTGAGTTCAACCCAATTATATTTTTATTATGAGTTCCATACAATTTTATTTACATTGACAGCAATTCATAATAAGCTTGATACTCTTGATTTAACTACTTTAGAGGCTTTTAAATAAACTTGAGACTAAATAGACTCGATAATAGAAAAATATGACGATTCTCCAATAGATGTTTTTCGGTGTATTTCCAAATCTAAACAAAAATGATTTTCTATATTTTCGGCCATTCTTCCCCTTTTCTCTCAGAACTCTGGTGACACTAACGCTAAACATTACTACTGGCGAAGTGGTTAAGAGGTCAGTTACCCTGGGTGCTAAGCTAAGTTGTGAGTTCGATTACCAACCTTTGCAAATATTGTACTAAGTGACGTTAAGATGATGTTCCATGACGCAAATAGGTTGCCTGGAAGAGATCGCTTTTAGTGATAAGGCCGCCAATTGAAAAATAATGTTCTATGCGTATTATACTGTCTATATTCCTTATGCAATAAAGTGTACTTCTTCTTCTTCTGTACTTTTATAATGATGATAATGGAATTTATTTTATTTTATTTATTACGGAAAACAAACAGTAACACATTGAATAAAATTATGTAGTATATATAAACTAAAGTATAAATTAATATGCACTAACAACGTTATCCACAAATTAAACGATATTTCCACTTATTATTCTATGTTCTGTACATACTGCATTAATTTCTTCTTAAATGTATAAGCAGGTGTAGCAAAAATGTCTATATCATAATGTCATAAACAAATTGTTAGAATTGCTACATATGCGACGAAGAGGAGCGCAGACGCCTGCGTTGGCTTTACAAGACGCAACGGCAAACCGCGCTTCTCTTCTAATCACAGTCCTTGGAACAATATAACAAAATTTATTGCTTAAATCAAAGCAGTTATATCTATTATTACATATGTCATAAAGGAGTAAACGTCTTCTGGAACTCAGTTTCATTAAATTATACATATTTGTTCGTTCGATTATTATTCCTCCGTGTCGTGTTCCTTACGCTTTGCCGATCTTTACCCGTTTCCCGATGAGCTTAAGCGACCTCACTCATACCCAGGACTACAACAGGAATATAACCTGCAGTAGAGACTGTAATTCAGATATATGCACTTTCGAGTATGGCTATTACCACTGCTTCAAATTTGAAGAAGTTCGATTCAGCTGTTCAGCAAGAGAACGCTTAGGAACAAACTAAATAATAATAATAATATCTACGGACAATGTCACTCAGATCATCTTAGCCGAAAACTAAGCAAAGCTTGTACTATGGGTACCAGGCGACGATATACATACTTATATAGCTAGATAAATACTTATATACATAGAAAACATCCATGACTCAGAAACAAATATTCGTGCTCATCACACAAATATTTTCACTTACCGGGATACAAACCCAGGACCACCAGCTTCGTAGCCAGGAGCACTACCAACTAGGCTACGGTGACCGTCAGATTGACGGTCACCGTACAAATCGCAATCGTCACTTGTTCAAATGAGTCGCCTAAGGAAGAACTTCGTTTACACTTACCTCATAAAATAAAATAAACTTTATAAATTATAGCCTATGTGTTAATCCAGGGTGTCAGCTTACTCCATACCAAACTTTTTTTAAATCGCTTCAGCCGTTTAGACGTGAAGAAGTAACAAACATACACACTCACACAGTCACAAACTTACGCATTTATAATACTAGCTATCCTCCGCGGTTATACAAACATTAAACTATGTATTAATCCAGGGTGTCAGCTTACTCCATACCAAATTTTGTTAAAATCACTCCAGCCATTAAGACGTGAAGAAGTAACAAACATACACACTCACAAACTTTCGCATTTATAATATTAGTATGATGTAGATGCAAAAAATAACTACCACTCTGAGATGTAATTACAGTAGCATATTTCAAAAATATATAGTGACTAAAACAGTATTTGTTAGACGCACATTGATGGTGGCTGACTTAGATTTTCAGAGGACAATATAGATTTTTAGAGGAGAAAATACTGTTCAATAGAAGTCATTTTAATTTGCACCCTTTGTTTTATTGCCTTATGACCACAGCAGCAACCGCTTTCTTTTTGTAAATCTTCATATGCCATAATCGCCACATATAATGGTCATATTACCCAGAAAGACGATGCTGTCCGTTCTCTGGGAAATATTCCCTCGGGATGACTTCTAAGCCCCCCACGGGATGAGGTGTGATTTTCTTTGACGTCAGCCACACAGCCAGTTTTACTGGTCACTGTAATTCTAATTCTTTAATAACTCCGTAGAAGAGTCATATTATTTCGGAGTTATGAATAATTGACTATCCTAAAGATTGCACTTGTTTAAATTAGACCATTAAAGTACTATTGTCAAAGACTATAGACATTAAATACAAATAATAATAATAGCACAAACTAACATTTTCGCTAAAATTAAACGTGTTTTGCGGCTCTTCGATAGACTAATCACGCGCCTTGATGCTTAACTATAGAGGCGATAGAGGCGCTCATAGCTAGATGCTCTCACCGGTCTGTAAGCGATCGGTGAGGTTAAGCAACTACGCTCGCGGTCAGTCCATAGATGGGTGACCGCCAAAGTGGTTTAATTTCTGAGCGTCTCCGTGCTTCGGAAGGCACGTTAAGCTGTCGGTCCGGGTTGTTGTCATTAGACAACAGTCGTTAAGCCATGTCAGAGGCCTACTGGGCGGCTTGAGCAACTCTGACACTAGGGTTACCACTGCCCATACGATAAGCAAGCAAGCAAGATGCTTAACATCATCAATTTCAGGCCTGTTGGCGTAGTTGGCAAATGCTTGCTTTTCACGCCAAGGTCGTGGGCTCGATTCCCATCCAGGACAGATATTTGTGTGCATGAACATGTCTGTTTGCCCTGAGTCTGGGTGTAATTATCAATATAAGTATGTATTAAAAAAAAGTAGTATGCCTATATAGTATATCAGATATCTGGTTTCCATAGTACCAGCTCTGCTTAGTTCGGAATCGTAGATTGTGACGGTCACCGTAGCCTAGTTGGTAGTGCTCCTGCCTACGAAGCTGGTGGTCCTGGGTTCGAATCCCGGTAAGTGCAAATATTTGTGTGATGAGCACGAATATTTGAGTCATGGATGTTTTCTATGTATATAAGTATTTATCTATCTATATAAGTATGTATATCGTTGCCTGGAACCCGTAGTACAAGCTTTGCTTAGTTTGGGGCTAGGATGATCTGTGTGACATTGTCCCCAGATATTATTATATTATATTATATCAGTTATCTGGTTTCCATAGTACCAGCTCTGCTTAGTTTGGGATCAGATGGCCGTGTGTAAATAATGTCCCAGGATATTAGTATATTAATATGTGATTTCTTGGGACAATTAACACACTGCCCCAATCTAAAATCTGATCCCAAACTAAGCAGAGACAGTACTAAGGTTGTTTTGAATCAGTGCAAGCAACTGGTAATTAGCGCTTCATAATGATACCAATATATAATGAAGTGCGTAGTATCCGGTATTAACGGCTTATATACCTGCCTATATTTAATTAATTAATTAATTATGTACGTAGCACTTGTGCCGCTTCTAACTTGGGCTTAATTTCCTGAACGCCCACATTAATGAGAATATTTTATAAATATCATATATCAGGTTAAATCCGGTACAGCATTATCGTTATATATACTTATATAGACTGGGATTAAAGGTTTACAAGGGCATATTGATCGCATCGTTTCCATGGCTTTCCCTTAGAACTTTAACGGCCTACTAACTGTGAAAATTAATTTCAAAATTGAGTCCTATTGATATCATAATACGACTCGTTTCTATTTAAGTTTCAACTGCACGTAAGCCTTTTATTTGATTATTAAAGCCTATTAGATTATTAAAAATGGATATGCAGAGGAAAATGGATATACTCAAATATTGAACGGATTACCTTGTACACAAATTAGAATATCTTGGCATACGTGGAAGATTATTAGCCTGGATAAGTGACTTTCTTTCAGGTCGAACATTTCGTGTTCGTATCGGGGATATCTTATCAGAACCTCAAAAAGCACAAGCTCCATACAATATAGTCCAACTGAAGGTTGTCTGTAAGGATAAGACCGCCTATTGTACCTTATTATGAAATACTAGCTGTGCCCCGCGGTTTTACCCGCGTTAAATTGTACAAATTATTACAGCTCGTCCCCCGTAGGTGATAGGGTGAAAATATGTAGCCTATATGTTGACCCGACCTCTTAGTAAAATTTGAAGTAAATCCATGCAGTAGTTTTTGAGTTTAGCTCGGACATACATACAGACAAACAGACCAAAATTCTAAAAACTATATTTTTGGCTCCGATATTGAATGTAGATCACGCCCCAAGTATCCTTTTTAATAAATATTCAATGTACAGTTTTGACTTTCCTACGATTTTATTATATGTAGGTATAGATTATTTAAATCTTGTAACGATTTTCTGTAAATGGTGTGCAATAAAGTGCAATATTATCTTATCTTATCTACCATTTTCGCTTCTTGCTGATGCCATCCAAAATGATCTGAATGCTATATTTAACTGGACTCAGGTGTGGCTTTTAACATTAAATATTGATAAATGCACTGTACTGCACATCAGTAAAAATAATCTTAAAAGAGTTTATTACCTTGGTTTACTACATCAACTGGGACCCATACTTTAAAAAAAAGACATTAAACTCATTGACAATATACAGAGAAGGGCTACAAAGATCTTTCAATGCGCAACTTACCATATGAACAACGTCTTAAGTTCCTTGGACTCACCACACTTAAACAGCGTAGACAGAGGGGAAGTTTAATCGAAACTTAAAAAAACCGCACTAATCATTACGATGTGCCTAGCCTTAAAGACATGTATAAGCTAATTGATAATAAACATCTACGAGGTTATTCATTGAAACTTTGGGAAAACTCATCTAAAAAGAAACCAATGAAGCATTTCTTGCCTAACAGTGTTGTAAAAGCATGGAACAAACTACCAGAAAGAGTAGTCAAGGCTCCGACATTAAATTCCTTCAAGAACAGATTGGACAAGGAAAACATCTCCAAGCTATTTGATACTCACGCATCAGCTAACTAGCTGCTAGTGTGTTACACAAAATAATAATAATAATTAACGTTTTATTGACGCTTCCCGTGACCAGAGAGCTGGCCTTTTTTGAGTCAAAGAATCAGCATTGCCATACAGCGTGGCAATGCGGCCAGCCTTCTGGGCACGTTACCTCCCGACGATGCGGAGGAATCTACAACGCCCTATAACTTAGTTATAGTAGTTAGTTATTATAGTTAATTTAGCTGATATTTTACTGTTTCTTCTAAGTAAAGTTAATTATTTAAATATGTATTTCTATATTTTCACATAATAATTGAATAAACAAGTCGCTTGTTTAATAATAAACCGTAATAATTGAAAAAACAGGGATTTTAAGATTTATTCATAAAATGAATTATGTCTGCGTTAAGAATATGTACAATCCAACTCCCGCTACATTTGGACGCCAGGGAGCGAGATAAAAGATCTACCGTCTCTTTACGTTTGGCGATTCGGACTGATCAGTATTAAGAAAACGACACCAATTAGTGTTCCGCCGGCAGTGATAAACAAGTGACGTGTTTGTATGTGTCCTAATACTCTTTAGTTCGTTTTATTACAAACAGGTAAGTGCTTAATTTCATTTTATTTGAGTTGAAAAATGAACTATTAAGAATTGATTCGTTTTATTCTTAAACATTCCTTGTTTTCTATGACGAGATTTAGACATAATTCATTTCATGTGCAATACAGATGAAAACTAGTAAGAACTTTTAGTAGTTATTACGTTTTATTTTTGATACATACAAAATTATTAGAAGATAATTCTATTTCTTACTAGATGTTAGATAAACACAATTGTAACATTGTGAATTGGTGCACTATATTGTTTAATCAAATAACAAAGTTTGTTTTATTATTTAAAGTTATTTCATTTTTAGTTCATCAGATCAAGATGTTGTAATTATAATGTAACATAGAAGTCAAAGAATTTTGAGCATAGCTTTAGAACCTGGAACTTCCCGTACAGAACAATGTACTACTTCAAGCTCGTCAGAACCTTAAAACAGCACAACGATGACAATGTAAGTATCTTATAATAATTATCGCGGCCCATTATCTAATGCTTGATTTCCGCAAGTCCGTGCTAAGTAGAACATTATAGTTATTGTGAACCTACGTGTACCTTAGTAGTATATATTAGTACTGTATTGTGGCACGTGTGAGGAGAAGCCTATGTCCAGCAGTGGACTGCAATAGTCTGATTGATTGATTAACTGATGTAATACTGCGTATGAAGTTTGTTTTTATTGTAGTATAGTAGGCATAACCATATTTTGTATCTTGTTTCAGGAACTACATGATATTACTGAAGACGACTTGTTTTTAGATAAATATGGATATATTAGTAGCTTTGATAGGATTTGAACCCCAGACAGACAGAAAAGGATCAATGCGCCCTGTGTGTCAGCTACAAAAATTCTAATGATAGCAAAGAGTTGCTCATAGAAAATATACTTATCTTTTATGAACAACTTCTATGAGGAAGCTGTGTTGCCTAGAGGAGAAACCTTGGCGTTTTACTATAAATCAAAATTAAACATTTATAATTTGACGTTGACGGAGCTTAACAATAAAGACTGTAAGAGTGCATACGACTGAAGGTCAGACCATCTACATACTTACTGACAGCCAGGCTACATTAAAAGCCCTGATGTCACATAAAATTGAATCAAAATTAATCCAGAACTGTATCACGGCTCTGAACAAACTTGATACTAAAAACAAAGTCAAACTCGTATGGGTACCAGGCCATACAGGAATAGAATGCAACAAAAAAGCAGATGCACTGGCTAGGAAGGGATCTGAAAGTCAGTTCTGTGGACTAGAACCGTGCGTAGGGATTCCTCCAAATGTAATAGGAGCAATCCTTAAAAATTAATCCACAGCTAAACACAATCAAATGTGGACCAAAATCAAGGAATTAAAACACTCAAAGTAACTCATAAAAGGAGTAGACAACAGCTGGTCCAAAAAACTTTGGAAGTACAGCAGAAACCAGCTACGACTGATAGTAGCAGTATTCACGGGCCACTATGGCACCAACTATCACCTACACAAATTGGAACTGTCGAATAGCCCGATCTGCAGGACCTGTAGGGAAGAACATGAAACAATGCTGCATATAATATGCAAATGCGATGCATTGGCACAGAATGGCCATCCTGGGGCTGGCATATCCAGAACCAGGAGACTACAAGGATCTACCCCTAAGAAGCGTACTGGATTATGTGAAGACTTCATTCAGGGCTTTAGGGATAGAATAAAAACCAGTGGGGGATAGTACAAAAGATCCTGAAGGGTCGAAGTGCTTTACGCAAGTACGGGGTGTACTTGCGTAGATCAAAGATAAGAAGATAAGATATGAAGAAGGCATACGATAACGTTCACTGTTACTTTTCGACAGTGTTCGATGCCAAAAGAGGAGCTATAGAAATAAGCTCTTGTGCTTGGGACTATTTAATGAAAATTGGTTCAGTAGATAGTGGTGAATAAGGAAAGACTATAATCTTTTATTCTGACAACTGTTGCGGAAGAATAAAAATAAATTTATAGCCACTTTGTACTTATATGTGGTACAAACTTTAAACATTAACAGCATTACACATAAATTTCTTATCAGAGACCATACTCAGAATGAGGCAGACAGTGTGCATAGTCTCATGAAAGAGAAATAAAAAAGAATTTGAAGGGAGGTCCTATTTATAATCCTGAGCAATATATAACTTTAATCAAATCTGCAAAAAAATGTAAACCAGCCATAAATGCACATGAATTTACTTATAATTAGTCAATATTAAAGAACTTCAAGAGGATTGGGGATACAATTTTAATGTAGAAATTAACGGGAATCCAGTAAACTGGAATGAAATAAAACAATTAGAAATTATTAATGGAAATCCTTTTTCATTTTACTATAAAAATTCGTATGAGGAATAGAAAACTGTTAAGACTTTTTTAATAACATTGTGTAGTATTTGTTATTATTATGTATTTTTTTTGTTGTAAGAATGTTTACACTAGTTGATAACTATTGACTCTTTATCTATTATATTGTTATTTTTGTTAATATTGTATAGCTGTTGGTCTTCCAAGAATAATTAAATAAATTATAATAATGTTAGTATTTATTATTATTTTTGTGTCTTATTGTAACGTTTAATCATCTTACTGATGTTGTATTTTCTTTGAGAATTTTATTATTTTTATAAGAGTTTTATATTAAGACTGAAATAAGGGTAAGTGACGAGTTTCCCTTAGGATTTCCTTGAGAATAGCTTTCGAACTAGGTTTTAATGACAGATTTAAAATTCAATTAAACTGAACTGTTATATCTTAATATGGAGTTTTTTTGATTAATTTAATGTTAAACAAGTTCATTGTGAAATAAATCTAATATTTTTATCTTTTTAGAGAGTAAAAAAGCAATATTTCGTAAAAAAAGAAGTTTGGCAATTTTTTAATTAATGATAAAATGCATTAATAGATTTTATGTCGTAGGAGATTTTAAACACTGCAATGCATTTTAGTAATAAAATGAACTAAGTCACTTGTGTCTTTTTAAAAGTACTGTATCTTTAAATTTATAATGAATAGCATTGATTTATACATAGAATTTAAAAGGCTAGTTCATAGACAATATAATTCGCTTTCTCAATATTTCTCGATTGTGAATAATATTAAAGAAATCAAAGAATTTCGTGATCCAGTCGGCTGGCGAAACTTTAAACGTGATTTACCAAAAAACATGTTTTTTGTATTGTTGCAGTTTATTATTTAATGGGCGAAGTGTTATGTCATTAACGTTTTTATGCGCAGGAACACATCGAACTAAAAACTAAAAAGCTAGTTGTTCTATGATGACTAATCTCAAGGCCTACTTGTTGACTACGCAGGACATATACAACGTCCTATGTAAACTAGAATGTGTCCTATGTGCTAGTCCTGTGTGGCTCACGGCAAGGTGTTCCACCACCTCATTTTATCCCGTCAGGGGCGTAAATATAAACCCGAAGGAATATCTCCCAGTGAACGTGTACCAACGCTTGTGCGAAGCGTAGGATTATGGCATATCTGAAGGCATATGGGAAGGCCAACAGTCCAACACGTCCACTGCTGGACAAATCCAGCAGTGGACGTTTTTCGGCTGACATGATGATAGGATGGCTATCCGATATGATTAAGAAGACAACAGACACAGGACCAACATCATTACCTACGTGTTTCGAGGCATGGACATGTAACACCACCAGTTTCCAGAATTCAAGCTGAAAATGCCTTCCATTGCAGAAAATCTTATAACACTTGAAAGCTTTTGGATTGGGCATTTGAATTTGATTATACCCGACCACGCTAACCTGATGATAATCGATCACCGAAATAATATTTTTTAGAACGAAGTTCCTTATCGCGCGTTGTGAAAGGGGGCTAGACGGAAAAAAATCTTACGAAAAGTTGTCACGACACTTTTTGCAGTTGTGCGGCGTGCGCATGTTTCTCTGTCTGTCTCTCTCTCTCTCTCTCTCTCTCTCTCTTATAGAAAGCAAGCCAGATATTTTCATTTCTATTTCGCATTGAACAGTGTGGTGTCGCGACGATTATTTTTGTTGAGTGTATACAGGTTTTTTGTACATAATAAGTAATAAGAAATAACTTCGTTCCATCCGGGTGTCCCTTGACAGCTCTCAAGTTTTTTTTTTGTATCAGAGGTCGACGAACGAGCAAGTGGGTCACCTGATGGTAAGTGATCACCGCCGCCCATGGACACTCGCAACACCAGAGGGGTCGCTGGTGCGTTGCTGGCCTTTAAGAGTCAGCAAACAAGTGTTGCTTACCTTTCTCCCCCCCAATGAGCTCTGGTGCCTTTGCTCAGACGCACAAACACAACATTAAAATTATTAATGTTATTATTAAGAAATGTCTTCTGTAAGGTGGAGGTACTTCTCCAGTCCGGCTGCTCTTCGAGCGAATGAACGCTGTGGCCTACCTCTCTTACAAATCAATAATAATTATAATAACATTCTGTGACCTTATTTACATTTTTACATTCGAAATCTATGACGCTTGCAGCACACGTGGCAGCACCGTTGCCGACCTTTTCCCAATTTCTCTAGTAAAATTTGGTCATACATAAAAACCGGCCAAGTGCCAGTTGGACTCGCGCACGAAGGGTTCCGTATCATTATGTATAAAAACGTGCAAATATTTCACGTTTGATGTATGGGAGATCCCTTAAATATTTATTTTATTTTGTTGGAACGAAGTTCCTTATCGCGCGTTGTAAAAGGGGGCTAGACGGAAAAAATTCTTACGAAAAGTTGTCACGGCAGCTGTGCGGCGTACGCATGTTTCTCTGTCTCTCTCTCTCGCTCTCTCTCTCTCTCTCTCTCTTATAGAAAACAAGTCAGATATTTTCATTTCTATTTCGCATTGAACAGTGTCGTGTCGCGATGCTTATTTTTGTTGAGTGTATACAGGTTTTTTGTACATAATAAACAATAAGAAATAACTTCGTTCCATCCGGGTGTCCCTTGACACCTCTCAAGTTTTATTTTTAGTATTTGTTGTTAAAGCGGCAACAGAAATACATCATCTGTGAAAATTTCTACTGTCTAACTATCACGGTTCATGAGATACAGCCTGATGACAGACGGACAGACAGTCAGACAGCGAAGTCTTAGTAATACCCTTTGGGTACGGAACCCTAAAAAATGCGTTTCTTGGTATTATTAAAGAGATACCTTATTTGTTAACCAATTGCACGATTTGTACAAAATTGAGTTATTAAAATTTATTTTTCAAGACGCCAGCACTACAAGCTACCCCATTCTGTCAATTTTCCGCAATTGAAAGTGAACCTTGTGCTTATGTGATAAAGTTGAAAATGTATAAAACAAATTTGACAGATTGGGGTAGATAGATGTGCTGGGCTTTATGGGTAAAGCGTCACGCTGTCGAATTGTTAACTTCTTCAGTGACCGAGTAAAGTCTTTACCCGGATTAGCTCAGATTATGAATGTACAAATAAAACGCTGGAGAGAATAAGGAGCTTAAATGGCGGAACAATGGCCTACAATGCCATGAAAAAGGGTTGCCAACGGAGTCGACGGTTTTCCCTAATACAATGTACGTAATGAGAAGATACAGCACCCACGTTTTATGAAGGATGTAAATTTTAAACATTTTTTAATAATCTCTGTATGTCAAATTAATGTCAATTACCTACTAAATCATAGTTATTTTTTATACAAGAGTGCAAAGTTGCATTTTAACCGCGTGCTCTATTTTGATTACCGAGCAAGCGAAGGATTCAAAAATCAGAATCATGAGCATAAGCAAGGAAATCAAAAGAGCACAAGGTAAAAAATCTTTGCACTCGAGTGCAACACGTTACTTTTCATCACACCTCAACGAGGAAATGACTAAATGCGTAAAAAAAATCTTATTTTAAATACTTTTATTTCAGTTTAGATATTAATTACTATATTATGACTAGCTGTGCCCCGCGGTGTTACCCGCGTTAATTTTTATAAATATTCTATATGCTATAAACCTCACGGAGCCCGAGACCTTTCCAACGAATGCAAAACCGTGGAAATCGGTTCGTGCGTTCTGAGAAATGGAGACCAAATTGGAGATGTTCTCAAGAAAGGGCAGGTCAGAAGTACCCTAAACCGGCGAGCATGTATGAAGAATATAACGACAGTAATCGAGGCAAAAGAAGTATGCAAAGATCGTGACAAATGGAAATCCGTTGTCTCTGCCTACCCCTCTGGGAAACAGGCGTGAGTCTATGTATGTATGTATGTAATACTTAGTTATAATTAAGAAAAACTTAAAGTAACGTTGCTACAGTTTGAGTGTAATAGAACAGTAATACCTGTTGCGCAAAACAAATTTAAAAAAAAGTACACCAGGAAGGTTCCGAGTCTTAGTTTTTAGTAAATTAAAAAAGTTGTATGATAAATTCGGCAACATAGAGGTAGAAATAAAGAGGTTTAATGATATTTTGCATTCACAAACTTAGTGCCCACGATGTTCTAAATTCAAATTTACTTTACCCTTTAAGATAAAAAAAATTCCACTCAGATATCGAAGAGCAAAAATACTCTTTCCGAGATGGGGGTGAAGAAAAGGGGTTTTAGTGGAATAGCCAAGAATAATGCGATGAATTAATTTTACGCCGTAAGAGACAGACTTTCATTTCCATCGTGGTTTCATAAAACCTCAGAACGTGTTTTGTTTTAGAGTACGGGGAGCGATGACTGTCGAAAGTTGTAACCAATTCATTATTAACATTCATCATTTTAAACACAATTATCTCCTAGAGACTTCACCTTCCTTAGTTTAGCACAAAAACTCAAAACACAAAGTTTGACGGGCCTGTTGGCGTGGTTGGCAAATGCTTGCTTTTCGCGTCGGAGGTCGTGGGTTCGATTCCCACCCAGGACAGATATTTGTGTGCATAAACATGTCTGCTTGTCCTGAGTCTGGGTGTAATTATCTATATAAGTATGTATTTACAAAACAAAAGTAGCATATGTAGTATATCAGTTATCTGGTTTCCATAGTACAAGCTCTGCTTAGTTTGGGATCTGATGGCCGTGTGTAAATAATATCCCAGGATATTATTAATTTAATTTATTAATTTAGTTTAAAGTTAATATGTAGTGTGAATTGCGCTAATTGCTAGTTTGATCAAGCCGGAATGCAATAAGCACTGAACTCCCGCCCGCAAAAAATATGCACATGCAAGAAGGACAATATAAAGAAGCAAATTACATGCGCCGGCGGTGTATATAATTGTCAGTAGGTCGTGGGTTCGATTCTTGCCGAGGACAGATATTTGTGTGCATGAACATCTGTCTTTTAAGTAACAAGTATGTATTTACAAAAGAAAAATAGTATATATACATGTAGTATACCAGTAATCTGGTTTCCATAGTACAAGCTCTGCTTAGTTTGGGATCAGATGGCCGTGTAAGAATAATTTCCCAGAATATTATTATTATTAGTAGAATTAACACTATAATAATAATATAATAATAAGATATATTTATTCTCTCAACACAAAGTTAGGTCTTAACAACATAGTTTAAAACATTCTTGTATAAAATAGAACTTTGTGGTCAGTTACAGGTCACCAGGGCCCTCCCGCCGTTATACCATATAATAATAATAATAAATCTTTATTTAGGAATCTTTACACTCCATATTTTACACAGAAAAGAAAATAAGAAAAAACATATCCGTATTAAAAAGAAAGTAAATAAAGTAACATAACAAACAAAATTAATATATATAACCTCTTTACGCTATAACTTAAAATGACGCTATTAGATATAATTATTACGCTGCAATCTGTAACCATTTATTGTACATTGAGGTAGTATACAGTCTTTCAGAAAACTCTCTGATAATACTGTTCGTACACGAAATATAACTAGACTATGTAACAGTTACTTAAAATACATTATATATTCTAAATAATAATAACAACAGTGAGCCTAACAGTGCACAATTAAGCTTATTCCTAACAGAAGGTAATTAAAATGAATATGAAAAGAAAACACTACATATTATACGTTGTATTGTGAATAATATGGATTTCGGCAAAGTATCGCCTAATTCCATTATTTATGAAAATAAAACAGCAGACAAACAATACATGGCTAAATATTTGTAATTTACACGCGTGAAGGGGAATTGTTTAATCGTGCGTACACATTTTGTCAGGTAGTATGAAGAGTGGCTGTCCCGCGAGACTGGCTTGTAACAAGGGAAGAGAAAAATACGTGTATAAAATTATGTTTGGGATCAGATGGCCGTGTGTAAATAATGTTCTAGGATATATTCTAAGACTAGCTGTGCCCCGCGGTTTTACCCGCGTTAAATTTTATAAATTATCACAGCTACTCCCCCGTAGGTGATAGCGTAATAATATGTAGCCTATATGTTGACCCGACCTCTTAGTAATATTCATACAAAAATTTGAAGTAAATCCATTCAGTAATTTTTGAGTTTGGTATGGAAAGTTTTAGGTTAGTTTTACAGTCAATAGGAATCGGCTTTAATGGATCCGCCGCCACTGATAATCAGTCATTTCGTGTAACCGTAAGAACTTAAACACACTTGTTTCAAGACTCATGTACCTTAATATTTGACTAGCCTATTGCGACATAATTCAGGTGGCACTGTGACCTTCGCCGTGCGGTCGATGAGGGCACACCTTTGACAGTAATGAAATAGGGGTGCGTTTCGGTTTACACGACAACCAGTAAAAGGAGTGTTATTTTTGAAGTTATACTTCTTTTGGCGCGATGGAGAAAAATGATGAGAGTGAATTTTTACGATGCGCGCGCACACCGACACCTAAATATTTAACAGCATGAAGTTAGTTCTAGGTGGTATGAGAGTGAATTTTTACGATGCGCGCGCATAGTAAAAATAACAGCATGACGTTAGTTCTAGGTGGTATGAAAATTGATAACTATGTTCAAGTTGTATATTAAGAAGTATAACTTCTAACGCGTGTACATAAGTACACACAAGTTGTTTTCAGTGTTCTATAGTTTTGCTGTGTGACTGGCGGCAAAGAATATCACCACCACATCTCATCCCGCGTGGGGGCATAGAAGTCCTCCCAAGGGAATATTCCTCAGAGAACGGACAGCTGTCTCTATGTAATATGACAAAGAAAAGGCCTCCCCAAAAGATTTTCACACTGAGGTTGTGTCCATCTATATCACACTAATATCATAAAGGTGAAGGTTTGTGAGTGTGTATGTTTGTTCTTGACGTCTAAACGGCTGTAACGATTTTAATAAAATTTGGTATGGAGTTGGCTACACCCTGGATTAACACACAGGCTACAATTTATAAAGCAGCAACAATCTATATAAATAAAAAGACAAGTCCTGACTGACTGACTGACTCATCAACGCCCAGCCCAAACCCTTTGACCTAGAAAGCTGAAATTTTGCACAAATGTTTGCTTTATAATGTAGACAAGGAATAAGGAAGGATTTTTCGAAATTCAACCCCTAAGGGGGTAAAACAGGGGCGCTAAGTTAGTATGAAACTTTGCCTTTATTGAAGTTTAAGGCATAAAAATTGGTATTTGGCCTTCCAGTTAAAAATAAAAAATAACGTATTTCAGGGTTTTTGGAAATTCCTCCCCCATGGGCGAAAAATAGGGGATGTAAGTTTGTATGGAAAATGTGACCATTTTTAAGTTAAAGGCATGAAAATTGGTATTTGGCCTTTTAGTTAAAAATATATATTTCAGTATTTTTGGAAATTCTAGCCCCAAGAGCGTAAAATAGGGGGTGTAAGTTTGTATGAAAAATGCGACTTTTTTGAAATTAAACCCATGAAAATTGGTATTTGGCCTTTCAGTTAAAAATAAAAATATGTAATCCAGGATTTTTGAAAATTCCACCCCCAAGGGCGTAAAATAGGGGATGTAAGTTTGTATGAAAAATGCGACATTTTTGAAGTTAAACCCATGAAAATTGGTATTTGGTCTTTCAGTTAAAAATAAAGCAATCCAGGGAATAATTTGTTGTTAAAAAAACGAAATCCAAAACTGATTCAATAGATCGCCACCAACAATTTAAGCAAACTCAAATTTTAAAAAATTAGTTTCTTATGCCAAGAAGCTTAAAATGTCGTGGTCGTTGTCGTCTAAGTAAAGATTTAGCGTTTTATAAGATTTGTATCATTTATTTTTTGGTAAATTGTTTAACAAATTAAAATAACGACATTTTAATCAAAATGGGATAAAAAACGAATTTATCTAAAATTTGAGTTAGCGTAGTATAAATTGTTGGTGTCGAGATGATCGCACCCAAAAAACATCATCTTAATTTTACTGATCTACAAGTTCACAATTTTGTAACTAGATGGCGTTAATGTCGTTTCAGATCGCGGAACTTAATTGGCATATCGGTTAAAATAAATAAATGCATGAAATAAAAGGTAGTCCAAAACTGAATCAATAGATGATCGCCTAAATCTCACCCAAAATATATACACATATCTTAATTTTACCGCTTTACAAGTTTATAATTTTGTTAGTAGATGGCGTAATCATCGTTTTAGTTCGCGCTATGGTTTCGTTCACAAAATGTCGCAACCTAATCTAATGGGAGTTACCTTTGTGATTAATGCATCGTTGATTATTATTTTACTTTATTTAACTTACTGACTATACTTAAGGACAATTGATATGTATTCTTTGATTTTTGCTTGATGATATCGGGTCCTTTTTGTAAATAACAGTAGCAAAGTAGTCTTTCAATTATTTCTTAGTAAGGTTTTTTATAGGTTAGGTTTTATTCAATTTATATTGCTTATTTGTTTTAAAAGTTATATTTTTTAGATTAAGCTAGAAGAAAGTAGTTACATCGGTCATCATTCAAAATTGTCGCGGACAAAGTCGCGGGCACCAGCTAGTAATAAATATAATGGTCATAGTACCCCGAAAGACGCTGTCCGTTCTCTGGGAGATATTCCCTTGGAACGACTTCTTCGCCCTTTCTTCTGCCGTCAGCCAACAATCAGTTTCACTGTTCAAAGTGAAACATCGGGATTTTTAATGACTCCGAAAAATAGTCATTTTTTTATATAAATTCAAAAGCGGAATTATAAGGATCATACCAATTTAGGAAGTATCAGACTCCGTCGATTGTTCCCTCCTACCACGTGATGGACCCGGTTTTCATGAATATGGATTCATAAGGCTGAAGGCTAAGATTTTTAAAGTACTCTAAGAATAACAACTGTTTAAATTCAATTGATGTAGTTGTGTATTTGCAATACATTAATGTACAGTCGGCAGCACATCAAGCTACCCCAATCTGTCAAACATGCACGTGTGGCGCAGCGGCTAAGACAGTCGCCTCACCGCTTCGTGTCGCGGGTCAAGTCCCGCGCCGGACAACTATTTGTGTGACCCATAAATAGTTGTTCTGAGTCTGGATGTAATTTGTGTCCGTCTATTATATGTTTGTAAATTACCCCGCGACACAGGGATTAATTCACTAGTGCGGGCGTAGACTTTAAAAAAATAAACATCCCCAATTGAACGTTAACCTTATGCTTATGTTATAAAGATGAAAATCTGTAAAAGAAATTTGACAGATTGAGGTAACTGTATGTGCTGGACTCTGTATCATCATCATATCAGCCGAAAGACGTCCACTGCTGGACAAAGGCCTCCCCCAAAGATCTCCACAATTGCCGGTCTTGTGCTATCCGCATCCAGCGATTTCTGGCCTCTGTATAAAAAATAAATGTTACATCAGTTGTCACATCAGCCGGTGGTCTAATTTCTAATGATTTTAAACAATTGACTTACCGTGTATAACGTATACTTAGATTCTTTGCATGACAGTAGGATCCAATGTTCCAAGTTGGCATCATACCTACCTGTAAATGAGCACAATAAACAAACCAGTCACGTGCCGGTACGGTCCCTCGTTAACACTAACCGATCGACCTTGGTACAATCGACCAGTTCCCATCGCCCTCCGCCCTTTGTCAAGTATAGCTGTATTTATATACTTGTCTCAGTTTGTGGTTACCACAACTACTACTTACACAGACTAATGCTTTTTTGTTAACGTGATTTTTACAGCTGGTAGATGCCTTTAGGGCGGGGGCTTAAACTGTATCTCAACAAGTGTTCAATCTGAGGGCGCCCTCTTAGGGGTTCGAACCTTGGTTCAGGGCGGTTACTGAGCTGGAGATGTATGAGAGGATTAAGTTTTTAGGAACATTTTATGCAACTATGGCTCTACGTTAATAAGCGAAGCAGGGGCTATATAATGGAGAGCTGACTAGTTAAAGCAGTACTCATGTTTTCCGTAATATC
Source organism: Pseudoips prasinana (assembly GCA_951640165.1). Classification (NCBI taxonomy): domain Eukaryota; kingdom Metazoa; phylum Arthropoda; class Insecta; order Lepidoptera; family Nolidae; genus Pseudoips; species Pseudoips prasinana. Next base: position 33,069,596 of record OX621246.1, read on the forward strand.
TGAATAAGATAACAAACAGAGAGAGAAGATATTTATTTTATTTGTTTATTTAGACTTGCCTACACGTGTTTTCACCATTATATGTACTTAGAACACTTATAAAATAAAATAAATGCAAATAATAATTTTAGGCAAATACTATTATTGTTACGACACTGCATACATTAAATGTGAAAACTAAAAGATTGCACATATATTTTGAAGAAGTTATAATAAAAAATAGATCATCATCATCATTATATCAGTCGAAAGATGCCCTCTGCTGCACAAAGACCTCCCCTAGATATATCCTCAATTGCCGGTCTTACGCTACCCTCATCCAGGGACCCTCAACCAGGGACCCTCACAAGGTCATTGGCCCCTCTTGTAGAGGGCCTGCCAGCACAGTGTCTTCCGGTTCGTGGTCGCCACTCGAGAACTTTCTGCATCGGCGGCCGACGGTTCAACGAGCTATGTGCCCTGCCCACTGCCACTTCTAATTGGCAATTCTTCGGGGTATGTCCGATTACTTTGGTTTGTCTGCGGATCTCACCTTTTCAGATTTGTTCTTGGAGGGCAACTGTCTATGAACACTTCAGATGACTAGTTGAGATATAAAACACTATATTTCACTCTAGTAGCCAGAGTTGTTTCCAACTTCTGATTGTTATTTTTCTGATTATATTCGTTACGGTATCCAAGGTAGTCGAGGCGATTGCCCGGGACATGCCTGAGCCTCATTGCCCAGTGTAAATTCCATTGTGTGCTGTTGATTCTTGGCTTAGAAGAGTTGCAGCGGTGGGTAAGAGGACTAGATTAGTAGCCTGACTAGGAAATTATGTGTTTCATATTACTACTACTTATCGTATGGGCGGTGGTTACCCTGGCGTCACAGTTGTTCAAGCCGCTCAGTAGGCCTCTGAAGTCTTAACGGCTGTTGCCTTATGGCTACAACCGGGACCGACAGCTCTATCTCGTGTATATGCCCCATTGAGTATGTTTTGCCGGAGCGTCTCAACTGGGCCGTGTTAAAACCGGTAGTAGAGACACCCGCTGAGTTTGTTTCGCTGGGTCTTCTCAGTTGGGGCGCATTGAATCCGGTGGTAGCATTAAAGCGCGACCGTCGTTATAAACACAAGGTCCGCCATAATTATAACATTTAATTCATACCTTAATATAGACAGAACCATTCGACAATATGTAGTAAAAATATAGCTAAAATTTAAAATTTTGATAATTAAACCTACACATGATCCTTGACAATAACTTAATTTAAGTTCGTTAAATATCGTTACTGTTATAAAATAAATCTTATTGTAAATTATTTCCTACAATCCGTGTACCTTAATATCTATATGTGCCTAGAAATAATAATATACACACATCAACAAAGTCTAGGGATACGTTATTTTGAAATCAAACATGGCTTTATTGTTTAAAACCTATTTAGTTTCCTTAAAAAGTTTATTTACAGATTTAAACCTTGTCTATTCTTTATTCAAAATTTAAAAATTAAAATGAGAAACAAATGAAAACACGCAAAGCACAGCGCAATCTTGAGTTGTATCTAATTTCAAGAAGTTGCATTAAAATTTTTTTTGCGTGTTAATTGAAGAAAACCTGATAAATTGTTTTATTTTCTTTTCTCAATTGGTTGTGTAAGCTTTTTAGCGTCATGCCACGCCATCATTTGAGTCGAGATGAAATGTTACGGGCAGTTGGCATGTTACAAAACGGTGCTATTCAACGCGTCGTTGCTGAGTCTCTGGGCACAAGCCAAAATGTGGTATCCAGGCTGTGGTCACGTTATCGCGCTACTGGAGATGTGGCAGAACGGCACACAGGTAGATATCGTGTTACCACTCAGAGACAGGATCGATTTCTCCAAATGACCGCCAGAAGACTACCCAATATCACAGCGATGCAACTAGTGCAAAGGCTCCAGGAGGGTCAGCAGCTGCTGGTGAGCGACCAAACCGTGCGAAGGAGGCTGCATGAAGTTGGTCTTCATGCTCGCAGACCGCTACGAGTCCCAGCGCTGCGACGTGGCAATCGCGGTAGGCGACTTTTATGGGCTCAAGAACATTTGACATGGAGTGATCAACAATGGTCATTGGTGCTGTTCACTGATGAGTCCCGCTATGGATTTCATCCAGATTCGAGACGAACACGCGTTTGGAGAACTCCAGGCAGGGTCAGCCGTCTCCGACATCCACAGGAGGTCCACTCTTACCAAGGCGGGACAATTATGGTGTGGGCAGGAATACGAATCGGCGGACGAACCCAACTCATTTGGATTCAGGGCAGCATGACTGCCCATAGATACCGTGAGGAGGTAGTAGAACGTGTCATTGTCCCGCTCAGGGCCCTAACGGGGCAAGAATTTCAGCTCATGCATGACAATGCACCTTCCCATACAGCGCGGCTGGTGAGGGCCGCCCTTCGAGAACACGATGTTCAGGTATTAGATTGGCCTCCACAGTCGCCAGACTTAAACCCAATTGAACACGCCTGGGACATGTTACAGCGAAGAGCATTGAGGGATTTTCCGCCCAACTTGACAACAGAAGAACAACTTTTCGAACATTTAAAAAGAACTTGGGACTGCATACCCCAGCAAGACATTGACACCTTAATTTTAAGTATGGAAAATCGTTGCCGCTGTGTGATTAATGTTAGAGGAGGAAATACCGATTACTGATTATCAGATTTGGTAAGATTTTTATTCATTTAATTCGATTGAATAATTTTATAAGAATAAAATGTTCTTGTTCACTCAGTAATTTTCTATGGCTTAATTAATTTAAGACTTTTATTAATTAGAAAAACAAAATCGCATCGTGTTGTTAATGTTTAAATATCGGCCATGAAATTATCTTTAATTCTTCCATTTACAGTCATAACAAAATGTTTATAGTTTTCTAGATAATCAATGAAATGTTCAATATCCCTAGATTGTGTTGATGTGTGTATTACTACGAATATGTTCTGACTATTTACAAGCGCTTTTTTAAAGTCTACGTGAATAAAAACCTTTTTTATTTATTTTTATATTTATTTACTTAACGTGCCCTAAGCGTGGAGACGCTTATAAATTAAACCACTTTGGCGGTCAACCATCTATAAAATGACCGCGAGCGTAGTTGCTTATGCAATCACTTACGGAATGGTGAGAGCATATGGCTATGTTCGTTGTTCAGTTTCATAGGCAAATTACCTTAACTTACATCCACTACTTATCATATATCATATATATCATAGAGTTAGATGGAATGATATTGATAAAGGTTAACAATTATTTAATGAGTCGTACTTCTCATACTCATTATGATATTGTGTTTTTAAATGACATGTTTACCTAATAGCCATGTAATCAGAATGGCGCAACATAGAAGACGAATAAATATGTACAATGTACATAATAAAGATAGTAATAAAGCTTGTAAGTGAGATGCAAACAACATTTTTACTGTAAATTCGTAAAAGTAATCCTCCAGGCTGAATTTTGTTGGCCGAATAGTGTACAAGTGTGTATGCAAACGCAGGGGCACTTTCTATTCCATCTCTCTCATGATGCGATGGGACGATTAGCGACTCGACGGGAAAGAGGTCAGGTAAAAGACCAACGGCTATTCGTGGTTTTCGAGGCCCGGGGTTGTATTACAGCCAACTCTCAGACTTTGAGCTGATACTGAGAGTTTACCTTTTCACTCAGACATAGAACAATGAATGCTGCTCATCATAAAATATAGGTCTAGGCTACCGGCTAAGTCGCCGAACATCGGGATAGTAATCGGCGTTCAAATAAATAAAGGTTGAAAATGACTTAATCAATCGTTAAATCGGCTTCCATGAGCACATGTGACGTCGTAAATGGTCCGGAATCGATTTTCAACATCGAAGCTGATTTAACGATTAAAATTTCCCCAAATAAAAGTTAACCTTATGCTTTTCTGAAAAAGTTGAAATTCTATAAAAGAAATCTCACAGATTGGGGTAGCTGGATGGGCTGGCGTCTGTACATAAATCACCCAGAACAAGAGAAAAAAACCGTCCAAGTGCGAGTCGGACTCGCACATGAAGGGTTCCGTAGCAGCAAGTATTTCAGTTGATTAAATGAAAGCAAATTGCGGTTTATTACGTATTAAAAAAAACCACTTGCTAGATCTCGTTCAAACCAATTTTCGTTGTCAGTTTCCATGGTAATGAACATCATATATTTTTTTTAGTTTTATCATTCTCTTATTTTAGAAGTTACAGAGGGGGGGACACTCATTTTTCCACTTTGGAAGTGTCTCACGTGCAAACTATTCAGTGTAGAAAAAAAATATATTAGGAACCTCAATATCATTTTTGAAGACCTATCCATAGACAGAGAAATTTTTTTGAGTTTCAGTTCTATGTATGGAGACCCCCCAAAATTATTATTATTTTTTTATTTTTGTGTAAAAATCTTAATGCGGTTCACAAAATACATCTACTGACCAAGTTTCAGCAGTACAGCTCTTATAGTTTCGGAAAAAAGTGGCTGTGACATACGGACGGCCAGACAGACAGACAGACATGACGAATCTATAAGGGTTCCGTTTTTTTGTCATTTCGCTACAGAACCCTAAAAAGACATATTTATGAACAAGTGAAAGATCGAACCCGCAACCATTAACCAACTGAGTTACGGCGGATGTCATTATTTTCTTGCACTTCACTGCTTAACGTCTAGCGGCAGCGTGAACCGCCGTCGCGACATGTATACCGTCGGTATTGAACTACAGACGCTAACACATCCAGCTACCCCAATTTTTCAAATTCCTTTTATAGATTTTTAACTTTATCACATAAGCATAAGGTTCACTTTTAATTGGGGAAATTTGACAGATTGGGCTAGCTTGATGTGTCGGCGTCTGTACATATACCTACGTGCATTTAATTATATATGTACGTAACATGTTCTCGTCCAAAATACCGTGTTGTATGTGTTGCCAGTGTTGACTTACGAAACTCAGACGAGGCCGCTCACTATGGGCCTTATTAGAAGGCTCTTGGTCACCCAAAGAGCAATGGAGAGGGCTATGCTTGGTGTTTCCCTGCGAGATCGAATCAGAAGTATTAAAATCCACAGGCGAACCAAAGTGCAAAACTGTGCAAAAAAGTGGCAGTGGGCGGGGCACATAGCTCGTAAAACCGACGGCCGTTGGGGCAAAAAGGTTCTCGAGTGGCGACCACGAATCGGAAGACAGCGTGGGCAGGGCCCCTACAAGATGGACCTGATGATCTTGTGCGGGTCGCTGAAAACCGCTGGATGCGAATAGCGTAAGACTGGCGGTTGTGGAGGTCTTTGGGGGAGGCCTTTGTCCAGCAGTGGGCGTCTTTCGGCTGATATGATGATGATGATGAATTATCTAGACTACATCTTTGTTATCATCAGGATTATCATGGTATAGCGCTTAAACAATGTATTTATTATTACATAAATACATATATGCTGTTTTGTATTTACATATAAATTTCTATCACATATGTAGACTGTATACCTATTTAACAGGCCCCTTTTTACGAGTAGATCTTTGCTTTACATCTTCGTTTAAAATACCCACTACTCCTATCCATCCAAAGGTTAGGAATGGATTAACTCGATAGAATTTAAAGAGTGTGCTTTTTTATTTAAAATAAGATAGCACACGAGCAAGTGGGTCACCTGATGGTTAATGATCAGTGTACGGCAAAATATATATTCTATTCTATTCTAAAGGCCGAAGAAATATATCTTCGTTTGTCCGCGTTAACTAAGTTTCCACCGAAAACATTCTGAACACAAATGAAACAAAAAAGGCCGCAGGTTCAAGTTAAAGATGTACAGACGCCAGCATATCCAGCTTCCCCAATCTGTCAAATTTCTTTTATAGACTTTCAACTTTATTACATAAACATAAGGTTCACTTTCAATTGGAGAAATTTGACAGCTTGGGGTAGGTTGATGTGCTGGCGTCTGTACATACCATTATATCTATATAATAGGTCTTTACCTATGAAATTGCCGTTTTGTATGAAAAAATTTAAACGAATTTTTTTCATGAATTTTTTTATTTGTATTAATCGAAGTAATCACCCATGCAATCAATGCATCTTTGCCATCGCAGTGGCAGTTTATTGATGCCCTTCTTAAAGAAATCAGCTGGACGGGAGGCAACAAATTCTTCAAAGGCATTTTGTACTGCCTCTCGGGTATTGAATTTTTTTCCCGCCAAGAAGTTATCCAAATTCTGGAAAAAGTAGTAGTCTGTAGGCGCAAGGTCTGGTGAGTAGGGCGGATGACGGAGAGCTTCCAACCCCAGTTCTTGCAACTTGGAGACCGTCTGCTGTGCAGTATGAGGTCGCGCGTTGTCGTGCAGGAGCAGCGGAGACGAGCGATTGACCAATGCTGGTTGGAGATGCGCCAGCTTCTCCATCATTGTGCTCAGTTCTTCACAGTACACATCTGCAGTAATGCTCACCCCGTTTGGTAAGAAGCTGTGATGAATCACACCGGCGCTAGACCACCAAACAGTGACCATCACTTTTCTAGGGGTAAGTTTTCGTTTAGGGCATTGTTTAGGTGCTGAACCAGGATCCAACCAAATCGCTGAGCGCTTGCGGTTATCAAACAGAATCCATTTTTCATCGCAGGTAACAATGCGGTTCAAAATTCCTTCATTTGTGTGTCTGTTGAGCAGTGCAAGGCACGTCTCGACGCGTACTTCGCGCTGGCGATCATTGAGTTCGTGGGGCACCCATTTGTCAAGCTTTTTTACCTTGCCAATTTGACGCAAATGGACCAATATTGTTTTGACGCTAACGTCGAAAGCTGCTGCTAATTCAGCCGTAGATTGTGTATCATCAGCTTCCACAACCGCCTTTAATTCGTCATTGTCGACCAAAGTCTTCGGACGACCGCGAGGTTCATTTTTCAGGTCGAAATTTCCAGAACGGAAGCGAGCAAACCAATAACAGGTGGTGCGTTGGTTTGTAGTGTTAGCTCCGTAAACGTCGTTGATGTTGCGTGCCGCTTGTGCCGCGTTGCTGCCACGACGGTACTCATATTCCATAATTACTCGAATTTTTAACGTATCCATGATGACGAAAAAGATTGAAATGCGATGAAAATGTAACACTAATCAATAAAGAAATGACTACTTTTGGAAAAAAGAATCCATGTTTTTAAAATAAAATTAATTTGAAATTAGAATTCTTAGCCAAACAAAAATTATTTTGATTTGAAATGGCCAGTACTGCAGAACGGCAATTTCATAGGTAAAGACCTAATATATATAAATCAATGCCACTTTTAGTTGTAATGTTATAACTCAATATCGCTCTCACCGATTTGGCTAATTTTGGTCTTGAATTATTCGTGGAAGACCAGGGAAGGTTTGTACGTAGAGCAAAATTTAAAAAAAGTCTTGAAAAAGTGTAAAATCAACTTCTTACTCCCATATACAAACAAGTTGTACTAATACTTAAAAGCGTAGCGAAGCACGTACCGGGCCGCTAGTACTGTATATAAAGAATGGTCACTTTAGACGAAATAATACTGCCCTTCCCAAAGACGGAATTTTGTTTATTATTAAGTATCTCCAAAAAAAAACAATGTAAATTGTATTCTGATGGTTTATAATAATAATATGTATTAATTCAACTCAATATTAGGAACAACGGTGGTAACGGTAGTGCTACATTAATTTGCACGTGTCACCAAGATAATTCTTAAATTATGTATACATTGCGCAATCATGAGTTAGTATATTTCTGTAAAAAATCCCCTTTGGAATTTAATATTAGACTTACTGATAATAACATTGTAGCAAAAATAATTATGTATTTTGGTAGCGTAATAGTTAATATTTAATGCTAAAAGCTAATAACTAATATTAATATAATGATAAGAGCATCTGTATAACTGAAAATATTTTATTTATATTGGTAGTCTGTGCGTATAAGTGCCTTTTAATAGAAGTTAGAAGTCTCTGCATATTTATCAAATTTAAAATACACTCAAAATGTCAGTGGAAATAAGTGCGAATAATCTTGAAGAAAAATCCTTCAAAGATTCATCTAGTAATGATTTTCCATCACAATTGGAACTTATTATTCAAAGTATTGTCGAAAAGGAAGGATTTATCACATACAATATTGAGAAGAAACATGTTTCAACCAGTGGCGCAAATTATCTCGGAGTACTTTACAATATTAATATTAAGGGAAGTACTAAAGATGGTGGTAAAGAACTAAATCTATTTCTAAAAAACAATATAATCGATGAAAATAATGCCAAAATATTTAATGCGTCTGATTTGTATAACAACGAGATATTTGTTTATAAAGAACTATCCGAAGTTTATGAGGAACTGCAAGAAGACTATAACATACCTCTCGAAGAAAGATACAGAACAGCAAAGATTTACGGTGTGTGTAAAGGAGAAACACTAATAATGGAGAACTTGACAAAGAAAGGATACACAACGTACCATAGAACGGATGTTGTTTCTTTACAATTTGCCGAATTAGCAATCAAAACACTTGCCAGATTTCATGGTCTAAGTTTTGTATTGAAAGAGAAGCGACCAGAATATTTTGAAGCAAAAATAAGAGGTATTAAGGCGTGTTTTCATTTTGGCAGTGACAGTTGGAATGGTTATATCAAAAGTACATCTAAAATGTGCCAAGATAATTTAGATGAAGAATTCCAAGAAATAGTTCAAAAGAAGGTTCATGCAGACCTAGCTCATAAATTTGAAAGATATCTCACTGACGAGGCTTCTAAGCTTTGTTTGTGTCATGGAGATTATAGACCAAATAACATAATGACACACTTTAAAGTAAGTACTATAATTATATATGATGCATCTGTAGTACGATTTATTAGGTATTACTAAGATTAAAAATAGAATAAGATTGTACGAGTATTTTAAACTTAATAATTTTTAGTTTTAAGTTAAAACCGGTTAATGACATCCCCAAATTGTCATAAGTTCTTTTTTTGAAGTGGAATTTTTAATTAACTTTAAGATTTAAATTTTTACTAATTTTCTTCTTTTTATTAATTTTAATGTCGTTTATACCACAAAATTATTTAAATTCTTTATTGTTCAAATAAGAAAATCCATTTCATATTTGGTTTGCAGAAATATCATCATGTTTCAGAATTTTGAAAAAAGAAGAAGAAAGAGATTTCTGTAATTTACAGTTGAGTTTTTTGCAGTTTTTATTGCAAATTCAGAAGAAATGATTTTTTATACTATTTTCTATTAGAATTGAATGCTATATACCAACTTAAGGTACTAATGTATTTATATACAATTTCAACTTTAATTTCAATTATCACTCGTATTTTCTTCAGGATGGCCAAGCGACGGATGTGATACCTGTGGATTATCAGCTAATATACTTCAGCTGTCCAATATTTGACTTCTTGTTCTTTATCTTCACATGCACTGACCGGGCATTCCGAAAAGCCCACTTGGTTCACCTCAAGGAATTGTACCATGAAACTTTATCAAAATTCTTGAGATATTTTGACATGGACGTTGATTCAGTTTTCCCCAAGGAAGAATTTGAAGAAATGTACAAGGATAAATTGGATTACGGCTTAATGATTTTCACAATTTATATGCCTTTTATATTAGCCTCTGATAACGATATTCCTGATGCCTCTGGGGACATGGCAGAGTTAGATTTTCAACTTGATGAGACCTATAGGCCAAGAATCCGGGATGCTGTTGAAGATTATATTGAGTGGGGTTACTTGTAGGTCTAACGTAATTATTTTACCTATTTTTCATACCGTTATAGTTAAAATAGTAACGCATTATCGTATGGCGGAATGGTAAAGGTAGTCGTGATATCAAAACACGTGAGCCCCAAGGTAGTAGACCTTGGCCCCCATGTGTTTCGGTTTTAATCCCCGTACAGGACAACTATGTGCATTAGTCCTTATTAGTTGTCTTGAACCTGGGGTGTTTTATGTCCGTTTTTTTTTGTTTTTATTTTTAACACCTTTCTTAGCTGTGTTCGTTTTAATTAGTATTAAACTTGTATGTACGAATAAAAGTTAATATATCTAGTGTTTTAATGTTTCTCCGTCCCCTCTGTTATACCAACCTTGATGGATTTATATTCTTCTGGGTTTCTTGAAGGGTCTCGTAATCTATGACAGATATTTATAAAACCAATACGGGATCCTAATTTAGATTTATGAAAAACATGATTAGTAAATTAAATCTATGAGAATAGACGTGGTTTACAGTCTTTTAATCTAAATTGAATTATAAATGCGTCTGAATAATCAATGCTTGATCCACGTGTACCTTTATAGGTATAAGTTGATTAAATATTTCATATTACACTTTTATAACAATGTGTCATTAAGATAGGCGTAAAAAGGTGATTTGAATGCAATTTCTATTAATAAGATGTTATATCTGATATTATAAATTCTGTTGAAAACCTAACGAGAGTCGATAATTTAATTCTAATTCCAAATTCAATTCAAATGTGTGTCTCTAAGTTGGTTTAACTGTTTTCTCCTTCAGTACAGAGTTTGAGCACCAACTGTGATTTATTTTGTTTACATAGCTTGACAATGGAGCTACGTACTATGAACAAACTAGATCATCCAAAGTGTTTCTTTCAAAAACGATCGATTGTACATGAAACACGTTTCTATTCGAATAGTACCGAAAGATCCAAATATTCCTCAAAAATTTTTATCGTAAAATCGCTAAGACATGTTAGAAAAAGTTAATTGCGACCCTACGATACTTCGTAAAACGCATTTGTTACTTGAGATGAAACATGGGTTGAAACCACGCCATAGTCGATAAAAATCAAGTTCTTTTTGACTATCGCGGTGCAATGTATATTACACTGAGTTCTAGCCGGAAGGTCAGAGGGTGTACAAAGGATATTATTTGAGCTTTATGCGGCACTTGAGAGGACAAGCGTCATCGCATAAGGCCATAATTTTGAACGAATTTTTTACCCTAACTCAACAAATTCCATCGAATACCACCGTATTATCCGGATATGACTCCTCCACGGCCAGCTTTTTCTCTTTCCAAAACTCAAACTAACACTTTGTGGGGCCCTTTTATAGTCAATAGAAGACATGAAATAGATTTCACGGCTAGAATTGAATTAATGTTTAAAAATGTTTTGATAATTGGATTATTCGCTAACGTAAGTGCATTATTTAGGAAGGGGCCTACTTTGAAGACTATAATAACTTTTTGGACGATGAAAGAAAAAAAGACACATGATGTATGTGTCTTTTTTCCTTTTCCCGGTACTTTTCTGACAGAGTAGTAGTTATAATTTCCCTTACAGCTTGTTTAAATTTTAACAAAAGTTAAAAAGCGTGGACTGTGGTGTGGTGTGTGAACACGCTACTGTTAGGTAATCTATACATATAATAAAATCGTAGGAAAGTCAAAACTGTACATTGAATATTTTTTTAAAGCATACTCGGGGCGTGATCTACAATCGATATCGAAATTAAAATAAAATTTTAAGAATTTTTGTCTGTTTATCTGTTTGTCTGTATGTATGTCCGGGCTAAACTCAAAAAGTACTGCATGGATTTGCTTCAAATTTTGCATGAATATTACTAAGAGGTCGGGTCAACATACAGGGTACATATCATCACGCTAACGCCTACGGAGGAGGAGCTGTGATAATTCATAAAGTTTAATGCAGGTGAAACCGCGGGGCACAGCTAGTCTTTAAATATTACTTTTACTGGAAGAGATCGATTTTAGTGATAGGCCGCGAATTGCAAAATAATGTACTATGCATATTGTATTGTGTATATTCCACATACAATAAAGTGTACCTCTTCTTCTTCTACTTGTTCTCACATTCGACGGTCACCGTAGCCTAGTTGGTAGTGCTCCTGCCTACGAAGCTGGTGGTCCTGGGTTCGAATCCCGGTAAGTGCAAATATTTGTGTGATGAGCACGAATATTTGTTTCTGAGTCATGGATGTTTTCTATGTATATAAGTATCTATCTATCTATATAAGTATGTATATCGTCGCCTGGTACCCATAGTACAAGCTTTGCTTAGTTTGGGGCTAGGATGATCTGTGTGACATTGTCCCTAGATATTATTATTATTATAATTCGAATTAATTATCTCGATCCGGAATTTGGTCAGAGATCGTGGGTTCGATCCCCACACATATTCTTTAAGATTTGTTCTGTGTCTGAGTATAATTTATCTATAATATGGATGTATTAAGAAATATATAAGTATATACATTGTCTGGTCGCCATAGTAAAGGCACTTCCTAGTTTGAAAGCAGATGACAGTGTTTTAGTTGTCCCAAGATATTTACTTATTATTTAATTTTTTTTAATAATAGAACACATATTTCTCTTATTTTAGGTACATAGCATCTTAAACATAGTTACAATTTGATAGTTGAGAGCTGGAGTCTATACTGGGTTCAAGACCTGTATGACAGATCTCCAGGCAATCACCCTCTTAAATTACTTAACTAAATGCGGATCTTAATAAATTCAAAACGGAATGATCATTGTATTGGTATTGAGAGGAAAACTGATAAAAGAAAGTGAATTGTGTATTATATAGGTCTTAATATTAAACAGTAGTATGTGTGTATGTGTGTCTACGGGGCCGCTTTATGAACTCTGATACAAGACTACAGCAAAAAAATGCATAAAAAAGAAACACCGTGCACCGTATACACTGTACTAATACATAATTCGGTTTTAAGCGCAATTTCATCAATCTATTCTTCAAACGAGGTCAGACATGGGATAGTATTCAGATTTTGCTGAATGACAGACGGAAACAAATATCAAAACAACTGCCAAGTGAGTCTTGCTTGCATATCGTATGGGTAGTGGTAACCCTAGTGTCAGAGTTGTTCAAGCCGCCCAGTAGGTCTCCGACATGGCTTAACGACTGTAGTCTAATAACTACAACCGAGACCGACAGCTTAACGTGCGCTCCGAAGCACGGAGACGCTCAGAAATTAAACCACTTTGGCGGTCACCCATCTATGGACTGACCGCGAGCCTAGTTGCTTAACCTCGCCGATCGCTTACAGACCGGTGAGAGCATCTAGCTATGAGCGCCAAGTGAGTCGATTAAGGCATATCCCCTTTTCTTGGGGCAGGCTCTTGACCAGCAGTAACCGTACAACCTACGTAACTCTCAGTGAAGCTATGTCCACGTGGTATATTATTCTTATAATATTTTTGGGGATATCATAATCGCCATGCTTGGCAGTCGGGTTCGGTGTATATTATTTATGGTATAGTTCGCTCTATGGTACTAAGTCTCTTGTAGATATTTACTCATTATATTATTATTATATATTCGTAAGAATCTCAAATTTATTTATAAATATAATAAAATCGTAGGAAAGTCAAAACTGTACATTGAATATTTTTAATCAAAATACATAATCAATATGTAGTGTTAATTCCGCTAATTGTCAGTTTAATCATGCCGGGATGCAATTTGCACCGCCCTCCCGCCCGCAAAAAACGTGCACATGCAAGAAGGACAATATTAAAAAGCAAATTACATGCGCCAGTACGATACCCAACACGTGTTTCGGTCCTCCACGGACCATTTTCAAGGGCTGCTAACTCGTCGAGTGCTCGAAGGAGACTAAAAGTCAACGAGGCGAGCGCTCTTTTATATACTACCAACCGCATGGACAATTATTTCTAACTACCCCCAAATATTCGTAGTAAAGGAGATGAAACTAAATTTGTTTGGTCATTCAACAATGCAAAACTATTACTGCTATGTTTTAATATTTCTAATTGTTCCAACACACATAACCGGAAACTTTTATTACAACTATGTAAAATATTATACGTATTATTGTCGCCCAAGGAATGGCCAGTTTCGATTAAATGTTTGGCGTAATGAGATTTATCAGGATGGCCATTCCTATAAGCAGCTACATGCTCTTTATATCGTTTTTCAAAATTTCGGCCTGTCTGACCTATATATACCGCGTCACAATCATCGCAGACCAACCTATACACGCCGGATTTCTTGTAATTTTCCAAATTATCTTTTCCCTTACAAAGACGTCGTATAGTTTGGTCCGTCGTACTGGCGCATGTAATTTGCTTTTTAATATTGTCCTTCTTGCATGTGCACGTTTTTTGCGGGCGGGAGGGCGGTGCAAATTGCATCCCGGCATGATTAAACTGACAATTAGCGGAATTAACACTACATATTGATTATGTATTTTGATTGTTATGGATTTCCGCAAAGTAACGCCTGATTCCATCACTTGAATATTTTTTTAAAAGAATACTTGGGGCTTGATCTATAATCGATATCGAAGCTAAAATATAGTTTTTAGAATTTTTGTCCGCGTGTCTGTTTGTCTGTATGTATGTCCGGGCTAAACTCAAGAAGTAAAAACCTTTTTTATTTTATTTATTTTATTTTTATTTTACTGCATGGATTTACTTCAAATTTTGCATGAATATTACTAAGAGGTCGGGTCAACATATAGGCTACATATTATGACGATAACACCTACGGGGGAGGAACTATGATAATTTATAAAATTTATCGCGGGTAAAACCGCGGGGCACAGCTAGTTTGAAAATAAAATACAGCCGATGGTTTCCCCCAATATCTCTTTTTAAATTAGTAGTGCAGTTTTGCGTTTATTCATTCATAATAATAATAATATCTAGGGACAATGTCACACAGATCATCCTAACCCCAAACTAAGCAAAGCTTGTACTATGGGTACCAGGCGACGATATACATACTTATATAGATAGATAAATACTTACATATATAAAACATCCATGACTGAAAAACAAATATTCGTGCTCATCACACAAATATCAGTCCATAAGTGGGTGATCCCCAAGGGGGTTTAATTTTGTTCCGCTTGTATTCATTATAAAACAGTTGTCACGTCCTGTAAGAGGTCTACTGGGTGGTTTGAACAACTCTGACACTAGGGTATCCACTGCCCCTACGACAAGTAAGCAAGTACCTAGATCATCTAAAACATTCTTTATACATTTTGGAGCAGGCCACGTTCAATCTTCTCAATTTGGTTTATTCTGCACAGGTAGGAATCAGTTCTAATTCCAGTACCAGCTTCTTTTATTTAATGCCGTCCTCCTTTTCTTTATGTGCGTCCTGCAGACTGGTCTTTTACTTATCCTGGGAGTCTGTGTAGATTATGCACAATGAATGAGTCGGACGAGTCATATAGCTAACATACTACCACTTTATTTTTTGCTGGTCTATTCATGACATAGCTAACTTTATTGTTTCTTTGTAGCCAGTGATTCAGCTTGGCATCAACTAACAAAACACTGCCCCTTCACTTTACGAAACTATTTATAAGCCTCCAAACTCCATGTAATCTTCTAGTACACCACGGAGTCTTTCTTTAAATTTCTCATCAACTTCGAAACTCAAGCTTGACATATCCGACGTTATGTCTGGAATATCATTGTCAGATGCTAGTATATACGGGAAAAATAGCGTTGCTACAATCACCCCAAACTCTAACCAATATTCATACAATTCTTCAAATTCATTCTTCGGAAAAATCAAATTTACATCTATGTTAAAATACTGTAAAAACATGCCTAAAGATTTGTAGTATAGTTCTTTCAGGTGAGTTAAGTGCGCTTTTCTGAATTTACGATTTGTAGATAGGTAAATGAAATAAACAAAATCCGTTACTGGACATCCGTAGTATATGATCTGGTAATCTATTGGTATCAAGTCTGTAGCCTCTCCATCCTGAGGAAAAACGTACAAAACTTTAATTACTACAGATATAAATAAAATAAAAGCTTGAAAAATGGATATACTAGAAAACTGATAGAAATAATTATCTAATTCTTTTTGTAAAAGCAGTTTTACTACCAACTTAGTCACGGCGGTCGTTTTTATTATTTGTAACTGTTTTGCTACAAAAGTAAATTTGTCTCTTCAATCCTTTTAGGAACATATCTCCGCCGATGTTTTTGTAAAAAAACCCAAACTATATTCTGTTTATTACATTTTATGATTACTATAATTTTTAGAATTATTTATTACAACTAATTTATGTATTAACGTCTATTTTCAAATTGATCAAATTGTTTACCAAATGCAAAACATACCACTTTGTCCACTTTCTGTCTCAGTCAGGTGTAAAATAGGTTACCTAATGCTAAATTACCAATACTTACTTTGAATAACGTTAAAATGTTATTTGGTCTGTAGTCACCGTGGCATAGACACATTTTATCAGGTTTGTTGACAAAGTATTGCTTGAACTTATTTGGCATATCGTTGTATAGCTTTTCAATTATTATTTTTAAATCATCATCAACATTTTCCATCGATATCTTACGTGAGCATTCAGTAAAATCTTTCCAGTCTTGGCCCAAATTGTAAGGATAATCAATACTCTTTATTTTTCTATTAAAATAATCTGGTCGTTTTATCTGCAACACGAAACTTAATCCATGTAATCTTGCAAGTGCACTGATAGCAATTTCAGCGAATTGAAGCGTTACTACGTCCGTCCTGTGATATGTTCTGTATCCTTTTTTTGCAAGGTTTTCCAATATAATTGCTTCTGCGCTGCTTTCACCGTAGCTTTTCGTAATTTTGTATCTTTCTGCGGCAGGAACGTTATAATCTTCTTGCAATTGGTCAAATACTTTTGAAAGTTCTTCATATACAAATAATTCAGCTTTATATACTTTAGTAACCGTTAGGATCTTCATGTTACTTTCTCCTGGCACAATGTTCTTTATAAAAATATTAAGTACTTTTTTTCCATCTTTCGTTTCACCTTTAACATCAATCTCGTAAAGAAGTCCGAGGTAGTTTCCACCTTTGGTTGAGATTTGTTTTATCTTGACGTCAAATTGAGTAAATCCTTCTTTTTCAATAATTATACGAACTGATTTTTCCAGTTTTGTTGGTAAGTCACAATTAGAGACAGCTCTGAGATTTTTCATCTCATTTTTCTCCCAGCATCTTTCCACTGCCATTGTTTAAGTTTACTAATTTTACTTTGCAAATGACCGCAGAGACTGACGTCCGATGAATCAAGCTAACTTATAAATACCGTGCATTACGTGGGTTCAAGTGCGTATAATAAGATAATCGCAAACTAGTAAAATACAAGGTTTCGTCGGTAAATTTATCATTTTATTTATGCATCTATAAAACATTATTTATGAGGCAGTTCATGCCTCTGCATCTGCCTCATAAATAATGTTTTAAAGATACAATGGCTCTTTATTTGAAAACGATACGTCAAAGAAGCATCATATCTCTGTGATGATATGTCATACTGATGGAAATAAAAATTTTCATCTACAAACAAACAATTTACAGGAATTAATCATTTGATGTACTGAATTTGACTGGTCTGTTGGCGTGGTTGGCAAATGCTGGTTTTTCAAGTCGGAGATCGTAGGTTCGATTCCCATCCAGGACAGATTTTGTGTGCCTGAACATGTCTATCCGGAGTCTGGGTGTAATTATCTATATAAGTATCTATTTACAAAAGAAAATTAGTATATCAGTTATCTGGTTTCCATAGTATAAACTCTGCTTAGTTAGGGATCAGATGGCCGTGTCCCGTAAATAATGTCCCAGGATATTATAATTTTATTATAATTTGCATCATAGATGAGTATTGACGTATATAGTTGTCTATTATAGTTGTCAAATGTTCCTAATTAAAAGTGAACCTTATACTTCTGTAATAAAGTATGATCTATAAAAGAAATTTTACATATTGGGGTAGCCGGATGTAATATTTAAACGGAATAAATGAACTTAAGCAGTGTGGCTGAACGCAAGGAATATCACCACCCCATGTCATCCAATGGGAGGGGTAGAACTCGCCCCGAGGGAATATCTCCGGGAGAACAAGTAGCCGCGTTTCTCTGTGTTGGTACACAGAGAAACGCGGCTACTTGTTCTCTCGGAGATATTCCCTCGGGACACCCTGGGTGGCGATCATAGCATATCCTTCCAAATGATTCTCCAAACCTTTTGGCTAGGCCTTTGCCCAGCAGTGGACGTCATTTGGCTGACATGACGAAATGAACTTTGATTATGATATGCTACAAAGTTATATTATTACACGCGACTCGCATAGTTTGATAACCTAACGAGTGAGGTGATTAGTGATAAATGATTTCATTACTTTTATCAATGTGATTGACATATTATCTTGTTCAAGGCGTCCACATTGTGACGTCACGAGAGTATAGCCAATGGATTCGGTAACAAAGGCGACGTTATCAGTTCCTCAATCTCAATCTCAGACCTTCCTCAATCAGAAGGCTCGTTTGTTCGAATCAATTACATTTATTTATTAAAGAAATTTATTTGTCTTGGCCTGGGTTTTCTGTGTATTGTATGTATAGATATACAAAAAAGAAAACGTAAGTATCCACAGTACAAGCTTTGCTTAGTTTGGGCTAGGTGGCACTTAGTGATTTGTCCCAGATATTTGATTGAATAATAATTATGAATTTGGTGACCTAATATTTGGTAACAAATTAGGTGAAAAATATGTTTTGTTTCTTCAAAATAATGGTACACACTGATTTTTGATGTTGAAACCTTCTATTACGTACACCTGAGTCAGAAGTGCCGTTCTTCCATATCCAAAACTATACGGTACCCGAGAAGATTGTCACGACCTAAAAAACTTAAATCTAGGATTTGTTAAAATTTATTTAAAAAGGTTACACTGGCGTCCTATTACGGTTTATGAGATACTGCGGGCTGACTGACAGACGGGCGGATATCTAAGGCTTAGTTAAAGGCGTCCGACGTGACCCTTCAGGTGCAGGTCCCCAAAACTACGAATCCCATTACGAATCCCACAACATATAAAAATTATTTAACTTTATAAAATAAGTGATTCTCATAATATTGGGACTAGAGCGTGTCACAGCGAGCTGTACTTCGTTCCATTAAATAAAATCAGTATTTTTAAAAATTATTTAATTACTTAAATATTACAGGAACAAAGCTATCATATATATATATATATATATATATATATGTCGGAGAAATTAAGTTAAAGGACTGTTTACGTACTAGTAACGCCATCTATTAGCGTTTGGAAAACACTACTCACTGAGTCAGTAGTTCGAGTCGAGGTTGTCTATGAACTGTCGCATGTGACGTTTAACGTCTGTCAGTTGTCTAAGTGACATTAGTGTGTTAGCGACACGACACAATTGGCATCCAGCGCTCGACTGCGCCGGGTGTGCGCACTGATTCTTTTAACCACGTGCATGATGGCGGACACCGACGATGTTTCGGAGTTAAATCCGTCAGAGTCTGCGACAGCAGCGGTGGGATCGATTCCAAAATCATCCTACGTGACTACCGCAATGCCTGCTACTCAAAATCAAGAATATTTTCGTGATTCGGTTCCACCACGTAGCGAAAATAGTGTCGTTACCAATTTGTAAAATAAAGATGAAAATACAACCCCGCTGATTGTGAATTTACGGCTGTATCGCAAACTCGTGGACCGATTACGAAACTCGATACGTTACATTGACACATCTTCGATGTCGAGCTCGCAAATGGACTTCGAAGTCGTACCCGTTGTGCAAAACGTTAGACGAAGCAAAGGAGCGTGTATCAAGACAGTTTGCGGCGACCGAGAGATGGATGACCTTTTTCAAGATATGGTGCCGTATGGTGCAGTGACCGTACGAGAACTTACATACGTGGAGTACTCGACTTACAAGCTTGCCTTGATTAACTGGTTGAAGCCTGCTTGGAGCAAAGGTAACAAAATCGAAGTTGTTATCACAGGTATCTCGGATACTCAGGTATGTTCAGACTTGTTTAAAACACGCCTACTGATTTCGTGTTTCGATGTGGTTAGTCGCGATAAGCGGAGTCTCTCAGCCAGTTCGTGTTTATCGTTGAAGAATAGTTTTTGGTGCATCAGTGAACGTGGAAGAAGTTTTTGTTTAACAGTGAAGAGAGTACGGGCTCTGATAGTTAGGCTGCCTTTCTGTCGGCAGAGTCTTGGATTTAAAATAATTGGTTTGTTCTTTTTGAGGCGAAGTTGATCGTGCTGTCTTTTTGCAAGTAAGGCGATGGCATGGGCGATTCTGCATTGGGGAGAATTCACCAGTTTGTATTAGAGTAAATTTAAAGTAACCTCTAAAGTAAAAGTGCCTCGTGTCGAGTGTGAGTGGTGAATCTTTATTTTATGAGAAGAAACATGTAAGTACTTTTATTATATTGTTTAAAAGGCACTTGATGACCTAATGCTGCACTGAAGAATTTTTGATATCTGTGAAAATCATAACACGTGTTGTTTTGTGTGGTTTATACTTTAAGATGTTGAAAATACGCCCAACGTTTGTTATATTTAATTTTATGGTGACAATATGCGCGTTTTGAAGGTTAAATAGTTTGAACGGTTTATTTCGAAGTCTATGGATGTAGGGGCAAGTTAGGTCACATACACGCTCTTGTGGACAGTGGTTGGTAACAGACAGATTGTTCCCTAATTCGTAAATGATTTGTTGATAACCATACAGGTACTTGAGATTTTATATCCACGCGCCTGACAGGTATTGGGTCGAACATTACATTTTCTTTTTCCCGTATTAGTCTGCCTGTCAATCAAAATAGGAGTCTCCTTTGAGCACTCGACGAGTTAGCAGCCCTTGAGAATGGTCCGTGGAGGACTGAAACACGTGTTGGGTATCGTACTGGTGACAATTAGCGGAATTAACGCTACATATTGATTTTGTATTTTGATTGTTATGGATTTCCGCAAAGTAACGCCTGATTCCATTACTTATCTGCCTGTCAAGGTCAACGAAGTACTCGTGCGTGAGAAGTGACTTTTGTAATTGTAGATTCACATATTTTACCTCATGGTGTTATGATAGGTAGAGATGTTTTTGTTTAACCGGGATTGAGCTTGACTATTAGTAACAAAGTCATCCGCATCACTCGCGAGGTCCATGCTGAAGTTTGTTTATTACAGAATCTTGACACTTGTGCAAGCTATGGCGTATTGATTTGATCGACTGTAAAGACGTTTCTCAATTACTGACAAGTGGAGAGATTCGTGTCTGTTCAAGTAATAATTCATCATCATTATGTTAGCCGAAAGACGTCTACTGGACGGAGGCCTCCCCCGGGAATCTCCGCAGTGGTCGGCCCGCCTTGTGGGGGGCCTGCCCGCGCTGCGTCTTCCGGTGCGTGGTCCCCGGTCGGGAGCCTGTCTGATCCAGCGGCCGTCGGTGTTGGGAGCTATGTGCCCCGCCCGCTGCCGTTTCGGTTTGGCAATTCTTTGGTTATAATCATAATCACAATTATAATATCTTTATTTGTATAAATGTGGTGAATACAGGTGTTATTGTTTACATCATTTAAGTTTCACACATTTGCCATATTGTACATGGCAACAAATGTTGTACTTACAAACTAGGTATATTGAACTCAAAATATTAACTTACTGATTTGTGACACAATTTTTATGTCAGCTGCTTTGTTTCGCCTGCGAATTGCGACGTTTTTGTTCGGTCGCTCGGGGATGCTCCGAGCGTGGCCCTCTCCGTTGCTCTTTGGGTGACCTTGAGCCTTCTTGTGAGACCAATAGTGAGTGACTACGTGAAAGACTTTAGACTTGAAACAATGCGTTATTTGTGATGGGGGGGGATGTTGCGTAGCTTCCCGAACTATTCTAATTAATTGCTTCACTATAACCGAGAACCACGAGCGTAGGTTCTGGAAGACGGCTTCAGGTGAAACTCAAATCGCGCTAAATTGTATCATAGTTAGAAGTACAGTTAGAAGTCCGCTTCAATTGTTGATGGGTTGTAATTAAAGTTCCCATCCAAAATTAATGCCCTTGTCCAAAAGTATGGTAACGTTAACCTCTACGAACTTAGATGTGAGGCAAAATGTAGGATAGACGAGCTAGCTCATGCTGATAAGGTGCGTTATGGCAATAGCAAAGTTAAAATTCGCCCATTTCAAATAGGAGACGTTGTTTTAGTCGGAAAGAACCCTAATAAATTGTGTTATTTATTTTGTCTTCTATGTAATTGTCCGGTTTGAGTGTGTACAATGGGGAGTATTCTATTCTAACAATAAACAAATGAAGTGAAAAATTTTTAAATCCTTGTAAGATGATAGTGTTCTATGACAACGATAGATACAAGGAATAGCCAATAGCTGGTAGACGCGTTAAGTACCTACGTATGTTACGAAAAACTTGAATTTGACAGCTGTAGTCAGAAATAACAGTGTAGTTAATGCCGATGGTTGAGTTAAATTCTAACGTTTAAAATGATTATTGGAGTTCATTGTAAGACACATTTGTGTGTTACATTATGAGTAGTAAAGCTGGTTGATTTGAAATAAATTGTGTGACAAGGGAAATACCCTACTTAGAGTTCCTGAAACTTGAACATTGAAAGCTCCGCGCTTTGTGCTTGAGACGGTTGAGCATTGAAAGCAACTTCGCGCTTTGTGCTTGTGGTGTTTGAGCATTGGAAGCTCC
This sequence comes from Pseudoips prasinana, assembly GCA_951640165.1. Taxonomy (NCBI): domain Eukaryota; kingdom Metazoa; phylum Arthropoda; class Insecta; order Lepidoptera; family Nolidae; genus Pseudoips; species Pseudoips prasinana. The sequence continues at coordinate 33,092,151 of OX621246.1, forward strand.
GCGCTTTGTGCTTGTGGCGGTTGAGCATTGAAAGCTCCGCGCTTTATGCTTGTGACGATTGAGTATTGAAAGCTCCGCGCTTCGTGCTTGTGACAATTGACTATCGCAAGCTTCGTGCTTTGAGTTCGTGACGCTGCATTGCGCACTTACCTATAATTTTCGAACTTGTAGCAAGACCTCTAAGGAGTATGTGATAGTAATCGTAGATGCTTTTACAATATTTTGTCAATTAATGTGTGTCAAAGATTTAACATCTCGATCTGCTTGCGAGGCACTACGTAGCTTTGTCCACATATTTAGAACCCCGAAACGAATTATCTCTGATCAAGGTACATCTTTTACTGGTCAAGACTTTCAGGATTTATGCCGAGGTTGGGCCATTGAGTTCCACGAGATAGTGTTAGCCGAGCTAATGGTCGGGTGGAGCGAATGATGTCCACCTTGACAAATTGTTTTACAGTGGCCGAAAATTATAAAAATGAATCCTGGAAGTCTGTCTTAGGCGAAGTAAAACTCGTTTTGAATTGTACTGTAAGTAAGAGTATAGAGAAAAGCCCCTTACAGGGTAGCTAAAGTGTGTTCCAATGAGCGTTATAGGGTGGAACCAGCATCTGGGGGACGGGCCCAATATGTGTGCCATGAACGACTACGTAAATATCCAGCTAGTTTTCCTGAATTTTCAGAATATCTTGATCCTGTAGAACCCATAATTGAACAGTTTTATTTAATTATGGAACAAATTGTATTGATTAATTTGGTATTCTAATTTGATGTAATAAGTAATTTGGATTGAATCACTGTATTGAATCATGATCATTGTTTGAGTTGAAACGATAATTACATTGTTTTGTTGAACGTAAACCTGTGTTAATAAAAGACTTATGTTCAATCCTGATTGATAAAATGTTTTATTTAAACTGAAAGCTACTACGCTTTATTGAAGGGTGGATTGAAAGCCTTATCGCTTTGTTCTGATGTCCTGCTGAAAGCCATCACGCTTTGCAGTAAGGTTGGGCTCATCTGTCGTGACCCAAGGTTGTTGCTGAAAGCTGCAACGTTTTGCAGCGTGTTTTAAGTGCTGCCTGTGAGCAATGCTGAAAGCTGTAACGCTTTGCCGAGTAATTGACTTTTTGCTGAAAGCTTCAACGCTTTGCTGTGTGTTGCAGTTTATGCTGAAAGCTTCAACGCTTTGCTGTGTATTGCAGTTTATGCTGAAAGCTTCAACGCTTTGCTGTGTGTTGCAGTTTATTATGAAAGCTTCGACGCTTTGCATTGTGTGAGAGGTACGCCCTCTTACTAATGATGAAAGCTTTAACGCTTTGTGGTAAATGCTGAAAGCCTTTACGCTTTGCTTTGTGTGACATTGAAAGCCGCTTGTAACGCTTTGTGTCCTTGCCAAACTGAAGAGCTGTAATTCATGTTGATAATGTCAGCGAGTAACAACGCGAGAGCGCGTTGGTTGTCAGTATGGCCGTGTCGGAGAAATTAAGTTAAAGGACTGTTTACGTACTAGTAACGCCATCTATTAGCGTTTGGAAAACACTACTCACTGAGTCAGTAGTTCGAGTCGAGGTTGTCTATGAACTGTCGCATGTGACGTTTAACGTCTGTCAGTTGTCTAAGTGACATTAGTGTGTTAGCGACACGACACAATTGGCATCCAGCGCTCGACTGCGCCGGGTGTGCGCACTGATTCTTTTAACCACGTGCATGATGGCGGACACCGACGATGTTTCGGAGTTAAATCCGTCAGAATCTGCGACATATATATATATACAGTCGTAGTCAATTAATTAGGGACATTCAAGATAGTGGAAGCATACCATAGTTTTTTAACAATTTAAATGTTGTGTTATCGTAATACAAATTTGTACATATGAACTTCATGAAGCTTTTTGTGAGGCAATCAAACATTCCTGTCGAAACATGTCAGAAACTGATAATGTCTATGCCACATCGGTGTCAAGCGGTAATTACTAATAAAGGTTTTGCTACTGGGTACTGATTTTACACGTAATAAAATGGAGCTGTTAAAGATATTATAACACTGCAGATTATAAGTTTTGTTTAACTGTATTTTTCATTATACTTTACTGTCCTTAATTAAATGTCCACTATAGAATTGTACCTTAATATTTAATACATATTTAATCTTTGATATTAAATATTTTTTCTATTTATTTAATCTTTTATTTACAGCCATTTATAGCATAATAATCGGACCACATTATGCAAATGCATCTAAATACCTACACTCATTCTCCTCAAATTTTTGTCTTATTTTAACTTGCTAAATATTACCTGTCATTTAATTTTAACTTTTAACTTTACACCTAGATAAGTATAACATTGTTTAAGTTTGTTATGATTAGATCCACGAAGCATAAATTGTCATTATGTTTTTACTTTTCGTTTTATGTTCATTTTAATTTTTATCTTTTACTATGTACGTACCTATGCCAACGAACATAATATTATTATAATTTTGTTTATATATAAGTTCTCATGTGAGTGACGTATGTCTTTATGAGAATAAATGTCTTTAAACTTTAAATAATAGGTGCTGAGAAATCAATAGGGTTTTATATTTATATGTACATAACCGGTTATAGCCCTTCACTATCTTGAATGTCCCTAATTAATTGACCACGACTGTATATATATATATATAACAAATAAATAAAGTAGTATACCGTTATGAGGCATGTAAACCCGTTTAATGCATTTAATTCCAGGCTTGCTCAATATGCGCAATTAAATCATCAATAATAATAATCAAATTACGCAATTAAGTGAACTAAATATTGACATAATGCATTAAATGAGCACAATTTATGTGCAAAAATAGGAACAGATATCAAGAATTAAAGAAATCAAAAATATCAGGCACCCTGTTGAATATGAATTCGTTTTTTAATTTGTATTTAAAGATTAAATAAAAAAAAACTATCCTATTCATATTATAAATGCGAAAGTTTGTGAGTATGGGTATGGATGGTTGTTACTCTTTCACGCAAAAACTACCAAATGGATTTTGATGAATCTTTGTGGTATTACCTTATATGTCCGAATAACAAATAGGCTATTATTTACAAAGTTTATTGCACGTAAAACCGCGGGGCACAGCTAGTAACTAATATTTCATTTCACAATAGTATTTACAAATAGCCCCATTCCTTATAATCTTCAATAACTTCCCGTATTCTATCTTTATATTTCTCATCAACTCGAAAACTTATAGTTGACATGTCGGATGTAATATCAGGAACGTCATTTTCAGACACGAACATAATAGGGAAATAAAGCGTTGCTAATATTAATCCATACTCTAACCAATTCTCATACAGTTCTTCAAACTTTTTCTTTGGGAAGACCAAATCTATATCTATCTCAAAATGTTTCAGAAACTTGTCTAAAGTGTTATAGTACAATTTCTTGAGGTGAATCAAATTGGCCTTTCTAAATTTTCGGTCTGTTGATAAGTAGATAAAGTAGAAGAAGTCTGCTAGTGGGCAGCCGTTGTATATGAGCTGGTAATCTACTGGTATCAAATTTGTAGCCTTATCGTCCTAAAACATAAAAAATACACATCAGTTTACAAGAAATAAATTTGAATAACGTTTGACATAAAAATACATATCAGTTTACAAGAAATAAAACCAGAAAAACTTTTGCTATGATTATAATATTTACCTTGAATAATACCATTATGTTGGTTGGCCTGTAGTCACCATGACATAAACAAATATTGTTTGTCTTATCAGAAAAATATTTCTCGTACTTCTCTTCTAAAGTTTCATAAATCTTCTCAACCATCGCTCTTAAGTCTTTATCAATATTTTCAATCGATATTTTTTCTGAGCTCTTAATAAAGTCTTTCCATTCTTTGTTGAAATGGAAAGGATGATCAATAGTCTTTATCTTCGTTTCGAAATAATCTGGTCGTTTTAATTTCAATACCAAACTTAATCCATGTAATTTGGCAAGTTCTTTTATGGCCATTTCAGCAAATTCTAGACTTACAACATCCATTCTGTGATACGTTCCGTATCCTTTCTTAGCAAGGTTTTCCATTATTATTATATCTGCGTTATTGCTATCGTAACTCTTTGCAATCTTGTATCTTTCTTCCAGCGGAACATTGTAGTCGTCTTGGAGTTGATCGAATACTTTGGAAAGTTCCTTGTAAACAAATGTTTCAACCTTATAGAGTTCAGCAATAGTAAAGATCTTCAGGTTACTTTCATCTGGAATAATATTCTTGACGAAAATATTTAATTCTTTTTCTCCATCTTTAGTTTCACCTGTTACATCTATTTCATAAAGAACCCCGAGGTAGTTTCCGCCACTAGTAGAGACACATTTTTTATGGATATCATATTTAGAAAATCCTTCTTTTTCAACAATATTTTTGATTGATTGGTCTAATTTCGTTGGAAATTCATTATTATAGTTAAGTTTAGAATTCAGATTGTTAGTTTTATTGGTTTCGCAACAAACTTGCGCTGACATTTTTAACAAAGTATGAAGGCCTTAATTGCACACACGAAATGAGATGTGTTGATTCGTAGTAACTCTTATAAATACTGAGTTTCGTAGGTACAGTAGTGTTAAGAGAAAATGTTCATAATAGTGTCATTAAATTATAGTATTATATGTTTATTCTGGAATTAGTTTTACCTATATCGCGCTTCACAAATGTTTACAAAAGCATGTTGCTTGTTTAGTAGTAAACACCACTATCTAATAAATTATCATGATGATGATCATCTTAAATTGAGGTTGCCAAAATTGCGTCATTTATTAATTGGGGTGGAATTATTATGATTTTCATGAAGTCTATTTACTGTTCTTATCATGGCTGTAAATTTATATGGGAATTAATGTTTGCTTTTAATTTAAAACTAGCAATTGAAAGGGTCATCGTATCTATATTTTATTCAATCCCATAACACACGACTTTGACGTTCTTCATATTATGCATGTTACTATTAGAAATAAGCAATGTATAGAATGTTTAATTGTGGTAAAAGACAAATAGAGAAGTCTCGTCTCTCCGCAGGGCTGAGGATCAAGCAAAGTAGAGGGACCCCCTGTCGTCAACGTCAATTCGAGCTGCACGACATTGAATACGATCGAATATACGATACGATTGAATTTTCGATATGCGGCCGTATTTGCTCATTATAATTGGAGCCATAAAGTATCGCCTAGCTCTGCGAAGGACACACAGCTTTTTGGAGGCAAACTTGGTCTTGTCTTACAGATGACATATTCACCATGATGGCCATTTTAATTCATAGTAAATAACATAATATACATATATGTTCATCGTAGATGATGTTTATTATTACAGTGTAAACAAAAGTCTTATCAGTAGTACAGTTTACATCAAGTCGATGAATTGAAAATATTTGTTTGTTGAGTAGGTACTCTAATAACACGATTGTTGAGTATCCAGACAATAATATGGTATTCTAACTGAAAAAGTTGTAAAAGGAGCACAAATATATCGATTAATTCGTTACTCAAACTGCCTTTTAGGTATTTTAGTACAAAACTTCTGGCGTGGTTGGTAACGAATTGGTTTTACACAATAAATGAATATATGGCATTTGTATGTAAGTAAATTTATTTATATACTTGACATTGCTTATTCGCGTCTGGGGTATACGGAATCATGCCTGGAACACTATTTTCCTAATTTATCATTTAATATTTGATGAGGATTTGCGCGCAGTTAATTTAAAAAAATAGGCGGACTGCACTTCCTTAGCAATTAATTATTGAGTAAAATCAATTAACTATGCTTAATGCGGCACCAAATCACTAATTAAGTTAGATTTTAATTCCAATTACGGCGATCCGTCGATGATATGCGACCATTACAACGTCTACTACAGGCAACAGTGACATCAAGATGGCCGCCCGTTCGACGCGGCAACGTTCCACCAGAGTGACACCGACCTTTCACTCTTGTCTATGCAGTTTTGTTGGTAGCGCCACGGCTACGCCGCCGTCATAATTAAATATATATATATATATGTCGGAGAAATTAAGTAAAAGGCCTATTTATTTACTAGTAACGCCATCTATTAGTTTTTGGAAAACACTACTCACTGAGTCAGTAGTTCGAGTCGAGGTTGTCTATGAACTGTCGCATGTGACGTTTTTGACGTCTGTCAGTTGTCTAAGTGACATTAGTGTGTTAGCGACACGACACAATTGGCATCCAGAGCTCGACTGCGCCGGGTGTGCGCACTGATTCTTTTCACCACGTGCATGATGGCGGACACCGACAATGTTTCGGAGTTAAATCCGTCAAAATCTCCGACAGCAGCGGTGGGATCGATTCCAAAATCATCCTACGTGTCTACCGCAATGCCTGCTACTCAAAATCAAGAATATTTTCGTGATTCGGTTCCACCACGTAGCGAAAATAGTGTCGTTACCAATTTGTAAAATAAAGATGAAAATACAACCCCGCTGATTGTGAATTTACGGCTGTATCGCAAACTCGTGGTCCGATTACGAAACTCGATACGTTACATTGACACATCTTCGATGTCGAGCTCGCAAATGGACTTCGAAGTCGTACCCGTTGTGCAAAACGTTAGACGAAGCAAAGGAGCGTGTATCAAGACAGTTTGCGGCGACCGAGAGATTGATGACCTTTTTCAAGATATGGTGCCGTATGGTGCAGTGACCGTACGAGAACTTACATACGTGGAGTACTCGACTTACAAGCTTGCCTTGATTAACTGGTTGAAGCCTGCTTGGAGCGAAGGTAACAAAATCGAAGTTGTTATCGCAGGTATCTCGGATACTCAGGTATGTTCAGACTTGTTTAAAACACGCCTACTGATTTCGTGTTTCGATGTGGTTAGTCGCGATAAGCGGAGTCTCTCAGCCAGTTCGTGTTTATCGTTGAATAATAGTTTTTGGTGCATCAGTGAACGTTTAAAGTAACCTCTAAAGTAAAAGTGCCTCGTGTCGAGTGGTGAATCTTTCTTTTATGAGAAGAAACCTGTAAGTACTTTTATTATATTGTTTAAAAGGCACTTGATGACCTAATGCTGCACTGAAGTATTTTTGATATCTGTGAAATTCATAACACGTGTTGTTTTGTGTGGTTTATACTTTTTAGATGTTGAAAATATGCCCAACGTCTGTTATATTTAATTTTTATGGTGACAATATGCGCGTTTTGAAGGTTAAATAGTTTGAACGGTTTATTTCGAAGTCTATGGATGTAGGGGCAAGTTAGATCACATACACGCTCTTGTGGACAGTGGTTGGTAACAGACAGATTGTTCCCTAATTCGTAAATGATTTGTTGATAACCATACAGGTACTTGAGATTTTATATCCACGCGCCTGACAGGTATTGGATCGAACATTACATTTTCTTTTTCCCGTATTAGTCTGCCTGTCAATCAAAATAGGAGTCTCCTTTGAGCACTCGACGAGTTAGCAACCCTTGAGAATGGTCCGTGGAGGACTGAAACAAGTGTTGGGTATCGTACTGGTGACAATTAGCGGAATTAACGCTACATATTGATTTTGTATTTTGATTGTTATGGATTTCCGCAAAGTAACGCCTGATTCCATTACTTATCTGCCTGTCAAGGTCAACGAAGTACTCGTGCGTGAGAAGTGACTTTTGTAATTGAAGATTCACATATTTTACCTCATGGTGTTATGATAGGTAGAGATGTTTTTATTTAACCGGGATTGAGCTTGACTATTAGTAACAAAGTCATCCGCATCACTCGCGAGGTCCATGCTGAAGTTTGTTTATTACAGAATCTTGACACTTGTACAAGCTATGGCGTATTGATTTGATCGACTGTAAAGACGTTTCTCAATTACTGACAAGTGGAGAGATTCGTGTCTGTTCAAGTAATAATTCATCATCATTATGTTAGCCGAAAGACGTCTACTGGACGGAGGCCTCCCCCGGGAATCTCCGCAGTGGTCGGCCCTCCTTGTGGGGGGCCTGCCCGCGCTGCGTCTTCCGGTGCGTCGTCCCCGGTCAGGAGCCTGTCTGGACCAGCGGCCGTCGGTGTTGGGAGCTGTGTGCCCCGCCCGCTGCCGTTTCGGTTTGGCAATTCTTTGGTTATAATTATAATCATAATATCTTTATTTTATAAATGTGGTGAATACAAGTGTTATTGTTTACATAATTTAAGTTTCACACATTTGCCATATTGTACATGGCATACAAATGTTGTACTTACAAGGTATATTGAACTCAAAATACTAACTTACTGATTTGTGACCCAATTTTTATGTCGGCTGCTTTATTTTGCCTGCGGATTGCGACGTTTTTGTTCGGTCGCGCGGGGATGCTCCGAGCGTGGCCCTCTCCGTTGCTCTTTGGGTGACCTTGAGCCTTCTTGTGAGACCAATAGTGAGCGACCACGTGAAAGACTTTGGACTTGAAACACTGCGTTATTTGTGATGGGGGGATGTAGCGTAGCTTCCCTAACTATTCTAATTAATTGCTTCACTATAACCGAGAACCACGAGCGTAGGTTCTGGAAGACAGCTTCAGGTGAAATCCAAATCGCGCTAAATTGTACCATAGTAAGAAGTACAGTTAGAAGTCCGCTTCAATTGTTGATGGGTTGTAATAAAAGTTCTCCTCCAAAATTAATGCCCTTGTCCAAAAATATGGTAAGGTTTTACGAACTTAGATGTGAGGCAAAATGCAGGATGGACTAGCTAGCTCATGCTGATAAGGTGCGTTATGGCAATTCCAAAGTTAAAATTGGTCCATTTAAAATAAGAGACGTTGATTTTGTCGGAAAGAACCCTAACAAATTGTGTTATTTATTTTGTCTTCTATGTAATTGTCCTGTTTGAGTGTGTACAATGGGGAGTATTCTATTCTATTCTAACAATAAACAAATGAAGTGAAAAGTTTTCAAATCCTTGTAAGATAATAGAGGTCTATGACAACGATAGATACAAGGAACAGCCAATAGCTGGTGGACGCGTTAAGTACCTACGTATGTTACGAAAAACTTGAATTTGACAGTGGTAGTCAGAAATAACAGTGTAGTTAATGCCGATGTTTGAGTTAAATTCTAACGTTTAAAATGATTATTGGAGTTCATTGTAAGACACATTTACGTGTTACATTATGAGTAATAAAGCTGGTTGATTTGAAATAAATTGTGTGACAAGGGAAATACCCTACTTCGAGTTCCTGAAACTTGAGCATTGAAAGCTCCGCGCTTTGTGCTTGTAGCAGTTGAGCATTGAAAGCAGCTCCGCGCTTTGTGCTTGTGGTGGTTGAGCATTGAAAGCTCCGCGCTTTATGCTTGTGACGATTGAGTATTGAAAGCTCCGCGCTTTATGCTTGTGACGATTGAGTATTGAAAGCTCCGCGCTTCGTGCTTGTGACAATTGACTATCGCAAGCTTCGTGCTTTGAGTTCGTGACGCTGCATTGCGCACTTACCTATAATTTTCGAACTTGTAGCAAGACCTCCAAGGAGTATGTAATAGCCATCGTAGATGCTTTTACGAAATTTTGTCAATTAATGTGTGTCAAAGATTTAACATAACGATCTGCTTGCGAGGCACTACGTAGCTTTGTTCACATATTTAGAACCCCAAAACGAATTATCTTTGATCAAGGTAACATATTTTACTGGTCAAGACTTTCAGGATTTATGCCGAGGTTGAGCCATTGAGTTCCATGAGATTGCTACTGGTGTTAGCCGAGCTAATGGTCGGGTGGAGCGAATGATTTCCACCTTGACAAATTGTTTTACAGTGGCCGAAAATTATAAAAATGAATCCTGGAAGTCTGTCTTAGGCGAAGTAAAACTCGTTTTGAATTGCACTGTAAGTAAGAGTATAGAGAAAAGCCCCTTACATGATAGCTAAAGTGTGTTCCAATGAGCGTCAGCTTTAATTACTCGGCAAAGCTGTAACGCTTTGCCGAGTAATTAAACTTTTGCTGAAAGCTTCAACGCTTTGCTGTGTGTTGCAGTTTATGTTGAAAGCTTCAACGCTTTGCTGTGGGTTGCAGTTTATGCTGAAAGCTTCAACGCTTTGCTATGCTTTGCATTTTATGCTGAAAGTTTCAACGCTTTGCATTGTGTGAGAGGTACGCCCTCTAACTAATGATGAAAGCTTTTACGCTTTGTGGTAAATGCTGAAGGCCTTTACGCTTTGCTTTGTGTAACATTGAAAGCCGCTTGTAACGCTTTATCTCCTTGCCAAACTGAAGAGCTGTAATTCATGTTGATTATGTCAGCGAGTAACAACGCGAGAGCGCGTTGGTTGTCAGAATGGCCGTGTCGGAGAAATTAAGTAAAAGGCCTATTTATTTACTAGTAACGCCATCTATTAGTTTTTGGAAAACACTACTCACTGAGTCAGTAGTTCGAGTCGAGGTTGTCTATGAACTGTCGCATGTGACGTTTTTGACGTCTGTCAGTTGTCTAAGTGACATTAGTGTGTTAGCGACACGACACAATTGGCATCCAGAGCTCGACTGCGCCGGGTGTGCGCACTGATTCTTTTCACCACGTGCATGATGGCGGACACCGACAATGTTTCGGAGTTAAATCCGTCAAAATCTCCGACATATATATATATACAACATGTAACGTAATCAACGCACACCCTCAAACACCAATATACATTTATTCGAAAATAGTTTGTTCAGAATCGTTTACTGAATCGATTTATATAATTTTTTTATATAGGTATTTTTTTATTCCAAAATAATTAAAACTACGGATATTATTGTCATATTAACCCCCTACAGTCAAAACAAATTGAAATGGACCGTAAGTCAAAGTAATAAGATTTTCAAATTGCAGTTTTATTTGTATTCATACAAATTCCATCATTCAATACAAAATAAAGAAAAATAAACTTTATTACAAGAAACTACATAGTAAATAACAATGCATATACATGTTAAATTAAATGTAGTGTATGTATTATGATTACAACATAATATTCTAATTGGGGTGTTTGAGGGTGTGCGTTAATACGTAACATATTGTATATGTTTTAATATTTGCATGCCTATATACCAATATAGCTGGTTCTGTAACCTATATTCTAAGCGTATAAATGATTTCTGAAGGCATGTTGGCGGATTGGCCTGATAGTATATGAAGTTAATATTCTTTTGCTTTCTCTTAATATTGTTTTTATTAGTTTTATTCTGTCGCGTGACGGGCTGGCCTTTTCCATGGTTAAAGAATAAGCATTGTTATTCATGGCGTCAAACTCTTGGGTATATTATCCATATATATATATATATATATACCAGGGTCTAACGCCCTTGAAACCATGTGTATTTAGTAATAAGTGAACTTAATATATACGTATGACGCACTAATAATCTGAAATGAATTAGAAAAATCTGTCTGTTCTGCTGCTCACAGCAGTAGATGGATGACTATCACGAACTCCGTTACCAATTTCTGCCTGAGCTGATGATGCATCATCGCCAACAGGAGTTTTAAGCGGCAATCTGATGAAGCGTCAAACTACTCTTAGAATAGTAGTAAACCACACAACGGAAATTTTCCCGAGTTAAATCCATGGTTCCGTAGCCACACAATATTTAAAATGGCACCATAATGTTTTACCAAGTGACCAATAAATAAAACAGTCTGCATTTTAAAGCTACAGAGTTTTATTTTCCAATGTTATAATGAGATTTTAAATATTTTATAACAGCTGTCAGTTCCAGAAATTTTCAGTTTGCCCTGTGGATAAAAATTTGTATATATTTCATGTTTATTCATCTAGAATAAAAATGAAATATCGCCTATGCGAATGGTACAATCAGAAGGGGAAGACCTCAGACCAAGTCCAAGAAGGCCAGGTCATTAATATGTTGAACAGGCGAGTAATTATAAAGAATATAATGGGAGAAAACGAGACAAAAGAGGTGTGCATGAATCGTGATTAATGGGGATCCGTTGTCTCTGCCTACCCCTAATTTAACCATTGAACTCTCCTTTATGCGCCCAAATGATAAACAGAACTCACTTGCGGAGTTCTTTTGCGAGGCCTTTGTCAAACAGTGGAAGTCATTCCGCTGATATGATGATGATGACGATGAAAAACCTTTCTGTTTTTTAAATTAGTGAGCAAACTCGTCGAAAGGACATACCTTCATTGTCCCACTTAATGTGGTTCAACACAGTTCCAGAGTACAATCGGTCTCATTATATAATAAGTGGCCTTTAGAATTTAAAAGCATATATAGACCAAATATATTCAGGGACAAATTAAAAAACTATTTTTTGAAGAAAGGCTTTTATAGTGTACAAGAATTTATACATGACAAATGACTTCCTAAGTATATAATGAATTGGTATGACACATGTACATAATAATATAAAATTGATGTAATTAATGGTTTAGTATTTTAATTTGTAAATTTAGCTTTAAAAATTTTCTACACAAATGTATTTGTTATGAAAATAAATGATTTATGACTTATGTTACTAGAGGTCTTTATAACATACAACAGATTCAGATAAAAATCGGTTAACGCGGTCCATAATAAGTGGGCTATTCTGGCGGTTATGTTTTTGACACCACTGAACTTCTTTACTGCACGTGTGGCTCAGGAGTTAAGATAGTCGCAGGTTAACTGTTTAGTTTACCCATAAATAGTTGTACTGAGTCTGGACGTACTCTGCCTCCGTTAATTATATGTTTGTAAAGTTCTCTGTGGCACAGGGTATTTCGGTCACAGGAGCAGCATAGCCGCGTTCCCCGCGCTCCTCCCATCCGGCGCCAAGATAAGTCCACGGCAGGTAGGTTTAGTCGGTGCGAGTCCGACATACCCGCCCGCAGACACTTTTTGCGGGTGGCATGCGTAGGCATTCCACCTGCATTATGGGCCTAACGCATTTTAAGTAAAGGCATTATGTTTCCTGACATAGCAATATGTAACCATAAAACATTTTTTAATATAATGTGTCAAATTACTCCTAAAAATACATACAAACACAAATATATACAGATACAAATCACTCACATTACAATTATTTTATTGACGATCACCGTAGCCTAGTTGGTAGTGCTCCTGCCTACGAAGCTGGTGGTCCTGGGTTCGAATCCCGGTAAGTGCAAATATTTGTGTGATGAGCACGAATATTTGTTTCTGAGTCATGGATGTTTCTATGTATATAAGTATGTATCTATCTATATAAGTATGTATAACGTCGCCTGGTACCTATAGTACAAGCTTTGCTTAGTTTGGGACTAGGATGATCTGTGTGAAATTGTCCTCAGATATTTTTTTATAGGGACTAAGATTAAAACGAAGTCTTGTCATTTATATACTCATTGACTGTGTGATATGTATTCAATAGAATCGGGGAAATAGCTGGTGATTCTGCCTTTCACACAACTTGAATAATATAAATGTCATTGCATATCTCTCTAGTACAGCTCGTATGAAAGGAACAGGGCATACATAGAATGTCAAACTTCTAAAACTGCTCACTAATAACATAGAATAGAAATGCTAACCGTAATGCACCGGGTGCTTAATTAGTGGCATCTAACGTGTCGCTTATTTTTACACAGTATTTCGCGCCAATACTAAATGGACACAATAAATAATTTGTTGGTATTCCCTAGAATCAGGGGCAATGTAACATAAAGTGAACTAAATATGAGGATAAGTTGAAGCTCATTATAGATATTTAGAAAGAAAGACGGAAAGAAAATACATTTATTCAGTAAATTATTCCGTAAAAATTTTACATTACATTACATTTATGTGGAATCGTCATATTTTTTTTTACCCTATGGTGCAGTGCATGACGTGGCAGCTACTGAGAAACACTGCCAGAAAACTCAGTAGGAATCCTTTTTTAAAATAAAATATACTTAAGATTAATTACAATCATGTGTGTTGACTCAGAACAACTCAATCCCAAGCACTTTTAACACATAAATAATCAGAAATTTTGTAATATGCCCAGCAGGGCATATTACAAAATGCTACACCATTTGGCTTTAATACTTCTTTTAAACTTATTCGTTGACAATTCTCTAATATCATTGGGAAGTTTGTTATAGAATCTTATACATTGCCCCATGAAAGAGTTACTTATTTTGTGGAGACGGGTAGTATGCAGTATGACATTATGCTTATATCTCGTATTTACATTATGTGTATCGCTCCTTTTACAGAAGGATACGATATTTTTATGCACATATAGTAGGCTTTCATATATATACTGAGATGGCACAGTTAGAATGTTAACCTCTTTGAACTTTTCTCTTAGAGACACTCTCGGGCCAAGATTATAGATAGCTCTTATAGCTCTTTTTTGCAATGTAAATATGGTGTTAATGTCAGAAGAGCTACCCCAGAGAAAAATTCCATAGGACATTACACTGTGAAAATAACTGAAATAAACCATTCTAGCTGTGTCAACATCAGTCAGCCGTCTAATAGTTTTCACTGCATATGCTGCAGAACTTAATTTGCCGGACAGTTTTTCTATTTGTGGGCTCCATTGTAGCTTTGAGTCTTGAGTGATACCCAAGAACACAGTTGATTCAACAGGGTCCAACCTAGCTCCATTAAGTTGTACATTGGTTGTCGCCGGTTTCACATTCGGTGTAGTAAATTTTATGACTTTATTTTTATTATCATTAAGCACAAGATTATTCGTATTAAACCAATGAACAACTTTAGAGATTGCGTCTTGAACATCGTCAAAATTGCTTTATTGGTTTTTTTTGAACGTCAAGGAAGTATCATCTGCAAACAACACAATTCAAAGTCAAAGTCAAAGGTACTTTATTCCGTAAAAATTTTACATTTATGTGGAATCGTCATATTTTTTTTACCCTACCGTGCAGTGCATGACGTGGCAGCTACTGAGAAACACTGACAGAAAACTCAGTAGGAATCCTTTTATAAAATAAAATATACTTAAGATTAATTACAATCATGTGTGTTGACTCAGAACAACTCAATCCCAAGCACTTTTATCACTTAAATAATCAGAAATTTTGTAATATGCTACACAATTTTTAATACTTCTTTTAAACTTATTCGTAGACAATTTTCTAATATCATTGGGAAGTTTGTTATAGAATCTTATACATTGCCCCATGAAAGAGTTACTTATTTTGTGGAGACGGGTAGTATGCAATATGAGATTATGCTTATATCTCGTATTTAATTTATGTGTATCGTTCCTTTTACAGAAGGATACGATATTTTTATGCACATATAGTAGGTATATGTAGTAGGTTTTCATATATATATATACTGAGATGGCACAGTTAGAAAGTTAACCTCTTTGAACTTTTCTCTTACGCCCGAAATTAATAAACGATCCTAATCCATTTAATGCTATCTACGATAGCAATTTCGATCCATTTGTCTATTAAACCGTGCCAATAAAGCATCCACAGATTGAAAAAGCAATCTTTCCGAACGAGCGATCTTTGGGAGGACGGATCATAGAAAAAGATAGGCCTCTGTACTAAAATGACAGGTTGCACGTGCCAGTAACCAATCCATTAATTTTGACATAAGCTTCGATAGCCAAAACAACCTAAAGTTGCAATTCTAGAAATTCGGTGGATTGACGATTGATTCTACAGATAAAATTGGTGAAATAGTTCATTATATTCCAAAATGGCTTTGCGTATAAATAATTAATAATCAGAATATTTTTTTGTTTACAAAACAGGCGGCAACCACTTCACGTCACTGTTTAAATTATTTGTAATACAAACACAGAAATCAATAATAAAATTATTGCTTATCATATCACAATCCATTATAGGTATTATATTTATTACTAAGTCATTATTTGTATATTAGTTATAAATGCTTTGCAACAAAAACAAACAACCAAATTACTGCTTTTTTGTTTTTGATCCGATTCGTTTTGCTTGTCAAATTTTGATACGTTCTGTTCCATCAAAACATAATGTTTGACCAATTAAGTTTCATTTTATTATTATATACCCTAGTCGTCTAGTAAAACATTTTAACCTAGCTATAAATAAGTCAGTATTGATGACATATCGTTAATATATTTTAAAATAAATTTTCTTCTTAAATTAAATGGTATAATTGTGTCGGAACGCTGCAGAGGGAAAGGATCGCACCCCAATCTCTGGGCAAAAAATGCATGGATTGATATGTTTTGTTATTGGCACGCAGGTAAAGATAAAGATAGCGATAGAGCTAATCTAGAGATAGGACTGACTGACAGATTGCGGATCGTTTATTAATTTCGGGCGTAATAGTTTTCACTGCATATGTTGCAGAACTTAATTTGCCGGACAGTTTTTCTATTTGTTGTCCATTGTAGCTTTGAGTCTTGAGTGATATCCAAGAACACAGTTGATTCAACAGGGTACAACCTAGCTCCATTAAGTTGTACATTGGTTGTCGCCGGTTTCACATTCAGTGTAGTAAATTTTATGACTTTATTTTTCTTATCATTAAGCCCAAGATTATTGCCATTAAACCAATAAACAACTTTAGAGATTGCGTCATTAACATCGTCAAAATTGCTTAATTGTCGGTTTATTTTGAACGTCAAGGAAGTATCATCTGCAAACAACACAATCGCATGCATATCCCTTACATATATATGCATTCTTAATGGTTGAAGAATGTGGAGCACAAAAATTATCTGAGTGAGATCGAATTGGTCTCATCTCAGCTCTAGCTGCAACATTTTTTTAATATATTTTTATAAAAATTATACATCAAACATGTATATAAAAATCAGTATAAATTAATCATTATAAGTAGTAAACTGGTGAAGTATTTGCACCTGACGGTTCACACTATCAGAAAGTAATACAACTTTACTAGATGTTTCGATGAAGTTTTGGAATCAACACGGAAAATCACAATTCACGATAAAATGCCACTTGTGTACGTTATCATAGACGTTATGGTTAAAGTATGCCACTATTTCACATAAAAACTCGAATTTGTGTCTATTTCCGCGTTGGCGCAGTATTCATAGCATACGTATACATTAATACAGGCTATATTTATAGTTAAGCTGCTAAAAGTATGTATTCCTGACGTCTGTCATTTTAACATAACATTAAATCTGGCGAAATTATTATATTAATGTTAGTGTCCAAGGAGTGAATAAAGTTATCTGGGTACGTCGGAAAGGGGTGTATTGAAAAGAATTTATCGTATTTAAATTTAACTAACATGCAAAGATATTAAAGATATTATAATATAACAAGATTGCGCACTCCTAGATTTAGTTCAAAGTAAAATGAACTCAAAGTCTTTAAGATACAGTCCATTTCTCTTTGTAGTGTACCAATAGGAAAAAACGGACCACTTGAGAGGCTCTCGTTTTGGAATCTGTCCCTGTCTAACAGATGGCCAGCCTAAAAATAACTTACTTGACGTATAAAATAGTAGAATTTTTGGTCAAACACCTAGGATTATGTTTTCATATAACTATAATTAAATAATTTTTATTTATTTAAGACGTACACAACGTTTTTTTAAACTATGTCTTATTCTGTGATAGCTTTTTATTTACATTTAATTTGGGTTTAGTAAATTCAATAGCAGTATTTATAAGAAATGACGTTTACCACACTCAATTTGTAAACAAATATGGCGAATGTTTGTTTTGATATTATTTATCGTATTGTGCTCCAATCCAGTTTCAATTTGCTTAAAAATGGTTTTAACTTGTTGCGTAAAAGGGTGTAAAAGTGAGGGTCATCTGGGGAGTGGTATTTCTTTTCACAAGTAATTGTTATCTTGTAATGTTTCTATATTTTGGCTAAGTTCAGCAACAGGGTAACCATTCGTTACGTATTTAATGGATCGTTTTTCTAGATTTCCCAAAAACGAGGAATTGAAACAAAAATGGATGAATATTGTTCCCGGTAAATAATAATCTGATATAGCAATTAACTGTTTTATTACAAATAACATTCACATTTGTTTTAGAGTTTTTGTACATTGACACAAAATACTATTCCCCACTACCAGCCACTAAGCATACCTACTCGAGATTGTTGCCTCTTACAACAAACGATTTTTCCAACCTGTCGTAATGTATATTAAGTATTTTATACCTACGTAATAATTGTCTGCTGTGTGGTGACGGCGACAAATATCAGAATCAGAATATCATCAATCACCCCATCTCATCCCGTGGGGGGCGTAGAAGTCGACCCGAGGGAATATCTACCAGAGGACGGGAAGCAGCTTCCTTCTGAGTACTACGACCATCATACTGCGATCGCTAACCCGCCTGCCAAGCGTGGCGATTATGGCATATCCCCTCAAGATGATTCTTGAAGGAGGCTTGTCCAGCAGTGGACTTATTTAAGCTGTAATGATGATGATGATGATGATGAATAATTGTCTATTTCACTATATCTAACACTAAAACGAGGCTACTGTTTCCTCGTGTCAGTGTTTGTTATGAGTAAATAGGTAAGAAATAGACAATTGCTACACTCTTATTAATAACAAAAGATATAAAATTATCTCAGTTGTTTAGATTAAGCCACTTAGAAGATATTTTCAATTAAGGTAGTGAGTATAGTACTATCCGTGGAATAAATTAAAAAATCGGGCCTGGAGTCTATTAGTGTTACCTGATTTTCACAATCTAATCTATATTGAATATATGTATTACAATAATTATCCTAGAATACTATAGCCGACTGACACAAAACACTTGTTGCGAAAAAGAATATAAGTAAATAAAACATATAATATACTTGTGTTATGATTTCCAAATAATTGGTAACATTTTTGGTGATTTGTTTACTTAAAAAGGTATGATTTTGCTTTGTATTTAATTTAATATTTATTAAAAGGATATAATCTGCCTAAAAGAGATGAATGAGCGGAATGGCCGATGCATTCAGTTCATTCCCGTTCATATCATTCAGCATGGTCGCCTAGTTGGGCAGAGCTCACGGAGCGCTTGAACCGAAACGTTGTTAACAAGTATCGTGTTTTGTGTGTACCTTGATTTATTATAATGATAAAGTAATTGGTTTAGTTTAAGTTGGATAAGTGTTGTAATGGTGCGATACTGAGAAGTTGAATATACGTATATGGTTGCTGAATAAAGTGTTTTCTTATCATCTCAGAAGTGGAAATTACCCAGGAAAAAGGTTACATACCTTTTTCCTGGGTAATTTCCACTTATATGACCATATTTAAAAATAAAACAAAGATATAATATGATTAAACCGCTTGTAATTGGTCATACTTGAAAATAATTGTTAAATAATCACCATGTTCAAGGGTTTGTGTGTAGGCATAAAGCAATTTATGGATTCAAGGCTTTGTTTTATATCCAAATAAATGTTAATTGCGTAGCATTACCCATACGGTCAGGGCAACTCTCTGATAATGGATTATGCTGAGTAAACTGTGTTATATAACCGTGGGCGCGGGTACGTGGCCGGGGCTGCTCTCTGGCAGTACTAATAAGCACACATTGTTGTATATAGCATTACCCATGCGGTCAGGGCAACTCTCTGATAATGGATTATGCTATGTAAACTGTGTTATATAACCGTGGGCGCGGGTACGTGGCCGGGGCTTCTCTCTGGCAGTACTAATAAGCACACATTATTGTATATAGTGGCCGAACGTATTGTGTGCGTTCGAGATGGATAAAATTGAATTTTGATACCTTTGTGACTACATCCATAAACTTCTTGGAATATTTAAATGGAAATCGTTGAATATATTTATTTGATGGAATGATTAAATTACAAGCACCATTATGTAGATTTTATATTGTTGGTTACTTAAATTACTGCTATGATTATTTATTTTATCTATACTTCTATACTAATATTATAAAGAGGAAACGTTGGTGAGTTTGTAAGATGGTGTCGTTGTAAGGGATAATCTCTGGATCTACTGAACCGGTTCTTAAAATTATTTCACCAATAGAAAGCTATGTTGTTGTGGAGTGTCATAGAATATGACTCATCATCATAATTTATATTAATCTTGAAGTATTACGCGGGAACAAACGGGCAGGGACAAAAATACTTATAATGCGGAACGATGTCCGCGGGTACTGCTAGTGGACAAATACAGTGAGAATTTTGACCAGTTTTGTTTGGGGGCGTACTATGTAACTTTGATGGTTAAATAAGTGAGTAGGTATCTCACTGGATGTTGAGCGGGATACTAGACGTTGGATAAAGTTAGTTAGGGGGCGTACTATGTGACTCGCTGGTTAATTGAGTGAGTAGGTATCTCACTGGATGGTGGACGGGATGCTAGTCATCGGACAAAGTTAGTTTGGGGGCGTACTATGTGCCTTCGCTGGTTAATTGAATGAGCAGGTATCTCACTGGATGATGGAAGGGTTAATAGTCATCGGATAAAGTTAGTTTGGAAGCGTACTATGTGCCTTCGCTGGTTAATTGCGTGAGTAGGTATCTCACTGGATGATGAGCGGGTCGCTAGTCGTCGGATAATGTTAGTTAGCGGGCGTACTATGTGACTGCGCTGGTTAGATGAGTGAGTAGGTGTCTCACTGGATATTGAGTGGGTCGCTAGTCGTCGGATAAAGTTACTTAGTGGGTTTACTATATAGATACACTGGAGTTTTGGATAGTTATGGTTATTGCTGGTAATTGAGTGTGTGATTACTTGACAATTAAAGTTTTCTATGAATGCTTACAACAGTCTATGCTAATCAAAACAAGTGATCTGGTCAATGAATAGTTTACTCGATAAAATTTAGCCAGTTTTATTTATTTTTGTTGTTACAATATATGAAACGTTTAGAAGACTTTTACTGTGTTGAGAACTGAAAAGAAAGAACTGAAAGACTGTGTTGGTTTTTCTTTGTTTTGAGTAGAATGATACAGTACATCTGTTATGATTTACTGGATTTGAACTCATATATTCATTGTTACATGATTATGAATGGATTATGTCGGGGTTAAGTTTTAAGACGGTTTTGATTTTTCTATGCTTTTAGTAGAATGATTCTGTCGATCTATTATGATTTACTGGATTTTAACTCATTTATTCATTGATACATGATTATGAATGGATTATGCAGGGGTTAAGTTATAAGACGGTGTTTATTTTTCTATGTTTTTAGTAGAATGATTCTGTCGATTTATTATGATTTACTGGATTTTAACTCATTTATTCATTGTAACATGATTATGAATGGATTACGCCGGGGTTAATTTTAAAGACTGTGTTGATTTTGTCTATGTTTTGAATAGAATGATTCTGTACATCTGTTATGATTAACTGGATTTTAGCAAATTTATTTATTGTAACATGATTATGAATGGATTATGTCGCGGAGAATGTATATGTTTCAGTGAGATGTTGATGACGACTGATGATGAAGCAGGTGCTCCTCCTGATACACCTCGGAGATCTCAGAAAAGTATGGTTAAACTACGAAGTTCATCGTGAAATAGTTCAAGTGAAGAAGTGGTATCTAAAGATTTTCTGTACATGGTTAAAGTTAGCTGGTTTAACAAAGAGATTGTTAGGAGCTTCGCTAACAGTTGTTTTTAGTTTAGGTGAGTGGCAAGTTAAACTCATGAAGGCGTTTGGCCCAGTGAATAGAATTACGGTAGACTTTTAGAAGAATGTTAAATCTTATTTCACGTGATGATGAAAGTCTTCGTTATTATTTTTATGATAAATTATTTTATGTTAAATTTATTATTAATGAACCCCATTATTATAGTAAAATTTGTGGTAGAAGGGCTGTCTAATAATAGTGTATACAGTATTAATGATAGTTCAGTGAGAAATAGGGCAGAGGCGCAGAATAGTTCTGAGTCGTAAGATTTACTTTTCTTTCTTACTTCCCAAAACCCTCAACCACTACTTAATAGTAAATTTGGCGAGCATAGTGATACGCTCAAAGAAAAAGTGTGGTCCTGGTACAAGTTTAATGGACTTACTACCTGTTCTCTTACATGTTAAGCTGTCGTTGATATGACCATCAAATCAAATCAAATCAAATCAATTTATTAATTGCAAACACAGGTTCCCTATTTTAAATGTTCAAAGTTCCAAGTTAATTTGCAACTAAGATTTGTTCAGATCTTAATTAGGTACAAATTGGAGTTAGTGGCCTTTTACAGGCGTTGCCACTATAATTATAATATATTATTTTACAATTTTTAATAATATATCAATAATTATATAAAACGATTGGAATAAAAACAACACTATTTAATCTAAATAAATACTTAAATATGAAAATAACTATTGGAACATAATCTTAAAATAAGTTTATATAAACTTGGATTTGACTTACTGGATAATTGATAAAAATATCGTTAGTATTTTTGATTACTGGTTCATATTGCATTATATGAAGGATTACATACAGGATTAGGAATTTGTCAAGATTGTGGTTAGATTGGTTGAATTGTGATTTTAATAAAGAAGTGTCTTTAGTCGCCGTATTAAAGAGTTTACTTGTGATTAGGCAACTCACCTAATCGTTTTTCTAAATATTCTTTAATTAAGTAGTAATAGTTTTTTACTAAGAGTTTCTAATATTTTTATTTAATACCAGGGTATTAGTTTAATTTTTAATGTCTAATGGTAATTTATTAAGTATTTTTACTGCCATGTAGTATGGGCCTTCGTTGAGCATTTTAGTCCGAGATGGCGGGATGTATAATCCTTTTTGTGTCATGTATTTAAGGTGTGTTTCTTTAACTCTAGTAAATGTTTGTACGGGTTTTGTATAAAGAAATGTCATAGATGTATATTGAAGGCAGAGTCAAGAGCTCGTATTCGATATAATAAGGCTTACAGGTTTAAGTGTTGTCTATGTGGGCTATAATTCCGACACATTTTTTTTGTATGATAAACAACTGATTTGCTTTTCTCTATTTCCCCACAGCGTTAAACCATATTTTAGCCACGAGTATGCATATGCATAGTAGGCATATAGAGAGGTGCTTGTGTTAGAGCTTTGATTAATTTGGAAGTTCTTGATAGTTTTGTTAGAAGAATCTTGATAGTTTCGATTTTATTTGTCCTATATGAGGTTTCCAAGTTACATGTGTATCTATATGAATTTCAAGTAAGTTAAATGTTTCTACGGTTTCTAAATATGTTTTTGGTATATAATAGTTGTATTTAAGAGTGGTTTCTTGTGGGATCTGAATTAATTGTATAATTTTTATTTTACCGTAATTTATGGTCTTGTAACCAAGTTGTTGCAAAATCCAATGTTTCATGTATTGGTTGGACAGGATCATAATTATTCTCACATTTTATAAGAATTGTGATATCATGCGCGAAGAGATCCGGAACAGTCATTCGCTATTTAGTATTTTTGAAAGGTTATGTACGTTAGAAACAGTATGCAACCTAACACACTTCCTTGGGGAATCGAACTAGTTAATTGTCTAATGTCAGATCGTATGTGCTTTATTTTAATCGTGACCATGTCGTGGTGATCAATTTGTATTATTTGGATATCTGTTTTCTAGGTATTATTTAAACCAATTTTAAGCAGATCCTCGGATTCCGGAGCCTTATAGTTTTTGAGTAGTTATGGCACAAAACCTTATATATATTAAACCTTATACGCTTTCGTCATGTCCAGTAATAATTCTATAACATTTTTTCTGTCATTCACATATTGTAAGGATGTTTGAACGTATTTATACACTATTAATGTAGTCGATTTTTACTTTCAAAAACTGTTTTGATTATCGTCCAGTATTTCAATTTTTTTCAAGAAACTGGTTTAATCGGTTGCATAATATTGCCTTTTGAAATACTTTCGAGAAAGTAGGTAAAAGGGTTATGGCTTGTACTTGTTAGGCGTATGTGTGTCCCTTTTTTATGGATCAGTTTAACAAGTGATATTTTAAGTGCATCGGGAAATTTTCCTTGAATATTTTAAATCACCTGTCATAAATAATAAATGCTTACATTGAATTTGATAGTGATTGTAGACCTTCGCGCAAAACTGATGCCGAGCTACTTAATTTGGGTAAAAGTTTTAATAAGATCCAGTAATTAAGGGTTTTGGACAATCAGCAGTTTTGCCACTGCATACAAGACATGTATTAGCTAAGGTTGATGAAATTGAATCTTATATGAGCTCAAAATCATAATAATCCAGAAACATGGTTCTGATTAGCTCTACACAATAGTCACGTATCAATCAATCATTTATTTTCTGAACAAAGTTACAGATATATGGATGTTATATTAAAATAATAGTATTCTATGTTCTATCTAAATGCATGAAAATGTTCATCTTGATTGCTACAAAATGCAAAAATAAGTTTTACATATATAAAAGTCATAAATCAATTGAATTAGTTCATAATCTAAAATCACAAAATAAAATTGGTACATAACAAATTTAAAACAGACTAACAGAATACAAAACCAAGTTTTACACATAAAATGGTCCCACTTATCTAGAATTTTTCATTTAGACATAGCCCTAATGCATTGTTTTGAGCATTAAAAGCTGCATTACTGTGTTTGTGGGGAAACTCACCCAATAAGTAGTACCGTATCTTGGATGAAATTCTGATTGTCATAGGCAGTAATGCATCTCGGTTTCGAGAGAAGTTTAAATATTTTTGCTCGAACCATGTATATCAGCTTTCCAGTCAATTTTGTAGTCAATAATTAAGCCTAGAAATTTATTTTATTTGGTTGTCATGATAGTGAATAGTAAGTGTCGGTGGAGTAATTCATTGTCTAAATTGAATTATGTTGGTTTTTTCAAATTTGTTATTATTGCCTCGCATCCATTCTATTATGTAATGTCAAACATTCGTTAATATAATTTTTACATTGAAGTATTAATTACATTCAATTATAGCAGTGCTATCGTGAGCAAATCGTGACATTTACCTCAATTCTTGATACATTAATATTTAAGAAATCTTAAATGGCCCTGTTTTTTGTCTTATACTTTCGACAACCTTTTAGTTCTGCAACAAACATATTCCTCTTTTCTTTTCGAAGTAAGAATAAATTTGGGCGTACATATACTTGATGATTGTAGAGAATACCGACCAGAGAGCTCTAGGCTTATAGAATTCTACATATCGTTTTTCTATTTTTAAAGAGAGGTTTTATTAGTTGGTCTAGGCAAATATCTGAAGCTAATCCAATGTTTAGGATATGGCTTAGAGGGTCTATTTTTGTCGATACATCATCATTGTTTTATAGTGGTACTTTTTATTTTCACTTTGTTTTTGTTTTGTAATAATGTGTTATTGACAAAATGTATTTTATGGTTGTATTCAAAACTTTTGTATTATATATTATTATTTTAATTTTATTTGAATGTTATGATTTGCTGATGTTTTTTTGAAAGGTATATGTAACTTGTGTTTATGTATTGTGTGTGCCAGGAGGCAACACAGGGTCGGATGGCCGAATGTTATGATTTCCAAATAATTGGTAACATTTTTGGTGATTTGTTTACTTAAAAAGGTATGATTTTGCTTTGTATTTAATTTAATATTTATTAAAAGGATATAATCTGCCTAAAAGAGATGAATGAGCGGAATGGCCGATGCATTCAGTTCATTCCCGTTCATAACATTCAGCATGGTCGCCTAGTTGGGCAGAGCTCACGGAGCGCTTGAACCGAAACGTTGTTAACAAGTATCGTGTTTTGTGTGTACCTTGATTTATTATAATGATAAAGTAATTGGTTTAGTTTAAGTTGGATAAGTGTTGTAATGGTGCGATACTGAGAAGTTGAATATACGTATATGGTTGCTGAATAACGTGTTTTCTTATCACTTGAAAACTATTTGGATACATTACGAATATATAATATTTGGAACGTCTACTGCCTTTGTCCAACATATCTACCACTACTCACACTTACATTAGGCGGGAATTGTACTATAAATAATTATATAATTTCCAAACGTTTAAAAAATCTACAATTAATCTTGGTATAATTTAATTTATATTGCTTGCAGAGAGGCATACAAAATAAAGAAAGTATAAGTAACGAAAACATCTCGAATACGTATACCTAGGTATGCAGTGGGGCGAACAGTAACTTTAAAAGCACTGCACAGGTAGTATGATTATACTTCAAAAGTAAGTTTATTCATTCTCATAAAAACAAAATTTTTAATTTGGCGCGTTAAAACATTCACATAATCCACGACGCATGGTCACTCTATTAGAAGGAGATGCCATCCAAAACAGCTACTTCTTGCTCGGGCCGTTTTTGCTCCCTCAGTGCGCAATCTTGTTATATTATAATATCTTTGCTAACATGTGATTTCTCCGATTTAAATCTGTTATATAGTCATTGCATTCATAATCAAAAGAGTCTCGACTGCCTCGTTGGTCTAGCGGTAGCGTGTTCAACCGCAGAAAATGAGGTCCTGGGTTCAAATCCCGGGTCGGGCCAAACAGTGATTTTGGGATTTTTCCGTAAAGAAATTTTGTCAGTGTCAGCCCGAAGTCTGGAAGTTGGAGGTATTATACACCCCCGTGCCTCGGAGAGCACGCAAAGCCGTCGGTCCTGTACCTGACCTCTTTCCGGTCGTGTCGCTAGTCGTCCCATCGGATCAAGAGAGTGATGGAATAGAAAGTGCTCCTGTGTTTGCGCACACACTTGTGCACTTTAATATGTCCTGCGCAATTAGCTCATTTCCATTGAGAATGGCCGCCGTGGCCGAAATTCGGCCGGGAAGAAGCTGCAACACTGTGAAGTTGGCATTAGCCATTTTGGAATTAACCACTTTTTTACGACTTAGCGAGTAAGCCGGTAAATACGTGAGGAGAGCGTTACAAAGAGTGTGATTGGGTGAGATGAATAGAAGTTTAGAGGGAAATTAGTGAAGATAGAAAGAGAGTGAGATACGTTTCGTATAGTACTGTAGAGGCAAGAGAAAGAGGTGCAAGCGCACATTTTTTTTCACTCTGTCTTAGCCAGTTATATTTCGTAGATGAATTTAAAGAAGACTAATTTAAGTTAGCAAAATATCGTTACTGTTATAAAATAAATCTTATTGTAAATTATTTCCTACTTTCCGTGTACCTAAATATATAAATGTACCTAGAAATAATTATAAATTAATTATATATTACTGCGAACATGTTCTGACTATTTACGAGCGCTTTTTTAAAGTCTACGTGAATAAAAACCTTTTTTATTTATTTATTTCAGTCATGTGGTTTAAAGCATAGTAGTTTTTTTTGTAGTGTTAGCTTAAAAAGAGAACGGGCTGCAAGAGTTTACGATATCTTAACCAGCCTTCAAAAATGTATGGAGTATTGAGTCAATTATCAACGACGCGCATACAAAAGCATGAACTTTGAGGGTGGCAAAATTAATTGTAATGAATTATTAACAGACGCAGCGTGGGCAGGCCCCCTACAAGATGGACCGATGATCTTGTGCGGGTCGCTGGAAATCGCTGGATGCGGATAGTGCAAGACCGGCAATTGTGGAGATCTTTGGGGGAGGCCTTTGTCCAGCAGTGGACGTCTTTCGGCTGATATGATGATGATGATGATGATTAACGTTTTAAGTATTTTTTCAAAAAACATATATTTTATGAGATTTGTTACGAATCGAACCTTTTTTGGAACACTTTATATTCATAATTCTTTTGCTATTGTAAAATTTGATACGTCAATGTCAGTTCACAGTTTTTAGTCAGTCCCATTTAAATCAACCGTAGTTTCTCCTTTTCTTCATCATCATCATCATCATATCAGCCGAAAGACGTCCACTGCTGGACAAAGGCCTCCCCCAAAGATCTCCACAATTGCCGGTCTTGCGCTATCCGCATCCAGCGATTTCCAGCGACCCGCACAAGATCATCGGTCCATCTAGTCGGGGGCCTGCCCACGCTGCGTCTTCCGGTTTGTGGTCGCCACTCGAGAACCTTTCTGCCCCAGCGGCCGTCGGCTCTACGAGCTATGTGCCTTGCCCTGCTTTCTCCTTTTACCAGCGAATGATTACCTATATGTTTAATTTCCTTCCGATATTTAATACCATCCAAATAGCTAGCCTAAGAGAAGTTTAAATTATCGACAGGATGTGACCCCATACTATTTAGATCAAAGTTCCCAAAATACTTAGCCAATTTAGCTTCGGCTGTTAAAATCATATTACGAGTTTTACATA
Organism: Pseudoips prasinana; assembly: GCA_951640165.1. Classification (NCBI taxonomy): domain Eukaryota; kingdom Metazoa; phylum Arthropoda; class Insecta; order Lepidoptera; family Nolidae; genus Pseudoips; species Pseudoips prasinana. The sequence goes on from OX621246.1 coordinate 33,120,307, forward strand.
ACAAAATTACATGTCAATTTTAGCACGGCGTATAAAAATGCTGATGTAAAAAATTAAGGTCATAAAAGGCAATTATAGCATACACCAGATACTTAGCCAACACGTATGTAAAGTGCGCTGAGTATCGCTTACCCCTCCAAATAGCTCGTTTTGGAAACCTTTGAGGGAGGTCTATGACCAGCAATTTCTGACATCAGAACATGATAATGATGAAACTAACTGTTACCGGTCAGCTTCTTATGTTATTCGTGTTCTTATTATTCTATTATTGATGTGAAACATCTATAGCCGCACGTAAAACAGATTTCTGGCGTGGCGACGCGTCGCCACGGCATGCGTCGCCACGCCAGAAATCTGTTTGATTGATTATTTATATATATATTTTTATATATATTTGTTTGATGTATCATTTTTATAAAAATATGGGTGCGCTTTCCTTACATAACTTTTTAACTCCTATCATTGGAAGTCCGAAATTTTTTCTCATACCATTTCAAGCTATATGATAGTAGTGTGTACGGTGTGGCGACGCGTCGCCATGCGCAATCGACTTTTTATTTTATCATTATGATATATTTAGTTCCTATCACAATATGTTCTTTTCTGCATATTACTTTTACAAAATAATGTCGATGTTTCACATCTGCCAGGCGTCCCGTGACGGCTCACATTTTTTTCTATTAAACAAACTTGAGTGTTTGCAAAAAGGACGACGTAGTCTCAGAATTCCGCAACAATCTTAAGGGTCTCCCAATCCACCTTCGCAGGAATACTCGAATATTATGTCTCCTTTTTAATATCCTACATAATCCCGCATATCCCTCTTACCTACAGGAGCGTTTTTCCTTTAAACATTCTCCCAACACCCAATGTAGGTTACACTTAAAAAGCATTTTAAAATTCCCATAATCATAATAATCTTTATTCACAGAATAAAACTGATTTCTTCTCCAACTCCTTCACCGATCAGGCGGTTAGGCTGTGGAACTGCCTTCCGCCTAACGTTCGTGATTGTAATACAATATCCACATTTAAAAAAAGGTTAAAAGAACACTACATTGCCTCTTTGCTTTAGATATATTTTATGTAGTTTATAATTTAAAATTATCTATGTATGTATGTATATCATCCTACACACTCATATCTTCCTCAAAATCGCCCCATGCAGGTCTTTGTGCAATGTCTTCTCTTGTATTTTATTCTTTCTTTCTTTTATAATTTTAGTGTGTACATAAATTGGAAATATATTCTTCATTTCTATACATTTCCATAACAAAAAACTTTTAAAACGCAGCACGTAAATTCTTAAAAATTACTTGAAACAAATTGTATTCATACATGTTGTAAAAACCATACCAGAGACTTTATTTACTTTACAATTTTATTAAAATAAAATTAATAACACTAACGAAAAACGCGACATTTCTGACATAAATAACAATTACTAAAACACTGCGAAAGAACATTATAATCTTCTATAAAACACCTTAACTTATTACCCGTACAAATATTATTACGGTATTTATTTGTTAACCTAAATAATAAATTACATGCCTCTAAAAACAGACCTTCTAGCCCTTTGTTGTAAGAGACATGAAATTAGGCTACTACTAATTTTGAACAAACTTTTAATCTTATTAAAATCCCTTAATAGTTTTCGATATTTTTTTTAACCATCGTCTATTCTCTATATATACTACCTCTGTTTCGTTATCTTCGAAATATTTTTCGACTGATATAAGTAAACGATGAGTTATAAGTATTCATTAGGATTTAATTTATGTAAACCTTAAATCAAAATAAAATCTTTTACTCTATTTAACGTCATTATTTACAATAACTCCACTCCCTATATTCTTCAAGAACTCCCCGAATTCTATCTTTATATTTCTCGTCAACTTGGAAACTTAAATCTGACATATCCGATGTTATATCAGGAACATCATTTTCGGCCGCAAACATGAAAGGCAAAAACAGCGTTGCTAATATAAAACCAAACTCTAACCATTTTTTATACATTACTTCAAATTCCTCCTTTGGAAAGACCAGACCCACATCTATGTCAAAATGTGTCTGGAACTTATATAAAGTGTTGTAATACAATTCTTTGAGGTTATCCAAATTTGCTTTTCGTAGTTTTCGGTCTGTTGACAAGTAGATGAAGTAAAAGAAGTCTGCTAATGGGCAACCGTAGTATATAAGCTGGTAATCTACTGGTATCAAATCCAAAGCCACTCCGTCCTAAAGTAAACACAAAAAGTAGTCAGTTTAGAAGAGATAAATTAGAACAAACTTATATTATGATGATAATATTTACCTTGAATAAGGTCATTATGTTATTTGGTCTATAGTCACCGTGACATAAGCAAATATTGTAAGTTTTGTCAGAAAAATATTGCTCGTACTTCTCTAGTACATTTTCATAAATCTTTTCAACCATTGGTTTTAAATCTTCATCAATATTTTCCATCGACAATTTTTCTGAACTATTAATGAAATTTTTCCAATCTTGACCTAAATTGTAAGGGTAATCGATACTCTTTAGTTTCGTATCAAAATAGTCTGGTCGTTTTAATTTCAATACTAAACTTAGTCCATGTAATTTGGCAAGTTCTTTTATAGCCATTTCAGCAAATTCAAGACTTACAACATCCATCCTGTGATACGTTCTGTACCCTTTTTTTGCAAGGTTTTCCATTATTATTACTTCTGGATTACTGTCATAGTAACTCTTAGCAATTTTGTATCTTTCTCTCAGTGGAACGTTATAGTCTTCCTGGAGTTCATCAAATACTTCGGAGAGTTCCTTGTAAACAAATTTTTCAATCTTATAGAGTTCACTAACGGTAAAGACCTTCATGTTACTTTCACCCGGGATAATATTCTTGACGAAAATATTTAGTTCTTTTTCTCCATCTTTAGTTTCACCTTTTACATCAATTTCGTATAGAACTCCGAGGTAGTTTCCGCCACTGGTAGAGACACATTTTTTCTGGATATCATATTTGGTAAATCCTTCTTTTTCAACAATATTTTGGATTGATTGATCTAATTTTGTTAGAAATTCATTACTAGACTTAGTTTGAAGATTTATTGTTTCATTATTTTCGCACCAAATATCCACTGACATTTTGAATGCAGACCTTAAAACACACGGAATGAGGTGTGTTGATTCGGAATGGCTCTTATAAACACTGAGTTAGTGTAAAGAGAAATGTGCACATAGTATAATAATAGTTATATATAAATATTTTAAAATTAGTTGCGTCTTTGTCGCGCTTCTCAAATATTTACAAAAGCATTTACTATGTTTATCAGTTATACTTATCTAATGAATTATCATGATGACAGTGATCTTTTATGGAGGCCACCTATTATTTCATTAACTAATCTTAATAGAACAATTTTCAAGAATTCAATTTAATGTAGTTTTTTGGCTTCAACATTTATAAAGGAATTGTAAAACTTTTTATAGTTTTTATGAGGTTGAAACACGCTATTTAAAAATGCATCATGCTTATAGCAGCTAATAGATAAATGTCATTACTGTTTCATAATATTTGTCTTACCAGTAGTACAGTTATCAACGTGCCATTATTATATAACATAATTATTATATTTATCTTTACTGATAAATAGTACGGTGCGGAAATGTAGCTTGAATTATTCAGTTTATTACTCATTAAGTCCCCCATCTCGATTACAGATTTGTTAGTTTTAGCTTAATTTTAATATACATCTTTTAAGTGTTATGGCTATATAGATTCAGCTTCTTAAGAATTCCAGTTGACGTGGTAGGTAAATGCTTGCTTTTCACGCCGCAGGTCGTAGGTTCGATTCCCGCCCAAGACAGATATTTGTGTGCATGAACATGTCTGTATGCCCTGACTCTGGGTGAAATTATCAACAAGCTCTGCTTAGTTTAGGATCAGATGGCCGTGTGTGAATAATGTCCCAGGATATTATTATTATAAATGGTTAATATCAAATGCATTGCTTTTCTCATTTGTCATTGAAGATTTTTTTTTAGGCCACGGTTTTATTTTAGTCTAGTTTATGCATATGTTTATAATGCCCACGACTGTATCTATTTTATTATTTTTTAGCTTTTAGTACATATCTTAAACATTATAATGTATTTTTAACATAAAACCGTTTAACTTAAAAAGTTTTTTTACCAATTTTTATTTTATAGTTTTTAGTTTTTATTTCGCATTCTGTTTAATTAATTTAGTGCCTCATTGTTGTAAGGTTTCTTGCCCGTTAGTTTATTGCAGTCCAACTCCTCTATACGTAGCGCGTAGTCCCCGCAAAGATAAATTTATAAATTTGACAATCCTATTATAATATGCCATTTTTTGGCAGCGCCCATCTTAAAATTTTGAGGTTGTATAGTGCACTGTATTCTACTTGTCAAGCCCTTTTATTTGATACCCATATTGATGGGATTGATAAAAAAATAGGTTATCAGCCATTTGGTAGCGGCGGCCATCTTAAATTTCAATTTTGCATAGTAAATTGTATTCTTCTTATTGAGCCCTTTCATTTGATACCCATATTGATGGGATTGATAAAACCTAGGTTATCCGCCATTTTGTAGAGGCGGCCATCTTGGATTTCAATTTTGTATAGTACATTGTATTCTACTTGTTGAGCCCTTTCATTTGATACCCATATTGATGGGATTAATAAAACCTAAGTTATCCGCCATTTTGTAGCGGCGGCCATATTGGATTTACAATGAAACAAAATTTATTTAATTGTATTGTCACCAGAACTAGAAGTGTGTACCAAATTTCAGATCAATCGGTCAACGGGAAGGGGGTCAAATTTCAGTTACTAAATTTGACCCAAGAAAGAATAAAAAAACAAACGGGGTAAGCTAAATAAAACCGTTTAATAAATAGGTATGAGTTATTATGTTTTAGATGCCACTATGTAATTTGAATGTTTAATTTAAGGTAATTACTTTAAAACTTATGTTACTGTGCCCTTACAGGGTCCATAACTGTACCTAAGCTTTAAGCCTTTTGTTAACACCTTCACTCAAATTATGGTATGCAAATAAATGAATATGAATATTTCTCAGAAATATTATGAAGATGAAGTTTTTATTTTTAATAATATGTAGGTAAAGATTACGAACCGTTAGTACTATTTATCGCCTTATTACTTTTTACCATGTAGTAACGTACGCCCTCAAAAACGCTAATCCGTAACAAACTCATTTAGAAAAAAGTGGACTTAATATTCTTTACGCCTCAGCTAAAGACATAACTGCGGTTATGGACATGCTTCTTTGAATATTTTGGCTGCTTCTGATTTAGTAGTGGCGTGTTTAAGAGAAGATAATAAATCTAAACCGACATTATATTTCCAAGGCACGTGCCTATAATAATAATAATATCCTGGGACATTATTCACACACGGCCATCTGATCCCAAACTAAGCAGAGCTTGTATTATGGAAACCATAACTGATATACTATATATACTACTTTTCTTTTGTAAATACATACTTATATAGATCTTTTACCAGACACAGGAGAAACATACATGTTCATGCACACAAATATCTGTCCTGGGTGGGAATCAAACCCACGACCTGCGGCGTGCAAGGCACGAAGGACCAAGAACACCCAGTAGCATAGTGTAGTAAACATTAATATTCCCATAAGTAATATATTCTCTGTGAAAACAACTATTAAGTTAATTTAGGATATTGCGCAGCGAGTAGCGCACTTTAAATGGCCATAATGTTTGACTCGTTGCTTACTATATTAACATACATCAAACAGTTGTTAAAATATATCTTATTGTTACAAAACGCAATTAATTTAATTGCAAATTATATTTAAACTACAATTAAACAGATTTTTACTCCAATTCCTTTACTGTCCATGCTGTTAGGCTGTGGAATTCGCTTCCGTCCGATATAAGAAAGAGTGACACAGTTTCTTTATTTAAAAAAAAGAGTGAAAGAACACAATTTTTCACTATCTTGATGTTTATATATATCTATTTAAATATTCGTATGTAAATTAATTAAAATTATTATGTCAGTTATCTCTTCATTTATCTTGTACCTACATACTTTTGTACTTTCTTCTGCAACTTTCCTCTCGCGGGCCTGCTGGAAGAGATTTCTTTTGAAATAAGCAGGACCCTTGTACCTCTACTGCATACTATGTAAATTTCCTTTTGTTTATATTTTGTGTGTACATTAATAATTCAATTAACTGTAAACCATGTATTGACCCCTGACCTCAAGGACGACGGTGAGATCGAGCGAGAGCGGAGAGCCTTGTTGGTCAGGCGAATATGTAAGCTCGCTGGTTTACGCGCTGTTCACTTGGTATTAAAATAACGCCATTTCAAACCAGCTTGTGGGCTGGATATACCCAAATATACTTAGGGCACTACCGGCTAAGTCGCCGAACATCAATTTCTTAAATGGTTTTCAAATAAATAAAGGTTAAAAATGACTTAATGAATCGGTAAATCGGCTACAACGTTGACAATCGATTCCGGACCATTAATGACTTCACATGTGCTCATTCAAGCCAATTTAACAAGTCATTAAGTCATTTTAACCTTTATTTATTTGAACGCCATTTAAGAAATCGATGTTCGGCGACTTAGTCGGTAGAGCTCCTGGATATACAGCGGTCTACGCGTATAATACAAAAACTCGTTTAGGGTGCTGTTAGGGCTGCCCAGTTTATGTAGTGCGTCGGGAATGTTCGCAGATGCACATGTAGATTGCTTTTATGCAAGAATGCGTAGAAGATGCGGTTCTCTAGAGCATAGGGTGCGGGCCAGTTCTACCAATATCCGAAACATGATTGCAAGTAGGTTAAACTGCATCTACATAAGTCATTGCTGTGCCATCTTCATTCATAGCTGGTCGCAGAGATGACGGTTGCAAGGAAATAGTACATACATACATACATAGACTCACGCCTGTCTCCCAGAGGGGTAGGCAGAGACAACGGACTTCCATTTGTCACGATCCTTGCACACCTCTTTCGCTGGAAATAATGTATGTTACTAATATAGCTGTAAGTCCTACTAACCTATGTGAGTCATATAGTTACTTATATAAATAAATATTCCATGCTCTTGTATAAGGAATAGATTTAATTGAAAATCTTTTAATTTTATTTGACAGTTAAACAATATATATTGAATTGAAATTAATTTAGTTGGAACAGATTTGGAATTGTTTGCTTCTACAATATAAAATAATTCTACTATGCCCAACACTGCCCAATAGCATGGAGTTGGCGTTTTTATATGGCTATGCGTCGGAGGGATAATGCCAGTTAAAATATAATTTCTACATACCATCATACACCTGTATAGTTGTTTTATGTTATTTTTTTATTCACGCCCATTTTTTTTAACTCCTCCATGTAAAGGATATTTACAGTTGCGTGTATGTAAAAATAATAGCACCAGAAAGTGAATAAATAAATTTACTTCTAAATTTTTTGCACGTGTGGCGCATCGGCTAAGACAATCGCCTCCTTCTTCGTGTCGCGCTCCACGCTCCCGCGCCGGACAACTATTTGTGTGACCCATAAATGGTTGTTCTGGAAGAGATGCGTATAATGATGGACATGGGACTTTTATTTGACATATTGCGCGAAAGTATCGACTGCCACGTAGTTCTTGAAAATATCAAGTTTAATGTTCCTAAGAAACGTACGAGAAATACCAAACTATTCAGTACTCCATTTCACCCAACTAATTATGGTAAAAATAGTGTATTATCACGTTCACTCGATACCTACAATAAGAGGTTCGGTGAATCAGATATGTTTTTCGGGTCCAAGGACATGTTTAAAAACAACTACTGGACGTTTCGTTACATACTTAGACAAACTTAAGTCATGTTTAATTTTTTTATTATTTATTTTTTGAGCTTCAACGAAATAAAAAACGTACGTAACGATATTACGAGTATTGGCATCAAATATTGCATATTATTTATTTCAGTATAATTTACTTATTTATATGTAGTATAATCACACAATTATATATGTATAGTATGTTAATTTAAGTACGCATGTATCTACTTATTTCATATTTTCTATAAAATGGCGCTTTACCAATTCAATAATTTACTCTTTTACTTTAAGTTAAGCTTAATCCACTTTGTTTATCTTCCGAGGATAGATGTTATTCGACTTTTCTGTACTCTATATAAGTATTTAAGTCTAGTTATTAGTGCTGTTGCTGTCCCTTTATCAATTAAATATTTTTTACGACAGCATTTATAAGTAGCCCCATTCCTTAAAATCTTCAAGAACTCCCCGAATTCTATCTTTATATTTCTCGTCAACTTGGTAACTTAAATTTGACATATCCGAGGTTAAATCAGGTACATCATTTTCAGACGCAAACATGAAAGGCAAATACAGCGCCCCTAATATTAACCCAAACTCTAACCAACTCGCATACATTTCCTCAAATTTCTCTTTTGGAAAGACCAAACCCACTGATATGTTAAAATGTTTTAGAAACTTGTCTAAAGTGTTATAGTACAGTTCTTTGAGGTGACTCAAATTGGCTTTTCTGAATTTTCGGTCTGTAGACAAGAAGATGAAGTAAAAGAAATCTGCCAATGGGCAACCGTAGTATATAATCTGGTAGTCGACAGGAATTAAATCCGTAGCCACTCCATCCTAAAAAAAACACAAATGTGAATTGAGTGAAAGTGAAAGAAGTGATATAGTTAAAGCAAACTTTTGGTAAGATATATGGAGGTATATTTACCTTGAAAAATGCCATTATGTTATTTGGTCTATAGTCACCGTGACATAAGCAAATATTATTAGTTTTGCCAAAAAAATATTGCTCGTGCTTTTTTTGTACATTTTCAAAAATCTTTTCAACAGTTGTTTGTAAATCTTTGTCAATATTATCCATACATATTTTTTCTGAGCTTTTAATTAAATCTTTCCAGTCTTGACCCAAATGTAAAGGATAATTCATAGTTTTTATTTTAGTTTCGAAATAATCGGGACGCTTTGTCTTCAATACAAAGCTTAATCCGTGGAACTTGGCTAGTTTTCTGATGGCGATTTCAGCAAACTCAAGACTTATTACATCCATCCTGTGACAAGTTGTGTATCCTTTTTTGGCAAGGTTTTCCATCAATATTACTTCTGTGTTGCTTTCATCGTAAACTTTTACAAAGCGGTATCTCTCTTCGAGAGGAACGTTGTAATCTTCTTGCAGTTCATGATATAGTTTTGAAAGCTCTTTGTATACATATATTTCAGCCTTATACACATCAGAAACCGTAAGGATCTTCATGTTACTTTCACCCGGAATAATATTCTTGACGAAAATATTTAGTTCTTTTTCTCCATCTTTAGTTTCACCTTTTACATCGATTTCGTATAGAACTCCGAGGTAATTTCCGCCACTGGTAGAGACACATTTTTTCTCAAGATCATATTTAGTAAATCCTTCGTTTTTAATAATATTTTGAATTGATTGATCTAATTTTGTTAGTGATTGATTATTAAAGTTTGTTTGAAGATTTTTAGTTTCAATATTTTCGCAAATGATATCCACAGACATTTTGAATATAGTGTTTAAAACACACGGATTGATGTGTGTTGAGTTGGAGTAGGTCTCATTAAAACTGAGTTTTGTTACGAAAAATGTACTTATAGTATCTTCATAGTAATATTTATATAGTTTAATATTAGTATTGCTTGTATCGCGCCCCACAAATATTTACAAAAGCATTTTACATTTTTATCAGTGATACCTATTATCTAATATATTATCATGATGATGATCATCTTATAATGAGGCCGCCTAAAATATTCAATTTATTAATTTGTATAGATTGAATTTTAAGAATTACATTTTCCATTATTTCTTTTATAAATCATTTGTAAAACAGTTATTTTGATTAATTAGATGACAACGGTTCTGTGCGTGCATTAGCCCACATACTAGCCAATCACAATGTAAATTTCAAGATATAAAAAAACGATAACAAAAAGCTAAACAAGACGAAAAATGCAAGCCCGGAGTTTCGTTATGGCTTTCTTCTCCGGGTTGTCCACCTAGATAGCTACAGAAAGCCGCAGACTAGCTAGGGCAATTTCCTCAGCGTTCATAGTTTAGTATTGAATTTAGTAGGAGACGCTTGATTCATCTTTCAACTACGAGATGACTCCAACTAGTGATTCTTTTTAAGCAAACAACACAATCTGAATTTTCCATTATTTATAAAATTATAGTAAAGTAAGAAACATTCAGTTATTTGAAATAAAAATCAACTGCCGAATGTATGTTTGCGCATAAATTTAGAACGGTTATACCGTACACACCATACCGTATACAGTACACAGTTTAGCCATGTGGTATCCAGCCCAGAAAGAATAACAGGGCCAGCCCATATCATTCTGTGGGTGGCTAAAGGATACTGCAGGTACATGGGTGGCAGCGCCTCCAGTGTACTTACTATCATCTTACAACGGTCGCCAATTCGCATACCAAGCGCGGCGACTAAGACAAACCCCTCCAAAAGGCAAAGTTACAGACTTTTAGGAGAGGCCTATGTCCAGCAGTGGGCCATTTCGACTGATGACGTGAACTTAGTATTCTCTTTTATTAATTACACGTGGTAGAGAAATGTAACTACATTAATGGGCATGTTTCTTTAAATATTTTGGCCGCTTTTATTCTAGTCGTGGCATGTTTAAACACGGATAATAAGGTGTGAAATCCAGGTCGTGCCTAAGTTAAGGTCTAGCCTAGTTGGTAGTGCTCCTGCCTACGAAGCTGGTGGTCCTGGGTTCGAATCCCGGTAAGTGCAAATATTGAGAAATGGATGTTTTCTATGTATATCAGTATTTATCTATCTATATAAGTATGTAGATCGTCGCCTGGTACCCATAATTCAAGCTTTGCTTAGTTTGGGGCTAGGATGATCTGTGTGACATTGTACCTAGATATTATTATTATTATTAAAAACCATCTAGAGCTACAAACTTATACATGTTACATAAAAAAAAATTAGGTTAGTTTACCAAGAAAAACGCCTAGTAGTCGCCCTAAGTTTGTAAGATGGTACTGTAAGTGCTATACACACGTGCCGTATTGATAATGTCGGTTTAGATATTATTTCTGCTTATCATCATACACCTGCAGTTTGGTGTATACTTTGCGTCACCGTCATGTAACTGACATTCACAATTAAGTAACTGTTTGCTTGTCTAATCCCTTGTCTTTTAGGGTTGTCAAAAATAATGCTACCAGAAAGTGAATAGATAACCGACCGATTGCAAGTCAGACTTCTACATGAAGAGTTCTATACCATCAAGGGAAAGAGAGAGAGCAATAGTAATAGATTATTTTTTACGGTCACCGTAGCCTAGTTGGTAGTGCTCCTGCCTACGAAGCTGGTGGTCCTGGGTTCGAATCCCGGTAAGTACAAATGTTTGTGTGATGAGCACGAATATTTGTTTCTGAGTCATGGATGTTTTCTATGTATATAAATATTTATGTATCTATATAAGTATGTATAGCGTCGCCTGGTACCCATAGTACAAGCTTTGCTTAGTTTGGGGCTAGGAAGATCTGTGTGACATTGTCCCTAGATTATTATTATTAAATTACACAATTAATTATCTATCACAATAATATTTTTTGGGCTGAGTATCTTTTTGAGCTGTATTATTTATATTTTGACCTCGTCTATACATATATACTTATATACCTACTAAAACTGTGTGCATTAAATCAGTTTGTATAAGTTTAAAACGTTTATAAGATATTTTTTTTTATGTACCTATGTTGTGTTAACGTCAATGTTTATTTTATTTGTTTTATTTTGATTGATTTATGTACATTATTGTTGCTTCCGTCCGTGCATCACTATACCTGGGTTGCCAACTGAAAACCAGTGCTAGGTGTATCCCACTTAGCTGATGCTGAGGTGGTGACCCATTCGGCAGAACATGCAAGACACACCTGCTCCATGACTTGAATGTCACCTTTTTTTTACTTTACTGTATTTCTTGTGTGTTGTGCTGAATAAAATGTTTTCATTTCTTTTATTTCATTTAAGCCGTGGAACGCCCTCCCGAACGACGTGTTTCCACACTCATACAACATGGATTTATTCAAGGCTAGAGTGAACAGGCATCTTATGGGTACGCGCGGTCCACCTTCGACTACAGCCAGATGCTCTCCCCGGTCCGCAAGTGGTTGGCGAGGTCAAGCAACTAGGCTCGCTGTCAGTCCATAGATGGGTGGCCGCCAAAGTGGTTTAATTTCTGAGCGTCTCTGTAGTTAAGCTGTCGGTCCCGGTTGTAACCACTAGGCAACAGTCGTTAAGCCGTTTCAGAGGCCTAATGGGCGGCTTGAACAACTCTGACACTAGGGTAACCACTGCCCACACGTTAAGTAAGTAAGTACCTTCGACCACATCGTCCCTTACCATCAGATGAGATCGTGGTCAAGGGAAAAACCAATCCGGTATAAAAAATTACTTGAGAGGTGTCAAGGGACACTCGGATGGAACGAAGTTATTTCTTATTATTTATTATGTACAAAAAACCTGTATACAATCAACAAAAATAATCGTCGCGACGCGACACCACACTGTTCAATGCGAAATAGAAATGAAAATATCTGGCTTGCTTTCTATAAGAGAGAGATAGAGAGAGAGAGAGACAGACAAACATGCACACGCCGCACAGCTGCAAAAAGTGTCGTGACAATTTTCGTAAGAATTTTGCCGTCTAGCCCCCTTTTCACAACGCGCGATAAGGAACTTCGTTCCAAAACTTCGTTCCAATAAATCATCTCACTTATTTCCCATCAGTTTTTCGCGCCAAAACTAAAATGTCATGAAGATGTCTCACATACATACATACTGTATTAAAAATAAATGCATTCGTATTATAATTAGTTTAGTTGATATTCCTTAGATCCGGGGTGCAATATCTATGTTAATCCTTACAAAATCCAAACAAAATTAGAAACTTTTTAAACGAATGTACAGACGCCAGCACATCCAGCTACCGCAATCTTTCTAATTTCTTTTATAGATTTTCAACTTTATTACTAAAGTATAAGGATCACTTTCAATAAGGGAAATTTGACAGAATGGGGTAGCTTGATGTGCTGGCGTCTGTACTTTTGTAAATATGCAGGCTTTACCGGTAGGTAAGTATTTTCTTGTTGGTTTTCCCTTTTAGGTACTTACCAAGCTTGTTACGAGTTTTACCACCTTTGTGGGTTTATGGTTAGGTAAATTAGTATGCGGCCTTATTTGTTGGTTACAATTATTAACATGTAAATGGTGTATTTCTTAATGATACTTATTTTATTTATTTATTCTTTATTGCACATAGAAATACATATTCATATAAGATACTAGCGGCCCGGTACGTGCTTCACTACGCTTTTAAGTATTAGTACAAATTGTTTGTATATGGGAGTATAGAAAGATGTAGATTCTACACTTTTTTAAGACTCGTTTTTAAAATTTCTCTACGTACAAACCTTCCCTGGACTTCCACGAATAATTCAAGACCAAAATTAGCCAAATCGGTAAAGGCGTTGTTGAGTTATAACATTACAACGAAAAGTGGCATTGATTTTTATATATATAGATTAGAGCTAGCATGTACACAGGCGAGCTTAACTCAACTATGAGTTCTCTTCCAGCAAACCTTTGTCAGAGTGAGAGCTTATATGAGATGGGTTAGAGGGGCCTTTTACAGTCCACTAGCGCCGCCAATCGAAAAAATGTCATAATTCGTAAATAAAATCAAAAATACAAAATGTGGTCTATTATTACTGTAGAAAAGGCAATAACGTAATTTTATAACACATTGTCAACACTTGAAATATATGCATTTGTAACAAAAACGGCCGTTTATGTTTTTAATGCACGATTTAGCTAAACAGCTATATTTCAAATGTTGATAAGGTGTTATACAATTACGTTATTGCCTTTTCCACAGTAATAATAGAACATATTTTGTATTTTTGATTCTATTTACGAGTTATGACATTTTTTCGATTGGCGGAGCTAGTGGACTGTAATAGGCCTCTTAAGAATAATACAAAAATAAAGATTTTATCGTATAAACAGTGGATATTCTAGTGTCAGTGTTGTTCAAGCTGCCCAACAGACCTCAGAAGTGGAAATTTCATCCTTATCACCTGGATGAATGGTCATCTACCACTGTTCGTTTCACAAGAAGCTTTTTGCCGCACACTACCGCTCTGTGGAATCAATTAGCTGCGGAGGTATTTCCGATCCGGTATGACATGGCAACCTTCAAGAAGCGAGCCTATTCTTTTCTTAAAGGCCGGCAACGCACTTGCAGCTCCTCAGGTGTTGCGAGTGTCCATGGGCGGCGGTGATCACTTACCATCAGACGGCCCACATGTTCGTTTGCCATCCTATTATATGTATAAAAACTTGAGAGGTGTCAAGGGACACCCGGATGGAACGAAGTTATTTCTTATTATTTATTATGTACAAAAAACCTGTATACACTCAACAAAAATAATCGTTACGACACCACACTGTTCAATGCGAAATAGAAAGGAAAATATCTGGCTTGCTTTCTATAAGAGAGAGAGAGAGAGAGAGACAGACGGAGAAAGATGCGCACGCCGCACAGCTGCAAAAAGTGTCGTGACAACTTTTCGTAAGATTTTTTTCCGTCTAGCCCCCTTTCACAACGCGCGATAAGGAACTTCGTTCCAAAAAAAAAGGAATAACTCACACAGGTCCGTAAGTGTTTGGCGAAGTTAAGCACCTAGGCACGCAGTCTGTCTTAAGATGAGTGACTGCCAAAGTGGTTTAGTTTTTGAGTGTCTCCGTGTTACGGACGGCATGTAAAGTTGTCGGTCCCGGTTGAATTCGTAAGAAAACAGTCGATAAACTATGTCAGAGGCCCTCAGGGCGGCTTCTTCAACTCTGACACAGGCGTAACCACTGCCCATACGATAAAGTAAAGTAAGTAAGCCTATAAAGCTACTACCAAAAGTATATCAGCTATCTCATAAATAAAATAAAAACATTTTTGTTTTGAGTGTTTTGTGATTGCTGGGAAAACATAATTCCCTACCACCAAATGTGATAAATGTATGCAATTTATTAATAGAAGAAAGAATAAATGTTTATTCCTGTGATGTCGTAGGGTATCTAATAAAACATTGTTCACACTGTTACGATGTTAAACGTGCAGTCGCCACGAACGCTCGGTTAAAAGTGAAATGCGACGCTTCGCCCCGCACGGGGAGTGCGGGGCGAAGCGCCTAAGCTTCGTTCCCCCGCCACAGCACGTATAACTTGTTTATTAAACGACACAGTTCTTAATGAGTATATTTTCTATTCCGTCCAGATACCGTTTCTATGCTGGGAGGGATCCAGTCAGTTGCAAACATCCTTCAACATTGTTCCCAGTTCCTGCGTTTTATGACTCTATTGGAATAGTCTGATGACTCCATATTCCATATGGCCACTCTTTTTTCAACTTCATCAATAAAAAGTTCCGTATCGAAGTTATCACGCTCCATTTTAAATACGTCCGCACGTACGTACTCGCAACGAACTCGCGCGTAGTGCTGGACGCAGCAATGGCGCTCGAGTATCTCGACTCGCGCGGCGCTCGCGCGTAAAACGGGCGAGTCGAGAGTCCCGCGCATTGCACGCGTTTTACGCGCGAGTGATGGAACGCGCGTAGGCATCTGGACGGGACATATGTAGCTCTAGTATCTGGGGTACGCGCGAGTGCCAACGCGCGCGTGCACTCGCGCGTAAAACGCCTCATCTGGACAGGCTCTTAGTAATAATGTAATAAAACTAAGTTTTAAGGTGTTTATTTTGAAGCGAGCAACATTATCCGTACAAGTGAGAAAAAGGCGCTATCGTCCCCTTTTTATCATCGCACCACGCGCACTCGCAGTAGAGTTTATCCGTACAACATTGAAACGATCTCGTCAAGCACGGTTCGCTTTCAGCGTTCGTACATCCCACGTAAGTGTCGGCTCTGGAATGTATTACCTGCTGCGGTGTTTCCTCAGCGCTACGACATGTTCTTCTTCAAACGAGGTTTAAAAAGAGTATTAATCTCACGGTAGGCAGCGGTTTGCTGTGCCCCCTGGCACGGCGAATGTTCATGAGCAGCGGTTACCACTTACCATCAGGTGGGCCGCTAGCTCATCTGCCTCCAAAAGCAATAAAAAAACTTCCGATAAGACCAAAAGACAACGATTAAGACAATGTGAGATCGCACTCACGATCTCAGCAATCAGTCTCTAATCAATGGACCAGCATGCCAGTCATACGTACAGACGCAAGCATATCAAGTTACCCCATTCTGTCAAATTTATTTCATAGATTTTCAACTTTATCACATAAGCATAAGGTTCACTTTCAGTAGGGGAAATTTGATAGATTGGGGTAGCTTGATGTGCTGGCGTCTGTACATATAGTAATGTTATGGCCCTAAATGAAAGTCTTGTCGAAAAAACTTATTGTAGACGGGGAAATGTGCAGCAATGTTACAGGGTAGCCTGTGTGAGTCAAAAACGCGTAGCTGCGCATTCCTTCCTCTGCAATAAGTTTTAGTTTTCTCTAGTAGTAGTTTGATTGTTTGTTGGGCTTGTTATTATAATAAAAAAAACTTCGTTTAAAAAAACCGACTTCAAAAACTAAAAAGTATAAAAAAAATATCTTAATAAAGATTTAATTTAATACATCACTTATAATATAATATTAATGAAATAATATAATTTGTAGGTGCTACCTATTGACAGGTTTGAAGTCGGTGCCAAGCCAAATGTAATAGAAGGTACCACACTCGCCGCGTGTTACTTTCAGCGGGATAGCTTCGTGTTTCTACACAAACAACCCAAGCGTGCAGACGTCGTTGACGGTCGTCATATATTTTTATGATACGGTTTCATCTGTTTCATATTAATTCATATTGTTCTTTAAGTTTATTTACTTAGGTTAATCTTTAGTGTAGGAGTTTCATCACAAAGTATGAAAGCTGTATGTAATATTAACTTTTATTTTGCTTAGGGCTTGGCACCGACTTCAAACCTATCAATAGGTAGCACATACAAATTATATTATTTCATTAATATTATATTATAAGTGATGTATTAAATTAAATCTTTATTAAGATATTTTTTTTATACTTTTTAGTTTTTGAAGTCGGTTTTTTTAAACGAAGTTTTTTTTATTTGTTACATTTTAGTGTCTAGCTATGGTTAGGACTTCGAAAAGTGCCGCGCGCCTCAAAACTATAGATCCCAACAAACGACAACGGAAAAAACATCTTACATCTTCCGAAAAAATGTTGTTCGAAACTCTTTTTCACGTTCTTGTGGGACAGTGAATGATCTAAAAGACCGTTTGTAAAGTAAGAAAAACTACATAAAATTACGTTCACTCTAAGAAAACTTGCACAGTACGAGTCTAGACTAGCTAAGATTTATGAAAGTCTGAACAGCAAGCGCATAGGTTAGGCCGTATTTATGACCATCTAGCTAACGAGTCTGTGTGCTGAGGGCTTATACACTAGATCTTATTATGAATCGAATGATATGATATAATGATATCGAATGGTATGATCGAATAGCCATCTAGTCTGCTGAACAGAGGGTATGAGTCTATGAAGACTAGGTCTTATTAATGATCGATTAGCCAACGAGTCTACTGAGCAGAGGGCTGATAGCCTAGGTCTTATTTATCATTGATTAGATAATGAGACGGACTCGCCCGTGAAAGGCGGAATGTTTCTTTCCGTAGCAGCAAGTATTTGAGTTGATAGAATGGAAGGTAAATTGCGGTTTATTTTACATTTTACGCCTTTGGAAGTGTCTCTCGCGCAAACTATACAGTTAAGAAAAAAGAATATTATAAACCTCAATATCATTTTCGAAGTCCTATCCATAGATACCCCACATGTATAGTTTAATGAATTTTTTTTAAATTCAGTTCTAATAAAGTATAGGGAACCCCCAAATTTTATTGTTTGTTTTTCTATTTTTGTGTGAAAATCTTAATGCGGTTCACGGAATACATCTGCTGACCAAGATTCGACAGTATAGTTCTTATAGTTTCGGAAAAAAGTGGCTGTGACATACGGACGGGCAGACATACAGACATGACAAATCAAAAATAACCTTTGTGAAAGACATTTGGGTACAGAACCCTTAAAATGGCAGCTATTCCGCATCAAACTAAAAAAGAATCACATAAATCGGTTTACAAATCTCAGCGTAATCGGTGTACGTACATAAAAAATACGCTGGTGCTAAAAGTTGCGCCTACATGCGCTTCCAATAAAAAAGCTTATACGTGCGTATTAAACGCTAGTCGTCTGAAATTGTTGTTTATGTTCATGCCAAGACACACTTGAACAGGATGAGTCTAGCTTGACTAGCTAAGATTTACAAACGTCTGTGCATCATCGACATCGTCCACTTAAACAAAAAATTTTATACAAACATGTCCATAAAATCAAAACTACTGGGCCAATCTATATAAAATTTTTATGGGACCAAATGGCAACTATTCCGCATCAAACTAAAAAAGAATCACGTAAATCAGATCATAAATCTCCGAGTAATCGGTGTACATACATAAAAAAAAAAAAAATACCGGTGAACTTGAGAACCTCCTCCTTTGGAAGTCGGTTAAAAAGGCATGCCTCTCCGCATGCGCCTGCTGTAATGGAGTGGGCAATGTTTGTGAGCAAGCAATGTTGCAATTTTACTTTATTTATATAAGTATTTTATTTGTTATATGTATGTTGTATGTAATATATATATATCAACAACTTTCAATTACATAATTAATACTTATATATATGTGTGTAATACCTACGAGCTGTAGGCATTACTTCAAGATAATGTTTCACAATTTTTTCTCTTAATTTACTAGACTAGTCTATTTCTATTTACTATTTCTTTCTTAAGTTGCTACACCCCTATCACTCATTTAATTATTCTTCTTGCTGATCTTGTCCATCCTAATGTTGTCTGGAAGAGATCGCCCATTGTACTAGATTTATTACAACTTTATATGTAAATCTTGGTGTACAATAAATAGTATTTGTATTGTATTGTATTGTAACATTATTAGTGTCGATTCCTGTAAATTTCAAAAAAAAAAAAAAATCTCTTTTAAATTCGGTGAAAATATTTAGTAGTAGAATATCTTGGCTCACTTATAGCTTAGCGACATCTGGCGGGAAGGTATGTATTCGAAACCTAATGGGTCACGAAATAATGAATTCAGGTACATATTGTGACTGCATGAGTTCCGTTTAATCGCGGGGATTAATTTATTCAGTGTGTTGTTCGATAATTAATTAAAACCGATCATGCTATTCGGTTATTTCCGGTTGAAAATCGTAATTAGGCGGCTGCTTGTTCAATGCGAAAAATATAAATTTTTGTTGCAACGGTGGATTAAATTTGTCTGGTCTGTGAGGTGCTAGATCCTAGCTGTCAGTGTACAGTGTGCTTTATTCGAAATTTAATTAAATTTAGCCGTGTATAGGGCCACCCCATACCATCCCGGTGACGTAAAAGACGACTAAGGGATACACCAGTGCCTCTAGCACGAGTTCCTGCAGTTTACTTACTCGATCACACGTACAGTTTCTCCCATATATTGAGCACCAGCGCCTCTCGCGGAAACTATTAAGAACTAAAAGGCTGGTGCTCAATGTATGGGACGAAACTGTACGTGTGATCGAGTAAGTAAACTGCAGGAACTCGTGCTAGAGGCACAGGTAGTCGGGCAGTATCGCCTCCTGAGAACTAACTACCACCTAACTGTGGTCGCCAACTCGCATCCTCAAATCCCTCCAAATGGCAACGTTATATAAAAAAATATGTTGGCGGGTTTGGCAAATGCTTGCTTTTCACGCCGGAGGTCGTGGGCTCGAGGGGGTCCTCGAGCCAGCCAGGTACATATACCTACAGTGTAGTATCTTATAGGGAATACAAGGAGTAACATACTTCTGTCCCCAAAATAATTAGCCAGCTAACTAACATACTGCAATCTGATCCCAAACTAGGCGGGGATGCCTGTTTCCATGGCAACCATACAACTAATAAATAGGGAGGTAGATAACTAATTAAAAGGACTAATTAAACAATACACAAATATCAGTCCTGTGTGGGTACACAGGACTGATATTTGTGTGCAAGAACATGTCTATTTCACGATCAAATTCCTGACTCCAAATGTACTGGATGATTATTAATTTGTACTTTGTTTTGTACTAAAATCGTCCTCTGCTCCGAATTAAATCACCTTCCTATTAACCTTTACCTTCGTCCTCTGTTCCGTTCAGGGGCGATTCCTATCAAATAATCGCAATGCTATCAAACATGCAAATATGATAAAACACCTCATTCTAAACAACCAAGATTTCAAATATATTTAATTTAAATGATAATATAAATAATGTCTTCGTAGCCGAATTTCAGTCACGGCGGCCAGTCTCAATGGAAACTAGCCATCTGCGCGGGACATATTATAGAGCACAAGTGTGTGCGCAAACACAGGAGCACTAGGGGAAATAGTTCTGAAGTGAACAAAATCTTTATACTTCAGAAAAAATGCATAAGAATTTTGGCCAATATAGATAAAAGAGAAAGCTGCAAGTCACATTTTGGAGAATTAAAAATATTAACGATCACTTCTCTCTATATTTTAGAACTTTGCAAATTTGTGAGGAAAAACTCTTATTTATTCAGACAAGCTAAAGACAACTATTCTAGACCCCTCAACCTAAGACATAAGAACAGACTAGCCTTGCCACAGTCAAATCTTAGCCTATACAAATCAGGGCCATATGTAAGCGCTATTAAAATTTACAACGGAGTCCCAAAATACATCAAAGATGAAGAACGGTTTCATCCTTTTGTTAAGAAATTAAAAGAATTCCTAACACATAAAAGCTACTACACACTGCAGGAGTTCTATAATGACAAAAACTAAATAATGTAAGTAGGTTAGTGTTGTATATAAGTATAGGGTATAGCAATAATTTCAAATAATAATGTTATTTTATGTTTTTATATTGACAACTTATTAATTAAATACTACAAATATCATAATTAAAAATATAATAGAATAGATATTGTTATAATGTTTTGACATACCTACGTGAAAGTTGCATGCTTATTGAAATTGTTAGTAATTATTTAATGTTGCCGTGCCCTAACAGGGTATCATGTTGAAACTTTTAATATGTAAGACCTATGTACACATGATTGCAATAAAGATTGAACTTGAACTTGAACTTTCTATTCCTTCACTCTCATGATCCGATGGGACGACTAGCGACACGACCGGAAAGGGGTCAGGTACAGGACCGACGACTTTAGGTGCTCTCGGAGGAATGGGGTTAAGATACCTCCGACACCCAGACTTCGGGTTGATACTAGGAACTTTTTGTACAGAAAAGTCCCAAAATCATTTTTGGCCCAACCCGGGATGTGAACCCAGGACCTGGTTATCTGCGGTTGAACATACTACCGCTAATATCTTGCTAAGAAGTAGAGCGAATCTTCCTTTTAATTTCTAATTCGTTGCCTACCTTTGATCTCCATACCCTTCTCTATTTACGGACTGTAATAGAAAAAGATATTGAGAGATTTTTGTTAAAATCCTATTAAAGTTGGGTCACTGGCTTTGGGTATAGCAGAACCGGCAATGGTAGAGGTCTTTCAACTGCTATGTTGATGATGAATGAAGCCGAGAATGTCCGCAAATAGCCGAATAGTCTACAAATAGGGGAAGTGGGTCATATTCGTACACAGCCAATCAGTGCCAAATTGTTTGTGCATATTGCCCTAGATTACATTATATATACCATATTATTATTATATTATTGACGGTCACCGTAGCATAGTTGGTAGTGTTCCTGCCTACGAAGCTGGTGGTTCTGGGTTCGAATCCCAGTAAGTGCAAATATTTGTGTGATGAGCACGAATATTTGTTTCTGAATCATGGATATTTTCTATGTATAAAGTATTTATCTATATATATATAAGTATGTATATCTTCGCCTGGTGCCCATAGTATAAGCTTTGCTTAGTTTGGGGCTAGGATGATCTGTGTGACATTGTCCCTAGATATTATTATATTATTATTATTATACCATAGTTCATATGGAAGGGACAAAGCATCTTTAGTTGTAGCATTTTATTTTTGCCGCGAATATATAATCTGTTCTTTTTATATGAGTTATAGTAGAAAGAGATGCCATGCAATACCTACTAAAATAATTTAAATAACATTGCATGCCTTTCGAAATAAATAAATGGAACCATGACGTACGCGTTCTCAATCGTATAATTGTATAAAAATCTATTATTTTTAGGGTTCCGTAGCCAAATGGCAAAATACGGAATCCTTATAGATTTATCATGTCTGCCTGTCTGTCCGTCCGTATGTCACAGCCACTTTTTCCCGAAACTATAATCTGTGAACTGCATTAAGATTTTCTCACAAAATACAATACATGTGGGATAGGTCTTCAAAAATAATATTGAGGTTACTAATATTTTCTTTTTATAAACTAAATAGTTTGTGGGAGAGACACATCCAAAGTGGTAAAATGTGTCCCCCCCCCCCCCCCAGTAACTTCTAAAATAAGGAAATGATATAACTAAAAAAAATATAATGTACATTAACTATGCAAACTTCCACCGAAAATTGTTTTCTAGTAAGTATTAATTTAAAAAAAATCATAAACCTCAATTTACGTTTCATTCAATCAACTACTACAAGTACTACTACTTATATATTATGGTACTTGCTGCTACGGAACCCTTCATGGGCGAGTCCAACTCGGACTTGGCCGCTATTTAGAACGTACAATTAATTTGAGTATAGTATTAATGTGCGACCGCAGTATAAAATCTTTTAAATATTTTGACTGACAGATTTTGATTATTAAAATGAAGCAGATCAGACTCCCGCGGAGTTAGGCAGGTGAAATGGCTCCCGGTCTGTTTGGTTTACATTAGTTTAATGTGCTTAATTTTCTATATTTTTAAAGACGATTGCAAAAAATTTAAAAAAATAAACTTAAATACTTAATAATAACTGTACACCATTATGTTTCAGTTAGTGACCTGGTTTTAATTTACAATAAATAAAAAATATTAATAATTTGGTCGTATATGTATTTATAAAATCGTATAAAAATAGCGGTGAATGGAATTAGTATATTTGTTACGTAAAATGTTTAAAAGTAGAAGATTCACACATGTTGAAGTGGTAACACAGTTCATTTTTGTTTGCTGGTCACACTGCTTTGAGTTTAATCAATCGTGGACTAGTTTAATAGATATCTGTGTTAATCAATAGGACGGACGGTGTGTTAGGATTAGTCTGTGTTTTATTTATACGAAACTGGTTGAAGTGATTTAAATGTTTTTTGACAGTATTATTTCAGGTATTGTTTTTATTGCTGTTTAAGTGTGATTCTAACTCACGGAATTCAATTCCCTTAAAGGTTATTGATTTTTTTAAGGTTTGGTATAAAAATAAAATTCGTTTGAAATGGAAGGAAAATCCCAAACAAATGCAGAAAATACACGTGAAGAAGTGCCTGAAAATCTACGCGAATCCATAAAAAGTATAGTACGAGATGAAGGTTTTATAACCTACAAAATATTTTGCAAGAATCTCTCGGCAGTTGTTAGCAGCTATATGGGTATCTTATATGAAGTGGATATTATAGGCAAGACTATAGATAACGATAAAGAGATAAATTTGTTTATCAAAAACATTGTCGAAAATGAACAGATGACTATATATTCAGTGCCTGATGTTGCTCGAAGAGAAGCATTTGCTTACAATGAACTTGCTAAATTATTTGATGAGTTACAAAATGAAGCAAAGATTCCTGAACATTCAAGATTTAAAATGGCACAAAGCTTTAAAGAATGTAGTGCTCAATCCATAATACTTGAACATTTGGGTAAAAGAGGTTTCAAAGTATATTATAGAATGGATACCGCTTCTTTGGAATATGCTAAACTATCTATTGAACAATTAGCAAAGTTTCATGCCCTCTCTTTCGTAATACAAAAGAAAAGACCAGACTACTTTAATGAGAAGATAACAAACTTGAAACAGCCTTTTATATTTGGCACAGAATGGTATGAGTGTGTAAGAAACATGTACAATAATACGATGACTTTACTTGAACCTGAAGTCAGAGAAAAAGTTGAAGAAGTAATTTTGAAGAAAACTGATGACTATCCTAAATATATGAATGATACAACATCTATATGTACTATATGCCATGGAGATTACAAAGTTAATAACGTAATGGCTAAAGAAATAGTAAGTTTTGAAATTTACAACACTTTTCTAAAATAATGGTTTGACTATTTTGATAATAATGAATATTCGTTTATTGACATCTCACAAGGGATTTTCAAAAAGATCTAGTTCATTGTTTCCGTTACTATAAATCGGTCCTTGTGAGAGTCCTGTACTTCAGAATTCCAGGCTCTCTCCGGAAATTCTAATGAATACTTTCTATTACATAAAATATTATATAATGTGTAAGTAATGTAGTAGAGAGGCTTAAGCGCCTTCATAAAAATATAGGCAACAAGTTGTATATAATTGTGAAACCTGTGGGTTTTGATGTTACTGATGGCGATTCTGTCTTCAACACCACACAGGTTGTCAGTAGTTTATACGCGAAAGTGAAGGCACTTTCGCGCGAAAACTGAATTGACACAATTAGAGATGCCCCGTCTTTTCTTAATTGCCAAATAGACTGCCTCGTTTGTCTAGCGGTAGCGTGTTCACCCACAGAGAACGAGGTCCTGGGTTCAAATTCCGCGTCGGGCCACAAAATGATTTTGGGACTTTTCTGTAAAAAGAAAAAATTCTCAGCATCAGCCCGAAGTCTGGTAGTTGGCGGTATTATATCCCCGTGCCTCGGAGAGCACGTAAAGCCGTCGGGCCCTGTGCCTGACCTCTTTCCGGTCGTGTCGCTAGGCGTCCCATCGGATTATGAGAGTGATGGAATAGAAAGTGTTCCTGTGTTTGCGCACACACTTGAGCACTATAATATGTCCCGCGCAGATGGCTAATCTCTATTGAGACTGGCCGCCGTGGCCGGATTCGGCTAGGAGGACATTATTTTATGATTGCAAAAATATGTTCTATTATTATTCAAGGACTTGCTTTTAGTAGGCTGCATAGCTATACCTACTAAAGAGCAAGTGTTTATAGCATTTTCTTTTACCAATACTACTCGGGTTACCATATTTTTTCGCAATAGGGAAACTAATCCGTGTCGCGGGGTACTTTACAAACATATAATAGACGGACACAAAAACATCAACAACTATTTATGGGTCACACAAATAGATGTCCGGTGCGGGACTCGAACCCGCGACAGGAACCGGCGAGGCGACTGTCTAAGCCGGTGCGCCACACGTGCAGTCAATTAAAGCACATAATCAAAAAACGCTAAATAAGATTAAGATATAATTTTAAGAAATCATTTATACTAAAAATAATCTCTGCTCCCAAAACACGATTCATTTGGGTTGAAACTCGATATTGATGTCCTCTAAATTTAATTAAATCAAAAGAAGCTCGAAAAATTCCATTTAATTTATATAATTTGTTTTAAAAATAAATATAAATAACATTTTATAGACTTGGTTTGATAAAGTTTATATTTTTGCCACGCCTAATGATTTTGAACAATGTCACTTTAATTTTTAACTCGTTTTCAAGTATATCTATTCACTCCTTATCTACGAGTACTGCTTACACATGTGGGATACGTTTGAAAAGATTAAATTGATCTATCTTATCATCTTAACATCAGTTCCATTAAAGGTGTGTTATTTAAATTATCTTATTTTTTTCTAGAATGGTAAATTGGCGGAGGTAATTCCTATTGATTTCCAACTACTTCATTACGGATGTCCCGTATTGGACTTCTTGTACTTCATATTCAACGGAACAGACCAGGAATTCAGGAAAAATCATTTAGCAGACCTTAAAGATTTGTACTACTCAACTATGCAGGAGTTTCTGGAGTTATTTGGAATGGAGATTGAAGAAATCTATCCTAAATTAGAATTTGAGCGAGTTTACAATGAAAAATTAGATTTTGGTTTGATGATAAATGTATTTTATGTACCATTTTTGTTTGCTTCTGAAGACGATACTCCAGATGTAAATGAGTCGTTGTCTAATTTGTCTTTCAAAGTGGACAGTAGATTTATTGAAAGATTTAGAGGGGTTGTCGACGATTTTATGAAGTGGGGATATATTTAAATGATTTTTTAAATAAAAAAGAAGATCCATTTATATTAGTCAGTTTGTTAGTACTTAACTTAATGTTTATTTAATAAATTTCCTGGTTATATATTGTTAGTATTTTAAGATTAGTAGTTGGTCTAATAAAATATTTCTCTGGCAATAAAAGTAATTTTATTTTGAACTTCTGATAATATTTAGCTACAGTACGAACTAAGCTGTAAACAAATATGAAACGAGTATAAGTTTTAAACAAAATATCTACCCACTACGTTTTCTTATCAGTGAATTATCAAATGATTGCACTTCGCTGCGCGTTTTTTTTAAAAGACAACATTAGGGATTCTAATCCCTGTGTCGCGGTGTACTTTACAAACATAAATTAGACGGACCGAAATTACATCCAGACGCAGAACCAGTGTTTATGGGTTACACAAATAGTTGTCCGGCGCGGGACTCGAAACCGCGGCACGAAGCGGCGAGGTGACTGTCGTAGACGCTGCGCCACGTAACATCTATTCATATAATAAGGAAAGCCAAAACTGTACATTGAATATTTTTTTAAAAGAATAATTGGGGCGTGATCTACAATCGATATCGAAGCCAAAAATATAGTTTTTAGAATTTTTGTCTGTGTGTCTGTATGTATGTCCGGCTAAACTCATAAGTACTGCATGGATTTACTTCAAATTTGGCCTGAATATTACTAAGAGGTCGGGTCAACATATATGCTACAAATTATAACGTTATCACCTACGGGGGAGGAGCTATTATAATTTATAAAATTTAACGCAGGTAAACCCGCGGAGCACAGCTAGTTACTGATAAACTGTTTCTATGGGTAAGTAGTTGCCATCATGTGAGCCATATATTTGTTTGTAGGAAGTATCAAATGCTATACATCAAATACCAACTTTACGGGAGGACGAAATTATGTCTCGTTCTATGAGTGTACACACGGCTAATAAGCTGATCTCGCGTTGTACAGAATTTCCATATAGTGAGAGGTCGCCTAATATTGGAAATGTATACCTTAACATGTAGCCGTGTGTACAAGTTATACTAGTTCTTTCACAAATATCCCCAGTCAATAAAATCATGAACCAAATCAACTAATCGTTTCTTACACCGTTCATCCACATTAAAGCTCAAAGTCGACATTGGCTCCGTGGCGATATCCGGCAAATCATTGCACTCCATTAAAAACGGTATTAAATTGATTGAAATCATCAGACCGTATTCTTGCCTTTCTTTAAAATCCCTTTCAAAATCGTCTTTTGGATATATCATCTCGATATCGAGACTAAAATAATTCAAAAACTGTTTCAACGTCTGATAGTAGAGTTTTTTCAAGTATGTCAGGTGTTTTCTTCGGAACATTTGGTCTGATGCTGGGAAAAGGAAGTAAATAAGATCCATTACTGGACATCCATAGTAGACAAGCTGATAATCCACTGGTATCACTTCTAATATTCTCCCTTCCTGTAACAACATGATTGGAAATTAGATAAATGGATGGTTTGTGAGTCTTACGAATAAGTATTAAAAAATTACGAATAATTATATACCAACAAGTAAAACATAAATTATGAACAAAAACCGCCCCAAGTGCGAGTCGGACTCGAAGTTCGCACGAAGGGTTCCGTACCATCTATACATATAATAAAATCGTAGGAAAGTCAAAACTGTACATTGAATATTTTTTTAGAAGGATACTTGGGGCCTGATCTACAAGCCAAAAAATATAGATTTTAGAATTTGTCTGTTTTTTTATCTGTTTGTCTGTATGTATGTCCGGGCTAAACTCAGAAAGTACTGCATGGATTTACTTCAAATTTTGCATGAATGTTACTAAGAGGTTGGTTCAACATATAGGGTACATAATATATTATCACGCTATCCCTTACGGAGGAGGAGCTGTGATCATTTATAAAGTTACCGCGGGTAAAGCCACGGGGCACAGCTAGTTATCTATAAAAACGAGCAAAAGGTTCACGTTTGTTGTATGGGGACCCCCTTAAAGATTTATTTTATTTTGTTTTTTAGTATTTGTTGTTATAGCGGCAACAGAAATACATCATCGGTGAAATTCAACTGTCTAACTATCACGGTTCATGAGATACAGCCTGGTGACAAACGGACTGACCGACAGGCAGACAGCGAAGTCTTAGTAATAGGATCCCGTTTTAACCTTTGAGTACGGAACCCTAAAAAATGAGAAAGTAGTAGATTGGCCACAACTTATATGTCTACTCGTTTCACAGTGTCCTATAAGCTTATGTATGTCCCTAAACAGAAAAGAAGCGCGCAATTATATTACAAAAACAAACCCGATAAATGGGATGTACAGACGCCAGCACATCAAGCTACCCCCAATCTGTCAAATTTCCCCAATTGAACATGAACCTTATGCTTCTGTGATAAAGTTGAAAAACTATAAAAGAAATTTGACAGATTGAGGTAGCTGGATGTGCTGGCGTCTGTACATTCTCAGTAAGGATGTGAGCAAGCGAACTAGTCATTTTGATCTTGCGAATAGGCAAATATAACTATATTTTTTTATTCAAGGCTTGAGTTAATAATAAATAATAAAATACCGACCAAGTGCGAGTCGGACTCGCGCACGAAGGGTTACGCACCATTATCTATAAAATCAAGCAAAACATTCACGTTTGTTGTATGGGAATGGGAGCCCCCTTAAATATTTATTTTATTTTGTTTTTTAGATTATTGTTACAGCGGCAACATCATGTGTGAAAATTTCAACTGTCTAACTATCACGGTTCATGAGATACAGCCTGGTGACAGACGGACAGACAGACAGCGAAGTCTTAGTAATACGGTCCCGTTTTACCCTTTGGGTACGGAACCCTAAAAAGCAGCTTAAGGCTATCTGGGGTTAACCTTAGACAGAAATGCGAGCCCCTCTATTAAAAAGTAAAATTTAAAAGTAAAGTTTTAGTGCTTTTGGCACATAATCATTTTTTTTTTGGAATCCTAAATAGTTACAAATAAATTGTTACAAAAATTTTGATAATAACAAGCTTCCACAATTAGATTTTGAATTTGCTTCACATTTATTTCAATTAAATCTTTTATTTCTCTCGAGTTTATTTAAATTAAATCATACATCTGCCTCGTATTTATTCAATTTAAATATCCTAACTAATATTCTAAATGCGAATGTGAGTTTGTTGGTTACGCTTTCATGCATTAGATACTCAATCGATCGTCATGAAATTTACCATACACCTTATCCGGGTACGCAAAATGATAGGGCCTTTCTTCTAGAAAAAAGTATTGCGATGAATATAATTTAAATAAATGTTTGTACGGGTAAGACAGATTCCGTATGCTTGTGTATGTAGCACGGCATATAACACATTGCCATATAAAATTTACGCGAAAAATAAACTCACCCAGTGTAACATATCACATAAACGATACACCCTTGAATGAAGTTACGAGCACCCGTGACTTAGGAGTAATTGTAGACCAAAAATTGGACTTCCACGAGCATATCGACCACATTATTAAAAAGGGGGCAAGACTATCTGGCTTTGTAATCAGGCAAACCAAGACTTTTAGAGACCCAATAATTCCCAACATCATTTTCAACTGCTATGTTCGCAGTTTATTGGAATACCCAATCTGGAACCCATCTTATGCTGTTCATATCAATAGAATCGAAGGGCTTCAAAAGAAATTTTTATACCACCTAACTTACGCAAATAATCTCTGTCGCAAGTTAAATTGCTATGAAGCTAGGCTAGAACACTTCAAAGTACTGCCTCTTGCCCATAGACGCAAGGTAGCTGATGTTGTTCTATTGTTTAATATCATTAATGGTGCAATAGATAGTCCGGATTTGTTGGGAAAACTACAATTACATATACCACGAACTGGAAGCAGCTTACACAATCGTAAATTGTTTAACCTACCATCATGTCACACTAACTACGCTCAGCATTCGTCATTTTATCGAATGTGCTCCACCCTAAACGAAATTTATCAGGAACTCGATCCGTTCAGTGTATCTGTCAATACTATCAAGACATTTCTTCACACTAAATTATAAATTAATTTAACATGTAGTAGTAATATAGATTCAATTATTATTGTTATTCAATTATTATAAGTTTGTTATTATTAAAATTAAGTTTGTAAATGTTTGTGAAAGTGAGATATTCGTGAGCATGCTGTGTTCGCACTTAGAAGGCTGTTTGGCTGTCATTTATTCATATGTATAATGCAATAATGTATGTTTTGCCGTAACGGCCAGTTTGCGGGCCTAAAAAAAAAAAAAAAAAAAATACTGAATTAATAATAATAATATTCTGGGACATTATTTACACATGGCCATCTGATCCCAATCTAATCGGAGTTTGTACTATGGAATAAAGATAACTGATATACTACATACTACTTTTCTTTTGTAAATACATACTTATATAGATAATTACACCCAGACTCAGGACAAACACACATGTTCATACACACAAATATCTGCCCTGGGTGGGAATCAAAGGTCGTCCTCCGGCGTGAAAAGCCAGCATTTGCCAACCACACCACTCTGTTTCTAAATAGCTTATTAATTATTTATACATCATCATATCAGCCGCAGACGTCCACTGCTGGACAATGACCTCCCCCAAGGATCTCCCCAATAGCCGGTCCTGCGCTGCCCGCTTCCAGCGTCTTCCCGCGACCCGCACAAGATCGTCGGTCCAACGTATAGGGAGCCTGCCCACGCTGCGTCTTCTGGTTCGTGGTCGCCACTCGAGAACCTTTCTGTCCCATCGGCCGTCAGTTCTACGAGCTATGTGCCCTGCCCACTGCCACTTCAGTTTGGCAATTCTTTGGGCTATGTCGGCTACTTTGGTTCGCCTGCGGATCTCAGAATTTCTGATTCGATCTCGCAGGGAAACTCCAATCGTAGCCCTTTCCATTGCTCTTTGGGTGACCTTGAGCCGCCAGATAAGGCCCATAGTGAGCGACCACGTCTCTGTTCCGTAAGTCATCACTGGCAACACACACTGGTCGAAGACTTTCGACTTGAGATACTGCGGTATTTGGGACGAGAAGATATTACGTAGCTTCCCGAACATACGAGTACATCATAAGGTAATCTAAAATGCCTACTTAACTCAATAGTTTTATAGACAACTTATCATAAAATTAAAGAATACATTGGTTGATTCAGTTCGCTTAATGTTAAAGAAATGCAACAATTAGTATTATTCCTTACTCAATTTTTTCTGCTTAAATCCATGTAAAGCTGCAAGGTCAGCTCATACAGTGGACGCCAGAAAGTTAGTAGGTACAGTCACTTTACTAAAACTATCCTTATTGACTATAGAATAAAAACACTGTCAAGTTCGAATTATATAGCCTCGTTGGTCTATCGGTAGCGTGTTCAACGCAGATAACGAGGTCCTGGGTTCAAATCTCGGTTCGGGCCAATAGTAATTTTGGGATTTTTCTGTAAAAAGAAAAATTTCTTAGTATCAACCCGAAGTCTGGGAGTTGGCGGTATCACACCTCCGTGCCTCGGAAAGCACGTAAAACTGTCGGTCCTGAACCTGACCTCTTTCCGGTCGTGTCGCTAGTCGTCCCATCGGATCATGACAGTGATGGAACAGAAAGTGCCTCTGTCTTTGCGCACATACTTGTGCACTATAATGTGGACCCCGCAGAAATTCAGCTAGGACATTTTTTTTTACATTCACTGACGGGGTATCATAAATTATTATGCAATTAATTAAACCTTACCTCTCCTTTTATCAGAATATTGTTTACTCTATAGTCTCCATGGCACAAGCAACGTTGTCCACTTTTCATAAACCTCGAAAATTTTTCCTTAAAAGTGGGAATAACTGCTTCCAGTTTCCTACGACTCTCTCTATCCAAAGAATTTAAAGTAATTTTGCACATATTTTCAACGAAACCATCCCAATCACTGTCAAAACTAAAGGGCTGTTCCAAAGATTTTATTTTTATGTCAAAATAATTAGGCTTTCTTGTTTCGAAAACAAATGACAGTCCGT
Source organism: Pseudoips prasinana (assembly GCA_951640165.1). Classification (NCBI taxonomy): domain Eukaryota; kingdom Metazoa; phylum Arthropoda; class Insecta; order Lepidoptera; family Nolidae; genus Pseudoips; species Pseudoips prasinana. The sequence goes on from OX621246.1 coordinate 33,152,694, forward strand.
GGAACTTTGCCAATTCCTTTACGCCTAATTCAGCGTATTCAATAGATGGAACATCCATCCTGAAATAAGTTTGGTAACCCTTTTTCGCCATATTTTCTAGAATAATCATATTCATGTTGCTTTCTTCGTAACTCTTGACTATTTTGAAACATTTTTCTTCTGGTAACTCGATCTCATTTTGTAATTCCGTAAATATATTCGATAGTTCTTGGTAAATGAATAGTTCTTTTAAATACGCGTCTGATAGTGATAGCATTGTCACTTGTTCGTTAGGGTCTTTGATTTTTATAAACATATTAGTTTCTTTAACACCTTCACTAGTTTTCCCTTTGATATCGACTGCGCATATGATGCCAAAATAATTGCCTCCATCCGGAGTGATCACTTTTAAGTCAACACTGTAAGTAACATAACCTGCCTTTTTAATGATACTTTTCACAGACTTTTCTAGACTGAAGTTAACACTTTCATCAAGGTTGTTTAATGTATTTTTAAACAGAGTTTCGTTTACCATATTTGTATGTATGCGTTTGGAGTGCAGTGACTTATTTGTGAACGTAAGAATTGTTGTCTTATATTTATAAAGATTTGGCAAACAAAAATTTGTGTACTTATGTAAGGAATAATGCACACGGTGCGCTATCTACATCCTACGTAAGCCGAAATGACGTAAATTGCATTGAATGCAATTTCGTGCATTTTAAATTTATTCTGCAATCTATTACATATCATAAAATCGTAGGAAGGTCAAAACTGTAAATTGAATATTGTTTTTAAAGGTTACTTGGGGCGTGATCTACAATCGATAGTGAAACCAAACATATAGTTTTTAGAATTTTTGTCTGTTTGTCTGTTTGTCTGTATGTATGTCGGGGCTAAACTCAAAAAGTACTGCATGGATTTACTTAAAATTTTGCATGAATATTACTATGAGGTCGGGTCAACATATAGGCTACATATTATCACGCTATCACCTACGGGGGAAGAGCTGTGATCATTTATAAAGTTTAACGTTGGTGAAACCGCGGGGCACAGCTAGTAATGGATAAAACATAAAGGGCACTGTGATCAAGAAAACTTTATGTTGTCTTGCCCACAGTGAAGAGCACAAGAATTGGGGCATATGCCACGCTGGACAAACGGCTTTGCGATTGTATTGCTTGTATAATTGTCATAGTACTCAGACAAACGGTACGGTCCATTCTTTGGTATATAATCCTTCGGCCGATAAGATAGGGTGCTGGGTGAATTTATTCTTTGCCATCAGCTACATAGCAGTAAATGCAATGAGGTCTTTTTTCATAAAAACAGGATTTATTAAAAAATCGGGTTTAAAAAAGAATGTTTAACCAAAGTGGTACAATTTCGGTACGTCGCCGAGGTTTGGAGGCCATGTTCACCTGTCGGTGCCGGTTTTAATCGTTAGAAAATAGTCGTTAAGCTATCTCAGAGGCACCTAGCTGGCTTGAACAACTCTAACTCGAGAATGACCAGTGCCCATACTATAAAGTAAAATCTGATTATCATAACATTAGTAAAATACAAAAACACGAAAGGCTAGGTCGTTATGTTTTTCATCGTACTTACCCGCATATAGGATACCTATGTATACTTTTTTTTTTGATATGGCAGGGTGAATGCCTTCGCCATCCACCCGCAAAAAGTGTCTGCGGGTGGGTATGTCGGACTTGCACCGACTAAACCTACCTGCCGTGGACTACTCTTGGCGCCTGATGGGGTAGTCCCGGGAACGCGGGTATGTTGCTCCGGTATCCCCCTTTTGCACCATGTCCCAGATGGTCGGGACACGTACCCCGGGAGGGCTCCTTTGGATTGCCCTCCCCTATTGCCGACTCCTGCCAGTACGGCACAGCGACTGCGCCACAGACAGATCGCTGTCATCTCGGAGCCGCTTGTACGAGGCGACAGTAGAGGACACTTCTCACACTGCCGCCGCGGCCCCGAGGGGAGTTGGGTTAACGGCTGCCGCCGCCACCCCGACGCCTCCTCCGCCTGCGAGCGGGATCGGCACGTTCCCGATCCCGTTCGACGGCCTCCTTCTGCAGCAAAACTGCCTCACTGAAGGAGACCACGGTATTGTACCTAAGTATACTATATGGGAATGCATGCTGCCATTTTTAATGAACGAGATACCCATCGAAATCCATGACAAATTGAATGATAAAAATTGCGCTGCAGTGCTTAAGAAAAATTTCTTGAATGGAAGTGTTTCTTAAGCACTGTAGAATTGTGTATGTGGGTGTGTTCATGCTACGGCACCGAGATGCGTGTCTGACATACCACTGTTAAACCCGCGATGGTTTGTGTGGTATGTTCAGAGTTTGTATGTATGTAATTAAATTTAATGTATTGAATAATAAACCAAATAATAATAATCATTATTTGTAAAAGTACCATGTCTTGATAATTTTCGTACTTTTAGATGTATGACCGAGATATAACTGTGTATGTGTAGAAACCCTTGAGTATGTCTTATCGCTGTATAAGCATATCAAAATAAATTAAGGCAGTACTCGCTAATCGTTTGAATAGTGATATATGTATGTTTTTATTACGTTTTATGTTTTATTTGCTTGATACTGGTGAACTATCAAAGGATGGTACAATTCGTAAATAATAATAATAATATTATCTGGGGACAATGTCACACAGATAATCCTAGCCCCAAACTAAGCAAAGCTTGTACTATGGGTACCAGAAGACGATATACATACTTATATAGATAGATAAATACTTATATACATAGAAAACATCCATGACTCAAAAACAAATATTCGTGCTCATCACACAAATATTTGCACTTACCGGGATTCGAACCCAGGACCACCAGCTTCGTAGGCATGAGCACTACCAACTAGGCTACGGTGACCGACATAATCTATGGTAGGTACATAAATTTATATATTATAATAATAATGACACCTTATCTTAATTTCGTATCATAGCCATCTATCTGCGCGGGACATATTATAGTGCACACGTATGCACAGACGCCAGCACATCCAGCTACCCCAATCTGTCAAATTTCTTCCATAGATTTTCAACTTTATCACAAAAGGATAAGGTTCTATTTAATTTGGGGAAATTTTAAAGAATGGGGTAGCTTGATGTGCTGGCGTCTGTACCCAAGCACAGGCACACTTTCCATCTCATCACTCTTCTGGGACCGGAAAGAGGTCAGGGACTTTACGTCCTTTCCGAGGCACTGGGGTGTATGTAATTACACCATATATATATATATATATATTTTACAATTGTATAACATATAAGTAATCCCGCCAAACTGTTACGTTTAATGGCGAGTAACGCGCTCTTTTACATAAAATCTTAACCTACATACATCTACATTTAATTTTACATATTTGAGACATAGGTACTTAAGGCCTTACATTTGACAGACCCATCGTCTGTAGCCAAGATCAATGCCTCAGGTCTCAGATGACCCCTCTCCACCATCGAGAAGTAAATCCCTCTACTTTAATTTTAAACTACTTATTCTTATTTTAGGTGTTTGTCGCAATATCGTTAACTTATTGAAAATATGTGGTATTAAAAATTTTGAAGTTCTTTTTCCATAATAATTGGCCACCTTTGGTTGAACGAGATTTTTTCTTATAACTCTCCTTGTGTTATATTTATTATGAACTGGAATTTTATAAGTCTCGCTATAATAATATTCTAAAGCTATCAAATAATTTAATTTAGTATCTACTGGCAATAGTTTACAAATAGGGAATATGTGACATTGTCCCTAGATATTATTATTATTATAGATGTGTAGAGCAATATTACGTGGCCATTAGTCTAGCCAATAAATCTGTTTATTGTTCTGATAGTTAATTATTCACTCAGTGGACATATTAACCAGATGCAAATAGACTAACAATAGCCTTTCTGTATAAAGTGGTTTTACCGAAGCTCCATTGGTTAGAGATATTTAATGAATAGAGACTCTCTTTACTAAGTAATAGAGATAAATATAGATTGGGAATGCGATGTTTATCTCTGATTTTATGCACCCAAGGATATAAATAAAAGTAAAAGCTATTTTAATCGTTTTCAAATCTCCCTCTCCTAAGTGTGATATGGGGACGATTTTTAACATCCGGGACATATTACGACACTATAATTTATCCCATTTTTAGGGTTCCATACCCAAAGGGTAAAACGGGACCCTATTACTAAGACATCGCTGTCTGTCTGTCTGTTCGTCTTTTACCAGGCTGTATCTCATGAACCGTGATAGTAAGACAGTTGAAATTTTCTTTAATCCACAATTATTTTTAAGTCAACTATCGCACTATGGTAATGAATCCCTGTGTCGCGGGGTACTTTACAAACATATCATTGATAGAATAGATAGAAGTAGATCATCATTCAAAAAATCATTTAAAAAATAAACATATTAAGTCTCTAGGCTTGATTGTAATAATACAAATAAAGTAAATAAATAATAAAAATAAAGTAGGTAAATAAAAGCACGGGGAGCACTTGAAGCCATCAAAAATAAAAATTCCATTAAAATATTACATTTGTGTCGGTCCTGTGCATGACCTCTTTTTGGCCGTGTCGCTAATCATCCCATCAGATCATGCGAGTGAGTGCCCCTGTGTTTACGCACATACTTACGCACTATAATTTCTCCAGCGCAGATGGCTAGTTTCCATTGAGACTGGCAGCTGTGACCTAAAATCGTCCTGCAGAACATTATTATTAATAAAATAAATAATAATAATGTTCTGTATTGTTCCTAACTAGAAGTACATTGTATAAACGTTGTAGAGAGAAATAAACTATTTTATTATTATTTTAATATCTCAAGTGTATAAAGCGATACTATGAATGTTACACCTTGTATGTCGAGCCAGAATGCCTGCGTAAAATCGCTATGGTTTTCCATCTATAGACATTTCATCCGCTTGCCTATCAATTATGTTCTTCACTCCGCTAAGCTAATTGCCACTTCACTCCTTCGTCGAATATCGTGGAGAAAAGATAGGAATTTAAAAAGGTAGTAAAGTACGTGCCGTTATTCTAATGCTTTTGTAGTTGGGAAGTAATAAAAATATATATATAACGTGGCTAGTAACCCTGACTAACCACTTAACGAACTCTTGATAAATTTCAAACTTAAGAGTGAAACCAAAAAGATGGATGAACGATCTATGCATTCTACCTAAAATTATAAACGGCCCTCTCATTAGCCAGTTAAACTATAAGGTTCAAACCAGATCCGTGCGTACTCCACAACTGTTTACTTTACCTTCTATTTATAATAATGTTTCTCAAAATAGTCCAATACCAAGAATGTGTAGACAGTACAACAAAATATGCTCCAAAGTTGATATATGTCGTCAAAGCTTAGCAAAGGTTTAGTGATCTAATTATTTAAAAAAAAATTATATGTAAGTATTCAAATTACTTTTAGCAAAGGACAACAATGTCCAGTTTTCTGTTAATTAGTGTATTTGAAATTTAAATTATTGTAATAATCGTACTAGTTATATATTCGTTTCAAACTTAACTATTTTGTAACTCACAGAATTTTGGTAAGTTTTAAATGTTGTGCACATATATAATTGGACCTCAGATTTAACAGTGATATAAGAAAATGATATTATTAACTTGTTATTAGGCTGTAGTCTGTTTCTGTACCTATGATATAAAATAAAATAAGAAAATAAAACCCATAATTATATCGACCAATTTCGACCACAGTAGCTCGTTACTACCACGGGACTTCTGTTTTGCATTCGATAACCCTGCTCAGGAAAACTAAGTCCTGGTGCGCTTCGTGTACCTGCATTCCATGCCTGAAAAGCGTAGCAACACAGGAATTTATTCCCTTAGAGCGGATGATGCTTGCTTGCTTAGGCGCTAGAAGTGCTCATAGCTGGATGCTCTCACCGGCCCGTAAGCGATCAGCGAGGTTAAGTAACTAGACTCGCGGTCAGTCAATAGATGGGTGACTGATAAAGTGGTTTAATTTCTGAGCGTCTCCGTGCTTTGGAGGGTTATCTGTCGGTCCCGGTTGTAGTTATTAGACAACAGTCGTAAAGTCATGTCAGAGGCCTACTGGGCGGCTTGAGCAACTCTGACACTACTGTCAGAGTTGCTCAAGCCGCCCACTACCTATACGATAAGTAAGCAAGGAAGGGGGTGACGATTTGTTATATTATTTAATATCCCATACAATTGAATATAAGGCTCTTAATTTAGAATTGATAAGAAATCCATTTATCCTTGACAAAAACAGTTACGGAAGGAATAAATTAATATCTGTCCTGGGTGGGAATCGAACCACTACCTGGGGCTCTACCGGCTATGTCGCCGAACATCGTTTTCGTGAATTTCGTTCAAATAAATAAAGGTTAAAAATTACTTAATCAATCGTTAAATCGACTTCAACGTTGACAATCGATTTCGGACCATTTATGACGTCACATGTGCTCATGGAAGCCGGTAGAGCCCCTGCGGCGTGAAAGGCAAGTCCACCAACCACGCCAACCGGCCCGGTAAATCTAAAAGTCTTAAAATTAATTTCGTCAACATCCTTACGTTTAGTAAAATAAATATATAATCTAGGGCTATTTCTTTTGGATAGTAACAACTAGCTATTTAATTTAATGAGGATTACATCCAATAGGTGGTTCTTATATATAGAAATAAATATATTGGGTATACGAGCACATCGTTGCATTCCTGGGTCAGTCCAATAAAAGGCCCTTTAGGCTGCCTTAGCATTAGCTACAACAAGTTGTGTATATTCTTCTATTGATATAATTGAGTGGAAAATAGAGTTTTAATATGTATTTCTTTGAAAGAGGTTTACATAAAGTACTAATCACACGTTAGACAGTGGTTTGATGAGCCCCCCCCTGGCATTGCGAATAGCTCATCTGCCTCCAAAAAATATAATAATTTAAATATATTTTAACTTGTAGATAAATCAAATGAGATTTTTAAATAAGCCTTATTTTATAGAACCTCCTTTCGTTATTGGAAAATCCTATACCTTGAAACGGATAGAGACTTGGAGTATTATTTTGCCAAAATAAGGAAGATAAGCAAAAGAATCAAGCATTACTTTCGATAATCCATGAAAAACAATATTAAAAATAGAAAGATTAATCTTCGGATAATGAGGTCCTAGGTTCAAATCAATGGTCGGACCCGAAATTAGAATGTGATCTTTTTATGTTTGTCGAGATTTTGATGATCTTGTGTCTCAGAAAGTGCGCCACAAAGCCGTCGATCCTGGCTTAATTACCCAGTTTGGATGAACTGCTAATGTACGGCAGGGTCCATTCTTTAGTAGCTAGGCAATTGCGCCTGCCATTTAAACCATAGCAAACGGAGATTGACAGTTATAAGATTAAATGCTATTCAATTACTAATCTAAAGGTGGAACGGATAATTATAGCAACCAATTTTGACAACAGGTGTTAGGGACCCAGTAGTTAAGCTCGGTATTACCACGGAACTACTGTTTTGGATTGGATTTCTGTGTGACTCATAAATGATTGAAACTGAGTACGTTTTGTGTTCTTGCATTGCTTTCCTGTAAAGTACATAATGTAGTAATGTATGTATATAAGCATATTAATGTAAATGTCTTCATTCTTCTATTGATGTAATTGAAAGCGCTTTAGGGAATCTTGGCATAAATGGAAGCAGCATAACTCACGTTCTCCTTAGTAGGTATTAAACCCATCTGTGTAGCTAGCATGGCGACGAAGAACCATGACCCAGACTGATGGTCAGACACTATAGATATAAGGTCTGACCAATTAAATCACAGAAAAAATATCAGACTCTTTAACTGCGAGCATGGGGATGAGAAAATCATGAGTATTCGTCGCTTTGCTAGCTTATTGATTTTGGGGTCTGCTATTCATGTCATGTGATCTTACTGTCATCTCTGTTGCCGTAAAGTTTCTCTTTAAGCCCGGCTAATGGAGGCTCTGTCCGTAAAATAGGAGATACAGATGAAATAATCACAGTACCCAGAGGTTTGGTCTTTGCGTATAACGTATTATTACAAAACATCCCTAAAAACCGACCCTCTCTTGGATCTTCTCGTCAGTAACGTTGATCCGAGGTTCAAAACCCGAACCCGAACCCTTTTTTTATTGCTAGACGGTTTGATCCCCCTCAGCTCGCTTTGAGGAAACCGATTGGATGGACCACAATTTTCTAAATAGATTATGTGCTAAAGGTGTCAAATTTATTTGTATCAAATAAATTGAACATTTTCTGACCAAATCGGAGACGTTCTCAAGAAAGGGCAGGTCAGAAGTACCCTAAACCGGCGCGCATGTATAAAGAATATAATGACAGTAATCGAGGCAAAAGACGTGTGCAAAGATCGTGACAAATGGAAATCCGTTGTCTCTGCCTACCCCTCTGGGAAACAGGCGTGAGTCTATGTATGTAAATAAATTGGCAGTAGGCAGGGCACATGCATCGTAAACCCAAGTTTTTTGGGAGAGGTCTTGGTGTAGCAGTGGACGTCTATCAGCTGACATATTTATGATGTTGAAACATCATAAATTTTCCTAAAATTAAATAGAATCCGGTTTTACAAAAATAACAATTTCGACTTTTGAAAATATATTATTTCATAGCCACTCTATAGCTTCTATCATCCTCAAACTCTCTTAACCCAATAAATAGGATTGTAGGGCACCGTTTTGGCACAAAGCATGCCAAGAGCCGAGTAATCTATAAGTTTCTTTATAAAGGCTCCGAAAATATTTTTTCGGAGTATACTCTTGAAAACATGTTTGCGAAAACAGTATTGATTGATGTTATTGTTATCCGAAAATATGAAGATTAAAGTGGATTGAATTAATGAATTACCCAGATCAAAGTGCCGTTTTATACTTTGTTAGGGAAAAGCAATATAACTTTGTTAGTCAAATCGTCTTCAGTTCCAAGAATTAATTTGATTGTAAGACGGGATTTTACGAATGTAAAATGTAAATTGTGAAGTTGAATTATATTACAATGACCTGTTTTCAGGACCAGTAACCCATCTTCATTAGCTAAGTGTGGAAAGACAAATAATAAATGAATTATCTACATTGTTACAATTTTTGGAACGAAGTTCTTGAATGGGGCTGGCAGTAGGAGTAGACTAGTAAAAATCATCACGGAAGGGAAAACCATGATGCTGCCTCGATGCGTCTTTATCTCTATTTCCGTCGTCTTCTATTATATATAAGTGTGCACTCACACATGCTAGTATCGCGATTTGAGTAGACGAGCACTGTGCGTGGCCGGTTGTATGTATTGTGAACCTTAATACTGAATGCGTGGAAATTTCGTGTAGCCCTATTTCTTATTCGCTTTACTTTTAAATCGTAAACTTATGATGGGACTTTTATTAATTTAATTTATTGATTAATACAGTATTTTTGTCTTTGTTTCAGACGTTACAATAGAAGAAAAAATGATCGAGTCAAAAACCCAACCGAAACAGCAAAAAGTCCAAATCGAGAACAATCAAACATAAATAATGTCATCAAAGAACCTTTTGATCTACCAACACCGAATATGTCCAGTAATAAAAAGAGACACAAAACCGACCAAATTCAAAATGAATAGATACTCAGTTAATTCTCTAATGACCATTGTCATTTTAGCTCTGTTGCCTTATAGCTCCACTTTAAGCCTGCCCAGTGGAGATCCTGCCCCAGGTAGATCTCCTGGGCCACCTGGAGTTGAAGATATAGAAGTAATAGTAGCTACAGATGACAAAGTTATAGATTCCCCAGAGGTTTATGATGAAACAACTACTGTTGCAGACGTGGAAGTGACGACTGTTAGTGAGGTGGTTAGTGAAAGAACGGTGGATATAAGTGATGCGTGTGCCTTCGCGAGGATCCCAAGTGACAGTGATGACATTGTCACGCTCAGTGATGATGATAGTGACGTTAATTTGACGCTGAGTCATCCAGTGTTTGAGACAGATGAATTGGTGCGAGGCGTTGTGTATGATGGTGAGTACTTATTCCATAAGTTTTTAACTTATAACAAGTACCTATAGGAAAGGAGTTGATTCTTTTTATTTATATTTACAAACAAAAATTAATGGAGTTGATAATGTTGGTCTATCAATGAGCAAATCGGCAGTTTCGATCAAAATAATATATAATAGGTCTTTACCTATGAAATTGCCGTTTTGTATGAAAAAATTTAAACGAATTTTTTTCATGAATTTTTTTATTTGTATTAATCGAAGTAATCACCCATGCAATCAATGCATCTTTGCCATCGCAGTGGCAGTTTATTGATGCCCTTCTTAAAGAAATCAGCTGGACGGGAGGCAACAAATTCTTCAAAGGCATTTTGTACTGCCTCTCGGGTATTGAATTTTTTTCCCGCCAAGAAGTTATCCAAATTCTGGAAAAAGTAGTAGTCTGTAGGCGCAAGGTCTGGTGAGTAGGGCGGATGACGGAGAGCTTCCAACCCCAGTTCTTGCAACTTGGAGACCGTCTGCTGTGCAGTATGAGGTCGCGCGTTGTCGTGCAGGAGCAGCGGAGACGAGCGATTGACCAATGCTGGTTGGAGATGCGCCAGCTTCTCCATCATTGTGCTCAGTTCTTCACAGTACACATCTGCAGTAATGCTCACCCCGTTTGGTAAGAAGCTGTGATGAATCACACCGGCGCTAGACCACCATACAGTGACCATCACTTTTCTAGGGGTAAGTTTTCGTTTAGGGCATTGTTTAGGTGCTGAACCAGGATCCAACCAACTTGCTGAGCGCTTGCGGTTATCAAACAGAATCCATTTTTCATCGCAGGTAACAATGCGGTTCAAAATTCCTTCATTTGTGTGTCTGTTGAGCAGTGCAAGGCACGTCTCGACGCGTACTTCGCGCTGGCGATCATTGAGTTCGTGGGGCACCCATTTGTCAAGCTTTTTTACCTTGCCAATTTGACGCAAATGGACCAATATTGTTTTGACGCTAACGTCGAAAGCTGCTGCTAATTCAGCCGTAGATTGTGTATCATCAGCTTCCACAACCGCCTTTAATTCGTCATTGTCGACCAAAGTCTTCGGACGACCGCGCGGTTCATTTTTCAGGTCGAAATTTCCAGAACGGAAGCGAGCAAACCAATAACAGGTGGTGCGTTGGTTTGTAGTGTTAGCTCCGTAAACGTCGTTGATGTTGCGTGCCGCTTGTGCCGCGTTGCTGCCACGACGGTACTCATATTCCATAATTACTCGAATTTTTAACGTATCCATGATGACGAAAAAGATTGAAATGCGATGAAAATTTAACACTAATCAATAAAGAAATGACTACTTTTGGAAAAAAGAATCCATGTTTTAAAATAAAATTAATTTGAAATTAGAATTCTTAGCCAAACAAAAATTATTTTGATTTGAAATGGCCAGTACTGCAGAACGGCAATTTCATAGGTAAAGACCTAATATTTAAACGTATGTTATTGCCAAAACGAAAGTTGTTTGGAGACAGAACTTACTATCTTAAAATGTTTTTCCACACAGTACAAAGTTATGAAAGAGTTATCTGAGAAGGTCGTATTATAAAAAATGCCACATCGCTGTTAGAAACTTTTATAAGTTGCAACGTTTCCAGCTTAGACGTTTTCGTGTTGCGAATCAAAATTCAGGATCGCTATTTTTACTTTACTAGCTATTTACCTATACATAGTTGTCTCTACATGTTTAAACAATGTCGGTTTTTTAGGGTCCCGTACCCAAAGGGTAAAACGGGACCCCATTATTGAGACTTCGCTGTCTGTCTGTTTGTCACCAGGCTGTATCTCATGAACCGTGATAGTAAGACAGTTGAAATTTTCACAGTTGATGTATTTCTTTTGCCGCTATAACAAGAAATACTAAACCATAAAATAAAATAAATATTTAAGGGGGCTCCCAAACAACAAACGTGAATTATTTACTCGTTTTTATAGATAACGGTAGGGAACCCTTCGTGTGCGAGTCCGATTTGCACTTGGCCGGTTTTTTAGATATTAGATAGAATAGATTATTTTACTGTACACCCTCAAATAAGATGGAATGAAATGGAAGAAATGATATGGAAGACAAATAACGCAATCATGTATAATGGGCGGTCTTATCGCATTAAGCGATTTCCGAAATCCGAATCCTTGTATCTCTAATTATTTAAAATAGTAGGTGTGCAACAAAGAAGTGGAAAAGAAGTATATCTTTTTATTGAACTAAGGAAATTGATCTTAATAGATAGTAAAATATTCAATATTTTATTGCATAACTATCGAGTATTTTATTCTTTAATATGCTAAGTATTCGGAAGGAATATTGCTGCATTTTTCGAACAAGATAGTACAGTTAATTATTGGCTGGATTACGGACTAAAGTATGAAAGGTTTATTTAGACAACGAGGAACCCACGAGCAATTGCGTCTTTTATAAAAAATATCCTTTTAAATGATTACTGAAGCTTATTATTATTTTGTTTAGATGGGGCTTGATGCCTTTCTACTCCGACAGAGTTCCTTAACTGTGTTCACTGCTAAGTCGTGTGCAGACAGTTGTGACAGTTCGAGGTTAAGCGCTTAGGCACGCGGTCAGACTATAGATGTGTGACCACTAGAGTGGTTGAATTTTAGACCGTCTCCGTACCTCAGAGGGCAAGTTAAGCTGTATATAGCTGTAGCCGTAAGACAAGGGTAGATAATAATATGCCATGTCAGTAATAATGGGTGAATAACTCTGACACTTGGGATAAATACTACCCATACGATAGAGTGAAGCATATATAATACTTAACATACTTGTTACTATAGAATTTTAAAAGGGACAGAAGGACCAGAGAACCAAGTCCTATTGCTCATAAAATTTGGGTTAATGGTTTCCCGAGGTGTACCTACCTTACCTTAGTAAAAAACAATTCAAGAAACGTTATTGAAAATAAGCTTTGCGCCGCGGTTTTACCGGCGTTAATCTTTATAAATTATAGCCTATGGGTTATTCAGATATAAAAGCTATATTACTTCAAACTTTTATAAAAATCCGTTCAGTAGTTTTTGCGTGAAAGTGTAACAAACATGCATACTCAAAAACTTTCTCATTTATAATATTCATCATCATCATCATCATATCAGCCGAAAGACGTCCACTGCTGGACAAAGGCCTCCCCCAAAGATCTCCACAATTGCCGGTCTTGCGCTATCCGCATCCAGCGATTTCCAGCGACCCGCACAAGATCATCGGTCGATCTTGTAGGGGGCCTGCCCACGCTGCGTCTTCCGGTTCGTGGTCGCCACTCGAGAACCTTTCTGCCCCAGGGGCCGTCGGTTCTACGAGATATGTGCCCTGCCCACTGCCACTTCAGCTTGGCAATTCTTACGGCTATGTCGGTTACTTTGGTTCGCCTGCGGATCTCAACATTTCTGATTCGATCTCGCAGGGAAACTCCAAGCATAGCCCTTTCCATTCCATTTATAATATTAATAGGATGTAATAATATGGGATGTTATATCGAGGGCTATTCCGTTGTACCTTTCATTATAATAATTAAATATTTTCTGCTCAAGAACATTCTAAGTCATGTACAGCGTAAATAATTTATGTTAAACACATAATCCCTGTATTCAGTATACTTGGAATTATTATTTGGTATTAAAATAAGCGGGTTAGTTCGCTCGAGTGGACAGAACACTTAATATTCAAGTGAGTTTCAGTCGTGATATTCAATAATTATGCATTTGTTCTTTGTTTATGGTAAACTAGCTATGCCCCAGTTTATAAATTATTAGCCTTATTCTGATAAGCTACATTAATACAAAGTTTCATCAAAATCCGTTCGGTAGTTTTTGCGTGAAAGAGCTTAAATACTGCTTAAATAAAGCTTTAAGTTTATCCATTTATGACTAACTGTGTGTCTAGGTGATCACTTCCGGCTCGGTCAAAGTAAAATAAGTCTAATTTAATTTGACGTCTACAGTTACCCTACGAGGCTTCTGCGGAGCTCAAACCGTTTAGATTTCAAAATCATGAAATTGTTTTAGCGTAAATTGCTATCTTCCTTCTGTAAATACTCACTAAATGGAATTCTATTTAAACAACATTTCTCATTCTGTCACAGAATATTAAATTTGTCATTCCATTCTAAAATGTGACCCAAATCGTGAAGTTCTGTGGCGAGCTGCTAAAACTGACAGTTTTGCATTTGAAACAATGAAATGAAACTAAAGGCATATTTGTTTATGTGTTTCCAAATCTTTTCTAATAAAGAATGTACGTAAAGTTCCTTTCTTTACCTTACTTTTTGATTCCACCGTAGTAAAACAAGTATGTCTGTCTGTCTGCGGTTTAAGCCAGATTCAAATCAAATCGTTTATTCATTATATAAAAGACTACCTGTGCCCCGCGGTTTTAACCGCGTTAAATTTTATAAATTATCAGAGCTGGCCCGTAAGCGATAGCGTGATAATATGTAGCCTATATGTTGACCCGACCTCTTGGTAAAATTCATGCATGGGGCGTGATGTACAATTAATATCGAAGCCAAAAATATGGTTTTAAGAATTTTTGTCTGTTTGTCTGTATGTATGTCCGGGCTAAACTCAAAAAGTACTGCATGAATTTACTTAAAATTTTGCATGAATATGTAATATAAGAGGCCGGGTCAACATATAGGCTACATATTATCACGCTATCACCTACGGGGGAGGAGCTGTGATAATTTATAAAATTTAACGCGAGTAAAACCGCGGGGCACAGCTAGAAATTTATAAAATAAAAATTTATAAGTATTACCTACCATAATTTTCTTCTACAGTCATATTCGCATGACAAAATTGCTTGCTCAAATACAATTGAATGTGGAACTTAAGATAGAAACACGCTTGTACACACGGCTACATATCAAGCTATTATTTTCCATTATAAGTTGACCTCTCATTGTATGGAAACCCTATACAACACGGGATCAGCTTATACTGGAATGTATAGCTTAATATGTAGCCGTGTGGACGATACTACTACATACAGAGGGCTAAGTTAATAGAATCTCTATTCCTAGACAGCACGTTTCGCTGAAGACTTTGTTGTTAGAAAACATTGTACGTAAATATATCGATTCATAGAAAGCATTGTTGACAGAGATCCCTTTGTTTAGATATCACTTCTTGCTGTTAACTTCGTTCATAGAAACCACTGCTTCTAGATACCTTGGTTCACAGAAATCGCCTTCGGAGAAGAAACTATTAAAGAAGAGATATTAGAGAAAAAAGAAGATATTATATATCTAAATTTCGCTATTCTGAGTTTGGTATGACCATAACGTTTATTTAACATCATAAAGCCATTTTAATAAAAAATTAAGCAAAACGAAAAAAGTTTTATTTTTAGTTTTTAATAACGACAACGCCCGCATTAAGGAATATAATCCCTGTGTCGCGGGGTACTTTACAAACATATAATAGACGGACACAAATTACATCCAGACTCAGAACAACTATTTATGGGTCACACAAATAGTTATCCGGTGCGGGAATTGAACCCGGGACACGGAGTGGCGAGGCGACTGTCTTAGCCGCTGCGCCACACGTGCATCAATAGATAGCACGATACAATACGACGATATCAATAGATGATATCTCATAATAATTAAAGAACAAGGTATATACAAGTACCCACCTCATTCTTGCTTCGGAAGGCACGTTAAGGTGTCAGTCTCGGTTGTTGCTATTAGACAACAGTCAATAACCCATGTCAGAGCCCTACTGGGCGGCTTGAACAATTCTAACCCCAGGGTAACCACTGCCCATACGATAAATAACGAAAGAAAGACTAGCGTGATGTGTGAAATGCCAAACCAAGTATATTATAGACTAGCTGTGCCCCGCGGTTTTAAATTAATAGCGTTAAATTTTATACATCGTCATAACTCCTCCCCCGTAGGTGATAGTGTGATAATATGTAGCCTATATGTTGATCCGACCTCTTATTCATGCAAAATTTGAAGTAAGTCCATGCAGTACTTTTTGAGTTTACCCCGGACATACATACAGACAAACAGACAAAAATTCTAACAACTATATTTTTGGGTTCGCTATCGATTATAGATCACGCCCCAAGTATCCTTTAAAAAAAAATGAATGTACAGTTTTGACTTTTTTACGATTTTATTATATGTATAGATGTACAGATAACCCAGACACAGAACAAATAATCGTCCTCATCACACAAAGATTTGTCTTGGGTGGGGATCGAACCCACGACCTCTGGATTAGCAGTCAGGGTCACTAACCACTAGACCAATAAGCCAGATTTTAAAAGAGGAGTGTTATCAATATTATAATGTTTTGTTTAATCATAGTTGACTTAGCAGCGGCACAGTAGCGGTCTCCAATAGGTTTCACTTTATTAATTTTCCTATTTTCTGTACACGTTTGTTTGTACTGTTTGCTGTAATTATGTATATAAGTGTGTATTTACACAAGAAAAGTAATATAATATCTATACATATAATAAAATCGTAGAAAAGTCAAAACTGTCCATTAAATATTTTTCAAAAAGGATACTTGGGGCGTGATCCTCAATCGATATCGAAGCCAAAAATATAGATTTTTGAATTTTTGTCTGTGTGTCTGTTTTTCTGTATGTATGTCCGAGCTAAACTCAAAAAGTACTTAACGGATTTACTTCAATTTTGCATGAATATTACTAAGAGGTCGGGTCAACATATAGGCTACATATTATCACGCTATCACCTTCGGGGGAGGAGCTGTGATAATTTATAAAGTTTAACGCGGGTGAAACCGCGGGGCACAGCTAGTATTACTTATATTATGTAGTATTTCAGCTATCAGGTTTCTATAGTAAAAGCTCTGCTTAGTTTGGGATAAGATAGCCGTGTGTGAATAAGATAAGATAACTCTTTATTGTACACCAAGTAAAATCACACTAATATTATAAAGGCGACAATTTGTGAGTGTGGGTGTGTTTGTTACTGCTTCACGACTAAACGTGTGAGTTAGCTGACACGCTGGAGTAACACATAGGCTATTTATAAACTTTAACGCGGGTTAAACCGCGGGGCACAGCTAGTAAAATATAAGAAACAATTCTGCATTACAAAATTTGGATTTGAGGATTGGAGTATGGAATAGAAGGATCCCACATTCTCTCTGTTCGAAGAGAGAATGTAAAACTCAACTGCAAAAATTCTTACTAAATCTTAATTATTCTGAAACAGAAAGCCTCCTAGAAATATTAGTGTAGAAAATAGTAAATCTAAAATATAAACACCTCTCATCGCACACACACAACACACGCACACGCACACGCCCACGCACGCACACACACACACACACACACACACACACACACACACACACACACACACACACACATCATACCTACGTACGTACGCATAGGTGCATAACGATCCACGCATAAAACATGCAATGTAGGAAAAATCATACTGTCACTTCCGGTAATAGGGGGCCTGGAGGTCTAAAATACAGGCCAAGGCTTAGTTTAGACTCCAGATCTCCCACAGATTACAAATATACAAAATGTACAAATTGTCAACTTAGATACTAAATCTTATGTAATTTGTGGAGATAAATAAATAAAAACTTATTATTATTATAGAAGAGTCAAAGAAAGCTGTGTATTTTTGTACTATACAATTAAGGAAACTTTTGAGTAATTTAAACGCCTTTCATGTTACGTCATGTTTTTTTATAAAACATATATTTTCATGGGACGCCGGCGCAAATTTACACCAAAGCTTTGAAGTAAATTTGTAAAAGCTTTTAGCGTATGAAAACGATGTGCCCCAAAGGCGTTAACAAAAATATCCTGATTCAAATTAGATAAAATAAGTTGAGCAGTGGTATAGACTTGGAGACTTACTACCACAGCGTACTCGTGTTTTGGGTTTGATCCCCACTCAGAAAAGTATTTGTGTAGCCCCTTAATTATTGTTCTGAGTCTGTTATTGTTATATACCTCTGACTGTATGAAATTCAGTAAAACTATAGAAATTAAAGACAAATTATATTAAAGTCTACTGAAATATATACAAAAAAATACCATGTGTTTGACACATACACACATGGTCAAATACCATATGTGTGTGTGTCAAACACATGATATTTATGTATTTATTTAATACTAGCTGTGCCCCGCGGTTTTACCCGCGCTAAACTTTTAAATTATAGCCTATGTGTTAATACAGGGTGTCAGCTAACTCCATACCAAATTTTATTAAAATCGCACCAGCCAAACGGCTGGTGCGATTTTAATAAAATTTGCCTCAACAGACATGAAGAAGTAACAAACATACACATTTACGTAGTCACAACTTTCAGCTTTATAATATTAGTGTGATTATTTATTTATAATGTTAGTATACTTACATCTAAATTATTAGATTACCTTCTCCTTTAACTTAACTGTGCCAAATTCCAAACTCCTCCGTCTGCTTAATTTTCTTAAAAAGACGTACAAAAGTTTCATAATCAACATGTCAACCTAAACACGTCCACTGCTGGACATAGGCCTTCCCCAAAGATCTCCATATTTGCCGTTTTTGAACAAAAAAATTAATGCAAATGTAGTGCAGTCCCATAAACTCTGGGACCTATTCTGCCGTAACAGAACAATGAGATGTAAATGTAACTTTAATACTTTAATTTGACGGGCCTGTTGGCGTGGTTGGCAAATACTTGCTTTTCACGCCGGAGGTCGTGGGTTCGATTCCCACCCAGGACAGATATTTGTGTGCATGAACATGTCTGTCTGTCCTGAGTCTGGGTGTAATTATCTATATAAGTATGTATTTACAAAAGAAAAGTATTATATGTAGTATATCAGTTATCTGGTTTCCATAGTACAAGTTCTGCTTAGTTTGGGATCAGATGACCATGTGTAAATAATGTCCCAGGATATTATTATTATATACGGTGTCATAGAGTAGAATTTACCATGAAAAAAATTCATTTATAATGGGTTTTACAACGTGCAGGGCAGTATTATTATGTCGCGCGTGCCCTAACAACTGCACGGTTAAAGATTTGATGGACGCTACTCATAAACCGGTTCTCGTAGCCAAGTTTTGGGCGGACACAATTTAGATCGCCACTGTTGGTCTGGTGGTTAGTGACCCTGACTGCTACGCCAGAGATCGTGGGTTCGATTCCCAACCGGGATAAAACTTTGTGTGATGAACACAATAATTAGTTCTGTGTCTGGGTGTAATTTATCTATAATATCGCATATCCTCTAAAAAAACTGTCATATCACACTGCAACAAGTTTAGAGAAAAACGCGTTTTCAGTTAAGTAACTTAAAACGCGTTTTAGTCAAAATTAGTTGCAGAATGATATGACAGTTTTTAGAGGATATGCAATATGTATGTATTTAGAAATAGGCTTTGCCCAGTTTGGGATCAGATGGTGTGTTAGTTATCCCAAGATATTTATTTATAAGAAAAAGATACACATGAGACCGCCGCCTTGTCTTAAGCTCGACCAGGAGTACATTAATTAAAATAAAATAAAATAAAAAAGGTTTTTATTCAAGTAGACTTTAAAAAAACGCTTGTAAATAGTCAGAACATGTTTGTAGTTATATAGTTGTATACATTATTATTTCTAGTAACATAGATATATAGGTACACATTGTATTGATTGTATGAAAACATTTACAAAATTTATTTTATTATAGGAATGATATTTAGCTAACTCGTATCAAGTTATTGTCAAGAGATTGATGTTTAATTATCTAGTTAAAGTCTAATATTTTTACTACATATTGTCAATGGTTCTGTAATATATTAAGGTATTATTATTATGACGGACCTTGTATTAATAACGACGGTCGCGCTTTAATGCTACCATCGGATCCAATGCAACCCCAACTGAGAAGATCCAGCGAAACAAACTCAGTGGGTTCATCTACTACCATATATAGACTGCAGTTGTGCAGTCTAGATGGAAGGCAACCACCAGGGTGACCTCTGCTGCGATGTTGGTTTGCAACCCTGTAGAAGATGCTATATAAATTATTTCTTGAAATCGCATTAAATAACCAGTAGCGAAGCGAAAGGTTAATAGTAGCAATGGCATTCATAAAATTCCCAATGCGGCTATCAAGTGACGTTATCGGCCGGAAGATAAGCTTCTAAACTCTCATTTAAAGTTTAAAAGATCCAGTCACAAAAACAACTTTCCTTGTCTTCCGACAAACTTTGGACGCAACTCTGTACCTCGAGTGTAAGTTGAATTGTTGGCAATGAATCATTAATTTCGTCTATTAGCGATCGCTGCTATCTACCAATTTTGCTTGTTTGACAGCCAGAGTTTAACTGATTTTCATTAAATTAATAAACTTGATATTTAGGTAAGAAGCAAGAAGAACTTTAACATGAAATTTCTGAATTTAATTAGCACCATGTTTTATAATATTTTTGAATTACAACAAAATTTAATGAAAGTGTTGGTTTGAAAAGATGTTAAAATGTAGAACGATATTAATATGAGGATTTTGTGTCTCTTGCTATAGACTTAAGGGGCCTTTTACAGTCCACTAGCGCCGCCAATCGAAAATATGTCATAACTCGTAAATAGAATCAAAAATACAACATTTTTTCGATTGGCGGCGCTAGTGGACTGTAATAGGCCTCTTAATTTAGTCTGCTTATTATGAGAGTATCTATTTATTTAGGACCCAGAATTTGGCGCGCAGCTATCTCCTTTACCAATTTCCGTATAAGTTAGTATATCAAAATAATTAATATTCCATATTTTTAAAACTTAACACACTATACGAGGACATTTTTTTATGGTCATTATAAAAACATACAAAATAGATTTTCCACTGCTGGTTTATCCAGCAGTGGAAAATCTCTCCACGGCCTCCCCCGAGGATCACCATGATAGCCGGTTTTGTGCTGCCCGCATCCAGCGGTTACCCGCAACCCTTGCAAGATCGTCGTTCCACCAACATCCGTCCTATAACGGTGACGGTCACCGTAGCCTAGTTGTTAGTGCTCCTGCCTACGAAGCTGGTGGTCCTGGGTTCGAATCCCGGTAAGTGCAAATATTTGTGTGATGAGCACGAATATTTGTTTCTGACTCATGGATGTTATCTATATATTTAAGTATTTATCTATCTATATAAGTATGTATATCGTCGCCTAGTCGTCCCATTGGATCATGAGAGTGATGGAATAGAAAGTGCCTCTTTTCTGCACACACTTGTGCACTACAATATGTACCGCGCAGTTGGCTATTTTTTTATAAATTTTTCTTTATTATTTTTTCTTGCTAGTAGTATATAAATGTCTAACTATAAATCCTAATTGTGTAACTGAATGTTTTTTTAAATATGTGCATGGAATAAAAGGCTTTTTTATTTTTTATTTTATTTTATTTATAAGGCATGTGGCTTTCACCCATCTGCCAATGATTTTTAGAGCGTATCTGTAATAGAAATGATAATAGCTTTCAGACACTTTTGAGGCTATTCCTACGACGTGGCCCCAGGCCTTATCCCGGTATGCAAATAGCAGACGTAAAATCGAGTCAAAACAAGGGCCTGACCTATTTGACAAAGCATATCACGAATATTTGACTCGTCGGACGGTATACGGGATGTCTTACGAATGTCTATTTATCATAAAGTTACAAGGAGATTACTTGTGCTAGGTGAGGCTGAGGGTTCCCTTTTAATAGCGACCCGTAGGAACTATGAGATAAATACTTAATGTTTATTGTACATAAATTATAGATTAAGAAGACTTTTGAAAGTAAATCGTACAAACAGCGGTCTTATCGCAGTGAGATCTCTTTTTGAAAGCCTTTGGATGGACAAGAAGTTGAAATAAAAAACCGGCCAAGTGCGAGTCGGACAGGCGCACGAAGGTTCCGTACCATTATGTATAACAAAGAGCAAAATATTCACGATTGTCGTATGGGAGCCCCCTTAAATATTTATTTTATTTAGTTTTTTTTTGTATTTGTTGTTACAGCGGCAACAGAAATACATCATCTGTGGAATTTCCAACTGTCTAACGATCACGGTTCATGAGATACAGCCTGGTGACAGACGGAGAGACAGACAGACAGCGAAGTATAAGTAATGGAGTCCCGTTTTACCCTTTGGGTACGGAACCTAAAAAGGCTACAAGAGAAGGGTAGTGGAAGGGGGACAAATTGAAGTAGGAATACTTACTTACGAACTGACAATGGTTGCACGCGTGGCGCAGCAATTAAGATAGTCGCCTCGCCACTTAGGCTGAGATCTATAGAGCGTACTTAGACTTTGCTCAGACTTTACTTAGACAGAAGTTAATGCATGTAACGAAATTACAAATTGTGTTTTGACTTTGTCTGTCTTAGCTTATGCTAAGCATAATCTTAACGTCAAAAAGTCTATCAAATCAAAGTAAAAGCTTCGCATACACTTAGCAAAGTTTTACGTAAGTTAAGTTTGAGCAAAGTCTAAGTACGCTCTATAGATCTCAGCTTTAGAGTCTCGGGTTCTATTCTCGTACACTTATCGTTCGGTTATCAATTCGACTGCAAGTTCTATTTTGTATGTTGGTAATTTTTATTATTATTATTTATTTCGGAAAAACACCCATATAATTTAATAATTGTTCGTATTTTAATAACTTAAAACTATGTTAGTGTTACAACCTTTCTCATAAATCTATATAATTTTTTTTTTAAGACAACGCCCTCACTAGGGTATGTAATCTCTGTTTCGCGGGGTACTTTACAAACATATAATAGACGGACACACATTACATATAGACTCTGAACAACTATTTGTGGGTCACACAAATAGTATTCGGCGCGGGAATCGAACCTGGGACACGAAGCGGTGAGGCGACTGCCTTAGCCGCTGCGCCACACGTGCAGTGAAAAATTGAACAACGAAATCTCGTATCATATACATTCTGACTTAGATATACAATCGTATTCCTCTTTTATTGAAGCCAGCTTAAATCATCATATCAGCTATAAAAAGTCCACTGCTGGACAAAAGCCTCCCCCAAGAATCATCATGGAGGGGATATGCCATAATCGTCACGCTTGGCAGACGGGTTGGCGATCGCAATATCAATGGTGGACCTACTCAGAGAGACGCTGCTGCCCGTCCTCTGGTAGACACTCCCTTAGATAGACTTCTACGCCCCCCCCCTGGGATGAGATGGGGTGATGATATTCTGTCTGGTATTCACGTGCCGTCACCACACAGCAACGACTAGAAGCCGCTATGAATTTGTAAATCAGAATCGGAATCCTTCCTGTACAATGATCCATCATTACACAATGGCTGTACTGGTGAACAAAAGGCTCAATTGAGCTCATTGTCATGCTGATGGGGCTATTAATAACTGCGTTTATTTGTTACTTCATCTTTAAAATGGTTTTGTAAAAGCTAGGAAGGTGGAAGCTGGATAAATGACCTATTTATTGGCATGGACAGTGGTTTACCAGTTGTTAAATTATTCAATCCATTCAATAGGCTTCTAACGTAAGCATTATTAGAGGTTTAGTGTTGAACAAAATAGATGATTATATAATGAATATAGCAATAGCCGGGGACGATAAGTTTAGGTGTAAAAAAAACTAAATGTGCTAAAATTTTCTATAAGACAGCCAAGGTTGTTTTGATTAATATAATAATGTCCTCCTAGCTGAATTTCGGCCACGGCGGCCAGTCTCAATAGAGATTAGCCATCTGCGCGGGACATATTAGTGCTCAAGTGTGTGCGCAGGTCAGGTCAGGTACAGGACCGACGGCTTTACGTGCTCTCCGAGGCACGGGGGTATAATACCGCCAACTCCCAGACTTCGGCTGATGCTGACAATTTTTTTTTTACAGGAAAGTCCCAAAATCACTTTTAGGCCGACCCGGGATTTGAACCCAGGACCTCGTTTTCTGCGGGTGAACACGCTACCGCAGGACCAACGAGGCAGAAATAATGAAATTTATTCAGCACTTGGGTATTTACATAAACTTGTACTTGTCAAGCTCACAATGTATTACATAAACACAGTAATTAAAGCAAAAAAATATTTTGAATTAGTCCGTCCGTGCGGTCTGTTTCGTCACATATATTTTTAATATCCTTAAATAAATAATAAATAGCAAGTTACTAAGCTATTATTGTTACATTTAGCAATTGTAGGTATATTAAAATTAAAGAATTGAAAACAACGAGCAGTTGGCTAGCGCAAAAGGGTCTCAACCAGTAGCTTAATTTAAGCGACTAATAGGTACCTGAAGAAGAAGTACGCGGCCGCTGAAGTAAAAAGATGGAATTCTAAATGGGGGGCAGATTAATATAAGCCTACATTTTATAATATATTAGCAAACAATGAATGTTGTTTTGGCAAATGTGTCTAATTCTTAACTTAAAAAACATTCGGGACTAGTCCTTCACTCTTATACACTACTGCAACTCCTGTAAGCCAAGTACAGAAGACATTCCTTAATAATAACATGAATAACTTTGATGTTGTGTTTCTGCGTGTGAGTATCGTCGCGATAGCTCATCGGGGTGGGGGGAAGGATTAGCGAAGCTTGTTTGCAGACTCTTTTAAAGGTCGGCAACGCTCCCGTGACTCCTCTGGTGTTGCCAGTGTACATGGGCGGCGTTGATCACTTACCATCAGGTGACCCATTTGCTCGTTTGTCGCCGTATCATAGAAAACAGTATGAACAGTGGCACACAATGAATTGACACTGAGCGGTGAGGCTCAGGCATGTTCCGGGGAATCGCTTTAACTTTCTTGGATCCCGCAACGAAGTTAATCAGTAAGAAACAAGGAGGAGTTAGAAAATTTATAGTTCCACTTCCACAAGATAAAAAAGAAACATCACAAAGAATCATCAACAGTTGTGCAAATGAGTTTAGCTCCTAAAAAATAAATAGTATCCTCCTGGTCGAATTCTGATCAAGTCATAATTGAGTCTTGCCAACTACACGCAAGTGTTATAGTGCATATCTGTGCGCACAAACATAGGTGCACTCTCTATTTACTCAGTCTAATAATTTGATTAGACTAGCGGATGCGGTGCTAATTTTAACTAAACTCAACTAAACCTAATGTGCCGTTGACTTCTCTTGGCGCCTGATGGGGGATGCTCTGGGAACGCGGGTATGGTGCTCCAGGCTCCCCTTTTGCGCAATGCCCCAATGGTCCGGACACGTACCCTGGTGGGATGGCTCTGCCTTCCCCAATTGCCTTCCCCTATTGCCGACTCCTGCCAGTCCGGCACAGCAACTGCGCCACAAACATATCGCTGTCTTCCCGGAGCTGCTTGCACGTGACGGCAGTAGAGGACACTTCATACTGCCACCGCAGCCCCGAGGGAGAGTTGGGCTAACGGCTACCGCCGCCGCCCCGAAGATTCCGCCGTCTACGAGCGGATCAGCTCGTTCCTGGTTCCACTCGGCGGCCTCCTTCTGGAGCATGACTGCCTCACAGAAGGAGACCACGGCGTTCCATTTGGTGTAGTCGCCTGGCAACATCGCATACACGACTGAGAAATAAACCGTCCGAAATTAACGCTATCTAGACAAATGAATAAATTAAAAAAAGATGTAATTTGTTAAATAACAATATCTTTATGATATATCACAAATTAAAAGTGCATGATAAATCATATATTAAGTTTCTATAGTTACCTATTTATGTATTTAGCTCCTTCCTTGTGGTCAATGCCTACGCATGCCACCCGCAAAAAGTGTCTGCGGATGGGTATGTCGGCCTCGCACTGACTAAACCTAATCTGCCGACTTCTCTTGGCGCCTGATGGTCATGCCCCTGGAACGCGAGTATACTGCTCCAGGCTCCCCTTTTGCGCAATGCCCCAATGGTCGGGACACGTACCCTGAGAGGACTCTCCTACCAGCCCGGCCCAGTGACTGCTCCACAAACAGATCCCTGTCTTCCCGGACCTGCTGAGCTGGCCCGGTAATCGAACCTATGATCTAATTTGGTTGACACAGCAACCGCTAAAATATCGGGGTAGTCACATCTTATTACTTAGAAGCTTACAAAAAAGTATTGGTGAATGGTTGATTTAATAGAGTGCTTCTAACCCTAGCCTTTGCATCTCTAGTCCTTTTGTAGATTTCACCAAAGATGTATTGTGAGCCCCTCGTACACTTACTGTACATGACTGTCCGTCAATATGTCCAGACGCCAGCACATCCGGCTACCCCAATCTGTCAAATTTCTTTTATAGATTTTCAACTTTTTCACAAGGACATAAGGTTCATTTTCAATTGGCGAAATTTGACAGATTGGGGTAGCTTGATGTGCTGTCGTCTGTACCATCACGTACAAAATTTACTATCGGAGATGGAGATATGTACGGTATGCCACCGGTGGTTTTATTGGACGCTCTGTAGCCTAGACGGGTTGATGAATTTAAATAAATACAAGCCTTTATAGTTTTTTTAGTTACTCATAAGAGTGATCAATAAAATATAAAGAGATATAAGAAAAAAGTAATGTTTTATTAGTATTAGGAGTAAATACTTTGTTTGTTACAAAATAATTAGTCTTCCACCGAAGACACGCCAAAGTTATCACCCCCAGGTTGGGGTTGAAAATCAGTTTCAGTTAGTGCTGCTTCACGTAATGCCACGGTACCCAAACTCAACCACACCCTATATTTGTTCCAATGCGGGGGACATAGTAAGTTTCATTTATTATCTAAGATATATAGTTATAAAAATAGTCTAATTATAATTATAAATAAATGATATAAATATAAATGAATAGGTAATTGCTTTTTAGATTTTAGTATAGTTTTCTCTTTCACACGTATGTGGGGTTAGTGAGGCATTCGATTTCTCATAAGATTTCGGTCAATTTGCGCTATCAAAACCATTCCAATGACCACTCGTTTACAGAAATGTATCAAGCTTTTTGGATTGTACATTATCCCTGGTTGTACATTTTTATATTTGTACTAGTGGGGCCCCGCGGTTTTACCCGCGTTAAACTTTATAAACTATCACAGCTCCTCCCCCGTAGGTGATAGCGTGATAATATGTAGCCTATATGTAGACCCGACCTTTTAGTAATATTCATACAAAATTTGAAGTAAATCCATGTCGTACATATTGAGTTTAGTCCAGACGAACATACAGAGAGATACAAACAGATAAACAAATATATTTTTGGTTTCGATATCGATTATAGATCACGCCCCAGGTATCCTTTTTAAAAAATATTCAATGTACAGTTTTGACTTTCCTACGATTTTCTTATATGTATAGATATAAAACTCAATAACAAGTCACTTACAGAAATAAAAAAGCGTTCGAGTAAATAACTATATTTATCATCCAAATATCCTCCATCGATTACATATTGGAATCTCCTTTACTTTTCTGCATGGTCAATTTCACAAATAGTTATTTTATTACGTCTCTGTGTACAACTCAATTTATCGTGTCCCGATCAGTACTACTGTTTGACAGGGATCTTTTGAACGAATTGCCTGTTTTGACAGCGTTCCTCTTTGAGTAGGTAAGTATAGGGATGATTAAGGCTTGCTACAACCGTCTTTATTTATTCGATAAATAAATAATATAATAATAATATCCTGGGACATTATTCGTATTATTCATATCTGATCCCAAACTAAGCAGGGCTTGTCTATGGAAACCAGATAACTGATACACTATATATACTATTATTCTTTTGTAAATACATACTTATATAGAGTTCACACCCAGACTCAGGACATACAGACATGTTCATGGACTCAAATATTTGTCCCCGGTGGGAATTGAACCCACGACCTCCTGCGTGAAAGGCAGTGTATCTACCAACCACGCCAACAGGCCCGTCGACAATAATTATTAAATAGACACTCATTTAACTGCAAAGAATGACGGATTTGAGATAATCCAGCGTAGCTGATCTATGAGATATACGAGGTTCGATTCCCACCCAGGATAGATATTTGTGTGCATGAACTACGCTAGCGTATCTCAAATCAGTCAGATTTGAGATAATAATATAAAATCTTAATAACAATATCTTAGGATATTATTCACACACGGTCAACTGATCCCAAACTAAGCAGAGCTTGTACTATGAAAACCAGAAAACCGATATATAACTTTTTTTGTAAATACATACTTATATAGATAATTACGACTCAGGCAAACAGACAAGTTCATGCGCACAAAAATCTGTCCTGGGTAGCAATCGAACCCACGACCTGCGGCGTTTAAAGCAAGCATTTACCAAACACGACACTTGTAGAGAGTTCTATATCTGTGGTTAATTCCATGACTATTTATTGGACAACGTTATTTACGTAGCACTGGGCAAAGATATAACAGAAACACTTATGAAGTTATCAACTCGGCGAATATTGTTTATCGGTTTGTCGCCGACGATTATATCTGAGATTATTATTTGTATGGAATATGTTTTATTTTATTGGATCGTACTACACGTAGGTATAAATATAGAATCGCTTCTAATGAGGTAAGGTAGGTCTTACACTTGCTTTATATTAACCCTTTATCGGACAATATCAGTCCATTTTAAACTCTATCATGTTGTAATAAGAGCTAAACCAATAAAGGTTAAAAAAACCGGTCATATGCGAGTCGAACTCGCGCACCGAGGGTTCCATACAACGTAAGTGGACATAGACGTTTGATTTTGTTACAGCTTAAAGGTATTATATAGACCTAAGTACCTGATATAAATTCCAAATTGATACCTCCACTCGTTTCTGGGAAAACGGGTCTTGACAGACAGACAGACTTCATCTAATAAATAAGGGTTCCGTTTTTACCTTTCCAGGTACGGAACCCTAAAAAAGTTAAAATGTATAGAGGCACGAAATATTTATTCTTTTAATTTATACAGTTAACATACTATATCACTGTTTCATTTCAATTTTAAGAAGTGCCTAAACTATATATATTTTTTTAAGTGCCTGTTCTTTTTATAAATGGCAAATAGTGCCGATGTTGACAATTCTGCCAATGTCAGATTGTGAAATGGGAAAACGTGAAATAATTTAATTCAATTTTAAAGACACTACTTTGGTATCACTAATTGTGTATCTTGCTGAGTGTGTTATAACACTAACACTGAAAAGTGCGTGTTATTAAATGCTCTTTTATATGCCTATTGTTCCATCTGTTTTTATTTCCATAAATTCTCACTTACCAGCTATCATACTTTCTATTTTGTGTCGGTGAATTTCGGCGAGGACTCGGAAACCCTATTCCTCCTTAACTCTTTGTTCTCAAATTGAGTCGAGACGGCGCGGAGCCGAAAGT
Source organism: Pseudoips prasinana (assembly GCA_951640165.1). Taxonomy (NCBI): domain Eukaryota; kingdom Metazoa; phylum Arthropoda; class Insecta; order Lepidoptera; family Nolidae; genus Pseudoips; species Pseudoips prasinana. The sequence goes on from OX621246.1 coordinate 33,182,041, forward strand.
AAAGTGGATCACATCGTGTTGAATGATAGGTAAATCTTTCTATTGAATAAGTCTGTTTTATCAAGTTACTATAGCTGTGCCCCGCGGTTTTACCCGCGTTAAACTTTATAAGTTATAGCCTATGTGTTATTAGGATATATAAGCTATATTACTACAAAGTTTCATCAAAATCCGTTCGGTAGTTTTTGCGTGAAGAAGTAACAAACATACACACTCACCAATTTTCGCCTTTATATTAGTGTGATTTCGTAGCGTGATTATAACATAAGTAAATTGTAGCAAGACATTCAATTTAAAATAAATTGGAAAATAAACATCAGTGTAAAATAATTGTGGTTATAGTATAGAATATCCACCCCCTCACATCGCGTAGGGGGCGCAGAAGTCGTCCCGAAGGAATATCTACCAGAGGACGAGCACCGGCGTCTCTCTGTGTACAAGATCATCATACTGTAATCGCCCACTTGTCTATAAGAATGGCGATTAACGCATATCCGTCCAAATGATGGACATAACATCATGTCAGCCAAAGTACGTCCACTGCGGGACAAAAGCCTCCCAAAAGATTTTCTCAATGGATATGTGTCCATCCATGGACACATATCCATTGAGAAAATCGTTTGGTGAGGCCTCTGTCTAGCTGTGTGCCTCAATCGGCTGACATGATGAAAGTGATCGACATGATTTTTGTCTCCTTTCTGTCATATTCTTATGTAAAGTACCTGTATATAAAATAAATGGGTAGCGAAAGAAGGATAAGGAAAAAGGACATAGCGAAAGTGCGATGTTCAAAGCAAAAGCATACCTCATACATCATGATTCGGTACACACGGCTACATATCAAGCTATACATTTCCAATATAAGCTGACCTCTCATTTTTTTTAATGTATGGAAATCTTGTTCAACGCGAGATCAGCTTATATTGGAAATGTATAGCTTGATATGAAGCCGTGTGTACATATTTCACCGCGTGTGATGCATGGGACTAAAAGCAGCTCTAGCGAATCTGAAATATTTGTAAATAGTAAGTATTTGTAAGTAGTAAACGTATGAAAATTGGTAAAAGGGTAAAAAGTTATTCAGTTTGCCAGAAGTATAACATCTATGTAAAGAAATATATTAATTGTGAATACACATTTTTTCATATTATTTCTTTTTTTGCAGTCACTTCAATGTATTAATATTAACTATATATCATCCGACTGAACAGTATTTATTTATTTCACAAAAAAACGTACATACGTAACGTATTAATTTTGGGACAACTGTCTATAAGTGCCTCACCCCATTTCTAAACGAAAATATCCATAGTATTTAAATCCTAAAAAGTTACACAGTAATAAAATAAAATGTTGGACCATTCATCATGGATAAAATGCTTAGTTAAGTCCAGACATCAATTAGGAGTAAAATGGGAACAAATTACATTAATGTTAGCTAGCCAGCGGATAACACAATTTACAGAAACAACCCCCATTTAGGTTTATAAAGAAATATTTAAAGGTCTAGCGAGAGTAGAGAATAAAAGTAACATTTAAAAACCTGCTAATATTATAAACTAGCTGTGCCCCGCTGTTTTACCCGCGTTAAACTTTATAGTTTATAGCCTATGTGTTAATCCAGGGTGTCAGCTAAATCCGTACCAAATTTTATTAAAATCGCTCCAGCCGTTTAGACGTGAAGAAGTAACGAAAATACACACCCACAAACTTTCGCCTTTATAATTATCAGTGTGATGCGAATGTTTGTGAATATGGATGTATATATATATTGATATTTATAGCTCTGTAGCAAAAACTATAGAAAAGAATTTGAGGAAACTTTGTGGTAATATAGCTGATACATATATCCGAATAACACATAGGTTATCACATTAATATTATAAAGGCGGAAGTTTGTGAGTGTGTATGTTTGTTACTTCTTCACGTCTAAACGGCTGGAGCAATTTTAATAAAATTTGTTGTAAGCTAACACCTTGGATTAACACATAGGCTATAATTTATAAACTTTAACGCGGGTAAGATCGCGGGGCACAGCCAAAACAAAATAAATATGAAGTTTTAATTCCGCTAATTATTGTCAGTTTAATATAGCCGGAATGCAATATGCACTGCCCTCTTGCCCGAAAATAATGCACATGCAAGAAGGACAATATAAAAATGAAAATTACATGCGCCGGTGTTCGCAAAACGTGTTTTAATCCTCCACAGACCATTCTCAAGGGATGCTAACTTGTCGAACACTCGAGCATCCATTTGCATCTTTATATTTACAAGCGCTTTTTTAAAGAATACTGAATAAAAAAATTAAAAAAAAATGTTCTTTTTGCATGTGTATATTTTTGCGGTCAGGAGGACGATGCATACATTCCGGCTTGATTTAACTGATAATTAGAGGAATTAACACTACATATTTTTTTTTTGTATTTTATATATTATGGATTTGAACAAAGTACTTAAAAGTAATTAATTAATTACTCAAAAGTAATTTATTTACTTCTGCTCTAAAGCCTTTTGTAGAAATAAATAACCTGTATTTGGAAATATACATCAGCACTATGATATACCCTTCCGTTGTTAACCAGTTTCCATTGAAATGTGGCCTAGAATAGAAATCAATTGCCAACGTTTATTATATTAGAAATTACGTTTTGGAGCCATTTGAAGTCGTACCGCTCGGAACGTGAAGTTTGTTTGCCCGTTTGAACGTGAAGTTTGTTTGACCTTATAGCTGACCTATCATCATATCAGCCGAAAGACGTCCACTGCTGGACAAAGGCCTCCTCCAAAGATCTCCACAATTGCCGGTCTTGCGCTATTCGCATCCAGCGATTTCCAGCGACCCGCACAAGATCATCGGTCCATCTTGTAGGGGGCCTGCCCACGCTGCGTCTTCCGGTTCGTGGTCGCCACTCGAGAACCTTTCTGACCTATCGTTTGCCAAATAATATGTATTGCTATTAACGTGGTTATGTGTAAAAGTTTGACGACCCTTGTTTTTAGTAATTATTTATTTAACGTTAGTTTTAGGCTAACGCCTAAGTTACCCTAAAACTAAGCCTCTGTTGTCAGTCCCTCTATATCTGTTTGTCAGTGGGTAATATCTCATTTACAGATGCCAGCACATCAAGCTACCCCAATCTGTCAAATTTATTTTATAGATTTTCAACTTTATCACATAAGCATAAGGTTCACTTTCAATTGGAGAAATTCGACAGATTGGGGTAGCTTGATGTGCTGGCGTCTGTACCTGTAATAAGTAGATCTAAATAGTAATATAAATAAAAAAATAGGGTGCTTTAGACCACCCGACTGAAATAAAACTTAGATATACGAAACGTAACTGCCTATGAGAGAAAGAGAAAACAGAAATGTGAAACGTATGAAACCTCTCTCTTGCCCCTACAGTAATATACGAAACGTAACTTTCTCTATTTCTTTCTTTTTATGTTCGCCTCGCCCGATCACACGTCACGCATTCGCCAGCTTAGTCCCCAAGTCAAGCGTGCTTAAAGAAGTTTTACTTCAGTCGGGTGGTCTAAAGCACCCTATTTTTTTATTTATATTACTATTTAGATCTACTTATTACAGGTACAGACGCCAGCACATCAAGCTACCCCAATCTGTCGAATTTCTCCAATTGAAAGTGAACCTTATGCTTATGTGATAAAGTTGAAAATCTATAAAAGAAATTTGACAGATTGTGGTAGCTTGATGTGCTGGCGTCTGTAAATGAGATATAACCCACTGACAGACAGACAGATAGAGGGACTGACAACAGAGGCTTAGTTTTAGGGTAACGTAGGCGTTAGTATATTGGACCCATAAATAAATAATTACTAAAAACAAGGGTCGTCAAACTTTTACACATAACCACGTTAATAGCAATACATATTATTTGGCGAACGATAGGTCAGAAAGGTTCTCGAGTGGCGAACACGAACCGGAAGACGCAGCGTGGGCAGGCCCCCTACAAGATGGACCGATGATCTTGTGCGGGTCGCTGGAAATCGCTGGATGCGAATAGCGCAAGACCGGCAATTGTGGAGATCTTTGGGGGAGGCCTTTGTCCAGCAGTGGACGTCTTTCGGCTGATATGATGATAGGTCAGCTTAAGGTCAAACAAACTTCACGTTCAAAAGGGCAAACAAACTTCACGTTTTGAGCGGTACAACTACAAATGGCTCCAAAACGTAATTTCCAATATAATAAACGTTGGCAATTGATTTATATTCTAGGCCCTATCTAGGCCTATTTCAATAGAAACTGGTTTACAACGGAAGAGGATATCATAGTGCTGATGTATATTTCCAAATACAGGTTATTAATTTCTGCAAAAGGCTTTAGAGCAGAAGTAAATAAATTACTTTTAAGTAAAGGAATCAGGTGTTATTTTGCCAGTTCGGAAATCCATAATATTCAAAATACAAAATAAATATGTATTCGTAATTCCGCTAATGATCAGTTTAATCGGATAAGTACAGACGCCAGCACATCAAGTTACCCCAATCTGTCAAATTTCCCCAATTGAAAGTGAACCTTATGCTTATGTGATAAAGTTGAAAATCTATAAAAGAAATTTGACAGATTGGGGCAGCTGGATGTGCTGGCGTCTATACATACATAATGCACCACCATCCCGCCCGCATAAAATATGAAGGATAAAATAAAGATGCAAATGGATGCTCGAGTGTTCGACAAGTTAGCATCCCTTGAGAATGGTCTGTGGAGGATTGAAACACGTGTTGGATATTATAGCGACGCATATTATTTACATTTTTATATTGTCTTTCTTGCATGTGCATTATTTTGCGGGCAGGAGGGCAGTGCATATTGCATTCCGGCTTGATTAAACTGAAAATTAGCGGAATTAAAACTACATATTTATTTTGTTTTAGCTGTGCGCCGCGGTCTTACCCGCGTTAAACTTTATAAATTACTAGCTGTGCTCCGCGGTTTTACCCCCGTTAAACTTGATTAATTATAGCCTATGTGTTAATCCAAGGTGTCAGCGACCTTTTAAGCCAAATTTTATTAAAATTGCGTCAGCCGTTTTGACGTGAAGAAGTAACAAACATACACACTCACAAACTTTGCCTTAATAATATTAATGTGATAGCCTATGTGTTATTCGGATATATGTATCAGCTATATTACCACACCGTTTCCTCAAATTATTTTCTATAGTTTTTGCGAAAGAGCTATAAATATCAATATATCTATACAGCCATACTCACAAACATTCGCATCACACTAATATTATAAAGGCGAAAGTTTGTGAGTGTGTATTTTCGTTACTTCTTCACGTCTAAACGGCTGGAGCGATTTTAATAAAATTTGGTTTGGAGATAGCTGACACCCATGGATTAACACATAGGCTATAATTTATAAAGTTTAACGCGGGTAAACAGCGGGCACAGCTAGTTTATAATATTAGTAGGATTTTAAAAGTTACTTTTATTCTCTACTCTCGCTAGACCTTTAAATATTTCTTTATAAATCTAAATGGGGGTTGTCTCTCGAAATTGTGTTATCCGCTGGCTAGCTCACATTAATGTAATTTGTTCCCATTTTACTCCTAATTGATGTCTGGACTTAACTAACTATCCATGATAAATGGTCCAACATTTTATTTTATTACTTTGTAACATTTTAGGATTTAAATACGAAGGATATTTTATGTAGAAATGGGGTGAGGCACTTATAGACAGTTGTCCCAAAATTAATGTTCGGTCGATTGATTTATAGTTAATATTTATACATCGAAGTGACTGCAAAAAAAGAAATAATATGAGAAAATGTTTATTCACAATTAACATAGGTACTTCTTTACAAAGACATTATACTTCTGCCAAAGTGTAATTTTCATATATCAATTTTATACTTAGGCACTATTTACAAATATTTCAGATTCGCTGGTGCTGTGTTTAGTTCCATGCATATAAGCTGATCCAGCGTTGAACAGGATTTCCATACAATGAGAGGTCAGCTTATACTGGAAATGTAAAGCTTGATATGTAGCCGTGTGTACCGAATCATGATGTATGAGAATGCTTTTGCTTTGACCGTCGCACGATCACTAAGTCGCTTTTCCTTATTCTCCTTTCGTAACCCATTTCTTTTATACAACATGTAACGTAATTAACGCACACCCACAAACACCCCAATTAGAATATTATGTTATAATCATAATACATACAATGAATTTTTAATTTAACATGTATATGCATTGTTATTTACTAAATTAGTTTCTTTGAATAAAGATTTTTCTTTATTGAATGATGGAATTTGTATGAATACAAATAAAACTGCGATTTTAAAAGTCTTATTAATTTGACTTACGGTCCATTTCAATTTATTTTGACTGTACAGGGTTAATATTGCAAAACTTTCCGTAGTTTTAATTATTTTGGAATAAAAAAATACCTATATTAAAAATGATATAAATCGATTCAGTAAACGATTCTGAACAAACTCTTTTCAGGATGTGCGTTAATTAAGTTACATGTTGTATGTACAGCTACTTTATTTAAGAAGATGACATAATATACTCATGTGTTTAAACGACTATTTAAGGAGACAAAAGCCGATTAAGCACAACTGGACAGAGGCCTGCCCAAAAGATTTTCTCAATGGATATGTGTCCATGGATGGATCTGTGTGCTGTTTGGTGACGGCATAGAATATTGTTACCCCATCACATCCCGTGAGGGGCGTAGAAATGGTCCGAGGGAATACCTACCAGAGAACGGGCAGCAGCGATTTTCTGTGAACTATGATCATCAAACTGCGATCGCCAACCCGTCTCCCAAGCGTGGCGATTATGGCATATCCCCCATTCTTTGGGCTTAGTAGCGGTTTCACCCTAATTTTGTTCGCACAAATTGGGCGAATGAACTACTTTCAATTTTGATTATTTTATAGGGCCGGTTTCGCCCGAGGCAAATTTAATGGCTGGCGAATCTATATATATTATATTTTATTATATATATTATATTTGCGAAGATATATATATATTTTTTTAGAATAAGTTTAATATATAGTTTAATATATAGAAGAAGTAGCTCAAGGCCTCCCTTGAGCTACTTCTTCTAATAGTGACGTGCGATGACGAATGTTCCATGATTAACCAAAAAGTACTCAACGCGCCTAAAAATGCTTTCACTTCAAAAAATTGTATCGGAAATTTAGTGCGAGGTTGACCAAAACTGCAACTATTTTTAAAGGGCTTTTAACCAAAAAGTGCTCAACGCGCCTAAAGAAGTTTTCATTTCAAAAAGTTAAATGAAAAATAAAACATTTGTTTGCGTAAGTTGCATTCAAGTATCAAAATTAGTTTAGTTAATTTATAAAATCGAGCATAAAGCGCTTTCAATGTGTGCGTGCGCACTGCTGTAGTGTGCAGGCGCGGATACTGAATTTGAGAGCGTCAAAAATGTAATTACGTCCTTAGTATAATTATGTATACTTAATTATATTTACTACAAACATGTTTTGACTATTTACAAGTGCTTTATTAAGCTACGTGAATAAAAGAAAACTTATTTTAAATTGAAAGTCTTGGTCCAATTTTGTAATAATATAATATATGAAAAAACTTCCATACTGGGCTGGAAGCGGCAGAAAAACTTCGAATGCCCCAGTAGCCTTACTCCTACTAGGCTGGTGGTAAAAGTCCACCAAAGGTAGGAATGTCATCGGCATCTGACCAACAACCAGAAAAGGAAAATTCGAAATAAACCCTATACCAACCCGTCTGGCCAGCGTGGTATAGTAGGCCAAACACCTCCAACACCCAAAAGATAAGGCACCCAAAACAAAGGCCCCCAGTTCCCGGTCGTCCCGCTGTCCGCAGCCACGGTAGCGGTCGCGGTAACAGCGGGGCAGGGGGTGCGAAGAATCTCCGGGCTACGGAAAAAGGCTACCCAAAACATCTGACCCTGGCAACGTATAATGGACGCTCTCTACGGCTGGACCAACACCTCACCGAACTCGAGGTAGAACTAGGTCGCATAAACTGGCACATATTGGGGTTATCTGAAGTCCGAAGACAGGGCGAGGACACGATAACCCTTGAGTCAGGCCACCTGTTCTACTTTCGGGAAGGTGATCGGCCTTCTCAGGGCGGTGTTGGTTTCCTAGTCACTGGCAACGTTGTAGAATTCAGTAGTGTGTCGACACGGGTAGCGTACCTCATAATTAAAATCACCAACACCCTGAAGGTGGTACAGGTATATGCGCCGACCTCGACTGCGACGAAATAGCCGAAGCCATGAACGAAGACATAGCCAAGGCATTACATGGTACCACTAAGGCTCACTACAACGTTGTTATGGGGGACTTCAATGCCAAAGTGGGAGTACAAGAACGCGGCGAAACGGTAATCGGATCCCACGGCGTGGGGCGCCGAAACCACAGGGGGCAAATGCTAATCAACTTTCTGGAGTCACAGAGGCTCTTCTTAATGAACTCGTTCTTTAAGAAGAAGCCTCATAGAAAGTGGACATGGCGAAGCCCCGACACTGTGACGAGGAACGAGATAGACTTCATCATGACTGACAAGAGGTCTATATTTAGAGACGTCTCCGTGATCAACAGGTTTTATACCGGCAGCGATCACCGACTTGTTCGAGGCGCTCTAAATATAGACTTCAGGGCCGAAAGGAGTCGCATGATGAAGTCTACTCTCAGACCTACTGCGCCTCAATTAGCTTTAGGGTCCGAAAAGTTCCAACTTGAGCTTCAAAACCGTTTCGACCTACTGGAAACCGTAGGCAATGTTGACGAGAAAACCGACACAGTGGTCAAAACGCTACAGGATGTGTCTCGAAGGGTGTTTCCCGGAAAAAGCGGTAACAGAGAGTCTAAACTCTCGCTCGAGACTCTCGAACTTATGAGGCAGAGACGGGAAATGTCATCCACGCAGGCGTATTCGCCGGATGGGAGAAACCTCAACCGGAAGATCCGGAAGCTGGTGCGACGTGACCTCCGATGTTCCAACACCCGCGCCATCGCGGCTGCGATTGAACAGAACAGAGGCACCAAAGTTTTTGCTCGCCAGCTGGGTAGATCTCATCTGACGAAACTTAAAACTGCGGATGGCAAAACCGTGACCTCCAAGTTCGAGATACTCGAGGAAATTGAGAGTTTCTACAAAGACCTGTACGCATCACGGACGACTAAACCCACGAGGCCCAGCGCTGACGACCACAGAGCCCCACTCACACGCCATTACACGGAAGACATCCCTGATGTCAACCAGGACGAGGTCAGAGTGGCTCTCGAGCAGCTTAAGAACAACAAGTCGCCAGGTGATGACGGAATCACCACTGAGCTCCTGAAGGCAGGCGTGATTCCAATCCTGAAAGAGCTAGCGAGTCTCTTTAATTCCGTCATTCACCAGAGCTTAACACCTCAAGCGTGGAGCGGGAGTGCGGTGGTTCTGTTCTTCAAAAAAGGTGACAAAACCTTGCTGAAGAACTACAGACCCATCTCACTGCTGAGCCACGTTTACAAGTTGTTCTCGAGAGTACTCACAAACCGCCTCGCCAGAAGACTTGACGAGTTCCAGCCTCCGGAACAAGCCGGGTTTCGAAAAGGCTACAGCACCGTAGACCACATCCATACTGTTCGGCAGATTGTATAGAAGACTGAAGAGTACAATCAGCCGCTGTGTATGGCCTTCGTGGACTACGAGAAAGCCTTCGACTCCATCGAAACCTGGGCGGTTTTGGAGGCTCTGCAGCGATGTCGCATCGATTGGCGCTATATCGAGGTGCTGAGATGTCTGTATGATACCGCCACAATTACCGTCCAGGTCCAGGACCAAAAGACTAGCCCGATCGAGCTGCGTCGAGGGGTGAGACAGGGGGATGTAATATCCCCTAAGCTCTTCACCAACGCGCTCGAAGACGTCTTCAAGACGCTGGACTGGACTGGACGGGGCGTTAACATCAACTGTGAATACATCTCACACCTTCGGTTCGCCGATGATATCGTCATCGTTGCAGAGTCACTGGAACAGTTAAGCGAAATGCTGCAAAGCCTAAATGGAGCCTCTCGAGGTGTCGGTCTCGGCATGAACTTGGATAAAACCAAGATCATGTTCAATGAACATGTCACGCCGGGACCAATCTACGTCGATGGTTCGATGCTCGAAGTTGTTTGGGAGTATGTCTACCTTGGACAAGTTGTCCAATTGGGTAGAAACAACTTCGAGAAAGAAATCAACCGCAGGATCCAGTTGGGTTGGGCAGCATTTGGCAAACTACGTCATGTCTTCTCCTCGCCTTTACCGCAATGTCTGAAGTCTAAAGTCTACAACCAATGCGTCCTACCTGTTATGACCTACGGTGCTGAGACGTGGACACTCACAGTGGGACTAGTCCATAAATTGAAAGTCGCACAGCGAGCTATGGAGCGGGCTATGCTCGGCGTCTCTTTGACACTCACAGTGGGACTAGTCCATAAATTGAAAGTCGCACAGCGAGCTATGGAGCGGGCTATGCTCGGCGTCTCTTTGAAGGATAAAATTCGTAACGAAGTAATCCGTCAAAGAACCAAAGTTACCGACATAGCTCGCAGACTTAGCAAGCTGAAGTGGCAATGGGCTGGTCACATCTGCAGAAGGACCGACGGCCAATGGAGCAAACGTGTTCTAGAGTGGAGACCGCGACTTGGTAAGCGTAAGGTAGGACGGCCCCCAGCTAGGTGGACCGACGACCTCAAAAGGGTCGCTGGGACAGACTGGATGCGGAAGGCGGAGGACCGTGTGCAATGGTGCGTGTTAGGAGAGGCTTATGTCCAGCAGTAGACTGCGATAGGCTGATTGATTGATTGATTGATAATATATGATATAATTTATGTTATATTCTCGCTACGAAATAACTGCCTATGAGAGAAAGAGAAAACAGAAATGTGAAATGTGTGAAACCTCTCTCTTGCCCCTACAGTAATATACGAAACGTAACTTTCTCTATTTCTTTCTTTTTATGTTCGCCTCGCCCGATCACACTTTTGTAACGCTCTCGTCACGCATTCGCCAGCTCAGTCCCCAAGTCAAGCGTGCTTAAAGAAGTTATACTTCAATACTATACTATTAAGTTCGATGATTAAACTTAATTATAATCTCTTTGACAATAACTTAATACAAGCTAGCTAAATAAATTTTATAAATGTTTTCATACAATCCGTGTACCTAAATATCTATGTTACTAGAACTAATAATGTATACTTAATTATATTACTACAAACATGTTCTGACTATTTACTAGCGCTTTTTTAAAGTCTACGTGAATAAAAATTTTATTTTTTATTCAATAGTAAACATAAAAATACTATTACCTTTTGTGTGCGCCTTCGTCTGTCTGACTCACACACACACATGTCTTCTTATTTATTTGGTTTGAATTTTCATTTCTATTCAAAAAATATCTATTTAAGGTTAAAAGATTAAGTCGCTAAATAATTTTACACATAATTATAATAGAGGAACCTTTCTAAATTAAATTTTGTAAATTTTTATGGTTTTCTCTTTCTTATTTTGTATTGCTTTTTTGTGTTTGACGTTTAATTATTTTGATATTATTCGACGACTTTGTGTAACATAATTTAAAAAAGATGGCCCGACGTATTAAAGTCAAATATATTTTATAATTTACACAACAACTTACACTGTATCTATATTTTGTCAAATAAATATTTAATTCATCTCTTAATTTGAAAAAATGACATCATTGTAGTCCTATTCCGGCATAGTAATTTACGTAGTACAGATGCCAGCACATCCATCTACCCCAATCTGGCAAATATATTTTGTAGCTTTGCAACTTTATCAAAAAATCATAAGGTTCACTTTCAATTGGGGGAATTTGACAGACTTCTTGATAATAAATGAATAGCTAAAGAACTTTTATGCATCGTAGAGAAGAACAAAACTCACGTAATTACATGAGTTTGATACCCACGTTGTCGAGTTTCCAAATAGCTCTATTTGGAAACCCCAATAGTAGAAGAAGTTAGTAGAGTTAAAGGTGGAGTGCAAATACTCAATTTAATATCTATTAAATAGTGGCGGAGAATAATGAATAAATATTTAATTCATCTCATTAATTTGAAAAAATTACATCTACAATGATGTCATTTTTTCAAATTAATGAGATGAATTATATATTTATTCATTATTGTAGATGTCATTTGTTCAAATTAATGAGATGAATTAAATATTTATTCATTATTTGCACTCCACCTTTAACTCTACTAACTTCTTCTACTGCTCTATTTTTAAACTCGACAACGTGGGTATCAAACTCGTGTAATTACGTGAGTTTTGTTCTTCTCTACGATGCATAAAAGTGCTTTAGCAATTCATTAATTATTATCAAGATGTCTTCCGTTGATGATGATGGTGTTTGATTACATCGATGTGCATAAAAGTGTTTAACAATGTTCCCAAAGACATCAGAGAACTGCCATTATTTTAAATGAAAAAGGTGTTGAAAGAATGGCTTGTACATAATGTATTTTATAATATTAAGGTATTTTTTTAATATAAATATTATAATTAGCGACTGTATAGCATATCTCATCTTATCTTTGTTGGGGTGTACTTGCGTACAGCACCTCGACCCTTCGGGATCTTTTGTACCTACTATTTAGTATATAATATTTGTACCAAATATCTCAACGAAGCTACTTCTTACGTCAACCATATTTTTAATTGTCAGTACGACAAAATATGTGGAACTTATTTTAAGACTCTCCATCCATATATCTGTACCCATATTTTATGCGAATAAAATAAATTTGAAAAAATTAGAATTTCTAAACGCCAAAAGTACTGAATTCTCTAATGTGCATTGTTCTTGTATTATTCAATGGGGTGTACAAAAAAGGTACTTTAAGGCGCACACCTTCAAGGACGCTACCATTGCAACATTAACTTAAATACGACAGCTACATCCTTTGACTTAAAATAAAAAAATAATAACACAAGACAATAAATAATTATAAAAAACAACAACAATTAAACATGAACAAAACAGAAAATTAATAACAATGATAAATTGGTATTACTGAAATACACTATACGACTATTGTTAGGTTTGCTGTATATTTTGGAGCATGACATTTTGGAGCAAATACTTAGACTTGGTTCACAATGTTACCGCCATGTTGAATGTCAACTACTACAAATTTTTAATATAGCCGACTTGTTAAACGGTTAGCTACTATAAGATAAATATCTTTATTTATTAAAACGAGAGAACTATAATTTCAAAAACAAGCAGGCAAACTATAAATACCAAGCAAAATTAAAGCGGCTCTAAGCCTTATCTTAGTGGCAAAGCAAGCCGCCAAGATAAGGCGCTAGAGTTGAGGTAAGACCAGGCATTCTCATTTCCGGGGAACCCCGGGACTGAAAAATATAAGCTAAAGTTCAATTAAGCATTCAATTTATTTATTTGTTGGAATAAGGTTACAAAGATATACTATAGTAGTTACAGCTAAGCATTGTTGATACAGCTTATCCTGCTTAATAAATTATTATGATGACGTTTATAACAAATTATTAAGCAGCACTTATATGAGAAACAGGTATTAATATAAAGTAGATTCTTAAGTTCTAAATCGGACGGTTGTTAATACTAATTTCTACGTCTAAGTAATCTATTATATAACTGGGTTGGAAATTCAAAGTTAAAAATAGTGCAGTTGGGTACCGGGAATGCGGGATTTGTCTCAACCCTAACACCTCTTTGTTGTGTTAATTAGAACATCAATTTACTTCCCGAGTCACTTTTACATAAATCTTGTACGAGCTTGGAATTTGGTGTACTCAGTCATTTTTGAAGATAAAGTAGTTTTTATTTTTTTGAAACATCAGTATCGCGTTACTAATAAATTGTTTGGTTATCATTTATTCACTTCAATCCCGAGGAGCTACTAATATTTTATACAAAGAAGTTTCAATTTTTTTACTTATTGACTAGCTGTGCTCATCGATTTTACCCGCGTTGAACTTTATAAATTATAGCAAATTATTCGAATATATAAGTTACTAGCTGTGCCCCGCGGTTTTACCCGCGTTAAACTTTATAAACTATCACAGCTCCTGCCCCGTAGGTGATAGCGTGATAATACGTAGCCTATATGTTGACTCGAGCTCTTAGTGATATTCGTGCAAAATTTGAAGGAAATCAATGCAGTACTTTTTGAGTTTAGCCCGAACATACATACAGACAAACAGATAAACAGACAAAAATTCTAAAAACTATATTTTTGGCTTCTATGTCCATTGTTGATCACGCCCCAAGTATCCCTTTAAAAAATATTCAATGTACAGTTTTGACTTGATTACGATTTTATTATATGTATAGATATTACTACGAAGTTTCATTAATATTCGTTTCGTAGTAGGACTAGTTACTTCAGTTAATAACTACTTTTTTATACTTACGTCTTTTTTTTTTCCGTTTATTGGTCTACAAAACTGGATATAGGCTAAATTGGATAAGACAGCATCGATTTATAAAAAATAAAGTCTATACCCTACTCTGATGTAGACACAGCTTGCTTAATTAGACAAAACCTTAACTAATCTTAAGGGGTACTTATTCTAAGTTTAAACAAAACTATTAACTAGATCAGCAAAAATACTACAATAATATTTCCAGTTTATGCTTAAGTGAGGCAAAAGAACAATTGAAAATATCAATGTCATTTTGGATTGCATTGCAACTTTTTGACATTCGGTACATAGGTGAATGAGTGCCAATATTAGTCCTACAGCGTGGTAAGCTAAAGGTTTTATAATTGCACAAACGACTGGACAGTGTACATGGACTCTCAATGAGCCCATGAATTGTTTTATACGTCATTATTACATCACAAGCTTTTCTTCGTGAGTTTAAAGATGCGACTTTGTAGTGCGACAACCTATTCTGATAAGATGTAAGGGAACGACATTTGTTGTCGGTGTATGACAGATGGTATAAAAATCTCTTTTGAACACGCTCTATACGATCTGAGTGGACTTGATAACCTGGGCTCCAGATGGTACAATAGTATTCAAGGATATTTCGTACAATAGAGTTATATATAATTATTGTTAAAGATGAATTTCTGAATTTTTTCATTTGACGGTTTAAAAACCCTGACAATTGTGACGCTTTTTTAATAATTTCGTCTATATGGTGCCTAAAACTGAAAGCAGTGTCTAAGAAAACGCCCAGATCACGAATAGTTGTTAGTTCTTTTATGTTTTTGTTTATTATTTTGTAATTAATAGGAGAAAGATTTTTCTTACGAGAAAATTTTATATGGAAACATTTGTCGGGATTTAAAATCATGAAATTGTCAGAACACCATTTTTCTATTCTATATATGTCATTTTGTAAACATTGTATATCATAATCGCTCGTAACGGTCCGGTAAATTTTCAAATCGTCAGCATACTTTTTAAAACTACTTTCGATGACGTCACAAAGGTCATTAATAAAAACCAAAAAGAATAATTTTACACTACAACACTATGCAAATGTCGTTATATGATTGTCTTATACAGTTCTTTTATAACAACCATGTTAAAAGGAAATGCAATATTTTTCCCAATACTTATTAATATCTTTTTTCTTTCTTAATTTTTTTTTCTAACAAAGTTGTTATGAATAAAAACAGGGCATCTTTAGTTGCGTCTTTAGTTGGAGCAAATAAACATTAACTTTTTAAAATGTTAGAAACCCTGATAAAATTAATACTTTCATACTTAAGACGTAATTCGTCAAACTCGGTTAATTCCTTTCCCAAAGTTTTAGTTTTGCATTCATAAATGTTCACCATACTTCTGATACAATTTTACTTTACTATAGAAAAGTGACTATTAAAAGGAACACAGCCACTTCTTAGATAACTTTAAAAGTTTCTAGGTCCTAAGTAAGGCCATTTTGTCTCCATCCGTCACAAACATAACTCGATTACGTAGCTAACGGATGATAAAGTATTCTCGGGAGAAAGATGGAACGATTTTGTTAAGATAATATGGTCTTTCGAGCCAAATAATGGTGGATATCTCCGCTGATAGTTGAATGTCACTGGCGTCCTATTTAGCACTTTATCTAGTCTAAACGTAACATACTTATGAAATGGATAAGTTTGTGATATTTTTACTACTGACATAAATAAAAATGGAATATTATAAATTGCGAGCCTGTGTCTTCAGGATTTATGTGGCACTAGCTTAGCAACGCGTGAGTGATGATTAATTTAAGCATAAGAATATCCTCGCCTGTGGCGTGGTTGGTAAATGCTCGCTTTGCAGGTCGTGAATTCGATTCCCACCCAGGACAGATATTTGTGTGCATGAACATGTCTGTTTGTCCTGAGTCTGGGTGTAATTATCTATAAAAGTATGTTTTTACAAAACAAAATGTAGTATTATGTAATATATCAGTTATCTGGTTTCCATAGTACAAGCTCTGCTTACTTTGGGATTAGATGGCCGTGTGTAAATGATGTCCTAGGATATTATTATTATTAATTAAAGCAGGGTTTATAATTTTAGCCCCTTACTTTAAACCAAAAAACCTATGAGTCACGTTTTGTATCATTTGTTCGTATGTAAATAGTTAAATTAAAACATTTTTCAGGTTGATCCGTGTTACTGAGTAAGTTCATAGTATCGACGGTCTATATCAGTTCAATCAATACATTTATTCTGAAACGGTAACTAGTAGATAGGTCAGTAGGTTCAAAGTATTCTGTAGGTTATATAATGCCCATATTTCAGTACGCAGCCATCTTGTTTGAACAGTTATCTGGCTTCCATAGTTGAAGCTCTGCTTAGTTTGGGATCAGATAGCCGTGTGTAAAAAATGTAATGGTCAATTATGAGCGTTAATTGTTATTTATATTTTTTGTTATTAATAATTTTTCTCTCTGTTCTGTTCTACATTTCATCATAATAATAATCTTAAAGTGTAGCTATGTACCTATAATGTTGTATCAATCCAGGATTTTTTCTTAGCTTGTAAGTATTATAATGTAAATTCGTCTGGTATCACGCTTCCAATACATACTGGCCCTATCGGAAAATCAGCACTGAGATAGGGCCATTTTTCATACCAGTACGGATAAAATTAATAATGATTGAAATGTATAGGTACCACATTAAATGTATTTTCCGTATTTGTTATGAAAATAAAATTATTTCTTTCTTTCTTTCTAATGTCCCAGGACGTTTTTTTGTAATTACCACAAAATATGCGAGACTAGAAAACTGGTTTTACTATATACTTTGGTAATAAAAAAAAATATAAAGGTAGAAACTTGTTCTGAGTATTTTTGAATATTCGAGTCGATCCGAGAATATCTCCCAGGGGGCGGGCAATAGCGTCTCTCTTGTGTCGTGTATGTTATGACTATCCATACCATGTCATGATTACGGCATAACTTGCCAAATGATGGACACAGCTCTATTGTTAAAATTTTATGGTGAAGCCTTTGTCCAGCTGTGGGCGTACAGCTGAAATAAAAATGATGCTGATTAATTTAGAAATTGCTTTTCTTACAAAAATTTGGAATATTATGCTGTGTGGTTGACGGCATAAAATATCGCTACGCCAATTTATTCCTTGGTGGCGCAGAAGTCAAGGAACGAGCTGCAGCGTCTCTGAGTACTATGACCATCATACTGCGATCGCCAACACGTCTGCCAAGCGTAGCGATTATGGCATATCCAACAAAATTGCGGTTAAATTCCATTGTGGAGCCCAATGTCTAGCTGTGGACGTCATTAGGTTTATAGAATACTAGGTGTGCCCGCGACTTCGTGCGTGTGGAATAGTGCCTTTGTGTATTATTCGAAAATATCGACGAATACGCCACGCTATACATATGTATAACGGATCAACAGCCTAAAAATAAGTTTCAAGCTTCTAGCTCTAAAAATGACGATATTTCCATATATTTTTTTAACAAAAAAATAACGCTTGTAAATACTTTAAAAGGAGGGGGGGGGGGGGCTTTTCAGGGTCAGACTATCTGTATATCAAATTTCATTTAAATCGGTTCAGTAGTTTTGGCGTGTTAGCCCGACGGACAGAGAGACAGACTGAGTTACTTTCGCATCTATATAATAAAATCGTAGGAAAGTCAAACCTGTACATTTAATATTTTTTTTACAAGGATACTAGGGGCGTGATCTACAATAGAAATTGAAAGCCAAAAATAAAGATTTTCGAATTTTGTCTGTGTGTATGTCCGGGCTAATATCAAAAAGTGTTTTGGATTTACTTAAAATTTTCCATAATATTACTAAGAGGTCGGGTCAACATATAGGCTACATATTATCAGGCTATCACCTACGGGGAAGGAGCTGTGATAATTTCTAAAGTTTAACGCGGGTAAAAGCGCGGGGCAAAGTTAGTTTATAATATTCGTAAGTAGTATGTGCAACGTGATGTGGACTGTACTTGCCCTGACTAACAGCGCAGCACAACCTTCAACTGTCCAATTTAAAGGGATCATTCCCCGCGTGCGATTCTGCCGCCGAATAATTCCAAATTGTGTAATGGCGTGTTCGTATCGCGTGCGGGGAACCACATTTGTGGACTCGTGAGGAGGTAATTTGTACTTTTCCAGAAGTTTGAAAGGTTCTGAATTTAGAATACCTGTCGTGTTTAGAAAGTTTGCTTCAATGTCGCAGAGCTGACGGTAATGAGCTCTGAGGAATGGGAATATAATTTATATTTTTTTGTGGAGTTTTTGCATGCTATTTTTATTTTGAAACCCTGACAAAAAGAGGGATATTGTTTTTTTTTAATACAAAATGTTTTATTACAATAATACAAATAACAATCTAAAAAAATTGTGTTGACAAACTATACAGCATAATATGCAACTCGTGGTTTAAACTACGTGGTGGTAGTCTAAACTAAGCCAAAGCTTGTATTTTAGATAAGATAAGATAAATACACTTTATTGTACACCAGTTACAGAACACAATTTATGATTAAGTTAATTATATTCAAAAAGGTACAATTGGCGGTCTTATCGCTTACAGCGATCTCTTCCAGACAACCTTCAGTTGGACCATATTGCAAGGATTTTGGCCATATTGTAAGGAATTTTAGCTGTCCAGGCCTCTCCAAAATAAGTGCGTACTTTATTATTGTCAACGTACGAGTACATTAACGCGTTAGGGTTTGTATGTGTGTGTGTGTCAGGATGTGTATATAATCAATCATTCCGCCTGAAATCGTCTACCGCTAAGAATTGGCATCCCCCATAGGTTGCCATTTGAAGGGCTTTCTCTCTACTTTAGGTGGTAGAGTGGTAACTCCACTTACGCGGTCACCCATGTATAAACTGAATACGGTTTTTTAAACTCGCAAAACACCTGCGGACCGGTTAAAGGCACCTGTACATGAGCGCTTCTCCACATGTTTGATTACAACTTCATTATTATACTGCCGTGTGATCCTATTAGAAAACCAGTTAACAAGAGCCCTTTAAATTCCACACATTTGACGTCCAATAATCAAAGCACATCTACTATCTACATACACACATTACACAAACTTACTTTCACACACACATAATCCCACGATAACATATATATTAATTAGTTCCCTAATTTTGTTCTTATCAATCTAGTTTATAATAAACATTAATATTAAGTTCGCCTTGTTACAAAATCAAACCGCGTGAGGGCCCTGGTGACCTGTAATTCAGGTTCTTTTTTTTGAGCCCTGGTGACCTGTAATTCTCGTAAACCTACATCAGGCACCAGTCTCTCACAAAGTTGGGTTCTAGCTTGGCAGTATTGCAATATCATTATGAAATTGTCACTAGATGCTAGAAAACCCTATTTTTTGTGAAGAGAAAATAAATATATTTTGAATTTGAATTGAATTTAAATAATCACGTGGTATATATAAAGTCTACTGTGTACGTGGTACAAGTGGACTCTATGTAGCGATAATTTATGAGATCTCACTTTTTACATATTAACTTGATGTTAATGGATTATTATTATTTATTAATTGTCCTTATAAGCGGGTTAATTTAAATGGAGGTAGCACTGAAGTGAACGTGGTAAACCTAGCAAATTATGTACCGGTAAAGGCATCCCCCATGTTTCCTAACAACATCATTATTATTCTGCCGTATGTTCGTATTAGAAAACCAGTTAACAAGAGCTCTTCAAATAACCAAATTGTATATATAAAATCTACTGTTTTCGAAGGCCACGTGACTGTTCATAGCCATAACTTGTGCACAACGCACACATAACTGTGTGCGTTCTTTTGCTCGGATTAATGTTGAAAATTTGGCAAAGGATGCGTCCAATATCGACTGGAAGCAGCTGATGGAGGCTGATAACATTAATGATAAGATCGGATTGTTTAATGATGCTGTCACCAGGCTATATGATATCCACGCACCCATTAAAAATGTTAGACTGAAACGTCCACCAGCGCCTTGGATGACGCAAGGGATCCGAATGGCAATGCGTCGCAGAGACCGTGCCTTTCGAAGGTATAAAAAGGATCGATCTAATGAGCAATGGGGCTTGTTTAAGGTTGCTAGAAATCGGTGTAATAAGATGATACGTGACGCTAAACGATATATTATCGAGAATATGTCGGATATTCTCGATAATATATCTACTTCTACTCCTGCTGGTATCTGGAAGTTTTTGGGAACTCTAGGTATTGGCAAGTCGCGAAATTTAGACCTCCCCAGCACAATAAGTTTAGATGATCTTAATCTACATTTCTCCACAAGTTCTTTTATGGATCATCAAACAAAAACCCAAACTATATACTTTTTAAATGGTCTAACGCGCTCCAATATAGATTCTTTTCATTTTTCTCCAGTTGATTCGAAGGACATTAAGAAGGTTATCCTATCTGTCAAATCTAACGCAGTTGGCTGTGACTACATCAGTCGACGCATGTTATTACCAATCCTGGACCACCTTCTTCCCGTAATAACCCATATCATTAATTATTCCTTGTGCCATGGATCTTTCCCCGCTTTATGGCGTAAAGCCTATGTCCGTCCACTTCCTAAAGTCACCAACCCATCACTTCTCACCCACTATCGTCCTATCTCCATCCTTCCCTTCCTATCCAAGGTACTTGAGTCCGCTGTCCATAAACAACTTTCCCATTTTATCCTATCCAATAACTTAATAAGTCCCTTACAATCCGGGTTTAGGCCTGGTCATAGCACCACCACCGCTCTCCTAAAAGTGACTGGCGATATTAGGGCTGGTATGGAGGGGACTATGGTCACAGTCCTGGTGCTGGTTGATTTCTCCAACGCCTTTAATACCGTCAGTCACGATATCCTTTTATGTATCCTTTCCTACCTTAGGGTGTCTGACGAATCTCTGGAGTGGTTTTCTTCCTATCTTCAAGGGCGCCAACAGTCTGTTCGCAGTGGTGATGTTTCATCAAACTGGTGTAAATTAGATACTGGCGTTCCTCAAGGCGGTATCCTTTCTCCCCTCTTATTTTCGGTATTTATAAATCTCTTAACTCAAAATCTTCAGTGTTCGTATCATCTATACGCCGATGATCTACAACTTTACGCACAGACAAGCATCGATAAGTTAGCAGAAGCGATCGTCGCCATAAATAGGGATCTTGATTTAATTAGGGAGTGGGCTAACAGGTTTGGCTTGACTGTCAATCCACTCAAATGTCAGGCTATCATCGTGGGCAGTTCCCGAATGATGAGTTTAGTGGATGTTGACAGTCAACCTCCAGTCTTGTACAACAATTCTGTTATTCCATACTGCCAGAATGTAAAGGACCTTGGTCTGCTGGTTGATGCTACTTTAAGCTGGCAAAACCAAATCGTTAGCGTCAGCCAAAGAGTGACTGGGATCTTGCGGTCACTGTATAGGTTAAAGAATTTCCTACCATCCGAGACAAAAGTAACGCTCGTGCAGGCCATTCTTTTTCCTATAATCGACTATGGTGATGTGTGCTACTTTGACCTGAATGCAGATCAACTCAATAAATTAGACCGTCTTCTGAATAACTGCATTCGATGCGTATTCAATCTTCGTAAGTACGACCATGTGTCATCTTACCGTTCTCAATTGAATTGGATGCCCATTCGGCACCGAAGAAACCTCAGAGCACTCACTACACTATTTTCTCTTCTCGACTCTCCGATTTCTCCATCCTACTTAGCTCCCTATTTTCAGTATCTATCTTCTAACCACAACAAAAATCTCCGTTCCACTCATAACAGACTTTTACAATGCCCTTCTCATCGGACTAACTTCTTACATTCTTCCTTCTTTGTACAAGCTATTCTTCTCTGGAATGCGCTACCTCCGGAAATCCGAATGGCTAAGACGCGGGTTACTTTTAAAATCAAAACTCGTGACTACATTCACAAAAAAATTAAGGCAGAATCAACTTAATATTACAGTTTGTGTATATATTATTATATATGTAATATATTTATAAATGTATATATATTTAATATATTTGTCTATATATTTATATGTATATATATATACCTATATATTTATGTATTTATAGTATAGTGTGTAGTTATGTAACTATTGTATTTATACGATTGTATTTTATAGTACTTGTCAAGTATTTTAGTAATTTTTATTATACTTGGTCTATAGTGCACCTACCATATTATCTCTGCATCACCCTAAGGTTGACTGGGAGAGAATGCCTTTGGCATTAAGTCCGCCTTTGTACAGTTTTGTGCAATAAGTATAAATAAATAAATAAATAACTTAAGAGATTTTACTTGTTAAATATTGACTGGATTTTAGTGGATTGTTTATGTTAATTAATAGTCCTTGGAAGCGAGTTATTTTCAATAGAGGTGGCTGTGAGTCCTCTTTACAGAGCTGCTTTTTTTAGGGTTCCGTACACTCCTCACCACTACAAATTACTTTAGAAATTTATACTCCTCGCTAGTACAAATGACCGTAGGAATCTATACTTAATGCAACTATAGTAAAAGTTTATACACCTCGTTACTATAAATTACCGTAAAAATCTATACAGCTCGCCCCTACTAATCATCGTATAAATCTATATTCATCGCTACTAGACCAATAGAAATTGGTTCTCCTCTCCATTACAATTAACTGTAGAAATCTACGCGAGGCTCTTTTGTTAAGACGACGTTGAAATGGACACTTAATGCCGCTAGACAAGAGTGTCTTAAGAGTGCGCTTTCCAAGTGTGATACAGACGTTGGAAGGCGATCAACTTTTTAGTTTATTGCTATTGACCTTATACGGAGTTTATTTCCTTTAATTACTTCAATATCTAAATAGGAAATAAAACTTATAGCTGGTAGAAAGATAAATTGGACGCATTGGAATGAAAATAAATCCTGCAATTTTAAGTGAAGTTTAACAATTAAAATTGCAGATTTATTTTTATTTATAATTATTACAAAAAAAGAACAAACAATACAACTTATAATTCAAACAACAAAATAATCTAGAAAGGAACTCTTCTATACATATAATAAAATCGTAGGAAAGTCAAACCTGTACATTGAATATTTTTTTTAAAAGGATACTTTGAGCGTGATCTACATTTGATATCGAAGCCAAAAATATCGTTTTTAGAATTTTTGTCTGTTTATCTGTTCGTCTGTATGTATGTCCGGGCTAAATTCAAAAAGTACTGCATGGATTTACTTCAAATTTTTCATGAATATTACTAAGAGGTCGGGTCAACATATAGGCTACATATTATCACGCTATGTTATACGGTGGGGGAACTGCGATAATTTATAAAATTTAACGCAGGTAAAACCGCGGGGCACAGCTAGTTATGTATAACGCGCATTAAGCGTGTCTTAGTTCTTATCTATCTCCATCAGAAGGCTGACTGGCTTCTGATCACAATAGACAAATATCTGTGTAAATGAAAATGTCTTTTGTGTTGGTCTGAGTGTTTTCTGTGAATTATAAAATGTACCTATTTATATATTTACAAAAATATTTATTTCTATCCGTTGCGTGATATCTATGGTAAAAATTTTGTTTAGTTTGTGCTAGATGGGGTGGATATACATATAAAACCCAATGTCACGAATATTGTCTATTTGTCAATTACTACGCATATATTTTTATGTTAAGTACAGGTGAATTGTGATATAATATTAAGGAATGGCAATTCTAATTCGTTTATTGAACTTAATATCGTAAGAAGTCCCTGGATAGTTGCGGCGATTAAATGTACACTGTCCCATTTTTCTCGTAATAAACATATCCTAGGGACGTCCTAGACGCGGATGATACTTGCTTTGCCTCTTTAGAGCTGAATAGTAAGAAAAAACCGGCCAATACTGTTGTTATACGTGTCTATAAAAACGAAAAAAATAATCAAGTGACTTAAATGTTTATTTTATTCTGTTTTTTTTTTGTATTTATTGCTATAGCGGCAACAGAAATACATCATCTGTGAAAATTTCCACTGTCTAACTATCATGGTTCATTAGATACAGCCTGGTGACAGACGGACACACAGCGCTTAGTAGCGTCTTAGTAATAGGGTTCCGTTTTATATTTTGAGCACATAACACTAAAAACGCGCTCATAGAACAGAAGCGCCTCAACTCTGAGGTCTACTTACGTCGGTTGAAGGTGTAAGCTCAGAGTCTTATGAGAGGGATTAAATTGATATCAAAATGTTTTCAAGTTCTTTTGTCTTGGCGAAAGTTTGTGGTTAAAGTTGAATGGTTTTTTGTTTGTGTTTACTTCGGGTGACGGAGTAGAGTAGTTGGTATTAAAGTAAGCGCTTCGAGGTAAAGGTGTAGGTCACTTGTACGTATAGGTATAGTTGTCTGAGGTCAGGTAGATTTAAGATGCGATATAAACAAGCTTGAAAGAAGGTGTATTCACAAAGATTGAAAAAGATATGGTGAGTTGGTTTGAGCATTTAGAAAGAATTGATAAAGGAAAAGACTTCGTAGGAAATTTTCTGATCAAGTCGGAGATGTTCTCAAAAAAGGCTAGGTTAGGAGAACCCTAAACAGGTAAGCAGCTCCTTACTACTACTTATCGTATGGGCAGTGGTTACCCTGGCGTCAGAGTTGTTCAAGCCGCCCAGTAGGCCTCTGACATGGCTGAATGACTGTTGCCTAATGGCTACAACCGGGACCGACGGCTTAACGTGCCCTCCGAAGCACGCAGACGCTCACAAATTAAACCACTTTGGCGGTCACCCATCTATGGACTGACCGCGAGCCTATTTGCTTGACCTCGCCAATCATTTACGGACTGGTGATAGCATCTGGCTATGAGCGCCTCAGGTAAGCAGGTATAAAGAATATAATGTCACTTGAGGTGCTTTGCTAGATGGAAGGAATGAAATATAATGTTGAAACTACTTTATGCCGTTACTAAAAGTAAGACTTTGAGGCTCATAAAAATCTAGTAATTAATTACTGCTTCAAAAGCACTGGTACCAATAACACGCAAAAATTTTTTTTTTTTTATTTATTTAGCAAAAATAACAAAAGTTAGTTTTTAGAAGTGGCACAGAAACCTCTAGGGTTTGAGTGTGCCACTTTACAATATGTCGTCGGCACTTAAGAATAACATTAGGTAATGGAGAAAAGAAGTACATATGTTTATATTTGACTTAAAACTAGATAAACAATGATAATTAATTAATTTAAGCCAAGCTTTCTTTTAATTAAATTAAATCTAGGAAACATTTTTTTAATTTTGGATGGGTTTGCTCTTGACCACGATCTCACCTGATGCTAAGTGAAGATGTGGTCGAAGGTGGACCGCGCGTACCCATAAGATGCCTGTTCACTCTAGCCTTGAATAAACCCATGTTATATGAGTCTGAAAACACGTCGTTTGGGAGGTTGTTCAACAGCTTAGCCGAAATGAACAATGTTATACGGCCCGCTAAACCTAAATCGATAAATTTCAATAAATTTGTGGGGACAATAATTAACACACTGCCATCTGATCTCAAACTAGGCAAGGTTGTACTATGGCAACCAGATACTTGATAAACATACTTATCTATACATATAATAAAATCTGTTTGTATGTATCTCCGGGCTAAACTCAAAAAGGATGGATTTACTTCAAGTTTTGCGTGAATATTACTAAGAGGTCGGGTCAACATATAGGCTACATATTATCACGCTATATATATTACGGGGGAGGAGCTGTGATAATTTATAAAAATTTAACGCGGGTAAAACCGCGGGGCACAGCTAGTATATTTATAAACTCATACATATTATAGCTGAACTACAACCTGTAGTAGTACAATACCCCATGCTTAAAGAATAAGGAAATATCTATCAATATGGTAGGTACTGGCAAGTACATAAGCATTATATAGGGCCTCAAGTAAATGAATGCACTCCAAGATTCTCACAATAGTCAGCCATAGGACGTAGACAAAAAAAGAGTAATATTTATCGTTTTGGGATTTGTTAACAATTTTAACACTTGGGAAGGGGCTATAAAACTTGGGACGGTTAAGTTACACAAAAAAATCATAGAAATGTTAGAAATGTGTTTCGCACTTAAAACATGTGTTAGGTTCGAGGTTGAACAATATTTATCGGGTCCTTTCTAGGAAAAGACAATGGTAAAGAAATCTGTTTGGACGCCGAATACGCGGGGTAGTGGGGGACGGGGAAAGAAATACCACGTTTCTAGTTATGATAGCTTTGAATTTATGTTCAGTCTTCATTTGACGCGCGGTTACAATCGGGATTGTTACTCTCTAACATATCCTAATTTTATAGCGTTAAAGTCAGTGTGTATTAGTGTTAGAGTCAGTGTTTGCTTATAAAATATTATAACTAAATTAATTAAATTCAGTGAATGCAGCCGGTTTCCTGAAATTGAAAGCTAAGTACATTAGGCAAAACTTTGTTTACTATTTCATATTTTATTTCCATTAAATACTAAGTTCTATATTTATATATTACTGGACAAAACGCTGTTTACTATTTCATATTTCATTTCACTAAACACTAAGTACTAAACTCTAAGTACTAAATACTAAGTACTAAATACTAAGTACCTATTTGTAACTTTGGCAAAAGACAGTTATTAACTTAACAATTATTTCAACTGTTATTGCACTAAATATTACTTGTTAGAGGTTAATTTATTACTCTGGCATTGTTGTTGTTCCACAGACAAACAGCTATCCATAATAATCAAATGATTATTATTTAATTGTGTTTGAGATAGGTTCTCAGCCACACTTTGGATTATATCCGATCATTATTTCTAATTTTCATGGCTAGAACTGACGATTATGAATCTAGACATTACAATGTTTACCCGACTGTGAGAACCTAAGGTGAAGGTTAACTAGATCTATTGGTTCAAATCCAATTAAATACTGATCTAAATGATTTATCCGTTATATATTAATGGAGATTTTTATATGCGCATTGTCGTAACGGTATTCAAGATATAGAGATAACTGGTTCAAATCCAGTTAAATACTTATATAAGTGGTTTATCCGTTATTTATTAATGAATGTTTACAAGATATAAAAATAACTGGTACAAATCCTGGAAAGCCTTGTCTAAAATTCTTTATATATTATCTATTAAGGACATTATTATGTACAGAACGACGACGTCGATATATACTGATGGTTGACTTTTACTTTGACGACATTTACATGACCATATACACATAAGTAGAGTGCTGGCAGTTAGTAAATATAAAACATAAAGTAGAATGAATATATATACAATTGTATGTACGGGGAGATGTGATTTTGGAATACCTATAATGTGACGCAATCTGCGTAAGTGTGCGTAAACTTTATCTATTTCCCGATGAATACGATACAAAGAGGGCGGTTTTTACGGCACACACACACTAACACTAATGAGACATCTATCTCGGATGGTTCGGATCAAGATGATCGAACACGCCAATTGAATCAAGCTACCATTATATACTATAGTGTCGACAGCGTGTAATCCCTGTATGTGTAGACTGTCTAAACAAGCGGGCATGCGATAAGTCATGTGTGGGAGATATCTGTTTGCCCAACGCGGGTCACGTACATGTGAATAAAGGGCATAGATCCCTTCGCAGACAGACTCTCTCATGCAACGCGGGACGTGCTAGAAGCAAGCCTACCGTTACAGCATTTTGAGCTCACGTCTGTGATCGACACATATTATAAATCTCCGAAACATACCCTATACTCAAACTATTATGGCTATAGATTACTTAGATCTAGCAACTATCCGAGTATTCTCATATTCACACAAACACACAAGCACGCATGCACGCATGCTACAACTTAAGTTGTCGAGAATGTTAGATTTAAGCTACCGTAACTTTCCTCTCAGTTAACGTAAATAACTGCGCAACCTCAAAGTAATTGCCATTAGCGTAAAATTAACAAAATCTCATATAACTGAATTACTGAGTTAATTCACAATCACATGAGTGGGATTTTACAATCAACAGTATCTGAATATACATATATATATAAATCAACTATTTCTGACACACTCTTGATGACACATGACCTTGACAATGACCCTGAGACTATGAAATAAATAAAATAACTGATATTAATAATTCTAGGAAATCATGGTTAACTCATCATAACTCATGAGACTAATTGCATTGATAATATTTCTTTACAAATTATTACGAGCTATGTTAAGATTAAGTAGACAGTAGTTTTGCATTTTCCGCTTCATCCTACAGGACTCGTGTGAAAACCATTTTCCGGCATATACGCGCGGTAGCTGAAACCCGGGGTAAGTTGTAGAAAATAGCCCATATATTATTTTATTTTCACGAATCATTACTGAAACTTGGAACCATATACTGTGTTTAACAACAATTCGAACTAGGATGTTTATTTACACCACTTTTCTTTTAAAACGGCATTAATTAAATTTATAAAAACTAAGGTATGAATATAGGATGTATTAGAATATTATGTTAATTTAACCTAGACGATCACGCGCCCTATAAAAATCAATATAGACGATCACGCCCAACTAAAACTCGACTAAAAATTATTAATTAAATAAAACCTCACACTAGTATATCAGCAGAGGTTAGGTAAGAGTACAGACTTTACGGCAGTCTTCCGACAGGGGGGGGGGGGGGGGGGGGTTATTACAAACCAAACACAGAACAAATAATCATACTTATCACCCAAAGATTTATCCTGAGTAGGGATCGAACCCACGACCTCTGGCTTAGCAGTCAAGGTCAGTAACCACGAAGGCAACAGTCGTCTGTCGTACAGGTGACTTCTCTCTGGTCATGTCTGTTAGGCTTTCCAATCGGTTCATGAAAGGGAGTTTATCCTGAGTAGGGATCGAACCCACGACCTCTGGCTTAGCAGTCAAGGTCACTAACCACGAGGGCAACAGTCGTCTGTCGTACAGATGACTTCTCTCTGGTCATCTCTGTTAGGCTTTCCTATCGGTTCATGAAAGGGAGTTTATCCTGAGTAGGGATCGAACCCACGACCTCTGGCTTAGCAGTCAAGGTCGTTAACCACGAGGGCAACAGTCGTCTGTCGTACAGATGACTTCTCTCTGGTCATCTCTGTTAGGCTTTCCTATCGGTTCATGAAAGGGAGTTTATCCTGAGCAGGGATCGAACCCACGACCTCTGGCTTAGCAGTCAAGGTCACTAACCACGAGGGCAACAGTCATCTGTCGTACAGATGACTTCTCTCTGGTCATCTCTGTTAGGCTTTCCTATCGGTTCATGAAAGGGAGTTTATCCTGAGCAGGGATCGAACCCACGACCTCTGGCTTAGCAGTCAAGGTCACTAACCACGAGGGCAACAGTCATCTGACGTACAGATGACTTCTCTCTGGTCATCTCTGTTAGGCTTTCCTATCGGTTCATGAAAGGGAGTTTATCCTGAGCAGGGATCGAACCCACGACCTCTGGCTTAGCAGTCAAGGTCACTAACCACGAGGGCAACAGTCGTCTGTCGTACAGCTGACTTCTCTCTGGTCATGTCTGTTAGGCTTTCCTATCGGGTCATGAAAGGGAGTTTATCCTGGGTAGGGATCGAACCCACGACCTCTGGCTTAGCAGTCAAGGTCACTAACCACTAGGGCAACAGTCGTCTGTCGTACAGCTCACTTCTGTCTGGTCATGTCTGTTAGGCTTTCCTATCGGCTCATGAACGGGAGGGAATAAAATGTGCCCTATAATTTGTGCCGCTCAGATGACTTATCTCCACTGAGACTATTTTGGTCAGACCTATACTGATGTAGGAGAGCGTTGTGGTGTGAAAGAAGATGTAGTCACAAAGATTGAAAAAGGAATGCTGAGATGGTTTAGCCATTTAGAGAGGATGAATGAAAGAAGATTGACCAAAGAAGTATACCTGGCCTGTGTGAATGGAACAACCGGAAGGGGAAGACCTCGTCGAACATTCTCTGACCAAATCCGAGACGTTCGCAAGAAAGGGCAGGTTAGAAGTACCCTAAACCGGCGAGCATGTATGAAGAATATAATGACAGTAATCGAGGCAAAAGACGTGTGCAAAGATCGTGACAAATGGAAATCCGTCGTCTCTGCCTACCCCTCTGGGAAAGGCGTGAGTCTATGTATGTATGTATGTATAATAAGACTAGGGGACAATATAACATTTTTTTTAAGACATCGCGCGCACTGGGGAATCTAATCCCTATGTCGCGGGGTACTATACAAACATATAATAGACAAACACAAATTACATCCAGACTCAGAACAACTATTTATTGGTCACATAAATATTATTATAAATATTCGGCGCGGGACTCGAACCCGCGACACGAAACGGCGAGGCGACTATCTTAGCCGCTGCGCCACACGTGCAGTCAAGTCTAAATAGACTAAATTGTTGAATCTCATTCAGCCGACTATACAATAAGACTTGGAAGTCAAGAAACAAGATTTCTCTCAAGATCTGAAAAATATATGTGAATGTTCATCCCTGCTAACTTATTTCCATCCAAAAACCATAACCAAGATCAGCTGGAAATCACTTTAACCATATGACTGGTTTCACGCACAGCAGTTACTTAAAGTTTGAAATCGTGATTGTGTGAGTAAGGACTCAAACTCATCTGGAATTCAGCAAGGTGGTAATTTATTTTCCTACAAATTTATCAAATTCAGAAAAAAACTGTGTTCAATGAAATGGATGGCAAAAATATCAACAAAAAGTTTTGTGATCAACAAAAGTAATCTGATTAATGTAAAAAGTTTTTTAATTTAAAGTATTGTTTGCTTCTGAAGTAATTAATTATTCTTAACATTCGTAATAATTCATCATGACTTGAGAAACGTTGGCTTCATAACTGGCTGTAAACTTTGAACATAAAAGAAGGGTTTATGAGAATATAAAAGAACTTTATGAGGAACAGGTTGACTAAGCAGAGCTGCGTTCGTGCTTTTTTCTTCTTGATCAGCATGGCTACATATATGTATTATGTAGTTTACTTCCTCGACGGAACTTGCAGTTTTTTCGAGTACATTAACTAGCGGAAACTTCAATGAACTTAAAATGTGCTCGACGAGTTAGCATCCCGTGAGAATGGTCCGTGGAGGACTGAAACACGTGTTGAGTATCGTACTGGCGCATATAATTTGCATTTTTTATTGTCCTTCTTGCATGTGCATATTTTTGTGGGTGGGAGGGCTGTGTATATTGCATCCCGGCTTGATTAAACTGACAACTAGCGGAATTAACACCACATATTAATTTTGTAGTTAGAATGTTATGGATTTTCGCAAATTAACAACTGATTCCATTACTTAAAAAGTCATATTAAAATCGGTAAATTTCCTCGAATAAATAAACTATAATAATAATAACAATATATTTATTTATTCTCTCATCACAATACAAAAGTAAATAGCATAAGCATACGGGAGGCGCACCGAAACAAGTTCGCCGTACTCTGAGTGCACAACTATATGTCCTCCTTCCGCCCGAATTTCGGCCAAGGCGGCCAGTCTCAATGGAGACTAGCCTATTGCGCAGGACATATTATAATGCACAAGTGTTTGCGCAAACACAGGGGCACTTTCTATTCCATCATTCTCATGATCCGATGGGACAACTAGCAACACGACCGGAAAGAGTTCAGGTACAGGACCGACGGCTTTACGTGCTCTCCGAGGCACGGGGGTGTAATACCGCCAACTTCCAGACTTCGAGCTGATACTGAGAACTTTCTTTTTACGGATAAATCCCAAAATCACTTTTTAGCCCGACCCTGGATTTGAACCCAGGACCTCATTAACTGCGGTTGAACACGCTACCGCTAGACCAACGAGGCAGTCTGATATATGGAGTCATGGTCGAGGTACTAGGTAATGTAACATAAAACGAGGTCAATATAAAGACAGTTTAACCTGCTGGTAATAATGCTTATTTTTATTTCATCATATCAGCTGAAAGACGTCCACTGCTGGACGAAGACCTCCCCCAAAGATCTCCACAATTGCCGGTCTTGCGCTATCCGCATCCAGCGATTTCCAGCGACCCTCACAAGATCATCGGTATTTTTAATTATTATTTATTAAATTAAAGGCCAACAAGGACCAATTATAAAAATACACTAATACAATACAATACTTAAAATAACATACAGAACAATTACAATACAACAAAACAAAACAATCAATACAATATTTCGACATTATCCCGTACATGTACCATATCACAGTGATACGTGTACTGGCAGTCGAATCGCTGGGCTAAGGCGCTCAGGATACTGTTTATAATAATATCTAGGGACAATGTCACTCAGATCATCCTAGCCCCAAACTAAACAAAGCTTGTACTATGGGTACCAGGCGACGATATACATACTTATATAGATAGATAAATACTTAAATACATAGAAAACATCCATGACTCAGAAACAAATATTCGTGCTCATCACACAATTATTTGCACTTACCGGGATTCGAACCCAGGACCACCAGCTTCGTAGGTTGGTAGTGCTCCTGCACTACCAACTAGGCTACGGTGACCCGCACCCTGCGCACCAGGGATGTGCTTATGGATGAATCTCTGCTTCGGCAGAGACTAACCTACCAAAAGGAAATAAGAGATAACAAACCTAGATGCTAAAACATTTGTACGTAAAATACGCACGGCGGAAAATGTCCCTAGAATAACAATTAGGTTAAGAGCTTATTAGTCAAGTCAGAGACGAATATAATGACAAACTGTATTAACATGGATCATGGGTACTTACTTATAGAGCTTGACCATTCGTTATTTCCAAATCTTGGGTCCCGGGACTGATTTATTGTTGGTCCCGGGACTGTCAACTGTCTTCAATTTCATTACTGTAACTAAGGTATGGATTTTGTAACCTTATCAAATATTTTTGTTGTTTTGACAAGACTATTACTTTTAATTCAACACTATTTATGGTAAAGTTACATACACAATAGTATCGTTATAATTTCTTTATTAAGTGTGTGCTTTGGAAAAATTATTTAAAAGTATATTAATACTATCGAATAAAAAAGAATAAAAATAAAAATCAACGTAATGGTGATGCTTCTTTCTTCACACCTTGATCTATTTGTGACCCCATACGTTACAAAATTGCTTCCTTAATCTACTGCTGCATTCAATCGAAGATATTTGAGCTCCGGGCTTCAAATACTACCCAGTATTTGAAGCACAGAGCTCCAATATCTGCAGTTGAATACGCAGCCAAACTTACTAATTAAGAACTAAAAAGAAAGAAACCTAATTACCTATAGCTCAGAGTGAGTCTACGGGTGTTCCCGTAGACTCAACCTGAGCTAGTAGAGTCATTGATCTTGGGGACAGAGGACATTATTATTATTATTTTTAAGAAAAGACAACGCCCGCACTGGGGAATTTAATCCCTACGTTGTTGGGTACTTTACAAACATATAATAGCCGGACACAAATAACGTCCAGAATCAGAACAACTATTTATAGGTCACACAAACAGTTGTCCAGCGCGGGAATCGAACTCGCGACACGAAGCGGCGAGGTGCCTGTCATAGCAGCTGCGCCACACATACAGTCAAGGAAATGAACGCAATTTGACCAGAAAGATATTATTACAGTCCTAGGCCTAGCTACTAATTCATCCCGGGAATTTCCCATAGCTCCCGGGATGATATAGTCCCGGCCCTAACTATGAATTATAGACCCTTTTACCTTTGTTTTTCTCGCTAAGTGTTTTGTTAGAACTATAAATCATTGTTTGTTGGTAATATATCGGTGCTGATGTAAGTTGTTTAAGTGAAATAAGTGGAAATAGACTGCCGAAGTTTTTTCTTATATATATGAAATAGTATTGTGACAAAATGTATCAAGGTCAATGCCAAAAGTAATTGTAGGAAAAAAGGATGAATAAAATAAAAAACTTGGGATAAACTAACACAATGCCATCTTATCCCAAACTAGGCAGAACCTGTACTATGTTAACCAGACAACTAATAAACATAATTATATATTTCTAAACACATAAATATTCTAGATCAATTACACTCAGACACAGAATTATAGATCATCATTTAGTATTTAAATTGTAGCTGAATCATTAATTACTATCGTTCGATTTATGCCAAATCCATTTTTTCACAATTAACTTTGAAAAATCACGATAGAGAATAAAATTATTTCATGAAAAGCTTAAATTGGAGTTAGAGCTCCAAGATTAATTATTTTAAGACAGAGATATAGTTTTCAGAATATCCTATTATTATCTTAGTTATTCAATAATTAAAACAATGTTTAAGTATTCGGTATTTTTTTCTAATGGATGCACGAACGACTCATGAACATGAAAATACAATTTAGGTACCAGAAAAAAAGAGACTATCATCCATTCATGAAATTTCCTCTACAACCGATCGTGAAGTTATATTATGTTAAAAATTAACATCAATATTATACTCGTAATAAACATGAAGGATTTTTGTTATTTTATAATTTGTGCTTTTCGATACTAAACTATATTATGTAAACATATTTGTACTTAATACATTTACACAAATAAATATCTTTTTTTATCAAAATAATAAATATCTGTAATAGATCCCAAACGAGGCCGAACCTGTACTATTGCAACCAGACAATAATATATATCTAAATACAAACATATTACAGAATTATCTATATTTTTTTGTATTTAGAAAAAGAAATTAAGAAAACAGAAAAAATATCGTGCTTGTCACACAAAGATTTATCCAGAACGGGGATCGAACCTACGACCCCTGGCTTAACAGTTAGGACCCCTTATCACTATAGCAACAGGCAAGTCAAACTCTACAAGACATTTAAGCAGAAAGTTCTAAAAAACAAAGATAATTTTCTACGAAAAAATGTAAAGGTGAGGTGGAAAAATTAAATATTTCCAGCGGCCCTTTCAGCCCTAAGTCCTTGGAGCCAAGATTCTACTTCAGACTTCCTTTTAATTGTTCAAAGAAACGTCTGCTTTCAAAGTTATATCACTTGAAGATCGTATAAATCATAATTATGGCCCAATTTTTATTAAGAACTCATTGAATGAAAGTTATTTGAATATATTTGTGATTTGGATAAAATTGTAAATCTAACTAGATTTAAAGGTAAATTTATAATAATAAGCTCTTGAAAATATGTGTACTATTCTAGTCTGCAAAGACAGAGAGGAACATTCTACTGATATTATAAATGCGAAAGTTGGTGAGTATAGATGTTTGTTACTCTATGAATTTATAAAATTAAAAAGTGCGAGTCGGACTCGCCCATGAAGGGTTCCGCAGCAGCAAGTATTTCAGTTGATTAAATGTAAAGGTAAATTATGGTTTACGATTTATGACGCTATAAAAACAAACTAGATTTCGTTCAAACCAATTTTCGTTGTTAGTTTACATGCTAATGTACATCATATTTTTTTTTTAGTTTTATCATTCTCTTATTTTAGAAGTTACAGGGGACACTCATTTTTCCACATTGGAAGTGTCTCACGCGCAAACTATTCAGTTTATAAAAATTAATATCATTTTTGAAGACCTATCCATAGATACCCCACATGTATGGGTACGATGAAAAAAAATTTTTAGAGTTTCAGTTCTATGTATGGGGAACCCCCAAAATTATTAATATATTTCTATTTTTGTGTAAAAATCTTAATGCGGTTCACATAATACATCTACTTACCAAGTTTCAACAGTACAGCTCTTATAGTTTCGGAAAAAAATGGCTGTGACATACGGACGGACAGACAGACAGACAGACATGACGAATCTATAAGGGTTCCGTTTTTTGCCATTTTGCTACGGAACCTTAAAAATCAAGTCAAAGTGTAGTATATCAGTCATCTGGTTTCCATAATACAAGCTCTACTTGGTTTGGGATCAGATAGCCCTGCGTGAATAATGTCCAAGGATGTTTATTTTATTCATCATTATTTTTAAAGTTTAAACATACTGATGGTAGTGCGGTCTTTTACTACACATAATATTACATTGAGACCTATACTGTTACTTTATAGAAGTTTAATTCATCTGTAATATTTTAAGTGTGTAGTTATTTTTATTGATCAGGCAATAGTCGGTGCCAATGCTATAAAAATCATGGCCGCCGTGTGTGAATAATGTCCCAGGATATTATATTGCATGATACGGAAATAACAGATTTCAATTGAAACTATATTTTTCAGTAACAAAAGTGACCTTGTTTCACAATGTTTCATCCTGATAATAGTATGTATATGTAGTACCTATATTATATAGCCCTTATAATATATATATTCCGCCTATAGGTATCTGTGTATTATTCGTATGTAGTGTATACATACACGTTGTATGTCGTATATAGTAGCGTAAACTACACATAATATGCTCTTTTCTAGTTAGTTTCTCCTCTCGCGGGTCTGCTGATAGAGATTTCTATTAAAATAAGCAGTACCTTTGTACAATCTTTTCCTTACATTATTTATTGTTATTATGCTTTTATTTGTGTGTACGTAAATTTTTAAATAAAAATAGTAAAATTTAAAATACTTTTCAGTTGTTTAAACCATGTTTATAAGGAATGAATCATCAGCGCTTTGGCTTTAATATTTAATCTGTGGTATAATTTATACGATGTCGATTGCGCGCCACCTGGCGGACATCGATTATTTTAATCGCTTCAAATAACGTTCGAATACGGTGAGTATTTAGTATAAATCATTTTTGATAGCGGTTTAATTGTAGTTGACTATTAAGGTTTAAATAGTTGGTCAAAGCGAATTCCTTTCGCCGGTCCGAAAGAGATCGACACGTAGGGTATATAGTAAATCCATAGTCACCCCTCTATGGACTAACTATGTAGCTTAAGTGATTTATCTCAGTGTTTCTGTGGGACCTATTACACTCCGTACCTTAAGCAATCCGTCCCAATTTCAGTTGTAGGACAACAGTCGTCAAGCCATGTCATGAGTCCTGTTGGGCCGCTTGAAGGGAAACCATTGCTCGTACTTTGAAAATACCTACCTCGCGTTCTAACTTCCTTATTTCTTCTATGGAATGCGCGGCCACAATTGAAATCCACTTGACTTTTAAAAGAAAACTAAGAAGCGCATTCTAAGAAATATGAGCACTATCGTGTGTTTAGCGTTTATAATAAATAACACATTAATTTTAATTGATTTTTATGATGTCATGTACTTTTTACCTGGGATAAAGATGGACTCCGTTGCAGAGACCATTCGGAAATAGGCTACAGTTCATGAACATAGGCTTCTACATCATGTGAACGTCGAGGCCACCCAGCTCCTCGATATTACAGAGCTATTGAGACGTTTAAAGAGAACAAAACCCTATGAACTAGTGTCGTGACTAGTGTATTAAGTGAATAGTGTTAGCAATAATGTAATTGTAAAGAACACATAAACAAAGTGTCTTCCCCTTAACAAATATGACTAAGGAAAGTCGGTGGACTGATTCTTAGAATTAATTATGTTTATGTAGAAGTATAGGTTAATATAAAATTACTTATTAGTCTCTAGACTAGATTGTATATATTGTATATACACATAAAGTACTACTTGGTACTTTATTAAATAATAAAAAAAATGTACCTTTTAATTCTCACGTTTGGGCATTTACTCCCAGTTGTTATAACTGGGAGTAAATGCCCAAACGTCTTCCTTTGTGAAAAATAAGCTTAAATATAAATAAATAGACGATGCTAATAAATGTCGGAATTGACTAATTCTATCAATTACTCGTTCCAATCTCGTAAAAAGATAAAATAACTTTAAATGACACAGAGGGACAATAATACGTGTCAACCTCAAGGAAATCTCTAGCTGATAGATTACAGATAAATTACACCCAGACACAGATCAAATAATCGTGCTCATCACACAAATATTTGTCCTGGGTGGGGATCAAACCCTCCACCTCTGGCAGTCATGGTCACTAACCATTAGAACCTTCAGGCTACTTTATTCACTAGCGATATTCAGTAGCTCTATGTATATTTTCTATTTAAATTGTAATAAAAATCAAAAATAAATCATTTCTAC
Organism: Pseudoips prasinana; assembly: GCA_951640165.1. Lineage (NCBI taxonomy): Eukaryota > Metazoa > Arthropoda > Insecta > Lepidoptera > Nolidae > Pseudoips > Pseudoips prasinana. Next base: position 33,220,601 of record OX621246.1, read on the forward strand.
TCTTCCCTACCATATCGGTCACCGTAGCCTAGTTGGTAGTGCTCCTGCCCACGAAGCTGGTGGTCCTGGGTTCGAATCCCGGTAAGTGCAAACATGTGTGTGATGAGCACGAATATTTGTTTCTGAGTCATGGATGTTTTATATATATTTAAGTATTTATCTATCTATATAAGTATGTATATCGTCGCCTGGTACCCATAGTACAAGCTTTGCTTAGTTTGGGGCTAGGATTATCTGTGTGACATTGTCCCTAGATATTATTATTATATTATATCACATATGTATGTACAGACGCCAGCACATCAAGCTACCCCAATCTGTCAAATTACCCCTACTGAAAGTGAACCTTATGCTTATGTCATACAGTTGATAATCTATAAAAGAAACTTGACAGATTGGGGTAGCTGGATGTGCTGGCCTCTATACAATTTAACAGAACCGTTTAAAAATTAAATTTTCAAAATGAAAACTTCATATTAAAGTTTAATATTACTTGTAGAACAGTTAGTTTATGGCTTTAAGACGCCAATAAAGTTACTTTGTATAGATAAACTTTTGATAGTAAAGAACAGAACATTGTTAGACAACGAAAAGAACATTTTTCAAACGACTTATTATTTTTAGAATGGTTGTCGTATATAATTTTAGTTTTTGAACTAAAACTTACTTACGCATGCTCAAGTTGAGTGCTTTTAAGATGTAAGCACAATGATAATCCTTCTACTCACTCTGCCAATAAAATATTTGCAACTGTTGCACCCTACGATTTTATAGAAAAAAAATATATTTACCACTAGCTGTGCCCCGCGGTTTTACCCGCGTTAAATTTTATAAATCATCATAGCTCACCCCCGTAGGTGATAGCGTGATAATATGTAGCCTATATGTTGACCCGACCTCTTAGTAATATTTATGCAAAATTTGAAGTAAATCCATTCAGTACTTTTTGAGTTTAGCCCGGACATACATACAGACAAACAGACACACAGACAAAAATTCTATAAACTATATTTTTTGCTTCGATATCGATTGTAGATCACGCCCCAAGTATCCTTTTTAAAAAATATTTCATGTACAGTTTTGACTTTCCTACGATTTTATTATATGTATAGATTTTCTTAGTTTGGTTATCTATAAAAGAATTAAAAAAAAAAGACAACGCCCGCATTAGGTAATCTAATCCCTGTGTCGCGGGTAATTTACAAACATATAATAGACGGACATAAATTACATCCAGACTCAGAACAACTACTTATGGGTCACACAAATAGTTGTCCGGCGCGGGACTCGAACCCATGACACGAAGAGGCGAGGTCTTAGCCGCTGCGCCACACGTGCAGTCAATTTGTTGTTGTTTTGTAGTCAAAATGTTTTGTTTATATGGCAACATTTCGAAAGCTTTTCTTTTGTTCAAATCAGTCGTTATAAAAAAAGTTGGGCTGTTTTGTATATTTCTAAAAACAGTAATAAATAAACGTCTTGACACTACTAACACAATGGCATTTGATACCAAACTAGACAGAGCCTGTCCTATGGCAACCAGACAACTGAAAACACAACATATATTTCTTAATACATACATATTATAAAATAAAATAAATAAATAAAAAAGGTTTTTATTCACGTAGACTTTAAAAAAGCGCTTGTAAATAGTCAGAACATGTTTGTAGTAATATAGTTGTATACATTATTGTTTCTAGTAACATAGATATTTAGGCACACATTGTATGAAAACATTTATCAAATTAATTTTATTATAGCATTGATATTTAGCTAGCTCGTATCAAGTAATTGTCAAGAGATTATGTTTAATTATCTAGTTTAAGTCTAATATTTTTACTACATTTTGTGTCAATGGTTCTGTCTATATTAAGGAATTATTATTATGACGGACCTTATTGATAAAGTATTTATCGTATATATAACCTTATTGATATAGTAATTATTTACCTATAGATAAAGTAAACCCAGGCACAGAACATATAATCGTGATCATCACACAAAGATTTTTAGGAATCAAACCCACGTTCTTAGAAGTCAAGGTCATTTACCACTAGACAAAAAAGCCAGTCATTTTGTTTTACAAACAATTGAAACACCAGTTAACTGAAAACATTTCCTCTAGACAAGAAAGCTGTTTAATTTGAAGTACAGACACCAGCATATCAAGTTACCCCAATTCGTCAATATTCCCCAATTGAAAGTGAACCTTATACTTTTGTGATAAAGTTGAAAATCTATAAAAGTAATTTGAAACATTGGGGTAGCTGAATATGCTGGCGTCTGTACCTACTGTAGGGTTCACTTAACGGTTATGACCATTCAAGTTAGTCAAGTATAATTATCTGTCAAGAGCTTCAAGCTTAATAGGATACTTAATTAAGACTTATATAAAGGTTTTGCTCATTTCTGATCGATATTGGGGTTTTTGTGGTATAATTAAGTAAAAACTGGATTTACGTCCATTTTTTTATAAGGATTAGTAAGATTAATTTGGATTTTGGATGGGTTTGATTAATGAGCTTTCTTTTTAAGAGTACCTATTGGAAAATGTGAAATTATTACTTTAATAATGATTTTTTGAAAATAATACAACTAATTTCAACTCTTCTTTGAGACAAATGATTGGATTAAAATATATATGGAAATAATATAAAGGTATATCCTATTGATTAAAAAAATAGTGTTCGAACTCTGTTCAAAACAACGGGGAAACCAAGCTACCCCAATCTGTCAAATTTCCCCAATAGAAAGTAAACCTTATAAATATATAAATAAAGTTGAAAATCTATAAAAGAAATTCGACTGATTGGGCTGGATGTGCGTACATAGAAAAGAGAATAAAAATAGACATTTGAATTTATTACCTTCTTTTGAACATTTGAAAAAAGTTAAAGTCAGCTTCATTAGTTTCCAACTATTAATTTTCTTCATCATGTCAGTCGAATTCATCAAAAAGTTTACAATTTTCAAAAACATATTATTATTTTATGAATTAATGATTAAGTCACAGAAGAACTTGACAAAATGTCCGATCTACTAGATTGTCAGAGAACATGAGTGACCCAACAAAAAAAACTCCAATTAAAAAAAAATGTTTGACAACCCATCCTTGTCAGTACACGCCCACAACTAGAACACCTAATCAGGATAAAAAACATGGCAATACAGAAACTTCAGAAAACAAAACAACTACCATGTTCGGCCAACAAACATCACAAACACTATGTCCTCCAAACTGGCAAAGAATACCTAATTCCCAAAAGCGAAAGAAAGTGAGACAAACTCCATCACCTGATAAAACACTTACTACATCTAACCAAGAAATTAACACTACTAATAGATTTAGTGGTTTGCCAGTAGACATGGATGGAGAACCCCCATCAGTGAATCCTGTTAAATCATGGAACCCACCACCAATAATTCTGTATGGTGTGGATGATCTATCGAAATTGACGGATTTATTAAATGAGGCCATGCCCAGCGACAATTTCTCCTACAAAATTATAAACAGGGATCAGCTAAGGTTAATGACTAAGTCCTCAGAAACATACAAAAAAATGATTGAACACATTAGAAGCAAAGGTCTTATTGGTCATACTTTTACACAAAAAGAAAACAGATGTTATAGAATTGTAATCAAAAATTTACACCATACCACACCAAAAGAAGCCATAATAGAAGCCTTGGAAAAAACTGGAAATAAAGTCAGAGGGGAAATAATCTGTCCCCTGTCCAGAAAAAACAAAATGCCTTTGAACTTGTTCTTTGTTAATTTGGAACCAAGTTCAAAAAATGCAGAAGTAAAAGATATTGAATTTATCTATCATACAAGGGTTAAGATTGACGATCCGAGAAAAACAAATGACATCCCTCAATGTGCTCGATGCCAACAATACGGACATACGAAAAATAATTGTATGCGCCCATTCAGATGTGTCAAATGTGCAAAAGGTCATAGAACCATAGACTGCCCAAAAAAAGACCGAAATACCCCAGCAACCTGTGCACTCTGCTTAGGAAATCACCCGGCCAATTATAAGGGTTGTCAAGTTTATAAGGAGATCTGGGACAGAAAAAAGGCACATACTAACAAGATACATAAAGTGTTCGAGAAAAAGGAAAACACTTTAAATCCTCCGTCCATGATGGATTTTCCACCACTGAAACCATCTAAATTTGGTAACCAACACACTGCTAATAATGAGAAGAGTAAAGATCAACAACAAACATACACAACCAACCCCACAAATACAAACAACTGGCATAAAAAAACAGAGAACCAACCATCTCAGTCAACAAATTTACTAGAAGAAATAATTTTAAAACAATCAGAGAAGATAGATATCCTCATAAATCAGATAAGCAACCTAATGGGTCTTATTGCCACTCTAATAGCCAAATGTAACAAATAAAATTCCTCCGAATCGCAACATGGAATATAAATGGCTTGTCTCCAAACAAGCATGAAGTAGAAGTGTTCATCAACCATAACAAAATAGACATTCTCTTATTATCAGAATCACACTTAACTGATGAAAGAACTATAAAAATCACGGGTTTTAATATCTACTATTGCAACCACCCAGATGGTACATCGCATGCTGGTGCAGCCATAATAATAAAGGAGAACATAAAACAACATCTTCTTCCTAGCTTCAAACACGCTTACTTACAGGCAGCCATTATATCAGTAGATGACTGGCAGGGGACACTGAACATTGCTGCCGTATATTGTCCTCCACGACATCGCATTGATGAAAAAATGTTTAGTGACTTCTTTCACATACTTGGCAACAGATATATTACTGGTGGAGACTGGAATGCCAAGAACAATTTCTGGGGGTCTAGGCTCACTACCACTAGAGGAAGAGAGTTGAAAAAATCGGTGGATATGAACTGCCTCGATGTACTGACAACAGGTGAGCCTACATACTGGCCTACAGACTCCAATAAAATTCCTGACCTCATTGACTTTTTTATTACTAAAGGCTTTTCTGGATTATATACCAAGGTAGAATCATGTCTAGATGGTTCATCTGATCACTCACCTATAATATGCACCATCAGTACTACAGTTATTTGGAAGGAACCTCGAGAGACCTTATATAACAATAAAACTGATTGGGAAACATTCAGAGAATACATAAGTGACAATGTCAATCTGCAAATACCTCTAAAAACTGAAGAAGAAGTTGAATATGCTACCTGGTACACCACCAATCTCATTCAGACTGCTGCTTGGCTGGCTACACCATATATGGAATCCTCACAATACAGCAAGGATTATACTATGGAAATAAAGCAAAAAATCAATGAAAAGAGAAGACTTAGAAGACAATGGCACACAAGTAGAAACCGGCAATACAAAAGAGATCTTAATAAGGCACAAAAAGAACTTAAAGTCATGCTTGAAGAGATTGAAAACAACACAATGCATGATAGGCTCAGCACACTGTCACCATATAAAAGAGAAGACTACTCACTTTGGAAAATTACAAAAATGCTCAAAAGGCCTAAAGAACATGTGCCCCCCTTAAAGAAAAGAAACGGTAATTGGACCAGAAACTCTAGGGAAAAGGCTGAACTATTTGCACAATTTTTGCAAGAAACGTTCACACCTAACGAAGCCAATAATGCAGAGTCAGATCAAGAGATAGAGGATGCAATAAATAGTGACCAGCAAATGTCGCTTCCACTGAAACCAGTGACCACCATGGAAGTCTTCAAAGCTATAAAAATCCTAAAACTCAAAAAGGCTCCTGGCTTTGACTTAATAACTGCAGAAGTTCTTAAACAATTACCTAAGAGAGGAATAGTTCTGTTAACAATTTTATTTAATGCTGTACTACGAATACAATATTTCCCACGACTTTGGAAAGTGTCGGTGATAAATATGATAGCGAAACCAGGAAAGTCACTCACTGAGGTCTCCTCATACAGACCCATTAGTCTACTTCCAGTGATGTCAAAACTGCTGGAGAAACTGTTATTAAGACGTTTACTACCAGTACTTGAAGAACACAGAGTGATACCCGAACATCAATTTGGATTCCGAGCTCACCATGGAGCCACAGAGCAAATACACAGAGTGGCTCACAAAATCAGGCAAACAATGGAGAACAAAGAATATTGTTCAAGCGTTTTCCTTGATGTGCAACAGGCGTTTGACCGCGTATGGCACAAAGGCTTGCTTTTCAAACTTAAACACTGTCTACCAAATACCGCCTACATGCTTCTTAAATCTTACCTAGATCAGCGGATATTCCAAGTCAAAATCGATGAAACTGTGTCTTCCTTGCGACCAATTGTAGCCGGAGTTCCCCAAGGCTCTGTACTGGGCCCAGTTTTGTATACAGTGTATACAGCTGACTTACCCATCTCAGCACAAGTGATGACAGCGACTTACGCGGATGACACTGCTATCCTATCCTCAAATAAAGATCCTAGCGTAGCAACTCAGAATCTACAAGAACATCTGGACAAAATCAGTATTTGGTTCAACAAATGGAGAATTAAAGCTAGTTCTGCTAAGTCAGTTCATATAACATTCACATTGAAAAGAAAAGACTGTCCTACAGTAAAACTTAACGGCATTGAACTTCCACAACAAACCAAGGTAAAATATCTTGGAATGCACCTTGATAGGAGATTAACTTGGAGAGATCACATAAAAGCTAAAAGAGAACAGGCAAATAGAAAAGTAAAAAGCATGCACTGGTTGATTGGAAGAGAGTCTTCTCTAAGTTTAGAAAATAAACTTATTATCTACAAATCCATAATAAAACCTATTTGGACATATGGTATTGAACTCTGGGGGTCGGCATGTCACTCCAATATAGAAATATTGCAACGCTTCCAAAACAGTATCCTTAAACTAATATGCTGTGCACCTTGGTTCATAAAAAACACAGAGGTTCATGAATACCTGGAAGTTCTTACTATCAAGGAACAATTTAAAAAGTCTTGTGAGGACTACAGACATAGACTCAACCATCACAGAAATGTATTAGCCAAGGCACTCTTAAATACAAATAATTGTACATATCGATTGAAACGGCCACGGCTAGCCACAATATGATTTTAAATCATAATCTGAATAAGAGAGACCACATCACAGGATGTGCTAATCTCATAAAAGCTCTCAAAACAAACACAAGATCTGATTATAGCTGTGAGGCTGATCGCAGATAGAGAGAATGAAATGGAAAAAAAAAAAAAAAAAAAATGTCTGTCGAATGTCGTTCACTGCTGGACAAAGGCCTCCCCAAAAGATTTCCACTGGAGTTGTGTGTACCATTTGGCGGGATATGCCATAATCGCCACGCTTGGCAGACGGGGAGCCGATCGCAGTATGATGGTCATAGTAAACAGAGAGACATGCTGCCCGTTCTCTTTAGACGCCGACTTTTCCGCCCCCCACGGGATGTGATGGAGGGGAGATATTCCGTGCCGTCAGCAACACAGCAATATTTCAATATCCTTATACACCCTTATAATTATCACATATTTAAAATTCTCGGTCTTTTACCACGTCTTTCACAAGATATTTTTTACCGCGCACTATCACTCTGTGGAATCAATGAAATGCAGAGGTATTTCCGGTCCGATATGACTGGCCGATGTGATGGCAACCTCCAAGAAGCGAACCTATTCTTAAATGCCGGCGATGTACTCTGTCGTACATATGCTAAAAAACCGTAATGTAGTGAAATTTGCCATGGTTAATACTACTCTATCCAAACGTAATAAAGCGACTTTTACCCTGATACATGCTTTTCTGGAACGGCATTTAAGTGATAGGACGGCAGTACTTACGGCCCCTCTGGTATCCATGGGCGGCGGTGTTTACTTACCATCAAGTGATCTGATTCCACGTTTGCCATCATATTATATTAAAAAAAATGACTGTGTTTTAGACCATACGACTGTAGTAAAACTTCAAACGTAACTGACTATTAGAGAAAGAGAGAAAGAAAATATGTTCTCGCATCTCTCTCTTGCCCCTTCACTAACTTTGTGTAAGTAGAATTACTTCATAAAACCTACTCTCCTTCTGTTATGTAGTCGGTCAAAAAGACAGGTAGCCGACTTTTTAATAGCACTGTTTGATAATGTGCTACTATGTATGTAAGGCAGATATTTGAAGCCAATATTAAATAACATTCAAGATAATAATAACATTAGTTGTAAATTGGTTCGTTTTGTAATGGAACTCGATGTGATAAATGAAAATTTCTCATTTATTATTACTGTTTGTTCCGAATTTAATTCAACTTTTGTTTTCAACGACCATTTTGAACAGAATTTATATACCAAGGATCTTTCCGAGAACAATTAGTGAATAAATTTTATTTTATTATATAAAATATAATAAATCCCCGCACAAGGCAAGTATATGTGTTCATGAACACGTCTGTTTCTCGCTGAATATGGTGAAACAGCACTATTTGACGATATCTACTAGGCAATAAATCTACTGCTTTCTTTTTGTGAAATGATATCCTTACACTTATATTTGTAAATATATTTATACATATGTATATATGTATCTATGTATATGTATGTATCTACTGCCTCATTGGTCTAGCGGCAGCGTGTTCAACCGCAGGTAATGAGGTCTTGGGTTCCAATCCCGGGTCGGGCCATAAAGTGATTTTAGGATTTTTCCGTAAAAAAAATTTCTCAGTATCAGCCCGAAGTCTGGAAGTTGGCGGTATTACACCCCCGTGCCTCGGAGAGCACGTAAAGCCGTCGGTCCTGTACCTGAAATCTTTCCGGTCGTGTCGCTAGGCGTCCCATCGGATCATGAGAGTGATGGAATAGAAAGTGCCCCTGTGTTTGCGCACACGCTTGTGCACTATAATATGTCCTGCGCAATTGGCTAGTCTCCATTAGGTAAGACTGGCCGCCGTGGCCAAAATTCGGTCGGGAGGTCATCATCATCATCATGTATCTATTTATGTATATGTATAGTCGTATGACTCTTGTTACGTATTCGTACGTAGTATTAGATTAATTTAGATTTATAACTTCTAATTGTAAATAGTACATCTTCTGCTACCTTCATCAGGTTATTTTCAATTCTGGTTCATTCAACGCAAAATGGTTGCCTGGAAGAGATTGCTTTCAGCGATAAGGCCACCAATTGCATAATAAGTTTATTTCCTTGTTTTTAACCATTGTTTTGTTTTTACCTATTTTTGCAATAATAATAATATATAGGAACAATGTCACACAGATCATCCTAGCCCCAAAGTAAGCAATGCTTGTACTATGGGTACCAGGCGACGATATACGTACTTATATAGATAGATAAATACTTATATACATAGAAAACATCCATGACTCAGACACAAATATTCATGCTCATCACACAAATATTTGCACTTACCGGGATTCGAACCCAGGACCACCAGCTTCGTAGGCAATAAAGTGTACTTCTTCTTCTTCTGTTTCTCTTGGTTGAGTGCTTTCTGTGTATTGTATGTGTATGTTTACAAACACGGCCATGTAGTTTCCGGTCCACACACACATCAGGACAGCAGCGCCATCTAAGTACTAACTACCACCTAAGTGCGGTCGCCAACTCGCATGCGAAGCGCGGTGACTATGGCAAAGTCCTCCAAATGGCAAGCTATAGATGCCTTTGGAGAGTCCAGCAGTGGATGATATCAGGATGATAATAATGATGATTTACAAAGAAAAATAATAATTCTAGCCGTTGTCTTGTATCTACAGCGCAGCTTTACTTTAGTTTTAATGTATAAAAATATTAACCTCCTTCAGAAGTCTGTTTAAAGAAAAGAATACTAAAAAATATCAATACTCATATGAAAATTAAAAAGTTGTATAATTTCCTTAAACATATTATTTGGAAACTAAATGACGTAAGTAATAAGTGCGAAAAATTGTGAGTATGAATATTTTTTTCTCTTTCATGCAAAACCTACGGAACGGATTACAAGGAAACTTTTTTTTATATATAATAGGATGGCAAACGAGCAAGTGGGTCACCTGATGGTAAGTGATCACCGCCGCCCATGGATACTCGCAACACCTGAGGAGCTGCAAGTGCGTTGCCGGCCTTTAAGAAAAGAATAGGCTCGCTTCTTGAAGGTTGCCATGTCATACCGGATCGGAAATACCTCCGCAGCTAATTGATTCCACAGAGCGGTAGTGCGCGGCAAAAAGTTTCTTGTGAAACGCACAGTGGTAGATGACCATTCATCCAGGTAATAAGGATGAAATTTCCACTTTTGGCGAGAGGGTCTGTGGCGGAATGTGGCGGCAGGTATAAGCTCGAACAATTCCTCTGAATACTCCCCTCATAAAATAAATTGTTAGTAATATAGCTTATATATCCGAATAATACATAGGCTATAATTTATAAAGTTCAACGTGGGTGAAACCTCGGGGCACAGCTAGTTTTATTCATATAATTCGCAAACATTACTGAACATCATCAAATATGCAAAGTTCATTTGAACATATTTTCAAAGTGCTTATACCTAATGCACACCTACGCAAACTATGTTAGGTGAAGGACTTGTATTATTTGTACTTTTTCTTTCTTACATCGTAACGAAGTAGTTACGATGTAAGAAAGAAAAAGTTGAGTCTTCATTTGATTTTAGGTTATTTTAACTTACGAGTAGGTTTAAGTAAACCTAAGTTAAAATAACCTAAAATCAAATGAACACTCAACTTTTTCTTTCTTCTTTCTGTACTTTTTCTTTGCTTTTAACTTAGGTTTAAGTAAACCTAAGTTAAAATAACCTAAAATCAAATGAAGACTCAACTTTTTCTTTCTTACATCGTAACTACTTAGTTACGATGTAAGAAAGAAAAAGTTGAGTCTTCATTTGATTTTAGGTTATTTTAACTTAGGTTTACTTAAACCTAAGTTAAAATAACCTAAAATCAAATGAAGACTCAACTTAGGTTTAAGTAAACCTAAGTTAAAATAACCTAAAATCAAATGAAGACTCAACACCTGCTCGAAATAATATCACATTTAGTCACGTCACCCAACAACAAAGTTACATTAAAACATATTTATCTTGTTCCAAACAACTTCGGCCGCGGGTTCAAGTTAAATCGATTGAGAAAATGGCATCAGTTATTCATGATAAGCCCTGTGCCTGAGCAGTCTCATCAGTTTTGACACGGGTGACAGATGTCAAATGGTTTTCAACTTACGCCTCTTTTTATAACGGTTTTATTAGCTTCATACGTATATTAGTATGTAAGTAGTAGTTTCATTTATAAATCATATAATAATATAAGTGATAGTTATATTAATGATAGTTAGTCTAAAATAAAATTAAGTCAAAAATAATTAAACCTAAACATAAAATCTACCTAATATCACTACCTTTATAAAATAAATTGTATAAATGTTTTAACATTCCATGTATCTAGATATCTGTAATAAGTAACTAGAAATAATAACTGTATTACTACAAACATGTTCTGACTATTTCAAGCGCTTTTTTAAAGTCTACGTGAATAAAAACCTTTTTTAGGGTTCCGTAGCCAAATGGCAAACAACGGAACCCTTATAGATTCGTTATGTATGTCTGTCTGTCTGTCTGTCCGTCCGTATGTCACAGCCCCTTTTTTCCGAAACTATAAGAGCTGTACTGTTGAAAATTGGTAAGTAGATGTATTCTGTGAACCGCATCATGATTTTTACACAAAAATAGAAGAAAAAAATAATTTTGGGGTTCCCCATAATAGAACTGAAACTCAAAAAAAATTTTTTTCATCGTACCCATACATGTGAAGTATCTATGGATAGGTCTTCAAAAATGATACTGAAGTTACTAATATCATTTATTTCTAAACTGAATAGTTTGGGCGAGAGACACTTCCAAATTGGAAAAATGAGTGTCCCCTCCCCTGTAACTTCTAAAATAAGAGAATAATAAAACTAAAAAATCTCTTGACAATAACTTGATACGAGCTAGCTAAATATCATTTCTGTAATAAAATAAATTTTATAAATGTTTTCATACAAGATGTACCTAAATATCTATGTTACTAGAAATAATATCTAATGTATACAACTATATTACTACAATCATGTTCTGACTATTTACAAGCGCTTTTTTAAAGTCTACGTGAATAAAAACCTTTTTTATTTTATTTATTTTTTATTTTATTTTTAAAAAAAATATATGATGTACATTACCATGTAAACTAACAATGAAAATTGGTTTAAAGGAGATCTAGTAAGTAGTTTTTTTTTAATGCGTCATAAATCGTTAACCGCAATTTACCTTTCATTTAATCAACTGAAATACCTGCTGTTCCAAAGCAGCAAGTACCTATGTAAGTAACCCTTCATGGGCGAGTCCGACTCGCACTTGGCCGGTTTTTTATTTATTTTACTATTTATTTTATTTTAAATAATTTGTACCTAGTGCGTAAGTGTTAAATGTTACAAACTTATAAGTATAAGTTTCTCATGTAAGTTAATGTTATTCTTATTAGAAATAAAGATTCTTAAACCGTATGTAGGTATGTTGCGGAAAATTTGAACATGACTTTGACCTCGATTAAAACAAAATTTGGCATACTTATCAAGGACCGATGACAATTCAATATTTTAACCAGTTAGATTCGTTATCCTTACTAGGATAATCATCAGACTTATATCATCCACTGCTGGATATAGGCCTCCCCGAAAGGTTTGTATGAAGTAGCAATTTGGAGGGGTTTTCCGTGGTCACTGCGGTTTGCGATGCGAGTTGGCGACCGCAATATAGTAAAAACGTTGCGCTGCTGCCTGACTTTCTGGTGTATCCTTTAGTCGCCTTTTACGATGCCCACGGAATGGTATGGCGAGGCCCTGTTATTTTTTCTAGACCGGAAACCATAGAGCTAAGGGCATAGGTTAGGGGTCAAAATTAAAAAAAGACTTATTTTTGTACAGATTTTGTGTCGATTTCAATTAACCTGCAATGCACTGGGAGGTTTAATATATACCTACGTTCGATTGTTACACACATGGTTGCTAACTGAAAACCAGCGCTAGGCGCCACCTAGCTTATGCTGAGATGGTGACCCTTCGGCAGAGCATTCAGGACAAATATAGGTAGCAGCTTATTCTTGTTTAATTTTACTTAAATTCAGAAATATAAATTTTTTTAAAAAACTTATCTTTTATGTTCAAGTTTGTATGTATTTTATCGTTTTAATTTTTATTCCTGTGTGTCTTTATTGAATAAAATTTATTTTTCTTTTCTTTTTTTCTCAATAACATGTGCAGACGCCAGCACATCAAGCTACGCCCATCTGTCAAATTTCCCCAATTGAAAGTGAATTTTATGCTTTTGTGACAAAGTTGAAAATCAATAAAAGAAATTTGTCAGATTGCGGTAGCTGGATGTGCTGGCGTCTGTACTAAAGCTATATTATCTAACTTCATTTCGCTGTGTGTAAGCTTTCTATTGTTATTATAATAGAATGATCTCTCGGTTTCAGCAAATTGTCCATGTAAAGGTCAGTCCTTATCACCCCATTACTGACATAATTAAAAATGAAAGCAGCTGACCCGCCGCGCCGTGCAAACTTACTAGACGAGGTTTATGACATGGCGGTAATAAAACTGCGCACTTTTATTAAGAGTGTCCCCATGATGGAAAGAGTGGTTGGAAAACATATACGTGTTTAAAACTGAAAAAGCGTGACTTATAAATACAATACAAACGGTGGTAGCATTAAAGCGCGACCGTCGTTATTAACACAAGGTCCGTCATAATAATAATACCTTAATATAATAATAATAAATCGTTTATTTCTCACTATAGTACAATACAGTTTGGAGAAGGTGCACATACATTTTTTATCACAATAATATATACTATGGTGGGTTGGTACCTGAACTAGGATGATTCCTGTGTCTCAAGTTATCAACCCTCCACTCCAGTAAATGGTCTTATGTCTAATTTAAGATAGAATATAGACAGAACCATTGACAGTATGTAGTAAAAATATTAGACTTAAACTAGATAATTAAACATAATCTCTTGACAATAACTTGATACGAGCTAGCTAAATATCATAGCTATAATAAAATCAATTTTATAAATGTTTTCGTACAATGTATACCTAAATATCTATGTTACTAGAAATAATAATGTATACAACTATATTACTACGAACATGTTCTGACTATTTACATCCGCTTTTTTAAAGTCTACGTGAATAAAAACCTTTTTTATTTATTTAATAAACTCGGTAGAGTGCTTACTATGGATGGCAGAGATTACAAGTTTGATACCCGCAGGAATAATAAATTTAAAATTGCCCAGTTTAGAATTTAAATGTGCGCTTTGCATTGCAAGCAAACCAAAATTGTGTAGCTTGGGAAGTGGTGTCAATATAATGTCCGAATTTCCTCCACGGCAGCATGTCTCTATGGAGACTTGCCATATGGCTGCTCGAGACATATTATAGTGCAATAGTGTGCTTATAATGTAATAATGTAATTTCTATTTTTAACAATGTGGTAGGTATTATAAATTGGTTTATTGTTTGAATTATGTGTAGGTAATAATAAGTATAGTATTATGTAATTTTGTTTATAGGAATGTTATTCAAACGCAATGTATATTGTTATTGAAGTAATAAATGAATGAAATGTGTGCACTTTCTATCCATCACTCTCATGATCCGATGGGACGAGCGACACGACCGGAAAGAGGTCAGGTACATGACCGGCGGCTTTAAGTGCTTTTTTTGAGACACGGAGGTGATATACCGCTAACTCCCAGACTTCGAGCTGATACTGAGAAATTTTCATAACAAAAAATCCCAAAAATCACTTATTGGCCCGACTCGGGATTTGAACCCAGGGCCTCATTATCTGCTGTTGCACACGTTACCACTAGACGAAAGAGGCAGTAATGTCAATATAATATGATCTTTTATATGCAACGGTGAAGTTATCAGTTACCCATGTTACTAGAAACAAAGCCAATGGATTCAATCTACATCCGCCTTAACGGTGTTACTGAGGGTACTCGTCTTTTCGATAAGTCGGTGTATATATTATACACCGCACATATATAGCTTTTTTTTTTTGATAAGGCAGGCGGAATGCCTTCGCTTGCCACCCGCAAAAAGTGTCTGCGGGTGGGTATGTCGGACGTGCACCGACTAAACCTACCTGCCGTGGACTTCTGTGGGCGCCTGATGGGGGAGTCCCAGGAACGCGGGTTTGCTGCTACGGTACCCCCCTTAGCTTAACTTCGATATCCGCTGGATGATAAAATTTGTAATTGAAAAGTTTTTAATTTATATATTATCATCCAATAATTGACACAACACATTATACTTAAATTAAAAAGGGGCGCACACCCTACACACAAGAGTGGGTGAAAAGTATTTCCATGTTTAAAACGGGACTAGTTAAACACCAAATAGTCACTCCCTAATGTTTTCACTAATGTTTTTATTCAAGACAGCATTTTATATAATATCTAATAATAATATCTGGGGACAATGTCACACAGATCATCCTAGCCCCAAACTAAGCAAAGCTTGTACTATGGGTACCAGGCGACGATATACATACTTATATAGATAGATAAATACTTATATACATAGAAAACATCCATGACTCAGAAACAAATATTCGTGCTCTTCACACAAATATTTGCACTTACCGGGATTCGAACCCAGGACCACCAGCTTCGTAGGCAGGAGCACTACCAACTAGGCTGCGGTGACTATCTCATTTTTAGTAAATATCTCATTTTTTGTCTGTCTCTTACCAAGTTTGCGGGCAATATAGCATTATATTGGCATATTGCCATATTTTGTACACTAATAGTTAGTAACAAAGTTGAAAACTATTTAAATAGAGTAGAATAATATAAAATATCAAGAACAGTTAGGAGCCAGAGTTACCCGCAATTAGTCATAAATCGATCAACTATGGACCGCTGAACATGGAATGTAAGATCAAGTATATTTATTTTCTTTTTAAAATCAGGGAAATTGAGCAGCTGTCATGAACCCTGAGATCACACGACCCATTAACCATAAACAAGTCTTTGCCATTAAAAACTCATTAACAGTGACTCAGCCAGTGTTTACGAAGTAACTTCTTATCAGGCTTTTAATCACAAATATAAAGCGTATTAGGAGTACTTTATCTTCTTGTTGTGTAATCGAGGTACTGATCTCATTTTTTTTTGAAGTGAACACTTCTTTAGGCGTGTTGAGTACTTTTTGTGTGAACAAAAATCATTATACTCGCGTCATCGTCACCGCACGCTTCCGATGTTCTATACAATGTATATATGATGTATACATAGATATATCTCCGTGCGTCATTAGTATAAATTATATTTATACAAAGAGTATAACTAATATAATAATAGTATCTGGGAACAATGTCACACAGATCATCCTAGCCCCAAACTAAGCAAAGCTTGTACTATGGGTACCAGGCGTCGATATACATACTTATATAGGTAGATAAATACTAATGTACATAGAAAACATCCATGACTCAGAAACAAATATTCGTGCTCATCACACAAATATTTGTACTTACCGGGATTCGAACCCAGGACCACCAGCTTCGTAGGCAGGAGCACTACCAGCTAGGCTACGGTGATGTGAAGTGTCGACTATTCTATTGTAGATCCCCTCAAAGTCTGTGCCACATATTTTATTTACTTTTAATATGTATTATGAAATAGTATCTAAAATTAAAGACATGATGACACAAATATTCTTTTAGACAGTCGAATAAATGCGTCATTGTAATACAAAAATAAAATACCGTCAATTTATATTGATATCCTTCACGTTTTAAGGTCGGACAATAATATATTTTTTATACGTATTAGTTTCTTGTTCGACGATCGAACACGTAGTATCCATTTTAAAAATGACTGCATTATTCTAAAACAGAATGGGTGATGGAATAGAATCATTGTTTTCAACATTGCATGCAAACCTTGCTGTCCGTTATAAAAAAAACAGTACTCATTAGACAGATTGGGTGGGTGAATAGACCCACCGTGATAAACAATGTATGCATAAACGAAAGCATAGAATCTGTTATAAAAATTACAGTACTTATTCTAAGGCAGAGTAAGAAATAGACCCGTGGTGATAAGCATTTTATGCATAATCAAACATATAGTCTTTTATAAAACTTATTCTACACATTAGACAGAATGTATGGTGGAATAGATCCTCCATGATAATCAGTATATGCGTACATGAACACGCAGTGTCCGTTGTAAATATTACAGTACTTATTCTAAGACAGAGTGGGTGGTTAAATAGACCCACGGTGATAAGCATTTTATGCATAAACGAAATGTGTTTTATAAAACTTACTGTACACCATAGACCAAGTGGATGGTGGAATAGACCCTCCGTGATAAGCAGTATATGCATAAACGAATACGCAGTGTCCGTTGGAATAATTACAGTACTTTTGTAAGTCATAGTCGGTGGTGAGATAGAACAACGTATGCATTAAAGTTGTGTTGGCGGATGTAGTACCGTATACATCAGTCAACACAAGTTTTATGCGTACGTAGTCCCGACCAACTGCTGACTCTATTAAAGGATTAGAGGACAATAAGTATACGTTTACGTAACTAAATACTAATTTGAGACCATGAAATTGAAACTAATGACAAAGATAAAAGACTGAAAAGAAGAATTATTATTACCAAGGAGACAACATTGTAAAGCTCATTTACTTTAGAACCTTCTGGTTAAATTTTCGCCATGGCGGATATAATGAAAATATAATGTAATATGTCCCGTGGAGGTGACTAGTCTCCATTAAGACTATCCGCCATGGCGAAAATTTAACCAGAAGGTGGTTAAATTTTCGCCATGGCGGATTATACATTATATAAGTGTGTGCCCAAATACAGGTAAAGTTTTTGAAGTTATACTTCTTTTGGCGCGATGGAGAAAAATGATGAGAGTGAATTTTTACGATGCGCGCGCACACCGACACCAAAAAATTTAACAGCATGAAGTTAGTTCTAGGTGGTATGAGAGTGAATTTTTCTAGCTTTATTTTTCTAACTTCATGCGCGCGCATCGTAAAAATAACAGCATGAAGTTAGTTCTAGGTGGTACGAAAATTGATAACTATGTTCAAGTTGTATATTAAGAAGTATAACTTCTAACGCGTGTACATAAGTACACACAAGTTTTTTATTCCCTCACTCAGTTTCCGATGGGACAGTTGCTAGCTGATACCACTGGAAAGAGTAATATAGAAAGAAAAAGTGTCAGAAGTTTTAACTAGACGAATATTTATTTACTAAAATTAAATATTATGAACACAATATTTTCAATAACAGCTATACTCGTAAAGCATAACAATGGTATGATTACACTACAGTTAATTTATCATGTTAGCCACTGCTGGACAACAGCCTGGCAGACGGGTTGGCGATTGCAGTTTGATGGTCATAGTTCACAGAAAAACGCTACTGCCCGTTCCCTGGTAGGTATTCCCTCGGACGATTTCTACGCCCCCCACGGGATGAGATGGGGTGATGATATTCTATGCCGTCACCATGCATTTAATTAGGACGAAAAAAGTACCTGGCGGCAACTATTCATTTCTAACTCCTCCTTTTTTCTTTCTGATTAAGTTCGTTGCGGGATCCAAGTCAGTTAAAGCGATTCCCCGGGACTAGGCTTGCCAGGTGTCCGGCTTTAACCGGACATGTTTGGCTTTGTGCGGTCGCTTCCGGCCAAATATGTACATGTTTGGCCTGTCCGGCTTTTGTCAGGCTTTTTGTCAGAGTGTGATTCGTACGACGATGGGCGGACGACCTTCCGAGCGGACAAGAGAGCAAACACTCCATCTTCGATCTCATTCTCACTTTACATCACGTATAAATACTTTTTTCAACACCCCAGCTTTAAAAACATTACGTTTGGCAATAAAAAAAATATATCCGGCTTTTAGGGCAAAATGTCAGGCCATATATAGTGCGCAGTTCGGCCTTTGCATTTTATGGTCTGGCAACCCTACCCGGGACATGCCCGAGCCTCACCGCTCAGTGTCATTTCGGTGTGTGCCACTGTTGATCCTGGCTTACAGGAGTTGCAGTGGTGGGTAAGATGGAGGGACTAGTCCCGACTAGTGGTGCAGGTGTCCATGGGTGGTGATCACTTACTATCACGTGACCCACTTGCTCGTTTGCCTCGCTATCGTATTAAAAATACTGAACATTTTTCAAATGTATTGAGACCTTGCCAACTTTAATTTACTTCCTGACACAGCCGTAAATTCGACAGTTGGAAATCAGATCACGTACCAAAGTCTAGATTTTGTAAAGCCTATTTAGCACAAATTGGGAGTCGTCCTAGATACGTAATTGGATATAATAAAAGCATTTTAGAATTCAAATAAATCTCTCTAAACTCTATGAAGTTATTGCAAAGGAAGGAAGGAGAAGACCTAACAATATTTATACAGTGTAATATCAATTATTAATAGTATTATTATTATAAATATTATTTTTACATTTATTTTTTTAATTCGTGTTTAATTAACAACAATTAACAATAAAATAAGAACAACAATGTTTTTATTTGACAATTTTTTAAGCGATTACTAATATTAGTTGAATATGTATTCTTGGTTTTCCAATAATAAAAAACCGGCCAAGTGTATTTGTTTTTTTTTTATTTAAGTACTTTTTTTAAAACTGTATATATAACTAAATATCCTGTGAATATTTGAAGCGTCTACCAGTTGCCGTTACAATATCGAGAAAAAAATCACGTTTGTTGTTTGGGAGCCCCTTTAAATATTTATTTTATTCTATTTTTTACTATTTGTTGTAATAGCGGCAACAGAAATGCATCATCTATGAACTCTCTAAATATCATGGTTCATGAGAGCCTGGTGACAGAGGGACAAACAGACAGACAGTAACCGGATTCTTAGTAATACGATCTTCTTTTGCCTTTTGGGTACGGAAATGTAAAAAAATCACCTTTTCCCATTGACCTATATGTATTCTACTAGACGCGCAATCCCATATTGAGAATTTGCTCACTGAGTTGCAGCGCCCGCGCTGCTACTCGGTGAACAATTTTGGCCGCCACGCCCGCGCCCCTCACCTCGCGCACAGCCGGACTGGGACAGAGTTTTTATTCGAAACAGCGTGTCTAGTTATACATACAAGTCAATGCCTTTTCCGCTTTTTCTCCGAGGATCAAGCAGTGCGTCTGTATTTGAACATGTACTTTCTCAATCACAATATATATTTTGTTTGAGTAATTTGTTTAAAAGCAGCTGTTCTTGAAGACAATGAATATATCTTCGTAACTTCATCACTCTCTTCCAAAGATATTTCAACTAAGTCTTGTATAAAATTACAATGAAAACTGACGTCTGGCATATTGACATATTTCATCCAATCCATTTGTATTCTCCAGATAAATCTGTTGAATACAGCATATTTTTCTTAGCAATAAAACCTTGTCTACATAGTATGACTGTTAAGAATCTCTTTGTCTCAAATACAGCTGGCATGAATCCAAACTTTATTGATTGGTTATATAACATGGGGCTTATGTAACATTGTGGTAAGAAATGGAAGTTAGTACTGGCAGTATTAAGTAACATGGTTGAAAGTTAAGAGTGCAGTTTCAATGGATTTAAAATAGATAATTTATAAAATTAATATCTCGGGATAAGTAACACTCTGCCATCTGATCCCATCTGATCCCAAAGTAAGCAGAGCTTGTACTGTGCCAACCAGACACATTTTTCCCACACTATAGAGTCTAGTCCCTGTGTCGCGAGGTACTTTACAAACGGACACAAATGAAATCCAGACACAGAACAACTATTTATGGGTCACACAAACAGTTGTCCGGCGCAAGACTCAAACCCGCGACACGAAGCGGCGAGGCGACTGTCTTAGCGCCACACTTCATCAGTTTTGAATGTTTCGAACGTCCAATAATTTTTCCTCGTCTGCTCTCTATAAGCTTAAGTATTTGTCGAATAATGCTATAAAACTTAAAATCGAATAGTATATCATATTTTGATTCGGTTCATTAAACCTGAAAGCAAATATTCTATTCACCTACTAACTTATTTCGTCAAGTTGACCAAATTCCGTGTACATTTCCACTTGAATATATTCCACCGGGTCGATTCAACTAGGCCTTGTTCTAATTGGTAACATAACACAAAGTTGGTTTGGTCGTTATGAATACAAGGTCTGCTACAATAATAATATTGAATTTTCACCTCAATATAGAGGCGCTCATATCCAGATACTCTCACCGATCCGTAAGAGAAAAGAAGAAAGAAAGAAATAATTTTATTTTCATAACACATACGGAAAATACATTGGATTGTGATTTTAAACATTATTAATTTTATCTGAACTGGTATCGCTGGATGCGGATAGCGCAAGACCGGCAATTGTGGAGATCTTTGGGGGAGGCCTTTGTCCAGCAGTGGACGTCTTTCGGCTGATATGATGATGATGATGATGGTATGAAAAATGGCCCTATCTCAGCTAGTACTAAATTTCTGCAGTGGTGATCTTCCGATAGGGCCAGTAGGTTGGTTGGTTGGTGGGGTTTATCAACTAGGCTCGCGGTCCTTTGATGGTGATCACCAAAGTGGTTTAATTTCTGATAGGTTCCACGTGAATGTGTCGGTCTCGGTTGTACCCATTAAGTCATTATAATATCAGGGGCCTAATGGGCTATGGGCCGCTCATAGCTAGATTCTCTCACCGGTCTGTAAGCGATCGGCGAGGTTAAGCAACTACGCTCGCGGTCAGTCCATAGATGGGTGACCGTCAAAGTGGTTTAATTTTTGAGCGTCTCCGTGCTTTGGAGGGCACGTAAAGCTGTCGGTCCCGCTTGTAGTCATTAGACAACAGTCGTAAAGCCATGTCAGAGGCCTAATGGGCGGCTTGAGCAACTCTGACACAAGGGTTACCACTGCCCATACGATAAGCCAGCAAGAAGCCTAATGGGCAGCTTGAACAACAGATTACTCTGACACTAGGGTAACCACTGCCCACACGATAAGTAAATAAGAACCTCAATATAAACATGTTTATGTCTATATTGAGGTATTGACATTCAATAATAGACACGATGTAGAAAAATAATTTAAATTATATT
Source organism: Pseudoips prasinana (assembly GCA_951640165.1). Classification (NCBI taxonomy): domain Eukaryota; kingdom Metazoa; phylum Arthropoda; class Insecta; order Lepidoptera; family Nolidae; genus Pseudoips; species Pseudoips prasinana. The sequence goes on from OX621246.1 coordinate 33,242,774, forward strand.
AAAATTTAAAACATTTTTAAATTATAAGGTTCTCGCAATGGAGGCTAGCCAGTTATAACGCATATTTTAAGGTGCACAAATGTGTGCGCTCTCTATTCCATCACTTTCACGATCTGATGGGAAAGCTAGCGACGCGACCGCAAAGCGATCAGGTACAGGATCGACAACTTTACGTGCTCTCCCATGCTTGGGGGTGTAAATACTATCAACTCCTAGACTTCGAGCTGATAATGAGAATTTTTTATTTAAAGAAGTATCCCAAATAAACTTTTTGGCCTGACCCTGGAATTGAAACTTGGACTTCATTATCTGCGTTTGAACACGTTACCGCTAGACCAGGCATGTAATGGATACAGATATATGAGTACATTTTGCGAAGAAAATCAATGGAAAAGTCCTGTTCAAGCTATAAAAATCTCCTTTCTGCCAAAGCAACTGGTAAAATTCGAACATTGAAGCTATATCCAAGCAAACATTGACATTTTCCCAAAAACAATTTTGTTACTCCCCAACTTTTATTCCACTCCGACGCGGTCAATTCGCATTTCAATTTTCATTGAAACCGTTTAAATTCTTAAACAAAACCAGTAAGTAAACATAGCCGTCGAATTTTTAGGAAAATTCTCGGGAATTTTGCGTTTTATATGTGTGGGTGTTAGGTATTTAAAAGCTAGGTTATGTCACAGAATATATAACGCTTCAGAAAAACAACGGGCCTGTTGGCCAGGATGGCAAATGCTTGCTTTACACGCCGGAGGTCGTGGGTTCGATTCCCATCCATGACAGATGTTTGTGTATGAACATGTCTGTTTGTCCTGAGTCTGGGTGTAATTTATCTATGTAAGTATGTATTTACAAAATAAAAGTAGTAATGTAGTACATCAGTTATTTGGTTTCCATAGTACACTTAATCTATTACAGATAAATTAAACGTCCGTAAAGCAGGTCTCTATGTATTATGTGCAGTATGGGAAGTTCCAAGTTCCGTTGGAAAGACCGCGCTAACATCTCTATAAAATAGATATAGAATAGCTTTTAAAATAATCATCATCATATCAGCCGAAAGACGTCCACTGCTGGACAAAGGCCTCACCCAACGATCTCCACATTAGCCGGTCCTGTGCTTCCGGTTCGTGGTCGCCACTCGAGAACCTTTCTGCCCCATCGGCCGTCAGTTCTACGAGCTATGTGCCCTGCTCAGCTTGGCAATTCTTTGGGCAATGTCGGGTAGAAGAAGAAATACATTTATTCGACAATAGACATACAAGAAATTTACAAACAGAACTAACTAAATACATATAAAAATCAAACAATAACATAGTTTAACACTACGCAATAGGTCCTGTATGTCCTGCCAAAAAGGTCACCATCTCAGCATTTGCTGGGTTACACCCAGCGCTGATCTTCCGTTGGTACCCGTGACGATCATGGTATGTTAGTGCAAATTAGTGTGTGGGGGAGTTAATATAAATAAATTAATAAAAGTTATAATAGATAAATATATAAGCTAGGTACTTATATTATATTATTGGGGTCTCATTCATACCACTCATTTTGCATATTTTATATTCAGCCTTAATAGATAAATACACAGTCAACAGCAGATCAAATTACTACTTGGTACTTTTTTTTTGGGTACTTTGGTTCGCTTGCTGATCTCAGCATTTTTGATTCGGTCTTGCAGAGAAACTCCAAGCATTGCCTTTTCCATTGCTCTTAAAAATAATATTTAAAAAGATTCCTCGGAACTAACGATTATTTGTCAGTTGTTTCTGTATTAAGCACGTCACGTTTGTAGAGTTCAACTATTACTAACTATTTTTATAGGAACTCGGGTGTTTGTTGATACTTTTTCTTCTGTGGATTATTTCAATATGTGGTTGCGGTATGATCGTGCTCGCTGAGGTATGTGAATCGACTGGAAGCTAGAGGCTTAGCACCTCGTAGAGACTTATAGAGATGGGGTCATAGTTATTTGAATAGTACGGTATAAAATGGTGTAGATAATATTTTATTTTCTAAACCAACTTTAACAGAGGTTAGATCTGAAAGATGTAGTACCTAAGATTCTGTCATTTCAGTGGAATGTAATTAAATGTTTTCAAAATGAGGTTACTGTTATGACTATACAAACCTAGTCACACAGTAGGTTTTTGTCTAACCATCAAAACTTACTAAAAACGTTGTAACGTTTGACATACATAGACTGACGCCTGTTTCCCAGAGGGGTAGGCAGAGACAACGGATTTCCATTTGTCACGATCTTTGCACACCTCTTTTGCCTCGATTACTGTAATTATATTCTTCATACATGCTCGCCGGTTTAGGGTACTTCTGACTTGGCCTTTCTTGTAACATTTGAACTGCTGTAAATATATTCCTGGCGCATCTGGATTGGAGTAGGTAGTTTTGAAATTGACTGTCGTATTGGTCTAACGGCAGCGTGTTCAATTATGGTTCAAATCCCGGATAGGGACATAAAATATCATTTGGACTTTTCTGTTAAAAAAATACCCTGTAATTGCCCGGACTCCGGAAGTTGTTGGTCAACTATTGGACGTCCTGATAGCTATAACGTGTACAAGTGTACCTACATGTGTAAAAGTAGACACTTTCTATTCACTTTTAATATTACATAGATATATAATTTTTTTTAACAATTACAATAAAGTAAAAATTATAAAAAAAATAGCTGTGCCCCGCAGTTTTACCCGCGTTAAACTTTATAAATTATAGGCGATGTGTTATTCTAATATATAAGCTATATAACTACAAAGTTTCATCAAAATCACATTTCAATTCACATTCACATTTATAATAGTGAGATTACATGACATGACAATATATTTTTTGATTCTCACATTAAAGTTTTGCTGATTTCTATAGCCGGCCACATTTATATACTGACACGTGTAAATTGCGTATGTACCTTCAAATGGCGAGTATCCGTTGCGTCTTTCGAAGTCGATCCAATCGATGCCAAAAATATGTAAGTCAATATTTGGGTCCAATGAAGCAAATCAAATTGCCATCAAATATTACTTTAAAAGTCAATCTGCTCAACAAAATTGGGCCATTTCGTTCGACCAAAGCTTTTAAAATATAGATTGACCTACTTTGTTCAATCGTTAGGTTTTTACAGCGAATGGAAAATATATAGAATCAGAATCATTTATTTCACAAAAATAGGGTACATATAGGTCTTAATCTAGAAAGTGCATGCTGCCTATCTTGTCTGTAGTAGAAGACATGTGAAATTATTACACTTTTTTAAATTTCAATATTACTGAACAACAAATACAATAAAACTTAACAAACAAATACTACAATAAAAATGAAGACATAAAATACAATAATTAAGAATATATAAAATTAAACCTAAACAATGTCAAGAGATATAATAAATAGAATATAGTTAAATGTCAATTTTTCTTTCTTTGTCCATAAATAAATCCTTTATTGTATAATATGTTTTTTCTAAAGGCCATATTTTAAGTTTTTGTTTGAACTTATGTAGCGGAAGATTTTTTATAGGTTCCGGTAGAGCATTATAGACCTTGATACACATGGCATATGGACTTTTAAGGAACATACATTTATATCAACAGTAAGTAATACAAAAGTATCGCCTATCTGTTTTGGTGAGGATTCTGTGAATGAACTTAATAAATAACAGGAAAAAATGGCTTGCAAAACATCTTGTAGTCCAACAATCTTGTAACCAAGTAATTAAGTACGAAATATGAACAATTAAGACTACGCCAACAAACATAAAAAAACGTTTATTATATTAATTAATCCAAACTGGATACAGTCAGAGGAATTTAGAGACTGGCTGAACATCTTTGGAAAGGGTCTTTACCTCTAGAGAGGGGTTCATGCAGAAGAAAAATAATCTATCATCATCATGTACGACGGGCCTGTTGGCGTGGTTGGTAAATGCTTGCTTTCCACAGCGTAGGTCGTGGGTTCAATTCACACTCAGGACAAATATTTGTGTGCATGAATATGTCTGTTTGACCTGAGTCTGGGTGTAATTTTCTATATAAGTATGTACTATATTTACAAAAGAAAAGTAGTATATGTAGAATATCAGTTATCTGGTTTCCATAGCATAAGCTCTGTTTAGTTTGGGATCAGATGGCAGTGTGTAAATAATGTCCCAGGATATTATTACTGTTAAAGATTCTTTATTTCTCTTAAGAATATATTCACTTGCAGAGAATTTAAATACTTAATATAGGACACCAAGCTTACCAATACTAAACTAAACTAAAATACTAAATTATTATCATCATATCACAATTGCCGGACAATCATCGGCCCTTCTTGTAGGGAACTTGTGCATGCTGCGTCTTCTGGTTCGTGGTCGCCACTAAAATACCTGTGTGCCCCAATGACCCATAATAGCCTAAACTAAATTATTATATCATTTAAAAAACTTTGAATTATCTGACTATTACTAGGAAGTACTGTTATGCAACATTTTCTACTAGAAATAAATAAGAAATAAAAATTTCCGCAGGGATGTTAATGGCTATACCAATTATATTAATTAATCTATACGTATAATAAAATCGTAGGAAAGTCAAAAGTGTACATAGAATATTTTATAAAAGGCTACTTGGGCGTGATCTACAATGGATATCGAAGCCAAAAATACAGTATTTAGAATTTTTGTCTGTTGGTCTGTATGTATGTCCGGGCTAAACTCAAAAAGTACTGCATGGATTTACTTCCAATTTTGCATGAATATTACTAAGAAGTCGGGTCAACATATAAGCTACATATTATCACGCTATCACCTGTGGGGGAGGAGCTATGATAATATATAAACTTTAACGCGGGTAAAACCGCGGGGCACAGCTAGTTTTTAATAAAACTGCCTTCACTTTGGCTTGACTGTGATGGACTTTTCTAGACTTTCACTGTGACTAAATGACCAAAACGTTCCGCTACCCTAATGTCAAAATGTTATAATGAGACCATTATTTATTACGAATGAAGGATTCAATATCCATGGTCAATAAATATAAGGCGATGTGTAAAATGTCCCAACAGTTTAAAAATAGCAAGAACTTTTGGGAAGATAGATTCATAGGATTTGAAGCTCAACGTCGATATTATCTCAACGCACGCTATATTATGACTTAACTCGTAAACCCACTAAAAGTTTCAATCCCTAAACTTCCGGGAAAATTACTTCCGATTCCCAACTTACGTCACTAAAGAGGGTAGTGACCTAGAAGACCATCGATGCCAGGTCATCGACCCGAGCAAATACTAGGTGAATGGAATCGTCGCATTATGTCCTAGGCTGCGACATAGAGACCAAGATACACTGGTTCTTTTACTTAATATATGGGTTCATGTGTTTTTTTTGACCCCTCATGTGGAGAATGCATATATTTTTGCGCCAGTATGGAATATTAACATGAATTAGCAGTTGGCTACTTTTAGCACTACGATTTGCATAGTTTTAAATAGAGCTCGCGTGTTGCGGTTGAAAGGCGTCTTTTTAGACTATGGCCTGGGTTGAACTTATGCTGAATACACTTTATAACTCTGTCCATATAATTTGTTGTACTTCAGTTGTTCATTTGCTTGTGTGGTGAATTTGGCAGAAATATAGTAGAAGTTTGGTAGAAGTATAATTCTATATTTAAATATATTAAAAATTAAATATTCATCATTATTATAATCATAAAAGCTGGAAAACGTCCACGGCTGGACAAGACCCCGCATCCAACCGTATCCCGCGATCTTTGTAAGATCGTCGGTCCACCTTGTAGGGGCCTGCCCACGCTCCTTCCGGTTCGTCTTTCTTTCTTTAAACATTCATAAAAAAAAGAATGAATAAAAAATAATAACGATAAATAAATAAGGAACCTCTTGCATGCACATATGTGCACACTTATGTTTATACAAATAAAATGATATTTACGATCTCTTTATCTTTAAGTTAAATGTGCTATTACTCAATTACTGATTTTCTAAGTAACACTCTAGAATAATATAATTATAAGTAATAATAATAAATATCTTGGGACTACTAAAATCATCAGATCCTAAACTAGCTTGAGCCTGAACTTGCCATAGTCACCATAGTTGGTAGTGCTCCTGCCTACGAAGCTGGTGGTCCTGGGTTCGAATCCCGGTAAGTGCAAATATTTGTGTGATGAGGACGAATATTTGTTTCTGAGTCATGGATGTTTTCTATGTATTTAAGTATTTATCTATCTATATAAGTATGTATATCGTCGCCTGGTACCCATAGTACAAGCTTTGCTTAGTTTGGGGCTAGCATGATCTGTGTGACATTGTCCCTAGATATTATTATTATTATTATATTATAGTACAGGCTCTAGCGTGTTTAGGATCTGATGAACATAATTATATATTTCTAAATACATACATATTATAGATAAATTACACCCAGACACAGAAAGAACAATGGTGCTCATGACATAAAGATTTGTTCTGGGTGGGAATTGTATGGCGTAGTAGTCAGGGTCAGATGCTTAATTGAGTCTTCTGTAGCAAGCATTCTTTAGCTCACCGTCTTCTATAGCATACCCCTTATTAAAGTCCTGGGTTCCAATCTGGCCAAAAAATTATATTTTCTATATGATTCCAAGTAGATTTTGTTCCAATTTGTTGTTATAAAGAGCTTGCTTTCCACGCCGGAGGTCATTCCCACCCAGGACAGATATTTGGGTGCATGGACATGTCTGATGACAATTTTTTCTTAAGGAAAATGTTCAATATCATCTCGGAGAATCGGGTGATATTACACTTCCCCGTGGCTCGTGGAGTAAGTAAAGATGTCAGTAGTGTAACTAACCTCACACCTCAACGTCACTCTGGTCGTGTTAGCTAGCCTTTCATAAAACTAAGGGAATAGAGGGAGCACCTGTGTTGGTTATCCCATTTCTTAAATAAATATCTGTAACTAAGATGCTACCATCTAATCCCAAACTAGGCAGAGCCTCTACTATGCCAACCAGAAAATTGATAAATATACCTACTCATACACAACAAATAATCATGCTCATCTCTCACAGATTTATCAAGGTTGGGGATCGAACCCATGACTTCTGGCTTAGTGACTTCAGGGTCACTAACATTCTAGATGTTAGTTACCATGAAGTCACTAAGCCAGAGGTCAGAGCCAACAGGCCATTCACCTATTACTATCCCCAAATTTTACCATTGTTTTCTTAACTGCCTTTTACAGAACCCTAAAAACTGATAAACATGTTAAAAAGAGCATTATCAACGTTACGGTTCAATTCTCTTTTATCTGCCATTCTAAGGCTCTATTTGAAGTAAAACCAACAATCATAATATTTTTGGGTAAAAAATAACAAAGTTGTCATAGCATGGAGCAGACAGGCCATTTTGATCTCACGCAAAATGTCAAAGGGCACTTTCATTGTTCATTGCTTTGGGCTGTTGCGTGGCATAACCCTAGTTATATAACAATAACAGTAAATAAAAATACGCAAATAGTCTGAGATATAAGTCAATTTAAAAATTCATGAACGGGTTGAATTTTGAGGGTATTCTGACTGACTGCTCAGACTTTTTGTTTGATTGTTTTTGGAGGCAGATGAGCTAGAGGCCAACCTGATGGTAAGTGGTAACCGCCACTCATGGACATCCGTTACAGAAGTGTGATTAATGAAGAAAGACATGTCGTAGCGCCGAGGAAATGGTTATTTCCTGGGTGTTTGGGTATCATAGATAAATTACATCTATGATATGTATGTTTTGGAAGTAAATCTTCTTTACACACGCTTGAACTGAGGAGTAAGCTGGTGAATACATGACGAAAAGTGTGATCGGAAAAAGCGAACGGAAGTTAAGAGGAAGATAGAAAGACAGGGAGTTACGTTTCGTAAATTACTGTAGGCGTAAGTTTGAGAAGGGCGAGCATACATTTTCTTTCTCTCGATCTCTCATCTCCAGTTACGTTTGAAGTTAGTTTAGTTATCCCAAGATATTTATTTAGTCTTGATTAAAAAAGAGATAGACGGATAATCGTCGTCCTAACTATTTGAGGATAATATGACTGAAGTTTGAGGTTGCATCCAATAATTAAGTGTTGTGTATGGATAAAAAAGTGATTATTTTTCTTTCCCATGCGAGAGAAAGAAAATACCTAAATTAGCTAATCCGATCTCGACAGATCGCCAAAAAAGCCTTTCCATACACATTGTATGGCAAAATTAATTTCCTTCATCATTATTATTTCCTTGATATGCCCGGTGTTTTAATAGTTATTTTGCTATTCGGGGGCCAGATCCAACAAACCAAATATCATAACAATCGGTGCAGCCATTCTTGAGTTATAAATAATGTGAACTAACCCGACAAGAGGTAGACCGAGGCGACTATGTTAACCGTCAAATTATAAAACCTAATTTTACTTCTTAAACTTTTAATTATGTTAGTTTCCAATAAGATAATCTAAAGCATCGGAACAAAACACGAAAACAAAAACAAAGAACTGAAAACAATAAAATAAAAGCAAAACGAAACATTCAACGTTAAAAATGTGACGTGGGCAGAAACAATAGACTCGCATTGTGATCACGAAATTGGTTCGTACCATTCGTGTCGCACTTCTGTGGAAACTGATCTGCAAAATAATAGCTTTTATTTCTTAACAATAAGGTGCAAGACTATAACTATTGACGTGCGTCGACAGTGCTTATAGTGCTGCGTTTAATATTTAATAGAATCCCGATATAAAAACACGGGACACGACGTGAATTTTTAACGGTCCTATCGATTGATTTTCAAATGGTGAGAAAACGATTTGGCACGTTTGTACGTTTGAATAATCGGTTGCTTAGTTGCAAATTGGGAGTTAGTTTTGTGGAGATAGTATTTAACTGTAAATCAAAAATTCCTTTTATATTCAAAAAAAAAACCGGCCCAGTGCGAGTCAGACTCGCCCATGAAGGGTTCCGTAGCAGCAAGTATTTCAGTGTGTCATGCTGTGTGGTGACGGCGACAAATATCGGAATCAGAATATCATCACCCCATCTCATCCCGTGGGGGGCGTAGAAGTCGACCCGAGGGAATATCTACCAGAGGATGGGCAGCAGCTTCCTTCTGATTACTATGACCATCTTACTGCGATCGCCAACCCGCCTGCCAAGCGTGGCGATTATGGCATATCCCCCCAAGACGATTCTTGAGGGAGGCTTGTCCAGCAGTGGACTTATTTAGCTGTAATGATGAAGTATTTCAGTTGATTAAATGAAAGCAAATTGCGGTTTACGATTTATGACGTATTAAAAAAAAACTACTTGCTAGATCTCGTTCAAACCAATTTTAAGCCAATTTCAAGTTTTTAGTTTGCATGTTAATGTATACATCATATATTTTTTTTAGTTTTATCATTCTCTTATTTTAGAAGTTAGGGGGCTCAGGGGGGCTCGCGCAAACTATTCAGTTCAGAAAAAAATGATATTAGAAACCTCAATATCATTTTTGAAGACATATCCATAAACACTGCACATGTATGGGTACGAAGAAAAAAAAAATGAGTTTCAGTTCTATGTATCCTCCAAAATTATTGTTCTATTTCTATTTTTGTATAATAATCTTAATGCGGTTCACCGAATACCAAGTTTCAACAATACAGCTCTTATAGTTTCGGAAGAAAGTGCCTGTGACATATGGACGGACAGACAGACAGACATTATGAATCTATAAGGGTTCCGTTTTTTGCCATTTGGCTACGGAACCCTAAAATCCGTACAGATTATACAGCAAAATGCTTATCTCAGAATATTATAATCTTAGCAGCAATAATTTACATTTGTGAATTGTTTGTATTAATAAATTTGTTTCTGGCACTCACCGGCCGCCTTTCGCGGCACGTTCGCTTCGCTTGCTCGGTTTCTGCGTTGTATTGTAGCCAATTATATGGTTTTAACTTAACCTACTTTTTTAGAACTTAAATACATGTCCAGTTACGCCCGAGTAGATTTGATGTACAAACAGTATGTTTTATATATAATATGAGAAATATATGTACATATATATACTTATTTGGTACGATTCCCAAACAGGACATCTATTGTGTGGTGCCTATATAATTGTTATGAGTCTCGTATCTTTACGTCCGTGAATTGCATTTTTGTAAAGTGCCCCGCGATACAGGGATTAATTTCCCAATTGTGGGCGTTTTCCTTGATAAAAATAAACATGTTTTTTGCTATATTTTTTGGTCTAGATAACCAATTTAAACATTGACTAATAATTATGAAAAAGTTGAATAAATATCTTGGGATGCATACACAATGCCATCGGATCCTAAACTAGACCGAGCTTTTACTACGGCAAGCAGACATATTCTAAACATAATTATTTATTTATAAAAAAAAAGTTGGTTTTATTTATCTCCACAAATTGCATAAGATTTAGTATCTAAGTAAAATACATATTATAGACAAATTACACCGAGACACAGGACAAATATTCGTGCTCATCACCCAAAAATTTGTCCTTTGTGGGAATCAAACCCATGACGTCCAGCATAACAGTCAGGGTCAAACCACTATATTTATCAATATATATGGCCCAAAAGGCCAGTCAAAGATATAATTTAACATCAAAGATTTATTACCGAAAACAAACAAAACATGAATCTTAAATTAAAATATTAAATAACATTACCCATTCTAATTTAAAAAAATAAATTATCAAGAATAAAAGCTAATTATTCCCGCATAAACATGAAAATGTTTCTCGCCCGCAGCCTTAGGTACATGAGTTTAATTTAGTCGGATAAAAATATTATACACGCGCCCGTCACTCCATATCTAAACAAATTTTCATTTTAGCCCATTACTGTTATGAACATACAAAGGAAGAAATATACAAACAGATTCCCCCGCGAACAATATTAGATATGAAACCAGTGTTGCCAGATCTCTTTGACAAAAGTAGAATTTAAAATTAGCTTTTCTTTTTTGGAATAAAGTTCCTTATCGCGCTTTGCGAAAGGGGGCTAGACGGAAAAAATTAAGACGAAAAGTTGTAACGACACTTTTTGTTTTTTTTTATTACTCAAATGCCTACTGATTAAGTTTATATTACATTATATTAGTTAATAATAAAAAAAAAATACAATTCCCTCACTAATTAATCGAAAGGCTGTCCCTTGACACCTCTCAAGTTTTTTTTTCCTATATTTTTACTTATTATTGTATTGACGGGCATTTGAAGGGCCTGTTAGTCTAGTCGTTTCTAGTGGTCTAGTACCTTGACTGTTAAGTCAGAAGTCGTAGGTTTGATCACCACCCAGGATAAATAGAAAGAAGAAAGAAAATGTTTTTATCGAACACATACACATTCAAATGAAGTTTGTACAAATCTTATATTTAATGACATACTACCATAAATTAAACATGATTAAAAGAATAGAAATATTAATTTCTTATTTTTTAATCCAATTTGCATTTTATATGCCAATGCTGTTTACTACATTCTTTTGTAACTTTTTAAGTACTTACAATAAACAAGTTTAACATTCCCCTATTTTAATAAAACTTTCTTCAGTTATTCAAACCAACTCTTCTAGTCGTTGTTTTTAATGATTCAGCCTACTACATTGGTTTATACTATAACGTGCTATATACCAAACATTAAAATATAACGGGCTTCGTCATAATGCCATGAACGAAGCGTGTCTGCCTCTACCAAATATACTCGTCATGAATTCGTTATGGGTCTGTTCATGGCACGCTACGGTGTTGGTCGGTGATAGGGCGGCCCAGTTGTCATTATTTTTAATTTAAAAATAAAACAGTGTAATGTGTGGACTGACAAAGTTTACATGAAAAGTGGTTTTTACACCGACGTGGCAAAATATTATGTGGATGGGGCATAATTTGTAGTAATGTTGGTTTTCTCGTCTCGCAAGTCTGTTAGAAGAAATTTTCTATGGAATTTCGAATACATTCAGATCGATTGCCTGGAAGAGATCTCTTGCCGCAATTGCATTAAAATAAGCAAAATTTTCTTGTTTGTATCGATTGTTTTGTATTACTTAGTTTTGCAATAAAGTGTACTTCTGCTTCTTCTATTTCATTACCATATATTTGTTATGCTTAACACAAACTCTGTCAAAGCACAGCCAAAAATTAAGTAGTATATTTATATTTTGTTTTCATTCTTAGTTCTCTTGGTTTATACTGCGTTTGCATTTACAAGACATCGTCATTATAAAGAAGATGTTTAGAAACCATGGTGGAATAAAGAAACACACATAATACGTGTAGTCTGAAAAATAACATGCCTAGCTTAGGACTAAAGGGAATCCTGAAAATACAAGGTGTAATTTCATGATTCTCTTGGGTCAAGTTTACCTTGACTAAACTGTTAGATGTCTAAACTTCCTTACAATAGATTTCTAGGCATTTATCATATTCTAAAGCCCCGTCATTTTAAAAAGGAAAATCTGAATTTAAATGCTAAGTAATTGTTCCGTGTTCCGGGATAGTGATCATTCTTCATAGGTACTAACTTACCCCTTTTTAGATTTGAACAGTTAGGTACCTACTGACTCACTCAGTTTGGCACCAAAATATTCTTATATAAAAAAAAACAATTCGTGTTTTATAATTTTCTATAAAGTTATAACATTATAATTTGCAAGAACATATGTGTTTTAAGGAAACTTAAAAAAAATATTTTTCACTCGTTTTGGTTCGGTTTAAACTTGTTCTTAGGAGTTGGCAGCACTGTGTCATGTTTGAATAATTTGTAAGCGCTTGTGCAATCTATTTTGCTTGTCACGAACCGAAATTTTTACCGGATGGGACGAGTTTTCCCGGCCCGGAAAGTTATTAAATCGCACAACACTATTGTTTGGGTAATTCAGAGGAGGAACTGACATGTGAATATAATTTAATAAAATATCTGCTCAGAGAACTTTTAATAGCGGTAACATTTCATTTTGTATCGTAAATGTAATTGTAAACATAAATAATTATTTCTTGTTTTTTTTCTCTTATGCCAGTGCTCATGAAATGTTGGTCACACATAATTATATTAATAATAATAAATATCTTGGGACAACTAATACACTGCCATCTGATTCCAAACTAGACAGAATTTATACTGTAGCAACCATATAACTGATAAATACAACATGTAACTTAATTAACGCACATCCTGAACATAGTTTGTTCAGAATCGTTTACTGAATCGATTTATATCATTTTTAATATAGGTAATTTTTTATTCCAAAAATAATTAAAACTACGGAAATTTTGGCATATTTATTTATTATTATAGGTTCACCAACAATTATATACACCGTCTTAGATCTAATTAACATACGAAAAAATATAGCAGTAGTGTAATAATCACTTACAGGTGAACTCTGCATGCACATGAGAGAGTACGTTTGTGTATAGTAAGCTTAACCTAACTATGAACTAAGTGCTTATCTTCTAAGAGCCATACATGAAAGTGTTTATGACGGCAGAGGTTAGACATCGCATATATATTTGTACAATTTTATTCTGAGCATATTGAATGAATCAAAGTGTAAGTCAATTAGATCACTACAACCATTTACCACCTTACATAACCTAGCGCATGGGGAATTAGCACCTAAGACTGTCCTCCTCCGCGGCGGACATAGTGGTATATTAACCCTATATACATGTTAAATTAAAAATTCAGTGTATGTATTATGATTACAACATAATATTCTAATTGGGGTGTCTGAGGGTGTGCGTTAATTACGTTACATATTGTATATCTACTTATACTTATAAATACATACATATTAAATATAAATTTCACACAGACCATGTCGTGCTCTTCAGAAAAATATATGTCCTAGGTGGGGATCGAACCCATGATGACTTAGCAGTCAAGGTCACTAACCATCATCAGCGGATGATATCATCAGCTTGATACCAGCCATTGCTGGACATAGACATCCTCCAAAGGTTTCCATAACGCTGCCATTGAGAAGGCGCTCCTGCCTGACTACCTGGTGTTGCACTTAGTCCCGTTTTACGACACTAATGGGATGGTATAAATAATAAATAAAATTAAATATGTTTATTTCGGGTAACTAATTGCGACCCATAGGCACAAAATACAAACATAATAAATACAAAAACAAATTAATACTTAGAAATAACATAATGAAAAAAAATAACACATACGTCACTAATTGATTAATAAATATTTGTACATATAATTAGATTAAATAAATCTATATTTAGAAAGATTGACGCCTATATCCCACACTTTATGACTTGCCTCTTAGAACAATGCTGGATATAGGGGCAATCCAATCGATCCGCGATCATCATCAGGACAGTGTTAGAGCTGGCCCGGACTCTGCGCACCTTTTACGCATCGTAGCGTGAAAACAATCAGTGCGCGCATCCGCAAACATGCCCGAGGCGCTGCAGAAGGGGGGCAGCCCCAACACTCCCCTAAAAGCGTTATTATACTGAACGCGGAGGGCACTGTAGACCCTTTGCGAATAAGTAGCCCATAGGGAACAGGTGTACAACGAGGTGCAGTATGCTCTGAAAAGCGTTATTTTTACTGCGACCGAACATCGTGCAAACCTGCGACTCAACATGTTCGCCCTTCGCGACAGCGCCCTCCGTTCCCGTTCTATGTCAGCATGATCTTCGAGACCAACCGTCACTATATGCCCTAAATATTTGAAATTATCACCCCTTTCAAGTTGAATACCATTAAGTATAGCTTGGCTCTGTTATTCTTTCTGAGCTGGAAACCACACACTAGCTAGTGAACCATTAACTAAAATGTCAGATTTTATTTGGCTTCAAACTGGATCTATGGTTATAAATATTCTTATGACAATCGGACTGCTGCTGTAACGTGTTTTCAGACGCACGGAGGGTAACTAAAACTCTTCGCCAACCAGATCGCCAACCCAACCGCTTACGCCCCTTAGATAGAGCTGTAGGCAATAAAACAGTATTACATATGTAAACAACATTTAAAATGTAAAAAGAATGTAATCAACTACAACGTAAATGTAAACGATACATTTTCATTCACGTTACAAACGACATGCTAGTAAATTATATGAATTTGTTTGTTGAAGGTAGCCCTATTTGTATTGGGCAAACAATGGTGTCTGTTTTATAAAAGATTTACTTTTAAATATTGTTGTTATGAGGAAATTATGGATTCAAATTGTTGATTCACTACAGTATCTTGCGTACTACTTTATAATAAATAATAACATTTTAAAAACATACTATAGACTTCAAATTTTCTTTATAAACGAAGTTTTCCGATTTAAATAAAAATTGTGCACTAGCACTTAGTTGGTTTTCTTATCGACTTTAAAATGGAAGCAACTTTAGTTTTTTTATTCATATTTTACATTATATCTCTGTGAACCGTATTTGTGAACCGACTTAGATAATTACCGAAATATTTTTTCAACCGCATGGATGTGTATACATAAATGTATAGAATCAAAATCTGAATAGATATTTAATGTCATCTCCATAAAAGTTACATTTTATTTAATACAGTTTGTTTACTAACATGAAATAGTTAAGGTGACTTGCTAGAGATAATAATAATAATATCTGGGGACAATGTCACACAGATCATCCTAGCCACAAATTAAGCAAAGCTTGTACTATGGGTACCAGGCGACGATATACATACTTATATAGATAGATAAATACTTATATACATCGAAAACATCCATGACTCAGAAACAAATATTCGTGCTCATCACACAAATATTTGCACTTACCGGGATTCGAACCCAGGACCACCAGCTTCGTAGGCAGGAGCACTACCAACTAGGCTGGAGTCTATGTAAACTAAGCCTAGGCTTGTATACAAGAACCGCAATATAGATTATCTATTTGCGAGCTACGAAGGTACAGACAGGCAGACACAGAATCTCCTGGCTACACTACCTAACTACTAAAAGGTCTGTTCTATTAAGCATATCAAACATAAAAGTTATAGCTATCTTCTCAATCAAAGACAAGCCTAGACAGATATATTATTTTGGCAGTTCTGATTACCATAGCAGTTTATCCCCACTTGTCCACTACGCTAAGGGTCCTGGTTGGCTATCAAAACATATTCAAACCCATTGACCTACAGACAAACATCCAACAGGTACTACCCGAGATAGTTAAGTTTAATTTTACATACAAATCGCCCGCCTACCCTCGTTAAATATGAATTTCATTTTCCATCCAATAGTGTTAATAAAACATGAAAATTGCTTGGAAAATGTGAGGTATAAATGAGAGAAATACGTCTGTTTTAAATGCTTAGATAGTCTTGAGAAAAATTGATGTTAATACGGTGTCTGGCCCAATTTAGATAATCTGGCAATCTCAGCAAAGAAAGTCAAATTCTACACAGGACATACTAGAATTATTATGACGGTTGTGTGTGCAAATCAATTACTCCTTTACACATAATTCCTTTAACTATAATATGCCAAATTGAATGCCAAATGATCGAATAGCAGTGGATATAAATCGATACCAATATAAATTAAATGTCTTAATACGCGCAATATCAAACGGTTAATATTTTTTAAATAATAATATCTTGGGACGTTATTTACACACGGTCATCTGATCCCAAACTAAGCAGAGCTTGTACTATGGAAATCAGATAACTGATATACTAGATCTATTACTTTTCTTTTGTAAATACATACTTTTATAGATAATTACACCCACACTCAGGATAAACAGACATGTTCATGCACACAAATATCCTGGATGGGAATCGAACCCACGACCTCCGGCGTGAAAAGCAAGCATTTGCCCACCACGCCAACAGACCCGTCAATTGAACATTTGAATTTACCTTTTATCGGTAAATGATTGATTGTTTCTGGCACTTGCCACCCGCTGCCGGGGCACGTTCTATGGTCTCAGTTCTAACCTAACCTACTTTTCTAGAAGCGTGCAAAGTCCCTCTTTCTTATTTTTTGATAGTTCTATGATCCATGCACCCTAAGGTTGACTCGCAGTAAACGACTTTGTATAATTGTATGTGCATGAAGTAATAAATAAACATACATATATTAATAACGTTATATTAAACCTCAATATATTTCCTTATTGTGGAGATCCTTGGAGGAGGCTTTTGTCTAGCCTTTTTTTTATATAAGAAGGTGACAAACAAGCAATTTGGTCACCTGATGGTAAGTGATCACCGCCGCCCATGGACACTCGCATCACCAGTGGTGTCGCGAGTGCGTTGCCGGCTGTGAAAAGAGTCTGCAAATAAGTTTGCTGACCCTCCCCGCCCCCACGCTGATGTGATGAGCTCTGGCGACCTTACTCACACGCAGAAACAGAACATTAAATTATTAATGTAATTATTAAGGAATGTCTTCTGTAAGGTAGAGATACTTCCCCAGTCGGGCTGCTCTTTGAGCGAATGAACGCTGTGCCCTACCTCTACAATGATGATAATATTTCCTTAATCACTACATTTAATATATTTATATAATAATAATATCTAGGGACAATGTCACACAGAACAATGGTTGCCTGGAAGAGATTCGCTTTTAGCGATAAGGCTGCCTTTTAATTAACATTTCTGTTATTTATTTTACTGAACTGTATACTATATTACGCAATAAAGTGTACTTATTATTATTATTATTATCATCCTAGCCCCAAACTAAGCAAAGCTTGTATTATGGGTACCAGGCGACGATATAGGTACATACTCATAAAGATAGATAAATACTTATATACTAAAAAAACATCCATGACTCAGAAACAAATATTCGTGCTCATCACACAAATATTTTCACTTACCGGGATTCGAACCCAGGACCACCAGCTTCGTAGGCATGAGCACTACCAACTAGGCTACGGTGACCGTCAAATATATATAGGTCAGATATCTTAATTTTGTTAACCTAAATAAAATTATTAAGAACTGAATCTTCGTATCTCTTTGTATAAAAGCAGCGCAATCCATCGGTTTTGGCTGTCGTAACGTGTAATTAATAATCAGAAGATCAGAGAGGGACATAGACAACACTAATCTTCTATAAAAGGAATAATAAATCAAAGGTCCAAATCAGATGACTGGCCTTTTTGTCTCATGATTAGTGACCCTGCTAAGCCAGAGGTTTGATTCCCATGCAGGACAAATCTTTGTGTGATGAACACGATTATTTGTTCTATGTATGGGTGGAATTTATCTATATGTATGTATTTAAAAAATATAGATGTATGTTTATTAGTTGTCTGGCTATACAGGCTCTGCCTAGTTAGAGAACAGATGGCAGTGTGTTAGTGTTCCCAAGATATTTATTTATTTACTAGCAGTGCCCCGCGGTTTTACCCGCGTAAAATTTTATAAATTATCACAGCTCTATCCCCCGTACGTGATAACGTGATCATATATAGCCTATATGTTATTTAAAGCGCGGGAGGAGGAAAAACGTCTCAATTGGAAATTTGTTTGGACCAATCAGGGCCGCATTCTGGCGAAACAAGAACAAGGAAAGGCTACATATCATATTCGGACAGAATCAGACCTTGTTCGTGTTTTTGGTTAAGGTCTGGTTAGTGAGGTGGCTGTTTAAGCCCTATTCTGCGATTTCACATTCTAGACATATTTATGTAATTACCCGACTACGGATAACGAGGGTTTTGTTTTTACTTTTTCTTAACATTCTAAATTATTGTAAATCGAATCTGATAGTTTACTCTTTTAGTTATTTTATTTTAACAATTGTAATGATTTTGTACTATTTTTATTTATATGTGGCACTATGTAGACATTATTACGAGATAATATTTGTTTGTATATGTTTTTGATGGTAATGCTGGTTTTATTCGTACATGGTTATATTCGATGTGGTAGCCCATACTATATACCTAGATATTCTGTATTGCTTGTTCATATGAGATGTGGTACCGGAGCCTATTTAGTTGTAAGCTGTGTTGCCAACACTCTACTCCTGCCCATGTTTATACTATATAATAAATACTGCTATGATTAATTATATATACTTTAAAGTTGGTTTCTTAAATGCTGGTTCACTTGGGACAAACCATGTGTTCGGATTTCGTAAATCGATCATTTAGGTAATCGCATTACGCTGACACAGCAAAAGCGAGCCGCCGCGGTGCGGTCGCTCGCCACGCGGTCAGTTCACTGCTCGGCATCAATCATATATCATTTATCAATACATTATATCAATTTTTATATCATTTTGGGGTAATAATTAAATATCATATCAAATATCAAACTTTATCATTTACATATCCATCCGTACACCGAACATTGGTCCTTCGAGCCTAAAACCTATCGCGCGGGTTGGTAAGGGCTAGGACACGTGGATTACAGTGCAACTTTATTGTGACTTTGCAAAAGCATGATGTTGACATTCTGGCGATTAACGAAACGTGGCTACGGCGTGGGGAGGAAGAGCGTGCACCTTCTGTGCCCGAATATCGACTGAGACATACTCCTTGCCCAGCTCATATAAAAAGGGGCCGGGGGGGAGGAGTTGGTTTTTATATTAAACATGGGCTCAACGCAACCAACTGCGCTCACATTGACCACCAACTTGTAGAGCAAATGTGGATTAAGCTTAAATTAATCATAATAGGATTATAATAGGTACCGCTTATCGCCCACCTTGGCTTGATACCACGACGTTTCTGGATGCCCTAATGGACTCTATATCCGCATTTTCTGACTATGATTACATAATGTTGTTGGGTGACTTCAATATAAATATGTCTCAGCCATCCAAAGCTAAGACCGTGTCATTTAACCGTTTTTTAAACTGTTTGGGACTGAGCCAATTTGTCACAGAACCAACGCATTTCTCGATAAATGGTTCTAGTGT
The DNA here is from genome assembly GCA_951640165.1 of Pseudoips prasinana. Taxonomy (NCBI): domain Eukaryota; kingdom Metazoa; phylum Arthropoda; class Insecta; order Lepidoptera; family Nolidae; genus Pseudoips; species Pseudoips prasinana. Next base: position 33,262,677 of record OX621246.1, read on the forward strand.
TATCGATTTAGTTTGTACAAATGCTCACGTGCGTAATGTACTGGTAGATAATATGGGTCGGCTTTACGGTCACGCATTTTTAGTCTCGGAATTTTAGTTTCGTAAACCTAAAATTCCACCTAAAATTATTTCATATAGGCCACTAGCAAATATAGATATGGATAAGTTCGCTAGTGATTTATCGTGTGTGAATTGGAACAGAATCCAAGGTTTGGATAGCGTGGACGAAATGGTAAATGACTTGACCATTACATTACGTTATTTATTTGATCTTCATGTACCAGTTGTAACACGTACAATAAGGGAATTGCCTACACCTTGGATAACATGTACTATCAGACGCATTATGAGAATTAGGGATGCAGCACTCCAAAGGTACAGATGTAGCCGCTTAGATAAACATAAATACTATTATAAACAATTAAAAAAACAGACCGAGATAATGCTATACAATGATAAGAAATGCTACTTTGAAATAAATATCAATAGACATATAAAAAACCCAAGAGTGTTATGGAAAAACTTAAAGTCTAAAATAATTGCGCCCAAATTTAACGAAATTCTACCGCATCTAAGTAATACTAATCTTATTCCCCAACATTTTTTAAATATTCCTGGCAATACGAACGTTCCTTTATCGTCCTTAACATATTTTGAATTTAACAGAAAGTGCTCTACCACGTTCAAACTTAATACTGTAGACAACTTGGATGTATGGAATATCATTAAGACCTTGAAGTCCAATGCCATGGGGTTTGATGGATTATCACTGGATATGCTAACTTTATCTTTACCGCAAAGCTTCGAAGTAATTACAACTTTAGTAAATAGATCAATACTTAACTCGAAGTTTCCCTCAGAATGGAAAACGGCAATTGTACGCCCAATACCGAAAATACCTAATCCTACCGAGGTTAAAGATTTGCGCCCCATCAGTATTCTTCCATGTCTTTCTGAAGTGTTGGAGAGGGCAGTCAGTTTGCAACTAACTAAATACATAGAAAATAATAATATTTTACCTGATCTGCAGTCTGGATTCAGGAAGGGACGGAGTACTGCCACCGCGCTGCTTGACGTTACTGATAACATCTTAGCTGCGCAAGATGAGGGTATGGGGACACTACTAGTCTTGCTAGACTTTTCTAGAGCATTTGATTGCATTAACATTCCACTATTGCAATCAAAACTTTCATATTATGGATTTCATCCGACCGCAGTTAAATGGTTTGACTCGTATCTCAGTAATCGTATGCAACTGGTAGAGGTACAAGGTGCCGACGGCTCCGTATCCCGCTCCCATCTTACTCCTGTTAATAGGGGTGTACCCCAGGGATCCATTTTAGGGCCTCTGTTGTTTATTTTGTACAGCGCAGACATTGTGGATCATATCCAGCATTGTAACTATCATATCTATGCGGATGATGTCCAGATTTACTTATCTGCTAAGCCAGGTGGGGTAGATGAGGCAGTCCAAAAAATTAATGAAGACCTTGAAAGCATAAACAGCTGGGCAAAAGTAACTGTTTGGTACTCAATGCCTCTAAAACCAAATATATGATACTTGGTGCCAAGACAACAGTTGACAGAATAGTGTCCTTAGCCCCTCAGGTTCGTATTGATACTGACAGCATCGAACGTGCAACTGTGGCTCGAAATCTGGGTTTGCTCATGGACGAAAACCTACGCTTCGAACAACATATAGCTTGTATTGCTAAAAACTGTTTTTATCGCCTCAAGGTACTCTATAATATACGCGATCACCTTAGTATCAACATGAGAATACAATTAAATAAATAAATAAAATAAATAAAAAAGGTTTTTATTCACGTAGACTTTAAAAAAGCGCTTGTAAATAGTCAGAACATGTTTGTAGTAATATAGTTGTATACATTAGATATTATTTCTAGTAACATAGATATTTAGGTACATCTTGTATGAAAACATTTATGAAATTTATTTTATTACAGAAATGATATTTAGCTAGCTCGTATCAAGTTATTGTCAAGAGATTATGTTTAATTATCTAGTTTAAGTCTAATATTTTTACTACATATTGTCAATGCTTCTGTCTGTAGTAAAGGTATTATTATTATGACGGACCTTGTGTTAATAACGACGGTCGCGCTTTAATGCTACCACCGGATCCAATGCGCCCCAACTGAGAAGACCCAGCGAAACAAACTCAGTGGGTTCATCTACTACCGGTTTCAACACGACCCAGTTGAGACGGTCCGGCGAAACATACTCAAGCGGGCATGAACACAGGATTTGGTCCAATTAGAGTAATTATTTAGCAGGCAAACACAATATATGCTCGATCGGTTGTCTGAATGCTTATTATTTTAGATTATATTTAGGTATACAAAAGAAAAACTTCGAAACAATAACATTATTCATTTTGAGACAGAGTCAATAATTTTAAATTAAGTATATGATAGCAATCATTTACAGATAGTTCACGTAACACAGCAGATCAGTCATGTCTATATGGCTACAAGATCTCCAACGAGCAATGTGCAGGTAGGAAGTGAGAGCCAGACGTCTTTGTCATCGATGTATTCTTTAGTGGTGTAATAACCCCTAGCCATAAGTATACGTTTAATATGTGTTTTAAAACTTGTGTCAGGCAGATCAGTAATTTGAGTAGGAAGCTTGTTATAAAACCTAATACAATTTCCTAAAAATGATTTATTAGTTTTGCTTACTCTAAAGCCTGGCATGGCTAGTTTGTTTTTATTCCTAGTATTTATATTATGCAGTTCACTTTTCTTTTTATAATTATGAATATTTTTTCTAACAAACATTATATTCTGATATATATATTCCGATGGCACAGTAAGTATATTTATTTCTTTAAACAAATTTCGCAAAGAATCGCGACTGCCTAAACCATAAATGGCTCTGACTGCTCTTTTCTGCAATACAAAAATAGTACCTATGTCAGCCGCCGAACCCCACAGCAGAATGCCATACGACATAATGCTATGAAAGTACGTGAAATACACTAACCTAGCAGTTTGTTCATCTGACAATTGCCTTATTTTCCAGACAGCATAGGAAGCCGAACTTAATTTACCTGCTAACTTTTCAATCTGAGGACCCCATTGCAATTTTGAATCAAGTGTCAATCCTAAAAATACGGTCGATGGGACTAAATCTAATATTTTCGCATAAAGTGCAACTGTTGGTACAATTTGAGTCACATTCGGCAATGAGAACCTGATGCATTTAGTTTTCCCTGCATTTAACAAGAGATTATTTGCCGAAAACCATTCTGATATAAAGCTGAGTGTTTTATTATGCTCAATAAGATCTTTATCCTTTCTATTTACTTTAAATATGAGCGACGTATCATCAGCGAACAAAACTATGTCTGATACTTTCTCTACCAGGTAAGGGAGATCATTTATATAAACTAGAAATAAAAATGGGCCCAATATAGATCCTTGGGGCACCCCCATTTTCACAGGATGACGTGCCGAAGTGACACCGCCTATCGAAACCATCTGTTGTCACCCCGATAAATAGGACATCACAAGATCAAGAGATGTGCCAGATATTCCATAGTACTTCAGTTTAACAACGAGCGTACGATGATCAACGCAATCGAAAGCCTTAGAAAGATCACAGAAAACTCCCAGCGCATCCTGTGATCCCTCCCAAGCCTCCAATATTGACCTAATTAATGTGCAACCTGCATCCTGAGTAGAGCGGCCCCTTGTAAACCCGAACTGCTTGTTATGCAATATCTCATTCACGTTAAAGTGCGACAACATTTGGCTGAGCATCAGCTTTTCAAATATTTTACTTAAAGCTGGCAGTATTGATATAGGCCTATAATTCGTGGCATTTTTTGAACAACCTGCCTTGAAAATGGGTATTATCTTACTTATTTTCATTAAATCGGGAAAGACACCATCACTTATACAGCCATTGAAGATGGCTGCAAGGATTGTAGCAATGTTTAGTATGATTGATTCAATTGCTTTAACAGACATACATAACAGATTAGTAGAATCACTCATCCTTTCCAAATTCAATTATCTTGACGTAGTATTTGGTCCAAAAACATTAGCCAAAACTTCTAACCTTATACAAAGGGTTCAAAATGCTTGCGCAAGGTACTGCTTCAAGATACCACCACGACACCATGTAACACCCTATCTTAACCTGTGGAAAGTTTTAAAGATGAAATACAGACGGGAGGTTCATCGGGCTACACTTTTATTTAGTATAGTCAAGACTGGCAAGCCAATATACCTTTCTTCAAAGGTCTCTTGGCGTAGTGTGGACAGTAGGTATCCCTCCCGTGCATCAGTTTCTGTGTTAAAGATTCCGCGTCATAAAACATCGGCTTTTAGGGGCAGTTTTAGGTATTGCGCTTCTAAGTGTTGGAACAATTTATCACCACCGGTAAAAAATATTAACAATCCTGTTAATTTCAAATCAAAAATAAAATCGTTGGCTTTGGAAATTCAGCTTTCCAACACTTAGTAGTTAACATGTGAAATCGAGTGTTTTGGTAAACAATTCTGTGACAATAGTGTACGTTTTAATTTTAATTCAAATTTTAATTTATATTCCTATTAATTCATATATTTTGTAACAAAATCCATTATTACCACCTGTTTTTATTTCCTGGATGTATTTATTTTATTTTTCAACTGCCTGCATTATTTAGTATGTTCTATTACACCGTCATATTTATATTTATTTTTATATGGATGGCAGTTGGCCACAGTTGAAAATCAGCGCTACAGTCATCTGTGGCAGAATGCTGAACTGTGGCCTTTTAGTCACAAAGGTGCTTAGTATGGGTACCACATCGAATAGGTGCGTAAAACTATGTTATAGAAAAATGTATTAATTGTTATTTATAAGGATCAATTTTTTTTATGTATTCTTCTGTGTGTTGTACCCTTATTACTATTACTTTTACTTAATTTATACTGATGTACTTTGTGTCTAATAAATATATATTCTTTCTTTCTTCCATATGTTGACCCGACCTCTTAGTAATATTCATTTAAAATTTTAAGTAAATCCATGCAGTACTTTTTGAGTTTAGCCCGGACATACATACAGACAAGCAGACATACAGACAAAAAATGCAAAAACTATACTTTTGGCTTCGATATCAATTGCAGAACACGCCCCAAGTATCCTTTTTAAAAAATATTCAATGTACAGTTTCGACTTCCGTACGATTTTATTATATGTATAGATTGTAAACATACATGCATATTATCCATAAATAAAACTCAGATACAGAACAAACTCATTGTCCTGGGGGCTACCGGCTAAGTCGCCGAACATCTGGATATTGATTTGCGTTCAAATAAATAAAGGTTGAAAATGACTTAATCAATCGTTAAATCGGCTTCCATGAGCACATGTGACGTCATAAATGGTCCGAAATCGAAGCCGATTTAACGATTGTTTAAGTCATTTTTAACCTTTATTTATTTGAACGCCGATCACTATCCAGATGTTCGGCGACTTAGCCGGTAGCCCCCAGGGCGGGGATCGAGCCCACGGCCTCTAGTGTAGCAGTCAGGCTGACAAATCACTAAATCAACAGACCAGCATGGCTACCACAAGGTCATGTAGTTTACATCCTCGATGATTCTTGCTATTAACAATTAAGTACATGTGACACTTGATTGTCTACATTTAAAGGAGTAAGGCTAAATTTGTTTCTGTCGCCGCAGCATGTTCGTTTCCAAACGAACCTAAGTTGTTAATCCGTTCATTAATATATAATATATAATATCTAGGGACAATGTCACACAGATCATCCTAGCCCCAAACTAAGCAAAGCTTGTACTATGGGTACCAGGCGACGATATACATACTTATAATAGATAAATAAATACTTATATACATAGAAAACATCCATGACTCAGAAACAAATATTCGTGCTCATCACACAAATATTTGCTCTTACCGGGATTCGAACCCAGGACCACCAGCTTCGTAGGCAGGAGCACTACCAACTAGGCTACGGTGACCGTCCATTCAGTCACTCTTATATTTTAGCGCGGTTAACATGTGTTTTTATAAGTTCGCATTATTATCCCTACAATACAGTCCATTAAACCAATGTGTGCAGTTTTATTTCAAGATAACCAGGACCAGGCTGCATATATTTTGGTCCTTCGAGCCGGATAGTTTTTTCCAGTACATAAATTAGCAGCACTCCTAGCGGAAACTTCAATGAACTTAAAATATCTATGCGAAAATACGAGTAAGTGTCATCGAGTAAGAAATATAATAGAGTGAGTGAACGACCAAACGCCGACAGACATTACGCCGACAGACTGTACACCGACAAGACTTTACTTCGACTGTACTTTTCGCCGACAGAACACTTCACTCATACCCAGAGAGAAACATTTACCAAGTGTAATATATGACCGATTCGGTTCTGGCACTTCGTCGGCCGCTGCCGCGGCATGAATACTGTCGGCAAAGTGTTCTGTCGGCAAAAAGTACAGAGCTTCTAGCACGAGTTCCTGCAGTTTACTTACTCGATCACACGTACAGTTTCGTCCCATACATTGAGCACCAGAGTTTTAGTTCTTAATAGTTTCCGCGAGAGGCACTGGTGCTCAATGTATGGGAGGAAACTGTACGTGTGATCGAGTAAGTAAACTGCAGGAACTCGTGCTAGAGGCACTGTGAAATTAAAGTCTTGTCGGTATACAGACTGACGGCGTTTAGTGTAGAGTGATATGGAGTCGTGCTACCACGTGAAACCTCAAATGTTTGATGGTTTTAAATCTAAAACTGTAATTTCTCTACTTTTATAAACAAACAAACGGCGCCATTTTGCCATTTACTATTATTTCGCTATGCCTCACTGGATATACAACTTTAATCCCCGTCAGCTATCCGCGTTGTTTACATTTAATTAAAAAGAGCTCTCTCCATTGTCCAGACTTTTTTTTATGGAACGCCATTTTATGGTTTTATGTACAGATAACTTATATACCTACTCTATGACTGGATTTTTTTAAAAGACCACACTCACACTTGGCACTTGTTTCCGTCATCATTACAGCTAAATAAGTCCACTGCTGGACAAGCCTCCCTCAAGAATCGTCTTGGGGGGATATGCCATAATCGCCACGCTTGGCAAGCGGGTTGGCGATCGCAGTAAGATGGTCATAGTAATCAGAAGGAAGCTGCTGCCCATCCTCTGGTAGATATTCCCTCGGGTCGACTTCTACGCCCCCCATGGGATGAGATGGGGTGATGATATTCTGATTCCGTATCTTGGGCTATTTTACAAACATATAATTGGGGACACAAAGTATAGACATCAACCTACCCCAATAATATATCTAATATCTATAATATAATATCTAGGGACAATGTCACACAGATCATTCTAGCCCCAAACTAAGCCAAGCTTGTACTATGGGTACCAGTTGACGATATACATACTTATATAGATAGACAAATACTTAAATACATAGAAAATATCCATGACTCAGAAAAAAATATTCGTGCTCATCACACAAATATTTGCCCTTACCGAGAATCGAACCCAGGACCACCAGCTTCGTAGACAGGACCACTACCAACTAGGCTACGGTGACCGTCAAATTTCCCCAATTGAAAGTGAACCTTATACTTTTGTGATAAAGTTGAAAATATGTAAAAGAAATTTGGCAGATTGAGGTAGCTGGATGGCGTCTGTACATCTAGAACTACTTATGGGTCACACAGATAGTTGACCTGTGCGACAATCAAACCTGGGACACTAAGTGGCGAGGTGACTGTTATTTAGTCTGATGTCTGGAAGTTGACGGTGTACACACGGCTACATATCAAGCTATACATTTCCAGTGTAAGATGATATCGCGTTGTATAGGATTTCCATACAATGAGAGGTCAGCTTATATTGGAAATGTATAGATTGATATGTAGCCGTGTGTACAACAAGCGTTCCTAGTCCCTGATTAGACGAAATCTCATTAATAGAATTTCCCAAAATGCCTCCATAATACCTTCATACTTGATTGAGTAATAATGTCTAATGAACATCCTAGCCAACATTAATACTCAGTATTTGCCAAACACCACACTGCTCTTTGACAATTAACGGAACTCTGATTAGGAATTACAGCCCCACAAACTTATCTGACCCGCTGGCAGCGTCGCTGTTATCGCATTTAGTGTTGCTAGTAACTATTTTTTGCAATAAAGTGGGTAAAAATAATATGCACATTGTAACGTAAATGTTACTTCACTAAAAAGCAAATAAATACTGTCATTACAAATTTTTATACAATAATTATGATCATTTACATAAAATATATGCTGAGTATTCTCTAACGGATCTCCGTTAGAGTGGAGTATCTACTCCAGGTATTATTATGTCACCGGAATGGTGTAATTCAGAAGTCATTATCGGAATCACTGCTTTCACTTTCACTATCACTACCTAAATGAATGATGAAAGGCTCGTCTAAGTATCCATCCCTTTTTCGATACACATTTTCAATATTTTTTTACATGATTGCAATGCTTTTGCCATTCATTGACTGTTATTTTATCAAAAGCTTCTGCAATCAATAATAGGATTTCAGAATTCGATCTACCAATATTCTGATCTGCTATAAATTTTTGCATCTGCTTGCTCGTTTTCTTTCACAAGTTTTCTTACAAATGGCACCCGGACACCTACAAAGGAAATAGCAAAAATTTATTAAATAATGAATATTTTAAATTAATATGTATTTTAATTTAAAGTGCGAGGGGGAGTTTCGTATTTTTTCAGAAGCTGACAACACTAACCTGTAGCAGCAGCTACGCGTTCATACAACTTATTGAAGGGTATAATTGGTGCCTGAAGGCGTATATCTTCCTTCATATAATTCAATACTTGTAATATAACGTTCCTCGCATCACTTTTTAAAGCTTTCGGCATTTTTCACAATTAAAAACCACAAAAAGAAAAATAAATACGCGCAACAAACAATCAATGGCAGGAATGTCATGGAATAACAGGCCGATTGACATTTCAAACTGGCGTCGTTAGTTCTACTTTTGCCCACCGGGCCAGATAAGTTTGTTGCACTATACATAGTTAGCAAGCTGCAGTGGCGCCACAAACACGAATTAGCTCGGTAAATTTTGAAACTAATTACGAATGTTACGATGAGCAAACTTTGTACCGACCTAATCAACTATGTTTGGAATTTCGCTGAGGTTGCATTTGTTTGCATATTGTCGTTGCCACTTTAAAACCTCTAAGTGTCAAAGTGTCATTTACGAAAAAATCAATAAAAACCATAGACTGAAAAATATAAGAGCAAGAGGTAAAATATATGGGTAACGAATAAAATTTCTGACATTCTTTTTAATTGGATGTGTGGATGATCTAAATAAAATAATATATAAATATCATGGGACAACTAACACGAGGCCACCTGGGGCTCTATCGGCTAAGTCGCCAAACATAGATTTTTTAAATGGCATTTAAATAAATACAGGTTAAAAATTACTTATCAATCGTTAAATCGGCTTCAACGTTGACAATCGCTTCCGGACCATTTATGACATCACATGTGCTCATGGAAGCCGATTTAACGATTGATTAAGTCATTTTTAACCTTTATTTATTTGAACGCCATTTAAGAAATCGATGTTCGGCGACTTAGCCGGTAGAGCCCCTGATCCCAAACAAGGCAGAGCCTGTACTATGGCAACCAAACAACTGATACACATACTTACTTATATATTTGTAAATACACATATATTGTAGAGAAAAGACACAGAGCAAATAATCGTGCACATACATATCGGTCCTGGGTGGGGATTGGACCTGGAGTAGCAGTTAGCGTCACGAAACATCTCAAAACAAAAAAAAAAAAAAACACTAGAGACCAACAAGCCATGTTCATCATATCTGCCGAAAGTCATCCAATGCTGGACAAAGGCCTCCCAAAGATCTCCACAATTGCCGGTCTTGCGCTATTCGCATCCAGCAGTTTCCAACGACCCGCACAAGATCATCGGTCCATCTTGTAGGGGACCTGCCCACGCTGCGTCTTCCGGTTCGTGGTCGCCACTCAAGAACCTTTCTGCCCCAACGGCCATCGGTACTACGAGCTATGTGCCCCGCCCACTGCCACTTCAGTTTTGCAATTCTTCGGGCGATGTCGGTGACTTTGGTTCGCCTGCGGATTTCGACATTTCGGCCATGACCACGAATCGGAAGACCCAGCGTGGGCAGGCTCCCGCCCATGAAACACTTTTTCATAACTTCAGACAGAAGATGACCACTGCTGGACACAGGCCTCCCCAATAGATTTGAACAATGGAATTGTGTCCATCATTTGGGGGATATTCCATAATCGCCATGACTGGCAGACGTGTTGGCGATCGCAGTACAATGTACATAGTACACAGAGAGACGCAGCTGCCCGTTTTCTGAGAGATATTCCCTCGGGCCGACTTCCACGCCCCTCACGGGATGAAATGGGGTGGCAATATTCATTGCCGTCTGTAACAGTAATATTAATCTATACATATAATAAAACCGTAGGAAAGTCAAATCTGTACATTGAATTTTTTTTAAAGGATACTTGGGGCGTGATCTACACTCGATATCGAAGCCAAAAATATAGTTTTTAGAATTTTTGTCTGTGTGTCTGTTTGTCTGTATGTATGTCTGGGCTAAACTCAAAAAGTATTAGTTAGAATATTACTAAGAGGTCGGGTCAACATATAAACTACATATTATCACGCTATCACCTACGGAGGAGGAGCTGTGATAATTTATAATATTTAACGCGGGTAAAACCGCGGGGCATTGCTAGTATAATAATATTTTAATTAATATCTAATCCAAAACTTATTTAAGCTTAATGAAGATTTTAAAACTCACTAAGATTGAAGCGTAAGCAGGCTAGACATTCAGATCTGAATCGAATTTTGTAAATAAGTGAATTTAATAAAAGTACACAGGACAGCATCACAGTAAGACGATAGTAATTATAATAATAATAATCCTCCAGGTTGAAATTCTTTAATGGAGACATCTGGCATCTGAATGCCAGATGTCTCCATTAAGAATGATGTCTTATCACTCTCATCATCTGATTGAACAGATAACTGACACGACTGGTTCTTACTACCGGCAACTTTATAGAAACCTTTGAAGGAGGCCTATATTCAGCAGTGGACAATATCAGTCACCTCATGATAGTGACGCTATTGAGACTGGCCGCCGTAGCCGATCCGTAATTATTTTTATTTAATATGAGTCTAGCCCATACTGAATAAAAAAAAACTTGTGTGTACTTATGTACACGCGTTAGAAGTTATACTTCTTAATATACAACTTGAACATAGTTATCAATTTTCATACCACCTAGAACTAACGTCATGCTGTTATTTTTATAGTGCTTTTTTTTACGATGCGCGCGCATCGTGCGCGCGCAAGGTAAAAATTCACTCTCATACCACCTAGAACTAACTTCATGCTGTTAAATTTTTTGGGTCGGTGTGAAATTTTTCTCCATCGCGCCAAAAGAAGTATAACTTCAAAAAACTTGAGAGGTATCAAAGGACACCTGGATGGAACGAAGTTATTTCTTATTATTTATTATATACAAAAAACCTGTATACACTCAACAAAAATAATCGTCGCGACACCACACTGTTCAATGCGAAATAGAATTGAAAATATCTGGCTTGCTTTCCATAACTTTCTATAAGAGAGAGAGAGAGATAGAGAAACATACGCACGCCACACAGCTGCAAAAAGTGTCGTGACAACTTTTCGTAAGAATTTTTTCCGTCTAGCCCCCTTTCACAACGCGCGATAAGGAACTTCGTTCAGATAAATAAATGGGTGGTATAAAAATAAATGTGTGTGATACGTACTGAATATTTCTTTATCACACTAATATTATAAAGGCGAAAGTTTGTGAGTGTGTATGTTTGATACTTCTTCACGTCTAAATGGCTGAAACGATTTTAATTAAATTTGGTATGGAGTTAGCTGACACCCTGGATTAACACATAGGCTATAATTTATAAAGTTTAACGCGAGGAGAACCGCGGGGCACAGCTAGTTATTTATAAAGGTAAGTTCAAGTAACTACAATAAATAAAATGTCTACCAATTTATTCAAAATTCAATATTTTCATAAAGTAAAAGGCGTTTCCGATGTCTGCAGGTGACGGTTTGTCGTTATGTCACAGAGAACTAATATAAACAGAGAAGGATTTCTATTAAATTGGACGTCGGTACTTGGACTCAATTGCTTTCACAAATTTTGAAAGTAATTAGTAATATCAAGTTTATATAATTAGCTTCGATTTTCAGGCACTAAGTTTATAGCAGCTGTGTGGTGACGGCATAAAATATCATCACCTCATCTCGGGCGTATAAATCGTCTGAGGGAATACTTACCAGAGAACGGGCAGCAGCGTTTTTCTATGAACTATGACCATCAAACTGCGATCGCCAACCCGTCTGCCAAGTGTGGCGATTATAGCATATCCCCCCATTCTTTGGGGAGGCTTTTGTCCAGCAGTGGACGTACTTTGGCTGGCATGATGAAGGTTATAACATCTTTATAAATTAACTTCTTAGAATCTATTCTAAGATTTGACAGACCTATAGGTCTAGTGGTTAGTGACTCTGACTGCTAAGCCAGGGTTCGATTCTTCTGATTCCCATCGAGGACAGATGTTTGTGTGGTAAGCATCTAGGGGACAATGTCACACAGATCATCCTACTAGCCCCAAACTAAGCAAAGCTTGTACTATGGGTACCAGGCGACGATATACATACTTATATAGATAGATAAATACTTAAATACATTGAAAACATCCATGACTCAGAAACAAATATTCGTGCTCATCACGGGATTCGAACCCAGGACCACCAGCTTCGTAGGCAGGAGCACTACCAACTAGGCTACGGTGAGCGTCAGCATAATTATTTGTACCTATAGTATGTATGTATTGAGAACTGTATACGTATGTTTACCAGTTGTCTGTTATTACAGCCTCTGCATAGTTTCCCGCGACCCCAGGCGCAGGTGTGGAATGGTGGAACACCGGGGTGGTTTTTAGTCCATAGGAGTCTGCAGACCCCTCCGCTCCGCCAAGGCAGAGGACATCCATTCAGGATTTTCCACACTGAAAAAAAAAAGGCTGTTACTAGTTTAGGATCAGATGGCAGTGTGTTAGCTATCTTAAGATATTTAAAATAAAATAAACCTACCATATACCATAAAAAGCTTGAGGGGTGTCAAGGGACACCCGGATGGAACGAAGTTATTTCTTATTATTTATTATGTACAAAAAACCTGTATACACTCAACAAAAATAATCGTCGCGACACCACACTGTTCAATGCGAAATAGAAATGAAAATATCTGGCTTGCTTTCTATAAGAGAGAAAGAGAGAGAGAGAGAGAGAGAGAGACAGAGAAACATGCGCACGCCGCTCAGCTGCAACAAGTGTTGTGACAACTTTTCATAAGATTTTTTTCCGTCTAGCCCCCTTTCACAACGCGCGATAAGGAACTTCGTTCCAATAAAATAAGTTACCATTTGTGATGCGCTGTGTGGCGACGGCGGCAAATATCAGAATATCATCACCCCGTCCCGTAGGGGTCGTAGAAGTCGACCTGAAGGAATAGGAATAGAAGACGGGCAGCAGCTTCATTCTGAGAACTATGACCATCATACTGCGATCGCCAACCCGTCTGTCAAGCGCGGCGATTATGCCATATCCCCCGAAGATCGTTATTGGCGGAAGCTTTTGTCCAGCAGTGGACGTTTTTAGCTGTTGTGATGATAATGATGATGTGAGTGACTCCCATTATATCTCATGGGGGTCGTAGAACTCAATCGGAGGATATATCTGCCAGAGAGCGGGCAGCAGCGTATCTCTGGGTACTCTGAGCATCATACTGCGATCCAAATCGTCTGTAAAGTGTGGCGATATTGCCATATCCCTTCAAATGATGGACACCATTGTGGAAATCTCTTGGATAGGCCTTTGTCCAGTGGTGGACGTAATTCGGCTGAAATGATGAATATTATAACTTACAATAGAAACAATGAAATCTATATTACATATAATAAAGTCGTAGGAAAGTCAAAACTGTTATTAAATTTTTTTTGTCTGTTTGTCTGTACGTATTTCCGGGCTAATCTCAATAAGTACTGCATGGATTTACTTCAAAATTTTTCATGAATAATACTAAGAGCTCATATAGGTGCCAATATATAAGCTACATAATATTATCACTCTATCACCTATGAGGGAGGAGCTGAGATAATTTATAAAATTTAACGCGGGTAATACCGCGGGGCTCAGCTAGTAAGTGGATATAAAGGTAAATAACAAATCCACTGAAACGAATATTTGGAAGACGTCTGCATTCTCTTTTATAAATCACTTTTGTCGTTTTATAAAATTGTACAAAGACTAGATAGAATTTGCTTTATATTTGTTCCACCGCTGTGGTACGTTTCCGACGGGGCTTGTTTAACCTAAAACTTCAACATGTCTTAATTCTTGGCCTTATCCCAATTTGATTGAGAATGGTGCTGTTTGCGTTCTACTTCCATAAATCTTATTCTATCCAGTTACGTGACGTGAATAAATGGTATTCAATTTGTCTGTTGTTTTTTTTTTATTTTATATAATAGCGAGATATTAGCACGCGCGTTAGCTGATGGTAAGTGATCAACGATGTCCATCGACCTGAGGCCACCCTTTTGGGGTTCGAGCCACAGCTCAGGGGGCCGCTGAAGCAAAAGGACAGAATTCTAAGAGAGGGTGTGATCAGTTGCACGGGATCACCGATGGCGTCAACAGTACAACAGAGTGACATAAATTTTTACCCTTTTAAGCCATTACCTCCAGATTATAAATACGGACAAAAATTAACACAAAACTTTAAAAACGAGCTTAAAAACAAACGAGCCAGCACTTCCAGCTACCCCGATCTGTCAAATTTCTTTTATAGATTTTCAACTTTATTACATAACCATAAGTTTCACTTTCAATTGGGGAAATTGGCAGATAATATAGCTTGATGTGCTGTCGTCTGCACTATGGAAATCAGATAACTGGTACACTACATATACTACATTCCTTTTGTAAATACATACTTATATAGATTACCCTCAGAATCAGGACAAACGACCACGTTCATGCACATAAACATCTTTCCTGGATGGGAATCCAGCCAGGACCTATGGCGTTAAAAGCATGTATCTACCAACCACGCCAACAAGCCCGACATATTGAGTGGCTTTTTGTATTTGCTTTATACTTTAAGCAGGTTTATAAGAGATAACTTTACCATTATGTATTCCTAGCTGAACCCGCAGTTTTACCCGCGTTAAACTTTTTATTTCATTTATTTAATTTTATTAGGGTGTCAGCTAACTCCATACCAAATTTTATTAAAATCGCTCTAGCCGTTTAGACATGAAGAAGTAACAAACATAAACACTCACACAGTCACGCACTAACAAACTTTTGCCTTTATAATATTAGTGTGTTTAAGGAAAATTATTTGAAACGTGTTTTTGAATCAATTAGGTTATTTAGTTAGGCACATGTCTGAGGCTCACCGCTCGGTGTTATTTCATTATATGAACAAAGTCAAAGTTTATTTATTGCTTATTACAGGTAGAAAAAATGTGGTATTGTATCTTATATTAAGGATCTCTGTAACATACCAATGAGGTGTGCAATATTTTATAAATTTTAATTTACAATTTTTGTTTAGCAATGAGCATTATACATGAATACAATTTAGTTTCTAAAAATACATCCATTTACTATCATTTCTTATAAATAATTATAATAATTAAGTCCGTAATAAACATCTTTGGTTAGAACTTTTCTCCAAATTCTGCATAGCTGGCGCCAGGGGAACAGCTGGTATATTCATAAAATTGTTTCATACTTGACGTCCGACGACGGTTCTATAATAATGTATGATGGAGGCGTGATGGATGGTCCATATACGAGAATATAAACATATAAAAAGAGATACACACGATAAGAAGTGATCGATCGACACACTCTTAAATATTCAAGAGCTTATGTATTATTTAGTATATCACGGGTCGGGCTAAAAAGTGATTTTGGGATGTTTCCGTAAAAAGAAATTTCTCAGTGTCAGCCTGAAGTCTGGGAGTTGCCGGTATTACATCCCCGTGCCTCGGAGAACACGTAAAGCGAGTCTGGATTTAAATTATCTATATACTTAAGTATTTATTTACAAAATATGTATATTTAGTATATCAGTTATCTGGTTTCCATAGTGCAAGCTCTGCTTAGTTTGGGATCAAATGGCCGTATGCGAATAATGTCCCAGCATATTATTCACCGCCGTCACCACACAGTGATGAACCAAAAAACTATAAAACTACAATAAAATCTTTAAGAAGCATACCAGCACGTTTCAGTTCCCTTATGAGAGCGATAACATGTTCACGACATGATTCTTCATTATGAACAGAAACATATTAGGTCTTTACCTATGAAATTGCCGTTCTGCAGTACTGGCCATTTCAAATCAAAATAATTTTTGTTTGGCTAAGAATTCTAATTTCAAATTAATTTTATTTTAAAAACATGGATTCTTTTTTCCAAAAGTAGTCATTTCTTTATTGATTAGTGTTACATTTTCATCGCATTTCAATCTTTTTCGTCATCATGGATACGTTAAAAATTCGAGTAATTATGGAATATGAGTACCGTCGTGGCAGCAACGCGGCACAAGCGGCACGCAACATCAACGACGTTTACGGAGCTAACACTACAAACCAACGCACCACCTGTTATTGGTTTGCTCGCTTCCGTTCTGGAAATTTCGACCTGAAAAATGAACCTCGCGGTCGTCCGAAGACTTTGGTCGACAATGACGAATTAAAGGCGGTTGTGGAAGCTGATGATACACAATCTACGGCTGAATTAGCAGCAGCTTTCGACGTTAGCGTCAAAACAATATTGGTCCATTTGCGTCAAATTGGCAAGGTAAAAAAGCTTGACAAATGGGTACCCCACGAACTCAATGATCGCCAGCGCGAAGTACGCGTCGAGACGTGCCTTGCACTGCTCAACAGACACACAAATGAAGGAATTTTGAACCGCATTGTTACCTGCGATGAAAAATGGATTCTGTTTGATAACCGCAAGCGCTCAGCAAGTTGGTTGGATCCTGGTTCAGCACCTAAACAATGCCCTAAACGAAAACTTACCCCTAGAAAAGTGATGGTCACTGTTTGGTGGTCTAGCGCCGGTGTGATTCATCACAGCTTCTTACCAAACGGGGTGAGCATTACTGCAGATGTGTACTGTGAAGAACTGAGCACAATGATGGAGAAGCTGGCGCATCTCCAACCAGCATTGGTCAATCGCTCGTCTCCGCTGCTCCTGCACGACAACGCGCGACCTCATACTGCACAGCAGACGGTCTCCAAGTTGCAAGAACTGGGGTTGGAAGCTCTCCGTCATCCGCCCTACTCACCAGACCTTGCGCCTACAGACTACTACTTTTTCCAGAATTTGGATAACTTCTTGGCGGGAAAAAAATTCAATACCCGAGAGGCAGTACAAAATGCCTTTGAAGAATTTGTTGCCTCCCGTCCAGCTGATTTCTTTAAGAAGGGCATCAATAAACTGCCACTGCGATGGCAAAGATGCATTGATTGCATGGGTGATTACTTCGATTAATACAAATAAAAAAATTCATGAAAAAAATTCGTTTAAATTTTTTCATACAAAACGGCAATTTCATAGGTAAAGACCTATTATTTTCCGAGACTAATCAAGTGTACTTGAATTGAGTTCCATACATGTGTTTATCGGACCTAAGCGTTTGTAATTTAAAATGATTAGTGTTGGTAATAAAAATGCGTGGTTTTTATAGACTTACTAGAGGTGAACTTAAAGTGTTTGCTGCAATTTTGAAATTTAACATTAACTACACTAGTTAGAATTTTTTTTATAGTGAAATCTTCTAGCGATTTGAGCTCTTTTTGGGTGAACGAAAATTTTGGAACTCGCGTCATTGTCACCGCAAGCTTCCCATGAGCTATATGTATACTGTGTATATATGTACAATGTAATATATGTATACCTCCGTGCGTTATTGATGTACATTATATAATTATACAAAAAGAATATCTCAATGTGAAGTGTGAACTTATTATGCACGTCGTAGATTATTTAGTTTAGAAGTATTTATTTGACACTTGTTAGAATACATTCACAGGTGTAAGGTTTAGTTGACACAACAGTTTTGTTTTATACTAAAGGTACTGAAACTGCTTACCAAACTAGGCTAAAGTTGTTGGCAGTGTTCAGTTTATAGTTTAAACTTCTATCGGCATTCCACAAAAACTGCACCGTATGTTTTTTTTAAGCTATTGCATAGCTTCTATCGCGGGCCTTGAGCGTGGGGACCGAATCCAGAAATTCCGTAACGAATAAACCTAACACCCCCCACTCCGACCGCCATCTATCGATAAATACCAGAACTTTTAATGACTTTTTGAAATATCACGCTTGTCTCTTTAGTTCAGCAACCCGCCTTTAGGTGGCATTGGTTGTATTGGAAAACTACTAACTACTACTAAACTGTGAGAAAGTATATATATATATATAAGTATATAAGTGCATTTATTAATGACCAAAGTCACGAAAAAATAGTGAAAGAAAATGAGTTAGTACTCTATATACATTCATTTTATTATTATTATCACAAATGCAGTATTATAAAATAAATAAATAAATTGCATAAGTTGATAAAAATGCTATGCAATAGCTTTACCGCGGCAGTCTCCGAGTGCCACACGTCTTTTTTTTTTACTAGCTTCCCGTCGCTTTGGCCGCGTTTACTTTAGAATTCGGCGCAGAAAGAAAATTGAAGTAAATACGTCCTTTTAATACGTTTCTTGATAGTCGGACGGAAATCTAAAATTTAAGTGTTGAATGTATTTTATGTTATTATGTAGAATACTTTTATCTTTTAAATGTGTAATATATTTATAGATTATTATCCAGATTGTAAACTATCTGTGAGTCAAATCAAATACATGAAGCTGATGTTACATGATTGAGTAACAATGATAAAAAGGTGTACAAAACATTAAAGTAAAAAGATTGATAAAATCCAAATTTCAAATTTAATAAGATCTAATTTTTTTACAATAGTACAAACTGTAAAGAAAGTTGCAATTGAAATGCAAACTAATATATACGTCGTGCATGTCATACTTAGATAGGTGCAATTAGGCGTATATTTTAATAATAATAATATAATAATATTCTGGGACATTATTTACACACGGCCATCTGATCCCAAACTAAGCAGAGTTTGTACTATGGAAACCAGATAACTGATATACTACGTATACTACTTTTCTTTTGTAAATACATCATATAGTTAATTAAACCCAGACTCAGGACGAACTGACATTTTCATGTACAGACGCCAGCACATCCAGCTATCCCAATCTGTCAAATTTATTTTATATATTTTCAACTTTAACACAAAAGTATAAGGTTCACTTTCAATTGGAGAAATTTGACAGATTGGGGTAGCTTGATGTGCTGGCGTCTGTACATAAATAACCGGCCAAACCCACATATTACAGACAGAATGGGGTCTGCTTTAGCTAGATGTCTATTATGAAGTACTGAAGTAATGATAATTTATGATTAATGTGGGTTAGTGATAGTATAAAAATATATTTACAATGGTATTTAAGAAAAATATATGAGAAATTAGGTTAATCATACAAAAAATTCAAGAGTCTACTAAATATATCATATAAGTTACTTTATAGAAATATTGTGAATGACATTGTTACCAACATTTTTAATTTTTGTATGATAACCGTGTCCTAACTTTAGGTCAAATTTCATGTAAAGTAAATTGACTAATTACGTTTCACACCATCAAGCTATCAGCAGTAGTATTGATCGATACTCATTAAAATTGTAATGTAGTTCGTTACTCTATGCACAACAGCCGTAAATAAACTATTTAGTTATTCAGATGTTTTAAGACCATTCAAAGAAAATGTACTGTTTTGATGTAGTAATTATATTTCTAGTTCTTAATAGTAGTCTTGCAAAAATTATCAAATTAGAAGGCATTCATATAGGTTCAACAAGTAATAATAAAGGCCGTGTATTGAGTGATGACGAACCTGTCGCTAGTGACACCAACTTTGTTAATGAAAGTGATACCAGTGTTAAAAACGTTAGTGCCACAGATACTAAAGAAGGAATAGTTAGTAAAAAATATATTAATATTGTATCTATTCCACAAGAAAGTCAAAAACTTGGAGATATAAATAAAACAACTAATTCATTAACTGATGTAAAGAAAACTAAGATAAATAAGTATAATAAAGCTCCAACCACCAAGTATTTATCAGCGAATAGTTCAAAGAAAATAATTGCAAAATATGACAAAAGAAAGCTAAATGAAGTTAACAGGCGAAGTTTTGTTCAAAAAAATTTAAGTATTGAACATGACACAAATGACAAAATCCGCAGCAAATATCACAACATTACTTCTACAGAGATTCCAATAATAACCAATACTGGTAAAATACCTGTACAGTCCAACTTTGATACAATTGAAGATAGTTTTAAACATTATTCCTTAAAAAGTCATGAAAAGGCGGCAAGAGATAAAAGAAAAGAAACTAATGATATTGCAGTAAATAAAATAGTTAAGGTACAAGACAAAAGAAAAGAAGCAGCTGCTGATTTGATGGCACTAAATAATTTAGAGGCTTTTTTAGCGATGTATGTTCCTTTTAGCGATGATTTACCACCACTTCCACAAGAATATCAATATAATAGAAAATCTTTGGATAAGAGCGGTCTGTCACTCTTAAAACCAAGACAATTTTATTAGGATATCATTAAATTATATTTTATAAAATATCTATGGTATTATTTTCACTAATCTTCCTTTTCGTACATTGAGCACTATTTGTTAAGATCACTGTAGTATTTTAGCCAACTTCAAAAGAAGGAGGATATTCATTTAACAGTATTATTTTTCTTACGTATTTTGTTTCTAAATCGATTCATTAAATTACTTTTTTAAACGTATAGAAATTATCATGGAATGATCTGATATAAATTTTGAATTAATAGGTTTTTGTAAAGAAATATTGAATAGATTCTATTTTCTTAAAACAATAATTATTAGTGATATACCGCTGCTTATTTTTATAGCGAGTCCTATCCCTTTTCAACTAAAAACTTGAAACTAACTTAAACCCTGTGGCCCACTTCAGCAAATCTGAAAATGCACAATGCATTTGTACCTTTATGAACTAATTTAGTTCCCTCCTTGTGGCCCCGGGGAACATAAAGGCGTGATGTTAATATGTATTGTACATATTAACATCACGCCTTTATGTTCCCCGGGGCCATTTGATGAACGCCTCAAGACTTGACTCTAGTACGCTTACAGAGTTAGCTAGTTATGAGAATGGTTCTAAACACTCTCTAAGTGACCCTCCGTGTCATGACGACGACGCTCGAAAAACGTTGGATTCCCAACCACACTAGCGTTTTCTAACTCTTCTAACTAAGTCTGCAAGCTGAATGTAGGTGGTGGCTAATACGTGTATTGGCATGTTCAACACAAAGGATGTTTAATTATGAATTACGTATGGTATTAATTAATAAACAGTAATATGAATGATTAATATTAATACAAGTACTAATTATTACGAGCTGGGTTATATAAACATTAATTATTACAGTATTAATTTTGTACATTAAATAATCATAATTCATGTAACCAAATTAAAGGAAATTTTTGTTATTAGAAATTAATATTAATGAATATTAATGCTGAAATGAAAACTTTTAAAGTATGCTACATGATGTATAATACCATAGATAATAAGTGAACATTCAGCTGAAACATTACGGAAGGCCAAAGCCCCAAAGAGTTCTTTGCTAAGCAGAAAAATATATTTTATTTTATTTGGGAAAATACAGTGATAATTATCTAAGGATACTACCTAAACCTTAAAATAAGGATAACTTAGGACTTTTTAGCATTTTCCACAAATCAATGACTATATACATAAATATAACTTGATATGTATAAAATTATACAAATACAAAATTATTATAAATAAAGAAAGAAGATCGTTAAGATAAATTTACATTATATTTGATTAGAAGTACTTAGCACCAAACGAGTTCTTGCAAATAATAGATTTAAGTTTTTGCGACGTAGTAATAAATAGATCGTAAACCGGAAAACCAGGTGGTTCTATTCAGGTATCCAGGTGGTTTCTATAATTAAGAGATCTACTGATAATGACTTTACCTTACTTTCCTTCTCGATTTCTTAAGGTCGCCTTAAGACAGTCTTGGAATGCTGTAGACCAACTGCTTTTTCATAAAATATAATAAAAAAAAACACAGTACTAATTCCGTCTGTTATAATGATGATTATAGTACTTAGCCAAAGATACGTCTAGTCAAATTTAGAGCAGAGAATAAGTCATAAAACACGGCAATGATGCCATCGTTCTGGGCAATTTATCCTTTGATGTACATGCGGAACGTCTCCTGATTGTTTAATGTTTAGTTAACATGAGCATTTCAGCCAAAATTTCCCACGGCTGTTATGAGTACGATTAGTACTTAGTCAAAGGTAAATCTAGTAACAGCTTTGTACAGAGAATATGCATTGTCATACAACTGAAACTTTTGTACAGAGAATAAGCATTGTCATACAACGGGGCAATGCTGCCAGTCTTCTCGGCACGTTACCCATTGGAGCGTCCACTCGATTGTTTATAGTTTAGTTTACATTCGTATTTTAGACAATATTTCACATTTTATTGCATTTCATATTAAATTTATTTACTCACTTGAGTTTTATTCACTTTTAACAAAAAAATATTTTTCTAGAGTAAAATATAAAATTCAAAATAAAAAAATATATGCGGATGGTTGTATTTGGAGCATTTTGTTTTGGTGATTTCTTGCTTAGTAAGATTTTGAAAAAAAAATGAATTTCATAAATTTTGAATACATTTGCAAAACAAATCCAGTATTCAAGTACAGAATTCCGGATAAAACCAAAATGTATTCAAAAGACCACAAGATTCTCGACCATATTCATCAAAATCTTACTAAACAAGAAATCACCAAACCAAAAAGTTCCATAAACAACGATCCGCATAAATTTTGCTTATCTAAATTCATACAATACATAGTGTACTCGTACCAGACCCCAGATATTCAACCGACAGTACAAAACGTGGCTTTTGGACGTATTCCAATATTGAAATGTATCTCTCGAGCTTTGTTTTGTTAAAGTCGAGCCAATTTGGAATACTGCACGGCCCAGAGATTCGGCTGTCGACTTTCACATCAAAATGAACGGCGGAAGATTTTACGTGTGATCGCGTAGAGACATAGGTAGCGTTTGGCACGTTAGCTAAAGTTTAACTTATTTGTTGTTTGTTTACAGAGTTCTGAAGATATTGTTTTGTTTGACTTTCCTACATTTAATCTCAAAAATGGGAAATACATACTGGCAGCTACGAACGATAGAAGCAGATTCAAATCTAGAACCAAGGGAATTTCATGAAAAATAAATGTAATTTTCATCTGCCAGTCTCGTTGCTTAATTGGAAGAGGGCTTGTGCCGGATTGGTAAAGGAAGCTGGTTTGAAATACGCCAGATGATTAAATTTATAATATTCCATTTTTGAAATTAGTATACGCTTTGCATTACGAAATTACATTTACTCACAATGGTCTCTTCAAATGTCTTAGACTTGCATTTGGACTGTTAGGCCCACAGATATTTAAAAACCAGCCAAGTGCGAGTGGGACTCGCGCACGAAGGGTTCCGTACCATTATCTATAAAAACGAGCAAAAAATTCACGTTTTTGTAATTGGAATTGTGTTGGATTTGTGTTTTGTAATTGGAAGAGGCTTGTGCCGTATTTGGTCAAGGAGTTAGTTTGAAACACGCCGGATGATTAAATTTATAATTTTCAATCCAACTCAAATATTTTTTTTCTTTTTAGTATTTGTTGTTATAGCGGCAACCAAAATACATCATCTTTGAAAATTTTAACTGTCTAACTATTACGGCTCATGATACATCCTGGTGACAGACGGACAGACATACAGCGAAGTCTTAGTAATAGGGTCCCTTTTTACCCTTTGGGTACGGAACCCTAAAAAGGTAGTATTTAATGCCTGTCACCTGTGCATAGGTAAGTGCATACATTTTTACTCGTAAGTTCGAAATTTCGCTTCTAGCTCGTATTTGCATGGATATAAGTAATACCTAACTGACTGCGACTTCTAAAATCCTATCCAACCTATTCAAAGTTATCCAATAATGAAAGCCTGAGTAGACGGTGGGTAAATAAGTGGGAAGTCAATAGCCGTTCCTGTGATAGTTCGCAACTTCTCTCATCTGCGGTATTAGCATATTCCAATAACTGCTGACGGCTTTACTTAACTTATTCGTGGCTTAAAGTGCTGCTTAGCACAAAGTTAGATAATGTGGGAAATGTTATTAGGTATGGATCATATATAGCATTGATGGAAGCCCTGAAACAGTAGTTTTTTAAAGAGAGGTAGGGCACAGCGCTCATTCGCTCGAAGAACAGCCCGACTGGGGAAGTACCTCCACCTTACAGAAGACATTCCTTAATAATAACATTAATAATTTAATGTTGTGTTTCTGAGTGTGAGTAAGGTCGCCAGAACTCATCGGGGTGGGGGGAAGGGTCAGCAACACTTGTTTGCTGACTCTTAAAGGCTGGCAACGCACCCGCGACTCCTCTGGTGTTGCCAGTGTCCATGGGTGGCGGTGATCACTTACCATCAGGTGACCCACTTGATCGTTTTTCGACCTCTGGCATAAAAAAAAAGTTACCTCGTTGGTTGGGGACAATGTCATAACGCTCTATTAAGGCTAACCAATGGTGGGTAGGCCGGGAGCTTTTCCTGACTAAGTATGAAGTAATGATGAGTACGCCGAGAATGTCCTCAGACTAAGGTCGAACCAATGATTGGTTAGCCGGAAGAACAAAATATATGTTCGTGTAAAAATATTGGGATTAACAGAACAAAAATCTTGTTTGACACTTTGTTATGACATGACGTCACAAACCAGTTGCTATGCAAGTTTCTCGCTAATATCGTATATCGCGTTTGTACAGACGCTACCCAAATCTGTCAAATTTCTTTTCTAGATTTTCAAATTTATCACGAAAGCATAAGGTTCACTTTCAATGGGGGAAATTTGACAGATTGGGGTAGCTTGATGTGCTGGCATCTGTACTATTCGTCGCTGATAATACATAGCAGATATATATCTACTCGTATTAGATACATTAATCTTAAATAGAACAATACAGGCCATTTACTTTTCCATCTAAGAGGGTTAAAATGATCACGATTTACGTGAGTTTTCTTCTTCTTTGGGATTTTAAGATCCCCAAGGAAGTGGCCTAACGGCCCTGTCGCTGAACTTTTCTTGGGCTATTATCTTTGTTGGTCAATTAACCTTAGGGCGTTTGCGCACTGAACGACAGCACGACACGTTGAAAAGGTGACGACAATTATAGAAATTATTTTTTTTAAACTTTCGCTATTTGTATACATTTTTATATATTGTGGACACGGGTCTCAATCGCGATAAGGATTTGAGGCCAATTATTACCTTTTAGACCCGTGTCCACATTATATAAAAGTTATAGAACTATTTATTTGATTCGTTCTAAGTAATCCGACCGAGCATATATTGTGTCTGCCTACTAAATAATTTCTCTAATTGGACCAAATCCCGTGTTCATGCCCGCTTGAGTATGTTTCGCTGGACCGTCTCAACTGGGTCGTGTTGAAACCGGTAGTAGATGAACCCACTGAGTTTGTTACTGGGTCTTTTCAGTTGGGGCGCATTGGATCCGGTGGTAGCATTAAAGCGCGACCGTCGTTATTAACACAAGGTCCGTCATAATAATAATACCTTAATATAGACAGAACCATTGACAATATGTAGTAAAAATATTAGACTTAAACTAGATAATTAAACATAATCTCTTGACAATAACTTGATACGAGCTAGCTAAATATCATTGCTATAATAAAATAAATTTTCATAAATGTTTTCATACAATGTGTACCTTAATATCTATGTTACTAGAAATAATAATGTATACAACTATATTACTACAAACATGTTCTGACTATTTACAAGCGCTTTTTTAAAGTCTGCGTGAATAAAAACCTTTTTTATTTACTATTTTATTTTATTTATTTATTTAATGTGCACTGTCGTTGACAATCTTAGTACTTACATAAATAGCAATGACATTATCGTGTTGTCAAGAATAGAAATCAATATTCGTAAACAAACGCCGATCGCCGATTGATTATAGTCCGGACTGTCATCAAAAAATATTTTATTTGCCCAAGTCGGGATTTAAGACCGGGTCTCATTATTTGTGGTTGAACACTGAGATTGAGAGCCCGACTAAATGGCAAAAACAGAATTGTTAATAAGCTATTATTAACAATTTAAAATAAAATAATAAATAAATAAAATAAAAAGGTTTTTATTCACGTAGACTTTAAAAAAGCGCTTGTAAATAGTCGGAACATTTATTTCTAGTTACATAGATATTTAGGTACACGGATTGTATGAAACCATTTATAAAATTTATTTTATAATAGCAATGATATTTAGCCAGCTTGTATTAAGTTATTGTCAAAGAGATTATGTTTAAGTTTAATTATCGAAATTTATAGTTTTAGCTATATTTTTACTACATAATTTCTGAATGGTCTATATTAAGGTATTATTATTATGGCGGACCTTGTGTTTATAACGACGGTCACGCTTTTAATTTTTAAATATAGGTGACCCACGTGTGAGCTCTTATCACTGAGAGGTTCTAATCGACGTATCTTACTTATTTATATTGCAAAAACTAAAATAAATGCTGTGTGGTGACGGCTGCATATATCGGAATATCATCACCTCATCTCATCCCATGTAGGCCCTAAAAGTCGAACCGAGGGAATTTCTACCAGAGGACGAGCGGCAGCTTCCTTCTTTACTAGTACGAGTACTTTAACTATCTCACTGCGATTGTCAACCCGTCTGCTAAGCGTGGCGATTATGGCATATACACCAAGAATCATCTTGGTGCATATACCGTAATCGCCACGGTTGTCCAGCTGTGGAGTTCTTTCAGCTGTAATGATGAAGCAAAAAACCGGCCAAGTGCGAGTCGGACTCGCGCACGAAGGGTTGCGTACCATTATCTATAAAAACGAGCAAAACATTCACGTTTGTTGTATGGGGGCCTTAAATATTTTAGTATTTGTTGTTCTAGCGGCAACAGAAATACATAATCTGTGAAAATTTCAACTGTCTAACTGTCACGGTTAATGAGATACAGCCTGGTGACAGACGGATAGACAGACAGCGAAGTCTTAGTAATAGGGTCCCGTTTTACCCTTTGGATACGGAACCCTAAAAACATGCATGTAGAAACTTTACTCAAACTATTTGTTCTGGTCAAGGAACTCTGTTGCTAACCATACCGGTTTAGACCTTAATTAAGTAACATAATATGGTCTAGCTTTATTAAAGTTTAACAATTCTAGTTACTGACTGTAAAAGCTAGATGTGCGGGTTAAGCAATTTGCCCTACCTATTGAACGTTAGGTTGGGTCTAACGGATTAGTAATTAGTACCCTGATGTGGGGCTTCGGTCTCATCTTACCTCGCAATTTCATAGGAAATTAGTAACCGAGAAGATGAGTTACTTCTAACGGCTGTTAATTTATATTGTAACCACTGAGTCTGTTAACTTAACGTATGTAACTAAGCTAATTTTAATTTCATTCCAAACAGTATTCTGATCAGTATTGCAAACAGAATGGATGGTCACAGCATGGCTTTCGACCGGGAAGAGGCACGACAGGTAATCTTCTGAATCAGATAATTACCATGATATCAGCTGTGGACGCGGGATTGCAGGTGGACGTTGCATACCTCGACTTCAGAAAAGCCTTTGACACAGTCGATAATGATGTGCTACTTCTAAAATTAGCGACTGCAGGTTTCTCGCACCATACTCTGATGTTCTTCGCCAGCTACTTACGGGATAGACGTCAGTTTGTCGACTGTGGTGGATGCTATTCTGAGCCATACTATACGAGATCCGGTGTCAGTCAGGGAAGTAATTTAGGACCCTTACTTTTCATTTTGATGATAGATGACATACCGAATACTATCGAGGGATCCACTTGCCTTCTTTTCGCAGATGAGCATGGTAATGAAAGACCCGAGCGATCATAGCTTATTACAGCGGGACATAGATAATGCACTTAAGTGGAGTCAAGAGAACAAGCTGTATTTTAATGGAACAAAATGCTCAAATTGAATACCCTAATAATCTTTGACCTCTGTTACACGCTTTAAGGGTTGTCCATCATAAAAGATAGTATCTTTTATCCGTGCACGCACCCCAACTTATAATCCGTTACACATAGATGGACAACCCTTAAAGCGTGTAACAGAGGTCAAAGATTATTAGGGTATTCAATTTATTGTTGACTTACGGTTTCGGAAACATATAGCGGAGGTATGCAAGAAAGCATACCGTAACCATGGATTCATGTTAAGGCAGACAAGTGACTTCACTTACGTTATCGCCATAAAAGCTTTGTAGAAAGCACTAGTGAACAGTCATTAGGAATATAACGCAGCTATTTGGAGCCCAAATGAAGCTAAGTATAAGGCAATGTTGGAAAGAATTCAGAATAAATTCGTAAGGTACCTATACCTAAAGATATATGGGGTTTACCCAGGTTATCCGGCAATCTATCCAACATTGTTTTTGCTTGGTATGGTGGGTTACCATAAGCTGGAAGCCAGAAGGGAAGTATCACTGGCGACATATTTAGTTAAAGTGCTCCGGTGGGTAACGAATAACCCAGGTATCCGGCAAACACGTCAGCTTTGTGTGCCGGATAGTTACTTGAGGCGGCGGCGACGATCGCCGTTGTTGACGGTACCCACTGCACGTACTAACTTGTTGCAACAAGCGCCAATGACTCGCGCTCTGCGCACGCTCAACCAGGTCGCTGAAATAATAGACTTATTCGCTTGCTCACTGAACGACTTCACAAGGGCGGCTTATTTGATTGTATGTTATTAGATGTTTAGAAATGTACATAATACGCAATTGAATTGTAATTGTAACTTTTCTATCGCATTAGGTTCCCTGTAATGGTAGAATTAAGTAGAGTCCAATAAATAAATAAATGTTAAAGAGTATCGCGGGCTCTTTATTGTATTAATTATGCAGGAAATATTTACACAGAAGGTTCTATCGCTACTTTCACTCCTTTTTACTCGCCGAACCAATCCACCACGGATGTGCCGATGTTGTTGTTGTTTCGCATATAAAATGCGGCGTGAGTCATGACTAATATAAATATTATTTACTTATATTAGTTAGCATCACATTAGCATGATAAAAGCAAAACTTAGACTGGTAGCCGAACGCAAAGAAGTAGATTTTTGAAAAAGAAGTTGGTCTTGCTTTCTTCCTCATATAAATCGCGAAGAGCGAGACAGTGTCTGTGGTAATTTCTCTCAAGTACTTAAATCGATTATATTTTATGTATGTGAAATTTCCAATAAAAGCTGACCTCTCATTGTATTGAAATCCTATACAACGCGGGATCAGCTTATACTGGAATTATGTAGCTTGATATGTTGCCGTGCGTACTTGAGAGACTTCATCATCATCATCATCTTTATATCAGCCGAAAGACGTCCACTGCTGGACAAAGGCCTCCCCCAAAGACCTCCACAATTGCCGGTCTTGCGCTATCCGCATCCAGCGATTTCCAGCGACCCGCACAAGATCATCGGTCCATCTTGTGGGGGCCTGCCCACGCTGCGTCTTCCGGTTCGTGTTCGCCACTCGAGAACCTTCTGCCCCAGCGGCCATCGGCTCTACGAGCTATGTGCCCTGCCCACTGCCAGAGAGATTTACCTTACATTAATTTCCGAATCGGAATTTATTAATTAATCCTAAAGCGTATACCGTAGCACGTTTAATAGAAAATAATCCTTATCTACATTAAGCTAAAATCCTTATAAAGTAAGTTTGTGCTCTGAACCAGCACGTCAGTACTTTTTTAAATATCCTTATTTTTATTTGCCAAGAGCAACGTGCTTTAGTAGGACCTAATGCGATTATAATTTAATTTCGTCTGCCTGACTTTTCGATTTAAATGTGCAAGTCCCCTTGGGATTCGAATCATAAATTAAGTATTTAACTTTCGTTTAAGTCATAATAATATAAGTAAAAGCTTAAAATGACTTACACATACAAAAAGCTTCCAATTGTAATAGTATTTACCTTATATACGACTGTATTTATTTTCATGAAGCATAGTCATTTGTCAAACTAGATAACCTACGATATAGCATTGAAATTGGTGCATCCATGTAAAGTTTTGACTTCAAAGTTATAGTTAAGTGAAGAGAAAGTTCACTTATATTTATTAGTTATATTTACATTTAAATTATAATGTCATTGTCAGCCTAATATCGTCAACTAACAATAATAATAATAAGAATATGATGTCGACTTGGCGTAAGCCTGTGGGCATCATTACTAACCGAAAAATATTATTCGAGAAAATAAAGAAAAGTAAAAACAATAATAATATCCGGGGACGTTGTTGACACACGACCATCTGATGCCAAACTAAGCAGAGCTTGTACTATGGAAACCAGATAACTGATATAATACATATACTACTTTTCTTTTGTAAATTCAAACTAATATAGATAATTACACTCAGACTCAGGACAAACAGACATGTTCAAAAAATAATGTTGGGATTTTTCCGTAAAAAGAAATTTCTCAGATTCAGCCCGAAGTCTGTTAGTTGGCGGTATTACACCCCCGTGCCTCGGTGAGCACGTAAAACCGTCGGTCCTGTACGTGATCTCTTTCCGGTCGTGTCGCTAGTCGTCCCATCGGATCATGAGAGTGATGGATAGAAAGTGCCCCTGTGTGTCCTGCACAATTGGCTGGTCTCCATTGAGCCTGGCCGCCATGGCCGAAATTCGGTCGGGAGGACATTATATTATATATATAGGTCCCCCCCCCCCCAAAGGTTTCTACAATGTTGTCATTGGGTGGGCCGTAGCCATCACGCTTGGTATGGGAGTTGGCGATTGCAACATTGCAACGATCGATCCGATGAAATGCCCTCTCCGGACCTAAACCAGAAGTGAGGCCCGCGTCGCGTATAACGTAGAGCGAAAGTTGCACAAATCATCCCTATAAACCATGATCTCCACCAGTAACCGCCCAGAGTCGAGGTTCGAACCCCACAATGGGTGCCCTCCGGCGCGGGTACCTAGTTTGTAGTTTTGTATTTTGTTTGGCGGTTAGAGCCCACGCTCACTCCTATTGTCCGGTGAAGCAGTAAAAGCCAAGAGACTAATTGCACGAGTCGTGATAAAAAAAAAAGCCGGAACGAACGGACAGAATATATGTCTACATTTGAAAGAAATGAATTTATTAGGAAGCTGTGATTTGACATTATAAGTATATCCTCAATTATGTTTATTTGTACAATATTCTATTATATATATATATGAACAAAAATATCTACAAATAAAAAAATGTTTTTCACATAAATGCTTGCGATCACTCAACCATGGCAGTTTGACACATTCCCCCACAATGTTTCCTTAAACATAGTGTAACAGAAATCAGTAGTAATAATGTGCCAAACTGAAGTGGCAGTTGGCGGGGCACATAGCTCGTAGAACCGACAGCACATGGGGCAGAAAGGTTCTCGAGTGGAGACCACGAACCGGAAGACGCAGCGTGGGCAGGCGCCCTACAAGGTGGACCGATGATCTTGCAAGGGTCGCGGGAAGCCGCTGGATGTGGGCAGTACAGGACCGGCTATTGTGGAGATTCTTGGGTGAGGCCTTTTTCCAGCAGTGGACAAAGGCCTCACCCAAGGAGTCTTTCGGCTGATATAATGAATTTTATTTATTTATTTTTTAAAGACAACGCCCGAAGTAGGCAATTTATATTCCCTAACTATTTATGGGTCACACAAATAGTGGTCCAACGCGGGACTCGAACCCGAGACACGACGCAGCGAGGCGACTGTCTTAGCCGGTCACGCTTTTAATTTTTAAATATAGGTGACCCACGTGTGAGCTCTTATCACTGAGAGGTTCTAATCGACGTATCTTACTTATTTATATTGCAAAAACTAAAATAAATGCTGTGTGGTGACGGCTGCATATATCGGAATATCATCACCTCATCTCATCCCATGTAGGCCCTAAAAGTCGAACCGAGGGAATTTCTACCAGAGGACGAGCGGCAGCTTCCTTCTTTACTAGTACGAGTACTTTAACTATCTCACTGCGATTGTCAACCCGTCTGCTAAGCGTGGCGATTATGGCATATACACCAAGAATCATCTTGGTGCATATACCGTAATCGCCACGGTTGTCCAGCTGTGGAGTTCTTTCAGCTGTAATGATGAAGCAAAAAACCGGCCAAGTGCGAGTCGGACTCGCGCACGAAGGGTTGCGTACCATTATCTATAAAAACGAGCAAAACATTCACGTTTGTTGTATGGGGGCCTTAAATATTTTAGTATTTGTTGTTCTAGCGGCAACAGAAATACATAATCTGTGAAAATTTCAACTGTCTAACTGTCACGGTTAATGAGATACAGCCTGGTGACAGACGGATAGACAGACAGCGAAGTCTTAGTAATAGGGTCCCGTTTTACCCTTTGGATACGGAACCCTAAAAACATGCATGTAGAAACTTTACTCAAACTATTTGTTCTGGTCAAGGAACTCTGTTGCTAACCATACCGGTTTAGACCTTAATTAAGTAACATAATATGGTCTAGCTTTATTAAAGTTTAACAATTCTAGTTACTGACTGTAAAAGCTAGATGTGCGGGTTAAGCAATTTGCCCTACCTATTGAACGTTAGGTTGGGTCTAACGGATTAGTAATTAGTACCCTGATGTGGGGCTTCGGTCTCATCTTACCTCGCAATTTCATAGGAAATTAGTAACCGAGAAGATGAGTTACTTCTAACGGCTGTTAATTTATATTGTAACCACTGAGTCTGTTAACTTAACGTATGTAACTAAGCTAATTTTAATTTCATTCCAAACAGTATTCTGATCAGTATTGCAAACAGAATGGATGGTCACAGCATGGCTTTCGACCGGGAAGAGGCACGACAGGTAATCTTCTGAATCAGATAATTACCATGATATCAGCTGTGGACGCGGGATTGCAGGTGGACGTTGCATACCTCGACTTCAGAAAAGCCTTTGACACAGTCGATAATGATGTGCTACTTCTAAAATTAGCGACTGCAGGTTTCTCGCACCATACTCTGATGTTCTTCGCCAGCTACTTACGGGATAGACGTCAGTTTGTCGACTGTGGTGGATGCTATTCTGAGCCATACTATACGAGATCCGGTGTCAGTCAGGGAAGTAATTTAGGACCCTTACCTCCACAATTGCCGGTCTTGCGCTATCCGCATCCAGCGATTTCCAGCGACCCGCACAAGATCATCGGTCCATCTTGTGGGGGCCTGCCCACGCTGCGTCTTCCGGTTCGTGGTCGCCACTCGAGAACCTTCTGCCCCAGCGGCCATCGGCTCTACGAGCTATGTGCCCTGCCCACTGCCAGAGAGATTTACCTTACGTTAATTTCCGAATCGGAATTTATTAATTAATCCTAAAGCGTATACCGTAGCACGTTTAATAGAAAATAATCCTTATCTACATTAAGCTAAAATCCTTTTAAAGTAAGTTTGTGCTCTGAACCAGCACGTCAGTACTTTTTTAAATATCCTTATTTTTATTTGCCAAGAGCAACGTGCTTTAGTAGGACCTAATGCGATTATAATTTAATTTCGTCTGCCTGACTTTTCGATTTAAATGTGCAAGTCCCCTTGGGATTCGAATCATAAATTAAGTATTTAACTTTCGTTTAAGTCATAATAATATAAGTAAAAGCTTAAAATGACTTACACATACAAAAAGCTTCCAATTGTAATAGTATTTACCTTATATACGACTGTATTTATTTTCATGAAGCATAGTCATTTGTCAAACTAGATAACCTACGATATAGCATTGAAATTGGTGCATCCATGTAAAGTTTTGACTTCAAAGTTATAGTTAAGTGAAGAGAAAGTTCACTTATATTTATTAGTTATATTTACATTTAAATTATAATGTCATTGTCAGCCTAATATCGTCAACTAACAATAATAATAATAAGAATATGATGTCGACTTGGCGTAAGCCTGTGGGCATCATTACTAACCGAAAAATATTATTCGAGAAAATAAAGAAAAGTAAAAACAATAATAATATCCGGGGACGTTGTTGACACACGACCATCTGATGCCAAACTAAGCAGAGCTTGTACTATGGAAACCAGATAACTGATATAATACATATACTACTTTTCTTTTGTAAATTCAAACTAATATAGATAATTACACTCAGACTCAGGACAAACAGACATGTTCAAAAAATAATGTTGGGATTTTTCCGTAAAAAGAAATTTCTCAGATTCAGCCCGAAGTCTGTTAGTTGGCGGTATTACACCCCCGTGCCTCGGTGAGCACGTAAAACCGTCGGTCCTGTACGTGATCTCTTTCCGGTCGTGTCGCTAGTCGTCCCATCGGATCATGAGAGTGATGGATAGAAAGTGCCCCTGTGTGTCCTGCACAATTGGCTGGTCTCCATTGAGCCTGGCCGCCATGGCCGAAATTCGGTCGGGAGGACATTATATTATATATATAGGTCCCCCCCCCCCCAAAGGTTTCTACAATGTTGTCATTGGGTGGGCCGTAGCCATCACGCTTGGTATGGGAGTTGGCGATTGCAACATTGCAACGATCGATCCGATGAAATGCCCTCTCCGGACCTAAACCAGAAGTGAGGCCCGCGTCGCGTATAACGTAGAGCGAAAGTTGCACAAATCATCCCTATAAACCATGATCTCCACCAGTAACCGCCCAGAGTCGAGGTTCGAACCCCACAATGGGTGCCCTCCGGCGCGGGTACCTAGTTTGTAGTTTTGTATTTTGTTTGGCGGTTAGAGCCCACGCTCACTCCTATTGTCCGGTGAAGCAGTAAAAGCCAAGAGACTAATTGCACGAGTCGTGATAAAAAAAAAAGCCGGAACGAACGGACAGAATATATGTCTACATTTGAAAGAAATGAATTTATTAGGAAGCTGTGATTTGACATTATAAGTATATCCTCAATTATGTTTATTTGTACAATATTCTATTATATATATATGAACAAAAATATCTACAAATAAAAAAATGTTTTTCACATTAATGCTTGCGATCACTCAACCATGTCAGTTTGACACATTCCCCCACAATGTTTCCTTAAACATAGTGTAACAGAAATAAGTAGTTATAATGTGCTAAAACCGAAGTGGCAGTTGGCGGGGCACATAGCTCGTAGAACCGACAGCACATGGGGCAGAAAGGTTCTCGAGTGGAGACCACGAACCGGAAGACGCAGCGTGGGCAGGCGCCCTACAAGGTGGACCGATGATCTTGCAAGGGTTGCGGGAAGCCACTGGATGCGGGCAGCGCAGGACCAGCTATTGTGGAGATCCGAGGATCTCCACAATAGCTGGTCCTGCGCTGCCCGCATCCAGCAGTGGACGTCTTTCGGCTGATATAATGAATTTTATTTATTTATTTTTTAAAGACTACGCCCCAAGTAGGGAATTTATATTCCCTAACTATTTATGGGTCACACAAATAGTGGTCCAACGCGGGACTCGAACCCGAGACACGACGCAGCGAGGCGACTGTCTTAGCCGCTGCGCCACACGTACAGTCAAATGAATATGCTAAAACTTTATGGAACCTCACATTTTAGTTCTGAAGCATTTTCGTAATGCAAAATAGAAACTCAATACTGATAAATGTGATTGTCAGGAGGGAACAAACTAACACAACTAATGTTATGCTTGTTATATGTAGCCCCAGTATATAACAAACTCTCGGTGAGCAGCAGAGAGTGAGTAGCACTACATTATCGAGTTTTAAAACTCAGATGAAACGGTGGCGTGGCTTATCGAGCACTCATTATATTATATACTATTATTGCGTATTTATAAAATTTAAGTACTTACGTTCCAGCGACCTTCACCAACTAGAAGAATATCTTGTGAGGGGCAAAATCAAAATTCCTTTAATCCGTAAAAAAATTACATTTATGTGGAATAGTATTTTTTTTTTTACTCTCCGTGCAGTACATGTCTTTGCAGCTACTGAGCAACACTGCCAGAAAACTCAGTAAGAATCCTTTTTTAAAATAAAATATACTTAAGATAATTACAATCATGTGTATTGACTCACAACAACTCAATCCCAAGCACTTGTGTCACTTAAATAATCAGAAATTTTGTAATATGGCCTACTACACAAGTTGGCTTTAATAATACTTATAAACTTATTCGTAGACAATTCTGGTCGCTGGGAACCGATGCACGCGGATAGCGCAAGACAAGAACAATGGAGATATTTGGGGGAAGGGTTTTGGCCAGC
The DNA here is from genome assembly GCA_951640165.1 of Pseudoips prasinana. Lineage (NCBI taxonomy): Eukaryota > Metazoa > Arthropoda > Insecta > Lepidoptera > Nolidae > Pseudoips > Pseudoips prasinana. The sequence continues at coordinate 33,299,404 of OX621246.1, forward strand.
TGTGGACGTTTTTCAGATAATATGATGAAATAGTTAATTATTAGACGTAAGAGACCAATTCACTAGTTGAAAATTTGTTTGTGGGGTTTTAACCCATATAACAACTGTATATCGGGCCATGTTTCTAAAAACAAAGCCGATGGAAGTGACCAAAATTGCCACCAACTTAACAGTGTTAGCAAAGAATTTCATAATTTGATCTGCCGCATGCCGGTGTGTATCGTTCGTAGCCTCGTAGCACCTACGACGCTACGAACGTTTATTATTAGCTACGATCGGTAACGGGTGTAATTGTAATCCCCTCTGTTCGATTCGATTTATGATTTCCCATTTATTTTAATAGAACCTTTAAACTCAAAAATCTGATTTTAATTCTTTTTCCTTTTTTATTTCATACTATTTAGTTTAGTTTAGTTGGCAAAAACATATCCCGCCCTGTGCATGTAAGTGGTTATAGTAGCATATCACTGAACTAACTTACTCCTAGGACGTAATGATTTGATATTGCCTCTGATTCCATGAAAACTAAAAAAAAAACGTGTGTGTACTTATGTACACGCGTTAGAAGTTATACTTCTTAATATACAACTTGAACATAGTTATCAATTTTCATACCACCTAGAACTAACGTCATGCTGTTATTTTTACGATGCGCGCGCACGATGCGCGCGCATCGTAAAGATTCACTCTCATACCACCTAGAACTAACTTCATGCTGTTAAATTTTTTGGTGTCGGTATGCGCGCGCATCGTAAAAATTCACTCTCATCATTTTTCTCCATCGCGCCAAAAGAAGTATAACTTCAACAATTTTAATATTATTGCATTTTTTCTAATACAGTTTCTAACACACAAAATGGCATGGCATCTTGATTAGTGTCAATTTATTTATATATCGTTGCGAAATATTGAGTAAAATTAATGACGCGATAGAACATTACGACCGTATTCGGCAGTCACCTATCTACAGACTGACCGCAGCTATTAATCTTCTAACTCCTCCTTGTTTCTTTCTGATTAAATTCGTTGCGGGGTCCAAGACAGTCAAAGCGATTCTCTGGGACATGCCTAAGCCTCACCGCTCAGTGTCATTTCACTGTGTGCAACCGCTGATTCTGGCTTACAGGAGTTGCAGTGGTGGGTATGAGAGAGGGACTAGGTCCAAAGAAAAAAAAATTGAGATCAAAATACATTGCTACTACCAGTAAAGATAAAACATACGGACCAGAGAGCATAACAGCTCCAAAAGTCATAGGTCTACTATTGCCTTTTGTATGAGAGATTTATTATATCTCCGAAGCTTGTATTCAACGCTCTTCAGAAATGTAACTCCCTACCGATTTCTGTTCCACATTTTACATTTAGATGTAAATTATCTCCAATTTACGTCCCTAGGGTACCAATAAAAATGGGTCATTAAATCACATAAAGTAGCAATGTAGTTCTAATTACCGGAAATAGAGGTCTGATAACGGTCTTAGTACAGTAGTGGTATCATTACGCTACATTTGGAGGGTTGCCAGAGCTGGTTGCCAAATGGAATATGTCCTTTGTATGTGTGCTATGTAATGATGATTTGTGAAAGGTTCTGTATGTTTTGTGCTAAGAAGTAGTTGCTTTTGGTTTGGACGGATCGATATGAATATATGATTGCTTATATGAGTTCGTTGGACTCGTTATAGCAGCCTCATTCTTGAAATGAACTAGATACTGCAATATTCGCTGGCTATTGTCTTCTTTCTTCTTAAGTAATGGAATCAGTAGTTACTTTGTGAAAATCCATAATATTAAAAATACAAAATGAATATGTAGTGTTAATTCTGCTAATTGTCAGTTTAATCAAGCAGGGATGCCCTCATGCGCGCAAAAAGTATGCACGTGGAAGAAGGACTAAATGCAAATTACACGGGCCTGAACCCACAATGCCTGGACCATATTTCGCTAGGTTGCGGAAACGTAAATGGAAGCACAACGAATCAAACAGCTCTGTAGATCAAAATAGCGATATTATTTTTTTTCTCAGACGTCGGTCGCATTTACAATGTGTACAACAAAAAACGACACGTCTCACGGGTTCACAAAATAGACCAGCTCGGCGACGTCTACAGTTGGGACGACACTGATCGCACGTTTATAAATCTTGATAACTGTGACCTCACCTGGGATGGATGGAAGGAGATGCTGAGGGTCACTTTCCCGCGATCTACTGATTACGCGGACAAACTGAAACACATGCTGGCGAGAACTTAGGATGATAAGGACATTATGGCGAAGTATTATCACGAGATGCTATTTCGTGCATCAGTCTTCCACGGACCATTCTCAAGGAATGCCAACTGTCAATACGCCATGTCAGAGCGGGGCGGGCGGGTCTGGGCGGTTTTGAACGACTCTGACACCACTGCCCATATGAAAAAGAAGTAGAATCAAAAATTCAAAATACAAAATTTTACTTAAGGTCGCATCAAACACTCCCCGTGTTTGATGCGACCTTATGTAAAATTTTGTATTTAGAATTTTTGATTCTACTTCTTTTTCATATGGGCAGTGGTGTCAGAGTCGTTCAAACCGCCCAGTAGGCCTCTGACATGGCTTATTGACTGTTGTCCAATGACTACAACCGGGACCGATAGCTTAACGTGACCTCCGAAGTACGGACACGCTCTGAAATTAAACCATTTTAACGGTCACCCATCTATGGACTGATATCGTTCTTAACCTTGCCGAGCACTCGCGGACAAGTATAGTGCAACTGGCCACGAGCGCCTCGCTGACTATTGTAAAAGAGAGACAGGCATATTGTCTATGTGCGATTGCAATTGAATGCCTTGTATGGTAAGATAAAAACAAAAAGTACTTTTTCGTCAGCCTTCAGTACTGTTTAACACATTAATATTGCCATTGAAAATATACTGCGTATATATAGTTATATTTTATATTACTGCGTATGTAGAGTTAAATGATCAAAGTTTTTATTAGAATCGATGAAATTCCGCCTCCGATACTGAATGCTACGAGCGGCACGTTTTTCGTAAAATAAACTCAGGGCCGATGGCTTTACGTGCTCTCCAACGCACGGGAGCGTGGCATCGCCAACTTCGACGAACACAAATTTTCTCAATACTACTTTTTGGTCCAACCCGGGATTTGAACTCAGGACTTCATTATCTGTCAGTCAAACACGCTACTACCAGGCCAACGAGGCAGTCTTTGATAACTTTGATATATTATCATTGATACTCCGATACGCAATCCAAAGTTTTATTTCTATCCAACAGACAGTTAAGTTACTGATCCGACCGATACTAAGTTTATTTCGGAAAGAAAAAGTATACCAACAAACCATTCATCTCACCAACCTACTTTTCATGTTAACATCCTCATAACTATTTCTACGAAATAACCACAGACTAGAAATCTTAGACGTTATGTACAATATCGGCTGGCGTTGATATTTACTTTGAAATGTGTGTTTAAAGAGATTTATGAATTGGTGGTGTGTTCATACGTTTTTCAAATTGTTAAGGCATCTTTCATCTATTGGCAAAATAAGAGGGTTTGATTATCTGTTAGTTTTAATTAAACAAGAAGAACAAGGAACTCGTTTCTTGCATTCTTCTTGTCTTTAATCATATCATGGGTATGTTAAATACTACCATTTTTTTTTTTTTGTTTTTTTGATAAGGCAGGAGGAATGCCTACGCATGCCACCCGCAAAAAGTGTCTGCGAGTGGGTATGTCGGACTCGCACCGACTAAACCTAACCTGCCGTGGACTTATCTTGGCGCCTGATAGGGGGAGCCCCGGAAACGCGGGTATGCTGCTCCGGTGCTCCCCTTTTGCGCCATGTCCCTGATGGTCGGGATACGTACCCTGGGAGGGCTATGGATTGCCCTCCCGTATTGCCGACTCCTGCCAGTCCGGCACAGCGACTGCGCCACAAACAGATCGCTGTCTTCCCGGAGCTGCTTTCACGTGGTGGCAGTAGAAGACACTTCTCATACTGCCACCGCAGCCCCGAGGAGAGTTGGGCTACCGGCTGCTGCCGCCGCCCCGACGCCTCCTCCGTCTACGAGCGGGATCGGCTCGCTCACGATCCCGCTCGGCGGCCTCCTTCTGGAGCATGACTGCCTCACAGAAGGATACCACGGCGTCCCATTTGGTGGAGTCGCCAGCCAGTATCGCATAAACGACTGCTGGCGGCGAAAGATCCCGTCCGATCCCAGCAACCAGGACTCGTCTCTCGGCCTCCCAGGCCGGGCACTCCTCCAGCGTGTGCTGGGCAGAGTCAAGGTCGCTTTCGCAATGGTGACAGTGTGTTGTCGCTTCTCGGCCGATCCGACTCAGATACTCACCGAAACATCCGTGTCCGGTGAGTATCTGGGTCAGTCTGTAGGTGACGCAACCACTCCTTCTTCCCACCCAGGCCTCGAGGTGAGGCAGGATGGCACCGACGGCACGCTGGCGCGTGTTTAAGCGTAACTCTAGCCGCGCGCGCCACTGCACTAGTACCTGCTGGTGGGCATCCCGTCTATACTCAATGAGCGTCTGTTCTGGCGCCCCCCATTCTCCTGGCGAACGCGGATTTCAGCAAAAACTGCCGCGTCTACAGCCGCCAGGAGATCCAATGGCGGGAGGCGCGCCAGAAGTGTTGCCGCCTCGAAAGATACCGTACGGTATCCTCGTGCGATCCGTATGGAATTTATTAAGTTTAATTATATGAATAATAAGTAAAAATACATTTTATATAACCCAAATACACCTGCCACGATCTCTCTGCACTACCCTAAGGTTGACTGGTCGAAAATGCCTTTGGCATTAAGTCCGCCTATGTACATTCTCACTGTACTAAAGTTTAAATAAATAAATATATATGGCCACAACACGCTGCAGGCTATTTAGAATAGCTCTGCAGCGGGAGGCATCCGTCAAGCGTTCATACCAGACAGGTGCCCCGTAAAGGGCCATGGATCGCACGACACCTCCGTAGAGGCGGCGAACTTCTTCCCGTGGATGTTAAATACTACCATATGGATTAGATCTGACATAGATATGAGCAATTTTTGTTCTCCTCACAGTTATATTGAACCAAATAATAAATCATCAAAATTAAGTAAGGGATGTTAATAATAATAATATCCTGGGACATAATTCACACACGGCCATTTGATCCCAAACTAAGCCGAGCTTGTACTATGACAACCAGATGTTCTAACAGACATGTTCATGCACACAAATGTCTGTCCTGGATGGGAATCGAACGCACGACCTGCGGCGTGAAAGGCAAATAGCTACCAACCACGCCAACCGGCTCCTGATATATATATATTGGGATTTTTCTGTTGAGAGTTGTCTCATTATCAGCCTGACGTCTGGAAGTTGGCGGTGTTACAAATAAGCGTTCAGATTGAAGTCAACCGCCCCGACATGTTATAATTTGTTTAGAATAGAATAGAATTATAGAATAGAATAGAATTATTTATTTGTAAGAATATTGTTGTCACAGGTTGTTACCGTTTAAAATGTCCAAAATATTCTGCCGTTTCCGGCGCACAAATCTTTACAGGTCAAATATATTCTTATAATTTATACAAATTCAATTTACAAAATTATTAATTCTGAAAATTAGTTAATTAAACAAGTAAAATTTCTGCAAATTTATATGAAATGTAAAAGGTATTACAAAATGTCTAGGACGGAAGTGGTCTGTGGCTGGTGCCTGGAATGGCGTCGATTGATGGCCAGAGGGAGTCGAAACATAATTTACTTACTTACGGCCACTGAACAAAGAAAATATATCGTTTTTGTTTGGTTCGGCGCTGATTCTGTATTGTTATCGTATTCAGAACAATTTTGTATGTAAAGTTATACACAAGTGCCATAGCCTCACGTATTCTCTAAGGCGCGCGTTTTGAAACTACATCCCAAGTTGAGCTGCTCAAAGGGCCTAGAAAAAAGTTCCCTGCTTCACTTACATCTACTTAATTCTATTTAACGCTACTCAGGAATTATGTGTTAGAGTTGCGTATCTAAAATAAATATATAAATATATTGGCATAAATAACATACTGCCATCTGACACTAAAGTAGGAAGAGCCTATACTATGGTATGTAATAAACATATATGGTATGGTATGGTATGGTATATGGTATAAATATATATGGTATGTAATACCTAAGTAGGTATTTATAAAATATACATATCACGTTTGTGAGTGTGTATTTTTGTTACTTCTTCATGTCTAAACGGCTGGTGGATTTTAATAAAATTTGTTATGGAGTTAGCTGATACTCTAGCATAACACATATGTTAGAATTTATAAAGTATAACGCGAGTAAAGCCGCGGGGCACAGCTAGTTATTAATAAATTATACCCAAACACATAACAAATAATCCTGCTCATCACTCAAAGATTTGTCCTGAGTGGCGATGAAACCCACGACCTCGGGCACAGCAGCCAAGGTCACTAAGGCCTACGGAGAGTATCTCTCCAAACGACCCAAATCATGGAGACAAAAGATTTCCCAGATCTGTGATCGAAAGAGTTAGTTATTCTCGCTGGCGCCTTTGCTGCTTAAGAAGAAGAATAAGTTCGCTGCCTCTACAGTGCTATCGTGTGATCCATGACTCTCTATGGTAAAATATAGACAAAATGTTACCTACAGATAGCAGCAACCGGGCTTGGGGTTTTGATGGTATCTGAATTTAAAAGGAAAGGAGCTGACACGTCACAACATGCACTCAAGGAACGAGAAGCTTGTCTTAGCCACACGGATCAGCGAGATCTTTTACCACCAGTCGTTTTTACGGCCAGAGAATGAAAGTTGGAAGGCAGTGGTATTTTTTTGAAGTTATACTTCTTTTGGCACGATGGAGAAAAATGATGAGAGTGAATTTTACGATGCGCGCGCACACCGACACCAAAAAATTTAACAGCATGAAGTTAGTTCTAGGTGGTATCAGAGTGAATTTTAACGATGCGCGCGCATCGTGCGTAAAAATTCACTCTGATACCGTAAAAATAACAGCATGAAGTTAGTTCTAGGTGGTATGAAAATGTATGAGAGTGAATTTTTACGATGCGCGCGCATCGTGCGCGCGCATCGTAAAAATAACAGCATGACGTTAGTTCTAGGTGTTATGAAAATTGATAACTATGTTCAAGTTGTATATTAAGAAGTATAGCTTCTAGCGCGTGTACATAAGTACACACAAGTTTTTTTTTTGTTAAGGTGTAATGCACCAGAAGTAGACTGCTGAGTGGAATCAGGAGATTAGGAGGTTTCAGCTGGTATTAGCAATTTATCTGGCGACAGGGTTTGTGTTCGGCGCAAGTAAAATCTCTAGTAATCTAAAATAGCCATAATACTGGTGATTTCTAGATCGAGCCATCCTTATCCTTAAGGAGGTGATCTCAGTGGTTCCAGGAAGTGGTGAGATGTGGTAGCTGCAGGTTGTCTACGCACACTGTGAGTACTGGGGTGCAACAACACCCTCGCCCCACGGGAGGAGACTTTTTAGTAACATTGATGCAATGGTGGTAGTTCCGGATGCAGATTGCTTCGAATTCTGGAAAGGATGTGGTGGGAATTATAGTGGATAAAAAGGGGGTTTCATTGCTTTACCAGATAAAAGGGGCGAATAAATAAACCTCCGAGGAGTGGATGATTGGATTATTCCAAATGGAATAACTCTGATTACTTATGGCTATTTACTTTGCGAACTATGAATAAATACGTTGTATAAAATAGTTAGAAAACACGTTTATTATAAATATAAACATGCACAGCCATGTCAAGTGTTCACCTAGGTACAGACGCCAGCACATCAAGCTACCCCAATCTGTCAAATTTCCCCAATTGAAAGTGAACCTTATACTTATGTCATAGAGTTGAAAATCTATAAAAGAAAATTGACAGATTGGAGTAGCTGGATGTGCTGGCGTCTGTACATTGAATTCTTTTACATTTGGCGGAATATACAAATGAAGTTGAAATGGGTTTCGAGACGCGCGGCTTCTAATAAAATAGGTAACATTTCTATGAAATCAACTTTATCTCCACTACAACACAACGGTAATAGTAGTATATATGGTACGTATTTGTACATATGCCAGCTCACCCAGCTACCCCAATCTGTCAAATTTCTCCATTTGAAAGTGAACCTTATGCATAAGTTGGCATATGGTTCACTTTCAATTGGGGAAATTTTATTTCCTGCGACCATAACACAGCACATGGAAACGCTTGTGTCAAAATGAGGCTTGAGCAGACATATTGCAATAAACACAACTGAATCGTTCAATTTGTTTATGCGACTAATAATAATAATGTCCTCCTAGCCGAGATACGGCCACGGCGGCCAGTCTTAAAGGAGACTAGCCATCTGCGCGGGACGTATTATAGTGCTCAAGTGTGTGCGCAAACACAGGAGCACTTTCTATTCCATCACTCTCATGATCCGACGGGAAAGAGGTACAGGACCGACGGCTTTACGTGCTCTCCGAGGTACGAGTGTATAATACCGCCAACTCCCAGACTTCGAGCTGATATTAAGATTATTTCATTTTTACAGAAAAATCCCAAAATCACTTTCGGCCCGACCCAGGATTTGAACCCAGGACCTCGTTATCTGTGGTTGAACCCGCTACCGCTAGACCAACGAGGCAGTTATGAGGCTAATGTCACATACACACAAACATAAGCAGACAGACTTAGGGATACAAACACAGCTAATAAAGATAGTACTATAAATGTCAAGGTGAGGCGTGGGCAGAGGTATTGTAGTAATTCTAAATAAAATACGTTCAAAAATTCGGGAGGTATGTTGCTACGGACACACAGTATGTTTGTGTGTAAAGCCTACTGTGTACAAACGTCCTATGTGAAACAGGCAAATATATTCCACAGAGTTATAATGCCTCTATATTTTTGGAACGAAGTTCCTTATCGCGCATTGTGAAAGGGAGCTAGACGGAAAAAATTCTTACGAAAAGTTGTCACGACACTTTTTGCTGTGCGGCGTGCGCATGTTTCTCTGTCTCTCTCTCTCTTATAGAAAGCAAGCCAGATATTTTTATTTCTATTTCGCATTGAACAGTGTGGTGTCGCGACGATTATTTTTGTTGAGTGTATACAGGTTTTTGTACATAATAAATAATAAGAAATAACTTCGTTCCATCCGGGTGTCACTTGACACCTCTCAAGTTTTTTTATTTGATTTATTAATTATAATAACAATGCCCGTCTCAATGGAGACTAGCCTAGCACAGGACATATGAGTGCGTAAACGCAGGTGCACTTTCCATTCCATTACTCTCATGATTAGTTGGGATGACTAGCCTCACGACCAAAAAGAGGTCAGGTACAGAAACGTCGGCTTTACGAGCTCTCCGAGTATAATACCCCCAGACGACGGGCTGAAACTAAGATTTTGTCTTTTAACCGAAAAATCCCAAAACCAAAAGCGATTTGAACCCAGGACCTCGTTTACTGCGGTTAAAGACGCTAGCGATAGACCAACGAGGCAGTCGATTTATGAAAAAATACCTCCCAAAGCTCAATATCCAAAGTTTAACTAGTTAGACGGTGTCTTAGCGGGAGGCTAACACAGCTCATAAAGGCGTATAAATGCCAAGGTGAGGCGTGGGCGGGCGGAATGGAGTAACTTTGACTGGCAATGCGAATGACGGGCCCATTCATTGCTATTATTTTTCTATTGTGAATGTATTTCTTAGTGGGGTTTTGTTTGTGAAAGCACAATTTCATGGGTCTAAGGCTCTTTTGACTGGCTTGTTAGTTAGTGACCTTGACTGGTAAGCTGGAGGTCGTGGGTTTAATTCCCACCCAGGGCAAATCTTTGTGTCATAAGCACGATTATTTGTTTTATGGATGTAGTCACAAAGATTGAAAAAGATATGCTGAAATGGTTAGGGCACTTAGAAACGTTGAATGAAAGAAAATTGACAACAGAAGAATACCTGACCTGTGTTAATGGTACAACCGGAAGGGGAAGACCTCGTAGAAAATTCTCTGACCAAATCGGAGACGTTCTCAAGAAAGGCCAGGTCAGAAGTACCCTAAACCGGCGAGCATGTATGAAAAATATAATGACAGTAAACGAACCAAAGAGGTGTGCACTGTGCAAAGATCGTGACAAATGGAAATCCGTTGTCTCTGCCTACCCCTCTGGGAAACAGGCATGTCATCTATATATGTATGTATGTATTGGTTCTATGTCTGGATGCAATTTATCGACCTCTCTAATAACTTTCTCGAAACCTTTCTAAGGACGCGTCATGCCGATACGGCGGTTATAATACTTAGAAATCCCTATATTGAGGTGGAATTTAAAGTCATGCAATTCACGGACACAAATATAATAACAATATCCCCAGGATATTATTCACTCATGGCCATCTGATACCAAACTAAGCACAGCTTATATACTATGAAACACAGATAACTGATATACTACCTGCATATGGTACTTTTATTTTGTAAATACATATTTATAATTATAGATAATTACACCCACACTCAGGAAAAACAGACATGTTCATCCACACAAATATCTATCCTGGGTGGGAATCGAACCCACGACCTGCGGCGTGAAAGGCAAGCATCTAACCAACCACGCCATACGCCAACTGGCCCGTCGAAGTATTGATTTTTAGTTTTTATATTGGTACGATATTATTAAAAATTATAATTTTTATTAATACGAATCTGAAGAACCAATATCGAGTGGCGGTACAAATGAGTGAATATATTGTGCTAATATATCATGTGCATAATATAAATGCACAATATCTTTTATTATGTGGTAAAATTATTTTATAGATTGTTATTGCGTCTACATTTATTTTTTTTACTTTAATTCACATTTTTTTTTAAAGTCGGGACTAGTCCCTCCCTCTTACCCACCACTGCAACTCCTGTAAGCCAGGATCAACAGTGGCACACAATGAAATGACACTGAGCGGTGAAGCTCAGGCTTGTCCCGGGGAATCGCTTTAACTGTCTTGGATCCCGCAACGAATTCATAATTTACATTCTAGCTAACAGTTAGATATATTTTTCTAACAATATGTTTTGAATTAATAAATAGCGGCGTGCAAAAGCAACCATTTACCAAACACCCCAAATGACCCGTCGACGAGTACGAGTGAGTACGAGTACCGCCATTTTCGGTGGCATAACCTAGTTTAAACCAAAAATATTATTCTAAACATTGACATATAAACGAAAGTACCACTTAAACGAGTCCGATAGAACTTTATTGAGTATACACTCGTTAAAATAAACTCGTTTTATATTTGCGGTACTTGAACTATATGTTGTTAGTAAAATACTATCGTGAGCGCTATAAAAATAAAATAATATTAGTGTCATTGGTCTAAAAAATTGCGTTTAGATATTTATATGATGACGCAGTCCAAGACTGTCCCATTGCAGGGCAAGGCCTCTTCTCACGATTAGGGGTATCGTAGGCCATATAGCCATGCCGCAGGTCGTGGGTTCGATTCCTACCCGGGACAACTATTTGTATGCATGAACATGTCTGTTTGTCTTGTGTCCGGGTGTAATTATCTATATAAGTATGTAATTACAAAATAAATGTAGTAGTATATCTATATATATATAAATGAAACCCGTTTTCCGTTGTCACGACATCACGCGTGAGGGGCTGGACCGATTTCACTATTTCTTTTTTTAATGTGTTTGTTATTGTCAGGAGAAGGTTCTTATGTAAAAAAAAGAATTTAAAATTGCGCGGAAAATAAGAAAATTTAAGAATACTTCACAACCAAATATTATTTCTAATCTAACCTTAGCGCTTTGGACAATATAACCTTTTTTAATGTAACTTTTTTTTATTTGACATAGTATTGACAGATAGCGTGCGTTAATAGTCATCGTTAAGACAGGACAAGGTCTGTCGGGTCAGCTAGTATTTATATAGATAATTACACCCAGACTAAGGACAAACAGACATGTTCGTGCACACAAATATCTGTCACGGGTGGAAATCGAACCCACGACCTGCGACGTGGCTATATGGCCTACGATACCCCTAATCGTGAGAAGAGGCCTTGCCCTGCAATGGGACAGTCTTGGACTGCGTCATCATATAAATATCTAAAAGCAATTTTCGCTACGCATTTAATTACAAAATAAATGTAGTAGTATATCTAGTATATCCGTTATCTGGTTTCTATAGTACAAGCTCTGCTTAGTTTGGGATCAGATGGCTGTGTGTAAATAATGTCCCAGGATATTATTATTATGTTACAGTACCACCTTAGTGATATAATAATAATATCCTATATTAGGTCTTTACCTATGAAATTGCCGTTCTGCAGTACTGGCCATTTCAAATCAAAATAATTTTTGTTTGGCTAAGAATTCTAATTTCAAATTAATTTTATTTTAAAAACATGGATTCTTTTTTCCAAAAGTAGTCATTTCTTTATTGATTAGTGTTACATTTTCATCGCATTTCAATCTTTTTCGTCATCATGGATACGTTAAAAATTCGAGTAATTATGGAATATGAGTACCGTCGTGGCAGCAACGCGGCACAAGCGGCACGCAACATCAACGACGTTTACGGAGCTAACACTACAAACCAACGCACCACCTGTTATTGGTTTGCTCGCTTCCGTTCTGGAAATTTCGACCTGAAAAATGAACCTCGCGGTCGTCCGAAGACTTTGGTCGACAATGACGAATTAAAGGCGGTTGTGGAAGCTGATGATACACAATCTACGGCTGAATTAGCAGCAGCTTTCGACGTTAGCGTCAAAACAATATTGGTCCATTTGCGTCAAATTGGCAAGGTAAAAAAGCTTGACAAATGGGTGCCCCACGAACTCAATGATCGCCAGCGCGAAGTACGCGTCGAGACGTGCCTTGCACTGCTCAACAGACACACAAATGAAGGAATTTTGAACCGCATTGTTACCTGCGATGAAAAATGGATTCTGTTTGATAACCGCAAGCGCTCAGCAAGTTGGTTGGATCCTGGTTCAGCACCTAAACAATGCCCTAAACGAAAACTTACCCCTAGAAAAGTGATGGTCACTGTTTGGTGGTCTAGCGCCGGTGTGATTCATCACAGCTTCTTACCAAACGGGGTGAGCATTACTGCAGATGTGTACTGTGAAGAACTGAGCACAATGATGGAGAAGCTGGCGCATCTCCAACCAGCATTGGTCAATCGCTCGTCTCCGCTGCTCCTGCACGACAACGCGCGACCTCATACTGCACAGCAGACGGTCTCCAAGTTGCAAGAACTGGGGTTGGAAGCTCTCCGTCATCCGCCCTACTCACCAGACCTTGCGCCTACAGACTACTACTTTTTCCAGAATTTGGATAACTTCTTGGCGGGAAAAAAATTCAATACCCGAGAGGCAGTACAAAATGCCTTTGAAGAATTTGTTGCCTCCCGTCCAGCTGATTTCTTTAAGAAGGGCATCAATAAACTGCCACTGCGATGGCAAAGATGCATTGATTGCATGGGTGATTACTTCGATTAATACAAATAAAAAAATTCATGAAAATAATTCGTTTAAATTTTTTCATACAAAACGGCAATTTCATAGGTAAAGACCTATTATAAATAAAATTCCTTGTAACATTGATACATATACCTATAATATTTCATATTAGATAATGTTTCAGAATTAAATTAATTAACTGAAATTGAATATTTCATAAGGATCAGATATAAATAACGAATATGGTAATTTTGTAACTTTAGCGTAGATGTAACATTTTAATCCACGTGTAATTAAATTATTCGCAGACTAATGAAAGAGAAAAAACGTTGTTAATTAACTTTAATTTGCATGTTTTATCCATGCGTGTATTCCCATATGTTTTACACTTTATTAAGCACTTTGTTTATTAATACAACAGTGTATTCAACTACGAGTATATTATTAGAGTCTTATTAGCTTCTGCACGTGACTTCGTATGCGTAGTATGTAAGTTCTTTATTTATCGCATGGGCAGTGATGACCCTGGTGTCAGAGTTGTTCAAGCCGCACAGTAGGGCTCTGATATGGCTTTCCGACTTTTGCCTAATGACAACAACCGAGACCGGCAGTTTAACGTGCCTTTTGAAGCACGGAGACCGTCGGAAATTAAACCATTTTTACAGACACCCATCTATGGGCTTAGGTCCGATGGTTACCTCGCCGATAACGGACACGTGAGGGCAACTGGTCATGGTATCTAGAAAGCAAGTAAATTTTTATTGTTTACCAAAATAATAACATATGAACACAAACCAAATATGAAAATGTTTAACAAGATTACCTAAATGGTGCGATCTCTTCCAAACCAACCGTTGAATGTAGGATTAAAGAAACGACAGTTGGATATTTGTTGGCATATTTAATGGAAGGAAATAGTTTTTTTTTGGTTCGTGTGTACTTTTACGAAGACATAAATAAATACTTACACATATATTTACTATACTCTATAAACTTGAAATCAATGGACACAAAGTACACCCAGACTCAGAACAAACATTTGAAGGACAAAATAGTTGTCCTGTGCATCCAAATCGTTTATAGAATAGAATATTGATTTGATATACTCATATAGGTTAGTAGGACTTACAATTATATTAGTAATATACATTATTACCCTGCAACCGTCATCCCTGCGACAAGCCATGGGAGACGGCACAGTAACGACCTATGCAGTCCAACCTACTTGCAATTATGTTTAGGATACTGTTAGAGCTGGTCCGCACCCTATGCACCTCAGAACCGCATCTTTTACGCATTGTTGTATAAAAGCAATTTATGTAATACTAGCTGTACCCTGCGGTTTTAACCACGTTAAACTTTATAAATTATAGCCTATATGTTAATCCAGGGTATTAGCTAACTCGATACCAAATTTTCTTACAATCGCTCCAGCCGTTTAGACGTGAAGAAGTAACAAATATACACACTCACAGAGCCACAAACGTTCGCCTGACTAGCTGTGCCCCGCGGTTTTACCCGCATAAAATTTTATAAATTATAGCCTATGTGTTAATCCAGGTTACAGCTATCTCCATACCAAATTTTATTAAAATCTGTCCAGCCGTTTAGACGTGAAGAAGTAACAAACATACACATTCACACACTCAAAAACTTTCGCCTTTATAATATTAGTGTGATGTCAAATATGTCTAAGTTAAATATGTACATCTCCATATATATATATATATATATATATATATATATATATATATATATATATATACAAGCTGCGCCCCGGGGTTTCAAACATACATACATACATCTATACTTACAAACTTTCGCATTTATAATATTAGTAGAATGTGTACCTCTAGCGGTTTTGGCAGTGCACGCCGGAATAGCTTTGCAAATGTTAGATTTTTTCCTACTTACTTGACTTTTATCGTTATATTTTGGACAATTCACACAATATTCATTCAAATCCATTCAGTATTTTTTACGTGAGAGAGTAACAAACATCCATCCATACTTACAAACTTTCACGTTAATGAAATTAGTTGGATATACAAGCCTACTATAAATCCAGAGCAAACCTACCACTTAAAATAGATTCAATGTCAGCAGAAAATAACTGGATATTTAAAATTTCAAACAAGTTTTGCGACGGGGACAGCAATGGACGTCACGGACTAACAATAGGCTCTGCGACTGAGGAAATCAGTCACCCGGAAACAGAATATAGAGAAGCTGTTAAATGGAAAAAAGGTCTTCATAAAAGGTTTTTTCAGGTGACTTATTTATTAGAGAAGAAATGACTTAATATTTAGGCTGATCTTCATCTTCCAAATCTATAAAAGTCAAAAGTCAAAAATCATTTATTCCGTAAAATTTTTACATTTATGTGAAATGGTCATATTTTTTTTACCCTACCGTGCAGTGCATGACGTGGCAGCTACTGAGAAATACTGCCAGAAAACTCAGTGGGAATCCTTTTCTTAAATAAAATATACTTAAGATTAATTACAATCATGTGTGTTGACTCAGAAGAACAACTCAATCCCAAGCCCTTTTATCACTTAAATAATCAGAAATTTTGTAGTGTGCCCTGTTACACAATTTGGCTTTAATAATTCTTTTAAAATTATTCGTAGACAGTTCTCTATACATCTATATCGATATATATACATATATATATATATATATATATATATATATATATATATATATAGCAAATGGTTCCGTAGCAGCAAGTACCGAGATAGAAAACACGCACAGTCTAACACACTGAAACTGCATCCACGAGCGTTCATATCAGATGCGTATTCTGTGTATTGGACTGTGCATGTTTTCTATACAAACGGAGATACTTAAAAGCAACGTTAGAACACGCACTCATGCACTACGCTGCATCAAATGCGGAGCAGTGTGCCATTCGCCATATAGTTACTGGCTAATAAATATCTCTAAAACAAATATGGTTGAAACTTTATTGGACGTTAGCTTATCTTATCTTATCTTGTTTGGGGTCTTCTGTACAGCACTTGGACCCTTCAGGATCTTTTGTACTATCCCCCAATGGTTTTATTCTATCCCTAGAGCCCTGAATGAAGTCTGCACGTAATCCAGTACGCTCCTTAAAGGTGGATCCTTGTAGTCACCTGGTTCTGGATATGCCAGCCCTAGGATTGCCATTGCAATGCATCGCATTTTCATATTATATGCAGCATTGTTTGGACGTTAGCTTAGAACGGATGGCTCGAGAGGTCTGCATTCAGAAGGTTTAAACAAAGTCTACGCGGTTGAAGTCACGGTTAGGCGCCTGTTACTTCTTCTAATACTAGCATTTTCCCGTGACTTACTCCCCGTTTTTATCCTCCATATACTTCTGCTCTAGTAACGTCCCAAGGTTGGGCATAAAAATAGTATGCCTTTATAGTTCACTGCCAGTTTTGAGGGTACGTGCCCAAAAACTGGCGGCATTGCTTTTCAGTAGGTTTTGGAGTCGGTATTTCGTTTTTTAAAGCAGTGATTTCAATTTTTCATTCACGTATTGAATGAGAAAATGGCGGCTGTCTATGTAACAATGGAATATGGCCGTGTAACTATCACAGAGCGTGCTCGTTGAATAATAATGGGTGCAGCTAGTCAGGAGTGCCCGGCGCCGGTACCTACTTAGAATATCACGTAGTGGATTAGAACTACTAGTATTTTGAAAAGAAATTGGTCATTTTCCATTTTACAAGGCTGGTAATAAATCAATTACCCAAATCGTTGATCCTGGGTTACAAATAAATGAGTTAGTTTTACAATTGAAAATATTGGTTTATATTTGTTGCCTATAAGTTTCTGATATAAGCGAAGCTATCAAATTTGAATTTTATAGCATTATTCGCAATGCAAAGCGTTAATCTAATCTCAAAAATAGGAAATCATAAATTTAATCGTCCGGTGGGTCTCGAACCTGCCCCATCTACCGATCCGGGGTAGGCGCTCTGCGTTAAGCTACGAATGATACACACTGGCAGGTCAAATATAGGATTCCCTTGCTAACACCCTTCCGGAGGATGTAGGTATTATCTATCAGCTTAGTTTTCTAGAAACGGATTGGTACGAGACCCGCCGGACGATTAAATTTATAATTTCCCATTTTTGAGATAAGCTAATATTTTATCCGTAACGAAAAATATTTGTTGTGTGTAATAATATGAGTTACTTTTTTAAAATTCTGGAAAACAAGTAGATATTTTTTAAACAATATTATTTGAATAATAAATAGTAGGTATTTATTAGGGAAACTAAAAAATACATTCATTTAAAAGATCAGTTTTGCAGCAGCAGTAGGCGCAAAGTTTGTACATTAGAAAATGTCTAGTATAATGACTAGATTTAAAATTTTCTGTAACTGAAAATTTATGCAACCCATTACTAACCCACTGCAGGGCAAGAACCTCTTCTCAATAAGAAGGCAAAGGCCATAGTCCACCACACTGGCCTAGCACACGTCGGCTTCTCCTTATGCCACCAAGAACATTTTTGGTGAACTCTCAGGCATACAGATTTCCTCGCTATGTTTTCTTTTACTGTTTTAAGTAAGAGAAAAATAATTTCTAATACGCACATGAACTCGAAAAGTCAGAGATGTGCGCCCTGAGTTTGTACATGAGAGCACTGACTTCACAGTCCAATGGTCTGACCGATAGGCTACTCGTACCTCGACTAGAGGCCTACTGGGCGACTTGAACAATCTGATAGTAGTGTAACCACCGCCCATAAGTAGTAGTACTAATAGTACCTCCACTAGAAACTGAAATTGACTCTATTATTCAAATGTTTCAATGCTATTCCATTCCAGTTGCTATCAATCTGGGGCTCGCATAATGTACTGAAGTACTAATCGATTTCACGGCGACGTCCGCTCTGCTTTGCCTTTATTGTACACCGAATGGACTTTCGAATATAACGTCAACATAACTGGACTGGCATAATATGCATAGACTCCCTCGTTGTCTATCGGTAGTGTGTTCAACCGCAGAAAATGAGGTCCTGGGTTTTAATCCCGGGTCGGGTGAAAAGTGGTTTTGGGAATTTACTGTTAAATTTCTCTTTTTTTTGGAAAGTAAGTAAAGCCATAGGTCCTGTATTTGACCTTTTTTGGTTGTGTCGCTAACGTCTCGGATCGGATCGTGAGAGTGATGGATAGAAAGTGCCCCTGTGTTGGCGCACATACTTGTGCACTATATATGACTTGCACAAACGTCGTCTCCATTGGGCCTGACCGACGTTACCGAAATCAACCAGAAGGGCACTATTATAAATATAAATATATATATATATAAATTAATGTTTGAAATTAGTACCTTATTTGGACGAAAAGTAGATAAAGGAGAATAAAGACGCCCGACTACTCAATGGACTCAAGTTCTGCGATGGTATCTCCGTTCCGGTAGACATGACTACCATCAAAACGCGAGCCTATTCCTAACGGTATCTTCTGTGATGCGAGGTTCTGGGTTTAAATCCTGGGTTGGGCCAAAACTGTTCTTGAGATTTTCTGGCAAAAAAACACCCAGACGCCCGTGTCTCGGAAACCACGCCTCTGACATGGCTTAACGAAGGTTTAACATGGCTGGCGTAGCGACTACAACAGAGAACGATAGATTGCCGTACTCTCCGAGGGATGGAGACGCCCATGTAAAAAAATTAAACCAATTCGACGGTCACCCATCTATACACTGACTGCAAACGTAGGTGTTTTCCCGCACCGAGCACTTACAGACCGGTGAAAGCAACTGGCTATATCATCAAGATTCAAATTATTCCACCAGTTATAAATGTCAAAATCAAACCCCAATCCAAACAATAACCCGCCAATTACCCCCTACTTGTACATTTTATCCATCAAACAAAACATCCACAAAGAACGTCGAGTGACCCCGGCCTCTCAGTCGTGCCGCGACCGTTCCAATAAATATTGTTTTCATTTCAACTGGTTCCGCGTTCCCTCCACTCAATTTCCTTTAAAGCTTTAAATTGAAAGGGGAAGGTACGCGTGGCCTACTACGGGGGGATATTGGAGCACTTATCGCTAACTATGATTAGCTGACCTGTATGATTGCTGTTATACAACGTAAAAAGGAAAACAAGTTTTTATATTTTAAACGGGCTTGTTGGAGTGGTTGGTAGATGCCTTTCGTGGCTATGATTTCCATTCAGGAATGATATTTGTATTCATGAACATGTCATGTCTGTTTGTCCTGAGTCTGGATGTAATCTACTATATAAAAATAAGTCGGGTTTTCCTTCCTGACGCTATAACTCCAGAACGCACGAACCGATTTCCACGGTTTTGCATTCGTTGGAAAGGTCTCGGGCTCCGTGAGGTTTATAGCAAAGAAAATTTATAAAATTTAACGCGGGTAACACCGCGGGGCACAGCTAGTTATCTATATAAGTATACACTAAGGCGGTCGCTCAACTAGGAGTGAGCGTATTTCCCCGTAACAGTTAAATATAACAGGTATGTTAAAATAACAGTCTGTAACAGATACAAACAAACCTGAAGAACAGTTACTGTTCCACGCGATACAAGATTTTCTCTACTCCAGCATAATATGACCGTTACCTTAGTTAGAACAATATAAAAACTGGTACGTATAAACTGTTACTGTAACACCCTGCTACGGCTATCACTAGCCCTTTCTGTCTATTCTCTTATAAGTATTTCCGTTCTTATAGGTTTTAACCTTAGAAAGAGAATTTTGGATCTGAAGCTTTCTAGTTCTGTTACGCGATCACAACGCGTATACGCAGATATTTACAAAATGACTTAGACCACATTGATCTTAAGACATATTTAAACAAATATTAAAATTGAATAGTAAAGTTATATTTTTCATACGCTAATTTTTTTTTTTTTAATTGTTTACACAATTATATTTACCCATACAATACTATTTTATCAAATACTTCCTTTAAGCAGGCATATGAAATAACAGACTGTTATTTTATAACAGATTTTGGAGCTGTTATTTATGTGAAACAGGAACTATCTGGGGACAATGTCACACAGATCATCCTAGCCCCAAACTAAGCAAAGCTTGTACTATGGGTACCAGGCGACGATATACATACTTATATAGATAGATAAATACTTATTATATACATAGAAAACATCCATGACTCAGAAACAAATATTCGTGCTCATCACACAAATATTTGCACTTACCGGGATTCGAACCCAGGACCACCAGCTTCGTAGGCAGGAGCACTACCAACTAGGCTATGGTGACCGTCAATTGACTTCAAAAAGATAAAGGATTTCAATTTGATGCAGTGTTTGCATGTACTCGCTACACGCGTGTACATGCAAACATATACATAAAGCTATACAGTTCCAGTATAAGCTGATCTCGCGTTGTATATGATTTCCATACAATGACAGGTCAGCTTATATTGGAAACATATAGCTTTATATGTAGCCGTGTGTACCTCTATACGAGTATACCGTGTCCACGCCGGTTTTATGAATATACCTATTAGATGAAGATTAAGTGTCTAACCATTTAGTGACCGTTTAAGTCAAAGAAAAATAGTATCATACATTTTGTCACTAGATGGCATTAATTAATTTTTAAAAGTCGCTATTGAGATTTTCCGCCGTAGATAGTAGTCGCTGTAGTGACATAAATATTTTATTTAACAAGATCACCCGTTAATAAGAAATGTGGTGAAACGGTTTAAGGAATTCTTGTTATACAAACCAATGTAATCAGTAGTTATAAGCACTGTAACTTTGGTAATTGAAATAAATCAGATGCGGTGTTGGTTCCACTCCCGTATTCACTGATCTTTTTGGTTATATTCAAACCCCAGTAAAGGACCCTAGTCCTAGGGTTCCTCAATAAGATAACATTTATTTTTCAAAAACATGTGTTGTAATATTATAAAGGGATTGGGATAAATAATCATTCTTTTAATATTTACTTATGATTGATATCATTGGCTTTCTCACATCACATCATCAGCCTGATATCGTCCACTGTTGGACACAGGCCTCCTCCAAAGGTTTCTTTAACGTCACCATTTCGAAGGGCTTTCCGTAGTCACCACGCTTGGCATGCGAGTTAGCGACCGCATTTAGGTGGTAGCTAGGAAACAGTAGGCACTGCTACCCGACTACCTGGTGTCTTCTTTAGTCATTATAGATTAATTAACCAACCCAGTCCCTCTTAACCAACACTGCAACACCTGTAAACCAAGATTAACAATGCCACACAATTGCTTGCTTATCGTATGGGCAGTAGTAACCCTAGTGTCAGAGTTGTTCAAGGCGCCCAGTAGGCCTCTGACATGGCTTAACGACTGTATGTCTAATGACAGCTTAACGTGCCCTCCGAAGCACGGAGACGCTCAGAAATTAAACCACTTTGGTGATCACCCATCAATGGACTGACCGCGACCGTAGTTGCTTAACCTCGCCGATCGCTTACAGACCGGTGAGAGCATCTAGCTATGAGCGCCACACAATGAAATGCCACTAAACAGTGAGGCTCAGGTATATCCCAGGGGAGCGTTTTAACTGTCTATGATCCCGCAACGAATTTAATCACAAATCCTACTTTCGTCCAGTGCCTCTAGCACGAGTTCCTGCAGTTTACTTACTCGATCACACGTACAGTTTCTCCCATACATTGAGCACCAGCGCCTCTCGCGGAAACTATTAAGAACTAAAACTCTGGTGCTCAATGTATGGGACGAAACTGTACGTGTGATCGAGTAAGTAAACTGCAGGATCGTGGTAGAGGCACAGAGCAAAACGCGAGGCAGAACGTTATAACAAGGTTACATAATCAGTATAGTGCGTTTGGCAAAAAATCGGTAGAAGCGGCCAATGTCACCGAAACCTATCATTTTGACGGAAATATTTACTATAGTTCACAAGTGTCAGTGCCAATCTCATCAGATTTTTTTTTTGTATGACGCTACAATTAGCCTAGGAGGCTTTCACTGCTTCACCGGACTATAGAGGCGAGCAGAGGGCTCGAGCCGTCTAGCAATTAAGTAACCCGCGCCGGAGGGCACCCCCTGTGGGGTTCGAACCTCGACTCTGGGCGATTACTGGCGGAGAGAGGGCAAGATCATCATTTTAGGGAGTTTTGTGCAACTTTCGCTCTACTTTAATGACATGACGCGGCCCCCCGTCTGCGTTGAGGGGGGCTTTTTATCGATACGATATAATCTCATCAGACAACATTTGTTGAGCTATGTCAGACGCCGTGAACAACTCGGAAACCTATTTTTAGACCGGAAACCACACGACTTACACGGCACGATTGGTTTTATATTGTTGCGGAATCGAACCCTTCAGTCAACTTATCGTAAAGACAAGTATCGATTTTAAATTAACTATTAATATAGGGTAGAAGTATTACCCAACAATCCGAGAACTAATTTTAAGTTATTTAATCACAAATGTACAGACGCCAGCACATTCTGCTACCCCAATCTGTCAAATTTCCCCAATGGCAAGTGAACCTTATGCTCATGTGATAAAGTTGATAATCTATAAAAGAAATTTGACAGATTGGGTTAGATGGATGTGCTAGCGTCTGTACAACGATTCTTAGAAGTAGTTAAGCCACTGAAATAATAGTAGGACAGTGCAAGTTTTCTTAGAAGTAGCCGTTTGTTTTAACCTCGGAATAAGCTACTGCAATAAAAGTAGGACAGTGATAGCAGTAGCAATGGCTATATTCATGTTCTGACTAATGGCGCCTGTTGACGTGGTTGGCAAATGCTTGCTTTTCACGCCCGAGGCCGTAGGTTCGATTCCTACCCAGGACAGATATTTGTGTGCATGAACATGTCTGTTTGTCATGAGTCTGGATGTAATTTATCTATATAGGTATGAATTTACAAAAGAAAATTAGTACTTATATTAGATATCTGGTTTCCATAGTACAAGCTCTACTTAGTTTGGGATTAGATGGCCGTGTGTAAATAATGTCCCAGGGTATTATTATAACTTACAAGCGCTTTTTAAAGTGTATATAAATAAAAACCGTTTTTGAAGTGAAAACTTCATGGAACATGATTATGTGGTTGTTTACTGTTCATTCTATGACAATAATCTACTTCTTAACCTAATCTAATCGGACGAGATTGGTGTTATACGATAAATTGGCTGTTGTTAGCCTCTTAAATAGCCTAGTAGCTGATTTCTCATTACTGGCGGTCGTGGTCAATGGCTGCTCCTAATAATTCACCTCCATCTATTCCGGTCAACATGTGCCTTTATCGTGTGGTATAAGTTTTTAGGAGGTGGCTTTTTTTTTAATTTGTGTGACTCGTTAGTTGTTGTCCTGAGTCTTGTGTGCTATCTGAGTGACCCATACGTTGTAACTGTGTGCTTTATGTCTTTTAATTATGTTTGTAAGCTACCCCGCGAGATAAGGATTCGTTTCCCTATTGTGGGCGTTGTTCAATGTAATTTTTTTAAGTACCATACTGTTTTAGTACATATTCTTCAGAGTTTTGGCGCCAACGCGGAAAAAGACGCA
This sequence comes from Pseudoips prasinana, assembly GCA_951640165.1. Classification (NCBI taxonomy): domain Eukaryota; kingdom Metazoa; phylum Arthropoda; class Insecta; order Lepidoptera; family Nolidae; genus Pseudoips; species Pseudoips prasinana. Next base: position 33,323,447 of record OX621246.1, read on the forward strand.
TCAGGGCATTGTTTCATTTTAAAAAACTGGTGTAAATTCAAGTTTTTATGTGTAAATATGGTGGATTTTTAGACATAACATCATGGACAACGTACACAAGTGGAGGAAAGTACCATATTGCCGTAAATTGCGATTTTCTGTGTTGAATCTAAAACTCCATATAAGCCTCTAGTAAAGTCTCCACTGCTTTACTGCGGTACGACAAGGACTACGTATGACTTGACTGTGACGGAGTTTACTTGAAATGACGAAAATAAATGAAATAATAATATGTTTTACGGAAGGCTCATAAGGCCGAAGAAGCCAGGCACGTAAAACTGAATTAAAAAAAATATTCTTCAAATTCAGTTTAATTCAATTTCTTTATTACCTAAAAATATGGCAATGAAGATGTTAACAAAGTAGAGACCTATTTTGCTCACGGGCATACAAATACATTGTCAAACTACCTATTTCAAATTAAATTTAATTCGTAATATGAAAATTTTATTCATAAAATGCAAAAGATAATTTAGTAGTAAAAGTATTTGTATTCACAAGCAGTTTTAACAAGAGTCAATTATTTAAAGCTCATTTTCGCGTGTTACCGTAGTTTCTATCCCTTATATATTATCGCCTCTTCGCCACCGATAAGCTTTTTCCATTGGATACAACCTTATAGATCTGTAATAACCTATTTTCTATGCCAAACTTTCATCTAGATGTATTTAAAGGAACATCCAGAACGACACTGGGAGCCCAAAGCGTGTCTTATCGAAACGTATTCAAGTTTATTGCGGACATGCGCCATGATTTATTCATGCTGGAGTCAGGCCAGATGTGGAGCGTACAGATAGGCAAGCTAGTTTGACGTCCTTAGTAATACTGAGTTTGTGTTCATAATTATTGTTAGTTTGCTGAACTTCAGGGTTGAAGAATATGTACACAGGGGTATTATGAAGAAATCCTACTAATATTATTATCACATATATAACCATTTTAAATTGCAACTTAAGAATTTTTTAATTGAAAAGGCTTACTACACTATCAATGAGTTTTTAGATGACAAAAACATATAATAAAAAATATCCGATCTACTTATTACTCTACCCTATTTATGAAATTTAATATTTATTATGTTATTATTGTGCTTTCTCTGTATAATTTGTACGCCTTGCAAGGCAAAATATAGTGATACAACACAATTTTTATACCATGTACCATATTACCTATGTTTAACAAATAAATTACTTTGACTTTGACTTTGACTTTGACATGTTTATTACCAATATTATTAACAAGATATCATACAAGGGTATTTTAATACAAATACAACTCATGCAATATTTGGGCTACATGGAGAGAAATTTCCGCACAATCCTGGCATTCGCCAGCAAAACCGCCTTCTACGTGTACTCTCCAGCCAGATATCAAGCCCTAAACTTGAAAGGTTGATTTTCAGGGATTTAGGAATAATTCCATTCGTGGATATAACAATAGGTATAATCGCAGGCCTTTCGGTTCTCCATATTATTATTACGAAAGTTGTGAGTATGGATGTCTATGTCTATGGAGATCTATGGATGTTTGTTACTCGTTCACGCAAAAACTACGGAACGGATTTTGATGAAACTTTGTAGTAATACTTTTATAGCTTATAGCTGTGCCCCGCGGTTTTACCCGCGTTAATTTTATAACTTATCATAGCTCCTCTCCCGTAGGTGATAGCGTGATAATATGTACCCTATATGTTGACCCGACCTCTTAGTAATATTCATGCAAAATTTGAAGTAAATCCATGCAGTACTTTTAGAGTTTCGCCCATACATACAGACAAATAGACAAAAATTTAACAAACTACATTTTTGGCTTCGATATCGATTGTAGATTAGGCTCCAAGTATCCGTTTCAAAAAATATTCAATGTACAGTTTAGACTTTCCTACGATTTTATATTACGAATTTATAATGTCCCAGGATATTTTGATATTACCTATGTGTTATTCGAATATATAATCTATATTATTACTACAAAGTTTCATCAAGATCCGTTCCGTAGTTTTTGCGTAAAAGACTAATAAACATCCATACATCCATAATCACAAACTTTCTCATTTATAATATTAGTAGGATTTTTCAATGGAAATAAAACATTTTGTATTGTATTGTTTACTAACGAGGAAATATTTGAGAAGATCGGTTGTTAGGGGTATTTTGTGCAACTGCCGCTTCACGTTAATACGTGAAGACGCAAACCAATCGTCCGATTGAGGATCTTAGAGGATGAATGCAAGTTGCTTATTTTTTAATGATATTATATCATGCACACGTAAAAGCGGGTCACCTGATAATAATTAATCACCGCCTTTATGAAAGGAATATGCTCGATTCTTGAAGGTTCGCAAATACCTTCACAGTTAATTTACTACTTTATATGCTACAGAAACAACTACACACAAACTAAGCTTAAAAATGGGAAATCATAATTTTTAGCTCCTTTTTTAGGGTTCCGTAGCCAAATGGCAAAAAACGGAATCCTTATAGATTCGTCATGTCTGTCTGTCTGTCCGTCCGTACACAGACATTTTTTTTCGAAACTATAAGAGCTATACTGTTGAATCTTGGTAAGTAGATGTACTCTGTGAACCGCATTAAGATTTTAATACAAAAATAGAAAAATAATAATAATTTTGGGAGTTCCCCATACATAGAACTGAAACTCAAAAATGTTTTTTTCATCGTACCCATACATGTGGGGTATCTATAGATAGGTCTTCAAAAATTATATTGAGGTTCCTAATATCATTTTTTTCTAAACTGAATAGTTTGCGTGAGAGACACTTCCAAAGTGGAAAAATGAGTGTTCCCCCCTGTAACTTCTAAAATAAGAAAATGATAAAACTAAAAAAATATATATGATGTACATTACCATGTAAACTAACAACGAAAATTGGTTTGAATGAAATCTAGTAAGTAGTTTTTTTTTAATGCGTCATAAATCGTAAATTTACCTTTCATTTAATCAACTGAAATACTTGCTGCTGCGGAACCCTTCATGGGCGAGTCCAACTCACACTTGGCCGGTTTTTTTTGACGTGAGGAAATCCTTTATGGATCGTCCCGCCGCTGGCGAAGCGACGGGGTATGTCGGACTCCCAGCCAGATGGTAGGGCTGGGTTTACCGACTAAAACCCCACGGTGTTCCTCAGCCACCTTTAGTCCAGATCACGGGATACGCTCGCGCATTCATCGCAGCCTGGACAGGTGCTGGCCCACTTTTCAGTGAGCCCCACTTGTGTTGGGGACATCCATGCCCCACCCTCTACCAACTGCCGTTAAGTTACGAACAATACACTGCACTGGTAGATCAAGTTTAAGGTCTTGTTAATACCCTTGCGTAGTATGTATCCATAAGAAAAGAATTGTTTAGTTACATTGTTTATTCAACTGGAAATAAATAACAAGCGTAACAATTCAACTTCAAAACATTTCGAAAATAGACCTCATTCAAAAAATTATGTAAGCCACTTAAATCGCACTTCACACGCGATTATGAACTTAATTTTTTCGAAGTTAAATATAAATTCCCGTAATCAGTTCCCGGCGCTAACGGCAGTTCTCAACAAAGGTGTTGTTTATCATGCGATAATATTTTTTATTGATACTTTGTTTTTGGTTAGTGCAAGTTAGAAGAGGAAGCGTAGCTTGGGTACCTCTTTCTTTTTTCCCTTACCTCCTCTTCTAGAATTTAAGATTTATCTATTTATAATTTTTTTTATATATATAAAGACTACGCCCGCACTAGGAAATCTAATCCCTATGTCGCTGGGTACTTTGCAAACATATAATAGTCGGGCACAAATTACATCCATACTCAAAACCACTATTTATAGGTGACATAAATAGTTGTCCGGCGCGGGAAACGAACCCGGGACACGAAGCGGGGAGGCGACTGTCTTAGCCGCTGCGCCACACGTGGAGTCATTTACTTAAATACCTTATATATTTATTAGCGGAAAATGCTTTCGGCATTAAGTCCGCCTCTTAACATTTTTATGTATAGACAACTTTATCACAAAAGAATACGGTTCACTTTCAATTGGGGAAAATTGACAGATTGTGGTAGCTTAATGTGCTGGCCTCTGTACATAAAGTTATAAATAATACATAGTTACAGGATATTGTTTAAGGACCGCAAAGCCTTTAAACGAGATTTATTAAATTATGTTGATCCAATATTACTAGTAGTAGTTGATACGTGTATTAGGATTATTTAGGAGTATTTAGTAGCCTAGTTGGTAGTGCTCCTGCCTACGAAGCCGGTGGTCCTGGGTTCGAATCCCGGTAAGTGCAAATATTTGTGTGATGAACACGAATATTTGTTTCTGAGTCATGGATGTTTTCTATGTATATAAGTATTTATCTATCTATATAAGTATGTATATCGTCGCCTGGTACCCATAGTACAAGCTTTGCTTAGTTTGGGGCTAGGACGATCTGTGTAACATTGTCACAATATAAAAAAAAAAAAAACAAAACCATGTGCCTCAAAATAATTAAGACAAAGTAGAAGTAAACTACCGAATAGAGTAGTAGTAGTCGTTGTTATAGAAACACACAACTCAGTAAATCAATTTATGGGTCACACAAAGAGTTGCGCGGCAATAGAACCCGGGACACGAAATGGCGAGACTTAACAGCTGTGCCGGGCATGCGTCCTGTGTAACTCTTAGGCTTACCTGCCACAGGACGCATGTGTTAGCGGTACAGTACCCGGCGATAAATATTGCACATCGGCCTTTGGAGGGAGACGGTCGGCTGATTTCGGCTTCGTAGAGCGTTATCTCTGTCGCGCACTACCTATGTGACGTTTTGTCAGTCGTTGTTCAAGTACGATAGAGTGCGGTCGCGTCCAGTTCAAAATATATATATAGAGTTGTTATCGCCGGGTACTGTACAAAAAACAGCGTTTTTTCTTGCACCATACTTCCTGTGCCACTGGCCTATATTTCAGGCCTAAACTGCGTGCGTCCAGATATTAAGCGGCGCATAAAAATATCGTGACAGCCACGACGCGATATGATTGGTGCCGATGAGTATTCTAAATATAATTGTGTTTACCATGCGACATTTCTGGTGTATAAAGAGTTTTATTTATACTACATTTGCAAGCCGTTTTAATATGCCAATTTTGACTGCCTCGTTGGTCTAGCGGTAGCGTGTTCAACCGCAGATAATGACGGCCTAGGTTCAAATCCCGGGTCGGGCCAAAAAAATAATTTTTGGGATTTTTCCGTAAATAGAAATTTCTCAGTATCCTATTTTTATTTATTATTTGCTTGTAAAAAGACAACGCCCGCTCTAGAGAATCTAATACCTGTGTCGCCGGGTACTTTACAAACACATAATAGACGGACACAAATTACATCCAAACTCAGAACAACTTTTTATGGGTCACATAAATAGTTGTCCAGCGTGGGAACCGAACCCACGACACGAATTCCTATAACCCGAAGTCTGAAAGCTGGTGGTATTACACACCCGTGCCTCGAAGAGCACATGCAGCCGTCGGTCCTGTACCTGAACTCTTTCCGGTCGTGTCGCTAGTCATCCCATCGGATCATGAGAGTGATGGAATAGAAAGTGCCCCTGAGTTTGCGCACACAATTGTGTACTACAATATGTCTTGCGCAATTGACTAGTCTCCATTGAGCCTGGCCGCCGTTGCCGAGAATTAATCGGGAGGACATTATTATTATTATTACATTTGCAAGGCATTCTACAGCTTGCAAATATTGAGCTGATTGTAGTTCAGCAGATGAACATACACTTTTACATTGATTTCAATGGGAAATTGGTTTTATCGATAACGATTCCTCCGTGGCGCGTCCGATTTTTATGAATTCGGATATACTACTCTGTCAAGAAAGCACCGGGAAAAGATCAATAATATACAAAATGTTTTTTATTCATCCAAATTTATTTTATCACCTTCAAAGTATGCTTCTTCAGAAACGATACACTTACGCCAACGAAAAATCCATTCCACAAAACATTTTTTAAACGCTGCTTTCGGAATTGAGTGCAGTTCTCGCCGCGAATTTTCCTTTATGTCTTCCACCGTTTGAAAACGGGTACCACGAAGTGGTAACTTGAGTTTAGGAAAAAGAAAGAAGTCAGCTGGAGCCATATCTGGTGAATATGGTGGTTGCTGGATGGTATTTGTTGAGTGTTTGGTCGAAAATTCGTTCACAATGATGGTCTTGTGCAAAGGCGCATTATCGTGGTGCAAATTCCAGACATTTTCTTTCCACAAATCTGGCCCATTTCGTCGAATTTGCTCTCTTAAACGCCGCATAACGCTCAAATAATATTCTTTATTTACCGTTCGACCTTCCGGTAAGAATTCAGAGTGCACAACACCGCGTTAGTCAAAGAAAACAGTCAACATCACTTTGACTTTTGATCGACTTTGGCGTGGTTTTTTCGGTTTCGGTTCAGTTGGAAGGCGCCACTCCGAAGCTTGTTGACTAGTTCGCATGTCAAACTCGTAAACCCACGTCTTGTCACCAGTAACATTGCGTTTCATGAATGTTGGGTCGGAATTGACTCGTTTTACCACGTCCTCAGCGACTTTCATGCGTCTTTGGAGGAAATTCAGATCTTTTGGGACTAACCGAGCGGCAACATGTTTCACACCCAAATGATTAGTTAAAATGGTACGAATCGACTCGTGAGAAACAGAAAGTTCGGCGGCTATCTCTCTCAGAGTTGAATGAGGATTTTCACCCACTATTTCCTTCACTTTTGCGATGTTAACTTCAGTTGCGGACGTTGATGGCCTACCAGAGCGAGGCAAATCTTTCATCACATCTCGATCGCTTTTGAACGCTTGAACCACTCATAAGCACGAGTTTTTGATAAAGTCGATTCACCGTAAGCCTTCTGTAACATTTTCAGTAACTCCGAACACGAAATTCCATTAGCGATGCAATATTTAAGACAAACTCGATATTTTTGTCCATTATCAAATTCGCAATACACACTATATATGATATTACTAAAATCAGCACCGTATTTAATATAAAAACAACAAAAGAAAAACAAATATTTGAATTTGGAACCATAAATAAATCGTCCATTCCCGATACTTTTTTGACTGAATGTATGCATTCACGAGTTACTGGCCAGTACTACTGTCTCAAATTAAAAGAAGATCGGTTCAGCCGTTCAGTAGAATTACAATCAGGAACAAACTACATAAGTCACCTAAGAAAGAGCTAGCTACGATTTGATACGAGCTAGCTAAATATCATTGCTATAATAAATTTATAAATGTTTTCATACAATCAATACAATGTGTACCTAAATATCTATGTAACTAGAAATAATAATGTATACAACTTTATTACTACAAACATGTTCTGACTATTTTTTTTTTTTATAATAATAATATCTAGGGACAATGTCACACAGATCTACCTAGCCCCAAACTAAGCAAAGCGCTTTTTTAAAGTCTACGTGAATAAAAACCGTTTTTATTTATTTATTTTTTTCATTTTTTTTTTCATATCATTTCATTTCATTTCACTTCATTTCATTTCATTTCATTTCATTTCATTTCATTTCATTTCATTTCATTTCATTTCATTTCATTTCATTTCATTTCATTTCATTTCATTTCATTTCATTTCATTTCATTTCATTTCATTTCACTTCATTTCATTTCATTTCATTTATGTTTAAATGTAATATACCTAGTAGTAGTAGATCTTCACAAATCTTTATGAGAAGAGCACGATTAATTTTATTGTTCTGTGTCTGGGTGTTATTAACCGACTTCCAAAGGAGGAGGTTCTCAAGTTCACCGGTATTTTTTTTTTTTTTTATGTATGTACACCGATTACTCGGAGATGTATGATCCGATTTACGTGATTCTGTTTTAGTTTGATGCGGAATAGTTGCCATTTGGTCCCATAAAAAAATTATATAGATTGGCCCAGTAGTTTTCATTTTATGGACATTTTTGTATGATTTTTTTTGTTTAAGTGGACGATTTCGATGATGCACAGACGTTTGTAAATCTTAGCTAGTCAAGCTAGACTCATCCTGTTCAAGTGTGTCTTGGCATGAACATAAACAACAATTTCAGACGACTAGCGTTTAATACGCACGTATAAGCTTTTTTTTTGGAAGCGCATGTAGGCGCACCTTTTAACACCAGCGTATTTTTTAATGTACGTACACCGATTACGCTGAGATTTATGAACCGATGTACGTGATTCTTCTTTAGTTTGATGCGGAATAGCTGCCATTTTTAGGGTTCTGTAGCCAAATGTCTTTCACAAAGGTTCTTCTTGATTTGTCATGTCTGTATGTCTGCCCGTCCGTATGTGACAGCCACTTTTTTCCGAAACTATACTGTCGAATCTTGTTCAGCAGATGTATTCCGTGAACCGCATTAAGATTTTCACACAAAAATAGAAAAACAAACAATAAAATTTGGGGGTTCCCTATACTTACTTAGAACTGAATTTAAAAAAAATCATTACACTATACATGTGGGGTATCTCCATAGATACCCCACATGTATAGTGTAATGATTTTTTTTAAATATCATTTTCGAAGTCCTATCCATATAGGACTTCGAAAATGATATTGAGGTTTATAATAAAAAAAATTCTTAACTGTATAGTTTGCGCGAGAGACACGTCCAAAGACGTAAAATGCCCCCCCCCCCCCCCCCCTGTAACTTCTAAAATAAGAGAATCATAAAACTAAAACAAATAGATGACGTACATTACCATGCAAACTTCCACCGAGAATTGGTTTGAAAGAGATCTAGTAAGTAGTTTTTTTAATGCGTCATAAATCGTCAACCGCAATTTACCTTCCATTCTATCAACTCAAATACTTGCTGCTACGGAAAGAAACATTCCGCCTTTCACGGGCGAGTCTGTCTCATTATCTAATCAATGATAAATAAGACCTAGGCTATCAGCCCTCTGCTCAGTAGACTCGTTGGCTAATCGATCATTAATAAGACCTAGTTCATAGACTCATACCCTCTGTTCAGAAGACTAGATGGCTATTCGATCATAAGATCATTCGATTCATAATAAGATCTAGTGTATAAGCCCTCAGCACACAGACTCGTTAGCTAGATAGTCATAAATACGGCCTAACCTATGCACTTGCTGTTCAGACTTTCATAAATCTTAGCTAGTCTAGACTCGTACTGTGCAAGTTTTCTTAGAGTGAACGTGATTTTATGTAGTTTTTCTTACTTTACAAACGGTCTTTTAGATCGTTCACTGTCCCACAAGAACGTGAAAAAGAGTTTCGAACAACATTTTTTCGGAAGATGTTTCTTTTTTCCGTTCTCGTTTGTTGGGATCTATAGTTTTGAGGCGCGCGGCACCTTTCGAAGTCCTAACCAGAGCTAGACACTAAAAAGTAACAAATAAAAAAAACTTCGTTTAAAAAAACCGACTTCAAAAACTAAAAAGTATAAAAAAATATCTTAACACGTATAACGCCACGAAATAAAATGATAAATTCCATTCAGGCCATGTCGGACAATGATGGGTGACACCGATATGTTCCGTTCGGGCCGTGTCAGACAATGTTGTCCGACAGTCAGAGCTATGTTTAAACGTCTCTACTAAACTGTCTGTCATTAATACAAGGCAATATTGTACGCAGCGTGACCCGCGCGGCCTCCTAGATTAGTGTAATCACATCAGCACTCTAAAAACTTATATAAAAAAAAAGTTACGTCAGTTTTTCTCAGAATATTATTTTACTAACATACATAAAAAATTGTGTAATGCAAGTTTGATTTGTTTTTTCGATTTTATGGAAAAATTTAGTGTTCGGTTTATAGATAAATTAAAAAATCAGGATAGTAAAAATCAAAATCAGTTTTATTGTTTTAAACTTAGGAAATTGGAATAATATTATCACATTTAAACTTAAAATATTTGAGATCATGGGAAAACGTATATTTTCAATTATGTTTACTAGGTAAATTAACATAAACAGTTTTTTAGGTATGACCCGCGAACCTAAAAATCTGTTTTTTAACTTTGACCCGCGCGGCTTCAACAGAAGAAAACTCAAATAAATATACGCAGCAAGCCATGGCGGACAATGTTGGGCGACATGAATTATCTTCACATTTATAAAGTTTTCTGTAGTTATGTCAATGTTTTGTAAGTTAGAAATTCATATTTAATAACACTAACAATAAAACAAAAAATTGAGATTTTGTTAATTTAAAATATTTTGTATGGCTTATATGGTAAGTTAAGTGTCGCCCAGCAATGTCCGACATGGCGTTGTACGTGTTAATAAAGATTTAATTTAATACATCACTTATAATATAATATTAATGAAATAATATAATTTGTATGTGCTACCTATTGATAGGTTTGAAGTCGGTGCCAAGCCCTAAGCAAAATAAACGTTAATATTACATACAGCTTTCATACTTTGTGATGAAACTACTACACTAAAGATTAACTTAAGTAAATAAACTTAAAGAACAATATGAATTAATATGAAACAGATGAAACTGTATCATAAAAATATATGACGACCGTCAACGAAGACGTCTGCACGCTTGGGTTGTTTGTGTAGAAATACGAAGCTATCCCGCTGAAAGTAACACGCGGCGAGTGTGGTACCTACTATTACATTTGGCTTGGCACCGACTTCAAACCTATCAATAGGTAGCACATACAAATTATATTATTTCATTAATATTATATTATAAGTGATGTATTAAATTAAATCTTTATTAAGATATTTTTTTATACTTTTTAGTTTTTGAAGTCGGTTTTTTTAAACGAAGTTTTTTTTATTTATCTATAATATGTATGTATTTAGAAATATATAAGTATATTTATCAGTTGTCTGGTTACCACATTACAGGCTCTGCCTAGTTTGGGATAAGAAGGCATATTTGTTTTAAAGATAACGCCCGCACTTTGTAGTCTAATCCCTGTGGTGCGGGGTACTTTACAAACATATAATAGACGGACACAAATTACATCCAGATTAAGAACAACTATTTATGAGTCACACAAATAGTTGTCCGGCGCGGGACTAGAACCTTGTCTTATGTAGCTGCTACGCCACACGTGCAGTCAAAATAATAAAATATGTTAGTTGTCCCAAGATAATAATTATTTACCTGTCTTTTGTAGATTCCAGATGCATCTTTTTTTTACGATTTTTATTACGATTACTCATAAGCTTAAATCATAAAAAAAACCGGCCAAGTGCGAGTCGGACTCGCCCATGAAGGGTTCCGTAGCAGCAAGTAATTCAGTTAATTAAATGAAAGCAAATTGCGCTTTACGATTTATGACGTATCAAAAAAAAATAATTTACTAGGTCTTGTTCAAACCAATTTTCGTTGTTAGTTTGCATGGTAATGTACATCATATATTTTTTTTAGTTTAATCATTATCTTATTTTAGAAGTAACGGGGGGGGGGGGGGGACACTCATTTTACCACTTTGGAAGTGTCTCTCGTCGCGCAAACTAAGATAGAAAATATTTAAGATACTAAATTTAAAAAAAAATAATCTTAGAAACCTTAATATCATTTTTGAAGACCTATCCATAGACAACCCATTAATGATGAAAAAAAATAATTTGAGTTTCAGTTCTATGTATGGGAACCCCCCAAAATGATTGTTCTTTTACTATTTTTGTGTAAAAATCTTAATGCGGTTCACCGAATATATCTACGTACCAAGTTTTAACAGCACAGCTCCTAGAGTTTCGGAAAAAGTGGCTTTGGCATACGGACGGACAGACAGACAGACATGACGAATCTATAAGGGTTCCGTTTTTTGCCATTTGGCTACGGAACCCTAAAAATAAAAACAACAGAAAACTCATTTCATTTTACTTTTGTTTTAATGGTTTATTAATTTAATTTATTGTTTTCTAATTAGACACATGATGTTTAGACGTTTTAAATTGGTCGCTTAAATTGTCAAAGTATCAAGATAGACACAAAAGATATGGAAGGGTCTACAGAAAAGTGTCAATATTGTTCGCTTTAAAGAAAATTCGATCGACATTTTACGAACAATATTTTTAGTCTTGTAAAAGCTTATTACTTAGCAACGTTCCCTTTACCTTTCCTAAGGGAAATTAAAAGGTTCCTTTAATCAATCGCCAATGTTATTAATTACTTAAGACGTTGCGTGATTAATTACGCCAGAAGAGGATTTATGGGTCGGGAAAATGGTTTAACAGGTGTAAGTATGGATCTCGCATTCTGCACAAAATCGTACATTGGTCTTGGTTTTATTTTTCTTTATCATATGGGCAGTGCTTGCTCTATTGTCAGAGTTTTCAAGCCGCCCAGTAGGCCTCTGACATGGCTTAACGACTGTTATTTGAAGACAAGAACGGGGCCCAACAGGCCCAACAGCTGAATGTATGCTTTCGAAGCACGGGGACGGTCGGAAATTAAACAACTTTGGCGGTCACCCATCTATAGACTGGTTGCTTGCCTAGATGATTAACTGCCACTCACGTAGACCGGTGAAAGCAACTGGCTATGGGCACCTAAGATTTAGGTTTAATATATTATTAAACCAAAAAGACTTATTTTAATGATTAGGTTAAGGTATTATACAAGTTATAGCCCGATAGTGTCGTATAGTTTTAGTAGTTATAGTTTCGGATAGTGAGGTACGTATTTCGTTAGATCTAGCACTAAAGATGTTGGATTTGGCTGACTAGTTTCAATTAAATTATTAGAAACTGAATTTCAAGTTGCGCATGGATCTAAAATCGGATTAGAGTTTTCAAAAGAGTGGACCGAGCAATGAAAGTTTTAATCTCTAAGTTTGAAGTTATGACCTAGCGATACGCTGCAGAACTAAAATTTTGTGTGCATTATACAGAGCTGCTTCGTTGGGTAGCGTGTTGTTGAGGTGAGGAAATCTAACTATACATAACCTAGTCGGGTTTAAAGAAGTTTTATATATACCTGTGCCCCGCGGTTTTACCCGCGTTAAACTTTATAAATTATAGCCTATGTGTTATTCCGATATATAATATAAGTTATATTACTACAATTTTCATCAAAATCCGTTCGGTAGTTTTTGCGTGAAGAAGTAACAAACATACACACTCACACAGACACAAACTTTCGCCTTTATAATATTAGTGTAACTAGCTGTGCCCCGTGTTTTACCCGCATTAAGCTTTATAAATTATAGCCTATGTTTTAATCCAGGGTTTCGGCGAACTCCATACCAAATTTTATTTAAATCGCTTCAGCTGTTTAGATGTGAAGAATTAACAAACATTCACACACTCACAAATTTTGGTCTTTATAATATTAGTAGGATAAGGATCAGCCCGGAGTCTAAAAATCAGTCGTGTTACACTTCCAACGTCGTGGTGTGAGCCAGTAAAGCCGTCAGTCCTGCACCTGACCTCTTTATCTAATACAGATTGCTCTACCCTGTCTTTGCGTGACGACTACAATATGTCGCGATCCCTTAAGACTCGTTGCCATTTCCTTAACCAAGTAGACATTACTACATCTAAAAGGCATGTATGCGCTGTATTATATGAAGCGTATTCTTTTGAAGCTCGCTGCAAATAGAGTTGAATGGCGCAAACGTGTAGTGAAGGGTCGTAAGATCTGTGATGAAGCCTGGTTCGGAGTACTTGCTGATAAGAGACAGAAGCGACATGAAAGCGGCTCGGCACCAACCACCGCAAACTTCTCTTGTCAGGCCTGCGGCAGGCTATGTCGCTCTCGCATCGGTTTGTTTAGCCACCAAAAGAAATGTCTCTCAGACTATGCGCCGTAAATCATCTGTAACAGACGCAAAGGCCATATATATTCTTTTGAAAATCATCAATAGGAAATTGAAGGTATAAACTTGTTATGCGTCTCAACAATAAGCGTATAAGTGCTTCTTAACTTTTCAAAGCTCTAACTGTGGCTTTATATTATGAAGTAGTCGGCAAAATAAATAGTTTCCAAACATGTACAGACGCCAGCACATCAAGCTACCCCAATCAGTCAAATTTCTCAAATTGAAAGTGAACCTTATGCTTATGTGATAAAGTTGAAAATCTATCAAAGTAATTTGACAGATTGTGGTAGCTGGACGTGCTGGCGTCTGTACATGACTCAGTTTCATGCTGTATATAATTAACTTCCAACATGATTGCACTAAGCTTGCTTCGCTTCACTACCATTAACCAACCAGTTAAGGAAATTAGCAATTCACCGAACAATTAACTAACAAAATTATTAAAGGCGCACAAAACCGTAGCAACCATAGTATAAACATACATCGTTGGTCAAAAGAACGACATTTACTCAACTGGAAGCTTTCATGTAAGTAACCACAGACACATGGCATATAGAAAGAAAGAAAGAAATAATTTTATTTTCATAACATATACGGAAAATACATTCAATTTTAAAAACAAATATTCAATTTTAAATATTATTAATTTTATCCGTACTGGTATGAAAAATGGCCCTAGCTAAGGTAGTACTGCATTTCTGCAGGTAGGTTGTGCTGATCTTCCGATAGGGCCAGTAGGTACCGAATACAATTAATGAGATCCAGTGTATTTTGAATGACATCAATTCTGTTTAACAAGCTTTCGCTAGAAATCAGATCAATGAAAGATGGTAACGTTTTCAAGATCAAAGTAAAACACTTCCTGAACCAAAACACTTATAGTACTAGGAGTGCCTCGCAGTTTTGCCCGCGTTTAACGATATAAATTATACATACATAGACTCACGCCTGTTTCCCAGAGGGGTAGGCAGAGACAATGGATTTCCATTTGTCACTCATTTGTTCTCGTTTACTGTCGTTATAGGGGAAAACCTCGTAGTAAATTATCTGACCAAATCGGAGTCGTTCTCAAGAAAGGCCAGACATTAAACAAGAATATAAAATATAGCCTATCTATTATTCCCATATATAAGCTATCTATTCTACAAAGTATCATCGAAATCCATAAACTAATATTATAAAAATAGTCACCTCAAAATTATCCTTAGAAATTCGTCAATGTAGGATTGACGAATTTTTAAGGATAATTTTGAGTTGACTTTTTGTTTTATAATTGTTAAAAGAAATTAAAAACATGTGAAATTGCATTACTCGGTGGTAAAATATAGCTTTACTTTTATAATTTTATTAATAATATCTTCGTAACCTATTTCCAATAGAATATTTGTATTTGTAGAAAATGCTTACTTGTAAGCTAAACGATCTGAAGTATGATTTATAAATTATCAAGTTTTATTTACAAAAATACTAGTATGAATTAACACTAGCGCGGAGAGTATTCTATACGTCACTTAAAACGAAGCTTACATCATCATCATATCAGCTGAAAGACGTCCACTGCTGGACAAAGGCCTCCCCCAAAGATCTCCACAATTGCCGGTCTTGCGCTATTCGCATCCAGCAGTTTCCAGCGACCCGCACAAGTTCATCGGTCCATCTTGTAGGCGGCCTGCCCACGCTGCGTCTTCCGGTTTGTGGTTGCCACTCAAGAACCTTTCTGCCCCAATGGCCATCGGTTCTACGAGCTATGTGCCCCGCCCACTGCCACTTCAGTTTTGCAATACTTCGGGCCATGTCGGTGACTTTGGTTTGCCTGCGGATTTCGACATTTCTGATTTAATCCCGCAGGAAAACCCACCAAGGTCACCCAATGAGCAATGGACAGGGCTATGCTCGAAGTTTACATGCATAAATATTATTAGTAGGCAAAGAAACTTAGGTACGAAACTTACATATTGTTAATATATTTATTTTAATAACTAGCTGTCCATTATTTGCACGGGTCTTATATAAAAAGAGAAAAAATATTACTAAGTATATAATCAATCTTTGGAGCTGACTTTTCCTTGTAACGAAAAAATATTCATGTTGTGTACAGTACGAATAAATTTTAACAGCAAATAGCGTTTTAGTCATCTTTAAAGTGAATTGTATAAATTTAAATAGCGTCGCAAGTAACGCAATGAAAGATATAGTTACTGAGAGTAACGGATACAAATATACCATCGAGGAGTTGTCTTAAGTAGTTTAGAAGAACTGCTATTTTAGTACAGACGCCAGCACATCAAGCTACCCCAATCTGTCAAGTTTCCCCAATTGTGAGTGAACCTTATGATGTTGTTATAAAGTTGAAAATCTATAAAAGAAATTTGTCAGATTGGGGTAGCTTGATGTGCTGGCGTCTGTACTATACAAAGAAATCATTATTATTTTTACTTTATATAACATTAAATTACGTGAAATTAAACAAAGACTAAGTAAATACAAACTAAACAATTGTTGACTTTCTAATACTGAGGTGATGTATCTGCATTATGTATAAGGAAAGGAATTAATGCCGCAACTCATGCTCAGGGTACACGGGCGATGTAATACCTTCCGTCTCCGCCACGTAGTTAGGTCCCATATGATTGACCTATGTAGTACACTGAGTTTAACGTCTGTATAACTAAACTGAAACTATGAGTACATCTTAGTGTTGCCAGTTTGTTTGGCAGTCTGCCAGTTCTAAAGCTCTCAATGATAATGGATGGAAAAACATTTGTTGCTCTTCCATTTTGTTGTTTATTTTTTTAAGTATCGTGCCAACTGCCAATAGTTTGGTTAAACATCGCACAATTGGATTTTATTTTTGGAATAAAATCAAATTGTCCTGGAATCCGTTTTCCTTGTTATTGGAGACGCAAATTCAAACAGTGTCTTTATCGCACTCACCGCCAGCCATGTTTAGAAGTTATCAGTGCAGCAGGCCGTGCGGTAGGCCGGCGTCCGCAACTTTGCCTACCCGTGCAGGCCGAGGTGAAAATTCTATATCGAGTTTAACAGGCCATACGGGCGCCTGGCGGGCTCACACTTTACTTTTACTAGCAGGCCGTGCGGTCCGCTGCGATCTCGCATTTTCATATTACTTGTATAGTGTGTGGCTTGCTGTTACAGAAGCGGACAATTACCAATTGCAAAGTTTACATTTTTACCTACAGTAGGATATAAAAAAAAATTGTATCTTCAAATCTGTAGCATTCCTAGAGGGTTAATTACAGAAATGAAAAACCACATCAAAGAAACGTAGTTTTATTTAAAATAATACATTCTTACTGCCTTATAATGGCACTGTGGACGTTGGCAAAGCATTCGGAGCATACACTCGGATTTGACGGGCAACGTAAGCACATCGTATTAACTTTCTTTGTAACTTTACAAGCTTCTACACTAGTGAACCCTTCTTCTTTCTTTTTACTATAGCAGTGAATGCATCTTCTTCTAACTATTCTGTTGCGATGGTCGACCAACGGGGACTTTCCGAATTGGTGTCTAACTAAGCGATCCTGGTTATTTCGACCTCGACTCGTTCTCTTATCTAGACCCATCAATGTACGACAAATGTTTTCCTTGAACGTTGTAATTGTATATTTTGTTGACGTCAGAAAAAACTATCTTTGCCTAGTTTGGGATCAGATGATAGTGTGTTATTGTGATAATAAAAAAGCGAGCTTAGTACCAGAATATATTATTATATATTAATTTAAGAGAGGTAGGGCACAGCCAGTGAACGCAACGTTCACTGGGCACAGCGTTCATTCACTCAAAGAGCAGCCTGACTGGGGAAGCACTTCCACCTTATAGAAGACATTCCTTAATAATAACATTAATAACTTTCATGTTGTGTTTCTGCGTGTGAGTAAGGTCGCCAGAGCTCATCGGGGTGCGAGGAAGGGTTAGCAACACTTGATCGCTGACTCTTAAAGGCCGGCAACGCACCTGCGATCCCTATGGTGTTGCGAGCGTCCATGGGCGGCGGTGATCATTAACCATCAGGTGACCCACATGCTAGTTTGTCGTCCTCAGATATAAAAAAAAATACAGGCAAGAAATAAGTATATAGTACATACTCTTTGCCTATATTCTGGTTCTAAACTCGGTTACTTTATTACTCTGAGGAAATAAAGTTATTCTCCCTTACCTTCGTACTAAATCTTGGAAAAGAAATGACGTACCTAACATATATTACGACTTATCATCATTATACATGAGAGTACACAGAAAAACGGAAACTCGGTTTTTGTTACTACCATAGAGTATTCAACACGGGAGCTCGCATTCTACATAAAGTATGTAATTAAAAAGTGTCAATTGTCATTTCAGTGAGGTCTTTGACGAAAATAATTATGCCTTTGTATATGTACTTCTTAATTAAAAATAATTTGAAACTTATATATATGTATATGTCAGAAATCAAAAATCCTTTATATTTATAGAATATTGACATAAAATGTAAAACTGACTTTTGTCTGTAAAATTATAGTAATGTCTCATTAATTCGTAATAATAAGTTAAAAACAGGAGTTTTTAAACTATGTTGTTCATCATTATCATCATCATTTCAGCCGAAAGACGTCCACTGCTGGACAAAGACCTCCCTCAAAGATCTCCACAATTGCCGGTCTTGCTCTATTCGCACCCAGTTCGCATGTTATTATAGGACTTTAATATACATAAAAATTTAAATATTTTAATGATACCAATTAAATTATTTTAATTAACCGAACCAACCGCGATTCTTACCCAGAGCGAGTGTATTGGACACTGATATTTCCTATAAATTACCTTCAGAATGTCTCTGCTGTTGCACAACAGTGGCGATACACGCTTGCGTCTTATTGCGTTAAAACATGGTAAACGCAACAACAATTGCAATCTATTTTTTAAATATCTGTACAGATATATTTATATAATAGTATAATATAGCACATAAGGCACATAGCTCGTAGAACTGTCGGCCGATGGGGCAGAAAAGTTCTCGATTGGCGGCCACAAACCGCAGTGTCGGCAGGCCCCCTATAAGGTGGACCGACGATCTTGCAAAGGTCGCGAGAAGCCGTTGGATGCGGGCAGCGCAGGTCCGGCTATTGTGGAGCACTTCGGGGAGGCCTTTGTGGATGTCTTTCAGCTGATATGATGATGATGATAAGTATAATATTAGATCTATATATGGATATATTGCACTTAATTACTAATCAATTTGGCTGTTTTTTTCTATATTGTCTGTACCTTTGGTGCAGCGCAGCGGTTAACGTGTTTGTGAAACGACTGCTAACTCGGCACGCCTGCTAGTAGTTAAAACTCCGAACAACGCAACTATTTCCGTAATCCTTATAGAGTTGTTATACGTCTAGATGTGCTCGTTTCATAAAACCCCTGAAATGCAAGGATTGATTTCCTTAATGTTGATATAACTGCTAATCTTATCATTTTATAATCAATACTTAAAGTATGTATACTAAAATTCTTGTTCAATAACTATTTTAACTAAGTACAATTAGACGTCTTATTTTATGAGTACAGTACTGACTATGAAGTTATGAAGTTGAAAGAAAGCGGCCGGATTGGCAACACTGCCGATCGGTTGTCAAAAATTGTACTAGTGAATTAAAATTAATAATTACTTATAAATAAATGTTTTTACGTTGTAAAATATAAAATATTACTATTAGCAATCTAAATTGTAAGCTAAATAATTGAATGTGATTAGTTTTCTGAAGAAATAAACCCGAAACAACTGATATCTGTCGACGCATCAGCTGTCACTGCGCTGCTCGTGTCCAACGAACTTCATTCGATTAAGTTTAAACTTTTGTGTGAAATCCCGGGGAGTATATTACTTATTCTTTATTTTTACACATTCATACTAACCTAACCAACCATTTATTCGACTCATTGGTGTGAGTCACGTCCAATTTCACACTGCCATATTCTGTCTCCATTTGCTTGACGTACATTGTGGAAGCAAATTCGACGACTTAATTAGCTGGCTACAGACATCACACACTTCAATTACTCCATAACTATACTGATATAAGATTGGCATTCGATAAATTTATTCCTATCTACACATACTAAGTTAACTTGACTAGACCCTAGTAATGAACTCTGATTAGGTGTCATATAGATAAAGTTAAAAGTGCCCCACTACAGTTTGTAACTAAATGTTTAAGTGTTGCTTTATCGTAAATCTATTATAAAGTTAATTGCCCATCTGTCTTGTATATACTTACTTATATTATTTCTACCTATAGATCTCTGTAGTTTATTTTTCATATCTCACTCCTTTGACTTCAAATACATCTTAACCTCCTATTTCTGTCTAGTTTTCTGTTCACCCTCTCTTTGTTTTCAGCCCATCCTCATTCACCTCACATCATGCAGACCCGAAGCATGGCTGCAACTCAAGTAGCTGAACATAAGTTGAAATCAGCTCTCAAGGACTTACAGACATACCAAGATCAGTGTCATAAACTTGAATAGGAGCATGAGGAGAATGAGGTAGAGATAAAAAGGGTCATTGATAGTAACACATCACTGAAAAGAGAACTTGTGAAACTCAACCACCAACTAGAGTCTACTATTGAAGAGCGAGCCAGACTGCATGCGGAGACAGAGTCTTTTGATAAGTGTAGAGTGTTATATGAAGAAGCACTGTTCAAAATTAGAGATCTTGAATTAGAATTAATTAATTGTAATGAGAAGTTGTCAAATTATGTAAAAAACACAACTTGTCCAGTAGCTTTCATTAATCAGAGCTTGTATGACGAGTTGGCCAGTTGTAGTCCGGTGGATCTCCCTATTAATACAACGGTGACCATTGATTTGACTGGCGATGACTGTGTAGACTGCCAGCCAAGCGTTAATTCCGTAAGTAGTGACAAGCTAAAACAATACATACTTGAACTAAGTAAAGAACGTAGGGCATTATTAAACAAATTAGAAAATTATGAAATTAAATTAGAGGATAGCAAACTAATTCATGAAAAAGAAACTCAGTATTTGCTTTCTGAGATAAAAACTCTTGAGAAGTCCCTAGCAATCTCATATCACAGTTTCCAGTCATACAAAAATGAAATGCAATTGCTAGCTGGAAAGTGTAATCCTGAAAGCAATAGGACATTGAAACCGATTAACACCAGTAGTGCAGTAGTGGAGTCATACACACAGCTGGGATCAGAGTCACCAGTATCTCCACAAAATGACAATTCTAAACATAGCTCCATACTGTATTCCGATTAAATGGGTAAGGGCCTTGGTACCTTGCTTTGTAATAAGCTGAGTTGTTCCTTTGTCAACTATTGTATGCCAGGATTACATTATAAAGATATAATAGATAAATTAATTCAGAATAAACACAGTGCCAAATCATGTATAACTCTAATGGTAGGAAATTGTAAGAACTTAAAGAAAAAAGACATTACAGATAGTTTCACTAAGATGTTAGAATTAGACTGTAATAAGATAATATTGTGTGCCTTCCCCTATGTGTCCAATGTGCCTGATAGTACAAATAATTATATCCACAAGCTAAATATGCACCTACAGTTTTTGGTTAGCCATTATAGTAATAAATTTGTATTTTTGGACACAAATAGTTTTATAGATTCTTGTAGGGTAACCATGAGTACAGTTACTGTCTCAAGAAAATTTTTGAACATACTTGCAACTTTAGTAGCGGCACATATTAACTCAGTCACAAGTAGTATGACGAAGTCACTTTTTATACCATCTTCTAGTAATGTTATTAAAATCAATTTAGTTAGTAGTTTAAACATGTAAGCATGACAATAGAGAAGTGTGATAACTTTCTAATTCTATCACATCAAAATATAAACCGCTTCTCTAGCAAAATTCTAGACATAGAACTTTTTAATGAAAAATATGAAATAGATATCCTTTGTTCAATTGTTTTATATAAATGTGTTACGTGAACTATCTGTAAATGATTGCTATCATATACTTAATTTAAAATTATTGACTCTGTCTCAAAATGAATAATGTTATTGTTTCGAAGTTTTTCTTTTGTATACCTAAATATAATCTAAAATAATAAGCATTCAGACAACCGATCGAGCATATATTGTGTTTGCCTACTAAATAATTACTCTAATTGGACCAAATCCCGTGTTCATGCCCGCTTGAGTATGTTTCGCCGGACCGTCTCAACTGGGTCGTGTTGAAACCGGTAGTAGATGAACCCACTGAGTTTGTTTCGCTGGGTCTTCTCAGTTGGGGCGCATTGGATCCGGTGGTAGCATTAAAGCGCGACCGTCGTTATTAACACAAGGTCCGTCATAATAATAATACCTTTAATATAGACAGACCATTGACAATATGTAGTAAAGATATTAGATTTAAACTAGATAATTAAACATAATCTCTTGACAATAACTTGATACGAGCTAGCTAAATATCAAAGAAAAATAAATGGGACTCCACTTATTTACCTTCATACCTTGAAGATGGTGCGTCAAGTTAACGTTGACTAATACTTCGGAACTATGAAGTATTACTGTTAGGATAAGTTACACTCTTTATTCTTTATTGCACACAAAAACAATAAAAAGAAATACAATTTGTGATAGAAAGACATGAACATAGGCGAGCTTAACTCAATAATGAGTTTTCTTACAGAAAACCAAACACAGAGGATAATTTGTTTTACAGGGTAGAACAGTGTACAACATTATCTAATTAAATTAATTCTACCTACCTATGTGTATAAATACCTACATACTATATTATATCAATACTACATAATAAACAATAAACATATATATACATATACATACATACTTTACAAAATATTAATTAATATATTATATGGCATTGAATCACACTTCTCACGTTAGGTCACTGAACTCTTTCTCAGACGCTCAGTGTACGGCGGGGGCACTGGTGAGATCGTTCACGAGTACCCAGGGCCCCCGCTACAGGCACTGTGAGTATGGCTACCGTGGTGGTTTTAGTGGGTCGGCCCTACACAACGTGCGAATGGCATTACCACCACGTAAAAAAAAAAAACTACAGAACTCTTAATGCGATTGGTGATGAAAACGTCTTAAATGCGTTAAGAAATATCGAATGGATTGTATAAATTTGAGTCACAAAACCACGGTGCGGTGGCGGAGCGGGTAACATGGGGCCGGATACGCCGTGGTCGTGGGTTGGTTTCCCACCCGCTCTTAAATTTATACATTTCATTTTAAATATGTCTGACTATGTCTACCTATCATATAATTAATATATACGGCATTGAATCACACTAATATTACAAAGGCGAAAGTTTGTGACTGTATGAGTGTGTATGTTTGTTATTTCTTCACGTCTAAATGGCTGGAGAGATTTTAATAAAATTTGGTATGGAGTTAGTTGAAACCCTGGTTTGACACATAGGCTACAATTTATAAAGTTTAACGCAGCTAAAACTGCGGGGCATAGCTAGTATAATATATTTTCCATCTAGTACGCCACACGAAAAAATCCGTTATCCTCAACTCAACTTTAAATCTGGAGTAAAAAATGGTAGATAACTTGGTAACACTAGCAAATTGATGGCAGTCCTGAATGTTGGTGGAGTGATTTATGGGATGCCAGCATTTATCCCCGAGTTTGGGGAAGTTTGACTTAGTTCAAATGAATTTTGGAGAGTTGTGAATTGTTTTAACACACCATGATTGCTTTATTTCGGTAACAGTTTGGTGGAAATATTAAATGGATAAAGTTCAGCAAATGTAAATTAATTCCCATAAGGATATTTGTCTAACAAATAGATCACTTCGGTTTTATGGAGTTTTCGACGGATTTGTTAGTTTAGTGGTCATGAACTTGGATAATGTCGTCCTGGAATTGATTCACATGAACTTATAGGTAGATTTTTTAGCTGTGTAGATAGTGAAATCCTTGGGTAGCCTCCGTAGGTATAGGTCCTTCGGTGTTGCAAATTCTTTCACTTTTATATGTTGCCATGGTCAAAACCTTTTTGACACCATTGTCACAAATACTTGACAAGCGTAAACTTACCCTGTAGATTTGCCAGTCAATATATGACAAATGAACTCAATAATTGACGAACCGAAAGACGCAGCGTAGCCCTACAAGATGGACCGATGATCTTGTGCGGGTCGCTGGAAATCGCTGGATGTGGATAGCGCAAGACCAGCAATTGTGGAGATCTTTGGGGGAGGCCTTTGTCCAGAAGTGGACGTCTTTCGGCTGATATGATGATATGACAAATTATACGTTGCACCATAACACAAAATAAAAACCTGATAGAGGTATTGGAATCTCTATATTTTTTGTAACTGTTTACACTTAATTAGAGGCTGCGCGCAGTCTGTGATTTCTTACAGACTACTTTAGCATGGAATAGAGATGATAAAGTAAATTAAGCAGAAAAAGTGGTGAAACTTTCACCACCTTCTTTTAACTACGTGATTCCATTATTTTGCGGGATAGTGTATTTTTTGTTATCAATTTCCGCAAAGTAACGTCTGATTCCATTATTTATCTTTTAACTACCGGTGGAAAAACGTATTGCCTTACCCGCAGGCAATGCGCCAGGCAAAATAATTTACTTATCATCTTCATTAGATGATAAGTGAATTATTTTTTATATGAAATGAAATGATTTTTTTTTGTCTAAAATAAATCCAGCACATTCAGCTATCCCAATCTGTCAAATTTCTTTTATGGAATTTCAACTTTATCACTTAAGCATAAGGTTCACTTTCAATTGGGGAAATTTGACAGATTGGGGTAGCTTGATGTGCTGGCGTCTGTACATAGCTAAAATAATAGAATAACTTTGGTTGTAAAAAAAGGCCTCTATCTCACTGTATTCCATTCTCAAGTAGTCTGGGAGAGATCACTAAATGCCATTGTACAGACGCCAGCACATCAAGCTACCCCAACCTGTCAAATTTCCCCAATTGAAAGTGAACCTTATGCTTAAGTGATAACGTTGAAAATCTATAAAAGAAATTTGTCAGATTGGGTTAGCTGGATGTGCAGGCGTCTGTACATATTTTATTATTTATTCTGTAGGATCAGTATGAGTCTACACCAAACAAAACGTATGAACAAATTCGAATCGAACTGACAAAGCATTGGCCGCATGAAGGAGTGTGTAGCACACGATATTTATTTATATACCTATCATTTTGCTCAATATTTTTGAAGGAAATTATTGCGCCGCATGCGATTTTAGTCAAATGTATACCTAAGTGAGCTAGCGATTTGTTTAGCGAGTAGCCGCGTGGGGATAATCGACCGGTGTAAACCCCACATTAGTGTTAGGTGAGATAGAGCATTTAGGAAGACGGTTAGTCTATAGATCGGTAACCGCCAAAGTGTTTTAATAATGAAATTAAATATTGAAATGAAATAATGTACTTGTAAAGCTCACAATGCAGTAGGTACATAAACATAGTACAAACAGTATAAAAGTAACAAAGAAAAATTATGTTAATCCGTCCGTGCGGTCTGCCAAAAAATAACAAGTTTCTATGCTATTATTTTTAATATATAATAAATTAATAATTTAAATTTATAATATTAAAAAAATTTAAAATAATTTATGATTATCTCCATGCTTTAGAGGGTAAGAGAAGGTGTCATCCCGGTTGTGGTCGTTAGCCTCACCACTTTGAGTCCCGTGTTCGATTCCGCACAAGGCAACTATTTGAGTGGCCCATAAGTAGTTGCTTTGAGCCAGGATGTCCTTTATGTCCCTCAAATATGGGTTTCTAAAATACCTCACAATACAGGAATGCTTTTCCCAGTGCGGGCGTAGTCTTTAAAAAAAGACTGAGTCGTTAAGCCATATTACAGGTTTTTTTCGACCTGTGCACGATAAAGTAAAATATTTAATATCGTTAGAAACATACTTTGAGGAAAAATATAGAATAAAAACTCGTATAAATACAGTGAAAGGTTAACAAATCAAGGAAAATTTACTGAAATTAGGGTAAATAAATACTATGGGGAAAGAAAACGACAGTATATTATACCGAAGCTATTCAATTCATTATAATAAATATGCTGCATTGAAACATGACAAAAATATGAATAATAAATTGAAGCGAAAACCTAAAACCACCGTTGCCTAGTTGGTAGTGCCCCTGCCTACGAAGCTGGTGGTCCTGGGTTCGAATCCCGGTAAGTGCAAATATTTGTGTGATGAACACGAATATTTGTTTCTGAGTCATGGATGTTTTCTATGTATTTAAGTATTTATCTATCTATATAAGTATGTATATCGTCGCCTGGTACCCATAGTACAAGCTTTGATTAGTTTGGGGCTAGGATGATCTGTGTGACATTGTCCCAAGATATTATTATTATATATTATTATTAAAATAAAAATAATTGTTAGGGTATGAGACAATGCAAAAACAATAGTATAAAGTATCCGTAATGAAAAAAATATTAGCAAGCAAGAATCTAATTAAGGTACTTTTAGTTATTGTAAATAAATACTTAAATATTATAAGCACTTAAGTTAAGTAGTGCTATTTGAATAAGAGCGAGTCGCCTACAAATTGCGTCAGCCGTTTCATATGTTTTGAAGCATTGTAACTTAAATGTGGTTAAATAAATAAATAAAAAAAGATCTAAGAAACCGACAGGTATTCGTAACGCTAACTCTATAGCTTTATTTGTAACAATAGGGTTACAAATAGTTTTGCAGCTACTTTTAAACTACGTAGACGTTATACGTCGGGTGAGTTATATAGTACTATGATGCTTACGACATATAAGGTATACATGTAAATACCCGATACTTTCCCCATTTCCGGGCTTAGGCAATCACTCATGCAGTCATGCCATGGAACTTACTTAACATACTTAATCTGTAAGAATGTATTACAAATATTAGACTTAAACTAGATAATTAGACTTAAACTAGATAATTAAACTTAAACATAATCTCTTGACAATAACTTGATACGAGCTAGCTAAATATCATTGCTGTTATAAAATAACTATCAATACAATGTGTACCTAAATATCTATGTTACAAGAAATAATAATGTATACATCTTCTCGTCCAAAATACCGCAGTGTCTCAAGTCGAAAGTCTTCGACCAGTGTGTGTTGCCAGTGATGACATACGGAACAGAGACATGGTCGCTCACTATGGGCCTTATTAGAAGGCTCAAGGTCACCCAAAGAGCAATGGAGAGGGCTATGCTCGGAGTTTCCCTGCGGGATCGCATCAGAAATGTCGAAATCCGCAGGCGAACCAAAGTCACCGACATAGCCCGAAGAATTGCCAAGTTGAAGTGGCAGTGGGCAGGGCACATAGCTCGTAGAGCCGACGGCCGTTGGGGCAGAAAGGTTCTCGAGTGGCGACCACGAACCGGAAGACGCAGCGTGGGCAGGCCCCCTACAAGATGGACCGATGATCTTGTGCGGGTCGCTGGAAAATGCTGGATGCGAATAGCACGGGACCGGCAATTGTGGAGATCTTTGGGGGAGGCCTTTGTCCAGAAGTGGACGTCTTTCGGCTGATATGATGATGATGATGATACAACTATAATACTACAAACATGTTCTGACTATTTACAAGCGCTTTTTTAAAGTTTACGTGAATAAAAACCTTTTTTATTTATTTTTATTTTATTTTAAAGTCTCTTATCCATTTCTATGTAGTTTGGAGGTACACTGTCGTAGTTAAAGTGTTCGTAGAGTCAAAAAACACTGCAACTTGTTTCAATTAACTAACAGACAAGCACACACACTTTTTTAGTCCTTTTTAAATTGCAAACTTGGAATTTATATTTTTAGTATGTGAATGTTAAGTCCACCTTGTTAATTTGTTAATTACGGCCTCTGTGAGGAGTCCTGGTCACCTGTACTGTACAACTAAAAGTTTTCCTACCTACCACAGGCACCGGCAATCCATACCCCATAATGTCTGCATCGTTTAGATAGCATAAGTAAGTCGTTTTTGGAAAAAAATTGGAGAGAAATAATAAATAATAATTATTATTTGTTAATATAACCTAATCCAATATATTACCTCTCATGAATAAGTAGATAGATAAGAAGTCTTGTTATTGTGAAACCGCGGTAAGAAGCGAGGCAGCCCCTACACAAGTATTGTACATTACTTACGATTTTATTATTATTATTCCAAATTATTTATTCATTTCTCTTATTTTTAACACATTTATATTTATAAAATTGATACAATAAAGAAAACAATAATAAATAAATAAATATGAAAAAAATTGAGTTCCTCCAGCGGCGGGGTTTGACGCCCTAGGCCGCCGGTGGTCAGGGTGCAGGGCGACAGAGTAAGGAAGCTCCTTACAATGCGTGCCGTCCCCATTATTGCCGCCTTTTTGTATCTATAATTATTATAATGTTGCTACTATTTAGCGCTACCCACGCACGGGGTTAAATGAGCAAAACCCTACGCGGCAGCTTTAGAACCCCAAAAGAAAAACGGAAATATATATTTTACAGCGCTTTGCACTTGAATTTGTAAGTTATGACAACGCTAATAAAGCTCAAAATTGCTCTAACGCATAAAGTTCAATATTGGACGAAAACCAACTGAAAGGCGCTGGGACCACAGCCTATACAAGAATACAGTTACCGACCAAATTAAAGCGATCGATTGACCCAAAAAGCCGCGGTTACCTTAAAAAAGTATAGTGCACGGCAATAAACATCGCTATCTACGTGGTTCGGCTTTGTAAAGTTAAGTTAATGATATTTTTTTAAATAGGTTTAATCAGATTAGGCTGAGGTAGGAGGAGGTTTGAGGGATTACCCTCACTTTGACGATAACTTAATACAACCTAGCTAAATATCATTGCTATTATAAAATAAATGTTATAAATGTTTTCATAAAATCCGTGTACCTAAATATCTATGTAACTATAAATAATTATAATATATAATTATATTACTACAAACATGTTCTGAGTATTTATAAGTGCTTTTTAAAGTCTACGTGAATAAAAACATTTTTTATTTTAAAAATATATTATTACTACCAGCCGACCAAAAACACTATCCTACTTATAGTATATTGTATAGTGTACCTATATATAGTATAGTGATACTTGATGACAGCTTAACGTCACCTTTAAGCAAGGGGACGATGAGAAATTAAACCACTCTGGTGGTCTAAGAACTGAGCTAATACTGACCTTATACTGACGGACCTATTGGCGTAGTTTGCAAATGCTTGCTTTTCACGCCGGAGGTCGTGGGTTCGATTCCCACCGTCTGTCCTGGGTGGGTTTGTGTGCATGAACATGTATGTTTGTCCTGAGTCTGGGTGTAATTATCTACATACACACATCAACACAATCTAGGGATATTGAACATTTCATTGATTATCTAGAAAACTATAAACATTTTGTTATGACTGTAAATGGAAGAATTAAAGATAATTTCATGGCCGATATTTAAACATTAACAACACGATGCGATTTTGTTTTTCTAATTAATAAAAGTCTTAAATTAATTAAGCCATATAAAATTACTGAGTGAACAAAAACATTTTATTCTTATAAAATTATTCAATCGAATTAAATGAATAAAAATCTTACCAAATCTGATAATCAGTAATCGGTATTTCCTCCTCTAACATTAATCACACAGCGGCAACGATTTTCCATACTTAAAATTAAGGTGTCAATGTCTTGCTGGGGTATGCAGTCCCAAGTTCTTTTTAAATGTTCGAAAAGTTGTTCTTCTGTTGTCAAGTTGGGCGGAAAATCCCTCAATGCTCTTCGCTGTAACATGTCCCAGGCGTGTTCAATTGGGTTTAAGTCTGGCGACTGTGGAGGCCAATCTAATACCTGAACATCGTGTTCTCGAAGGGCGGCCCTCACCAGCCGCGCTGTATGGGAAGGTGCATTGTCATGCATGAGCTGAAATTCTTGCCCCGTTAGGGCCCTGAGCGGGACAATGACACGTTCTACTACCTCCTCACGGTATCTATGGGCAGTCATGCTGCCCTGAATCCAAATGAGTTGGGTTCGTCCGCCGATTCGTATTCCTGCCCACACCATAATTGTCCCGCCTTGGTAAGAGTGGACCTCCTGTGGATGTCGGAGACGGCTGACCCTGCCTGGAGTTCTCCAAACGCGTGTTCGTCTCGAATCTGGATGAAATCCATAGCGGGACTCATCAGTGAACAGCACCAATGACCATTGTTGATCACTCCATGTCAAATGTTCTTGAGCCCATAAAAGTCGCCTACCGCGATTGCCACGTCGCAGCGCTGGGACTCGTAGCGGTCTGCGAGCATGAAGACCAACTTCATGCAGCCTCCTTCGCACGGTTTGGTCGCTCACCAGCAGCTGTTGACCCTCCTGGAGCCTTTGCACTAGTTGCATCGCTGTGATATTGGGTAGTCTTCTGGCGGTCATTTGGAGAAATCGATCCTGTCTCTGAGTGGTAACACGATATCTACCTGTGTGCCGTTCTGCCACATCTCCAGTAGCGCGATAACGTGACCACAGCCTGGATACCACATTTTGGCTTGTGCCCAGAGACTCAGCAACGACGCGTTGAATAGCACCGTTTTGTAACATGCCAACTGCCCGTAACATTTCATCTCGACTCAAATGATGGCGTGGCATGACGCTAAAAAGCTTACACAACCAATTGAGAAAAGAAAATAAAACAATTTATCAGGTTTTCTTCAATTAACACGCAAAAAAAATTTTAATGCAACTTCTTGAAATTAGATACAACTCAAGATTGCGCTGTGCTTTGCGTGTTTTCATTTGTTTCTCATTTTAATTTTTAAATTTTGAATAAAGAATAGACAAGGTTTAAATCTGTAAATAAACTTTTTAAGGAAACTAAATAGGTTTTAAACAATAAAGCCATGTTTGATTTCAAAATAACGTATCCCTAGACTTTGTTGATGTGTATATACTTATTACTATGTATTTACAAAAGAAAAGTAGTATATGTCGTATATCAGTTGTCTGGCTTCGATAGTACAAGCTCTGCTTAGTTTGGGATCAGATGGCTGTGTGTAAATAATGTCCAAGGATATTATTGTTATACTTAGACTCTCAACTGCTCTCGTAAGCGATCGGTAAGAAGAACTGGCTATAGTAATTGCCACAAGTTTTAACTAGTTCTATATTCATAAACAAAATATCCATTTCATTTTCCACAATTCCAGCTCGATTTTCTGACAATTCTGTCACTATTTATTCCTGATCGGTAGAAAAGGGACGGCAAAATGGCAGTTTCAATAATATGCAAAACCGAATATTTTCGTAAAATTCGCTATACGCTCCATTTTCACTGAATTTCTTGCTGAAAACGGTGACTTTATAAGAGGAAAATGACAACGCAATGTAACTAAGGAAATGACAACTAAGATCGCATTAAACTTGTTGTTGGGAGATTATTAGTTTTTTTTTAGTTCCCGGTGTAGGTTCATTTTATATCTTAACTAAAACCCCATATAAACTGTCGTTATAAGTAATATTATTCATGTACTTACAAACATATTTATTTTAAGATATATATGTGTCCATGCTTAATAGGTTAGGTTACTTATTTATTTACTTCAAACACTTAATTAAATACTCGCTTAAATATGGATTTTATAAAAATTCTTAAGCTAAGCTCCATGTTAGCCTTTCGGCGTGCAATTTCCGTTTGTTAGTTTTTATCAATTAATGATAAATAGTATTTTTTTCGGTACGGTTAATTATTTTTCATATTACAGTATTATAGATTCTTAATATGTACTCATAATTTGAAATTTAATTTATTTATTTAGTTCATATTAAGGGAGACCAACAGCACATAAAAACAGTTATAAAAAGCTAAATTGTAATTGAA
Organism: Pseudoips prasinana; assembly: GCA_951640165.1. Lineage (NCBI taxonomy): Eukaryota > Metazoa > Arthropoda > Insecta > Lepidoptera > Nolidae > Pseudoips > Pseudoips prasinana. Next base: position 33,355,167 of record OX621246.1, read on the forward strand.
AGCCAATTACTGGTCGCCACGAATAGACAGTGGTATATGTTATACATATATGATCAGCTTAAATTAATTTATTTAAGTCTAAGTGTTAAATTTAGAGAAAAAGTCTAGGTTGAGTACCCGTCTCACTGTTTTAGTTTTATTGACAAATATGTCAAGATTAAAAGATTTTATTTGTTTATTTAACAAATTGCTTGTTCGCCATAGGAATGCATTTTGACAATAGTTTGTTGATACTAACGGAAGATGAAATGTTTTATGATGTCTCACCGCCTTTGATGGAATATTAATTGAGACTCTGTTCAGTAAGTCAGAACAATCAATGTCACCAGATATTATTCGAAAAAGATATGTTGAATCAGCAATTTCACGACGATTAGCTAGGGGCAAAATATGACACACACACACACACACACACACACACATATTTCCAATTATATGCACATAATTCCAAGTAGCTCTCGGATCTATAATAATATGGATATTTAATGCGATAGCACAAATATTTAATAATTTTTTTCTGTACCTTTTCGATACGAGATATATATGTATTGTAATGAGGATTCCACACTTGGCTAGCATACTCAAGTATGCTGCGCACAAAAGTACAGTATAAGATTTTGTATGTTTTAGCCTCTTTAAAGTCGTGTCAATATGATAAGGAAATATTAAAGGAGGAAAATGTTAATTAACTTTCTAGCAATTACATAAGGGTTAAACAACGAAATCCTACTTAATTGAAATAATTTGGGAAACGGTTGAGAATTTTAAAGCTGTAGACCGATGGACATTTACTATTATATTAAGCAAATATCCACCGGTCTGATGTTTAGTGAAGAATGTTTGTATACCTATGTAAAAGCCTTAAATTATATGATCTGCAATCATGCTCTCAGGAAAATTTAGCTAGAATTATGGAAAATGTAATGGATATTTTGTTTATGAATATAGAACTAGTTAAAACTTGTGACCTCTTACCGATCGCTTACGAGAGCAGTTAAGAGTCTAAGTATAATAATAATATCCTTGGACATTATTTACACACGGCCATCTGATCTCAAACTAAGCAGAGCTTGTACTATGGAAACCAGATAACTGATATACGACATATACTACTTTTCTTTTGTAAATATACAACAGACATGTTCTTGCACACAAATGTCTGTCCTGGGTGGGAATCATGCCCACGACCACCGGCGTGAAAAACAAGCGTTTGCCAACCACGCCAACACTCTTAATACTTTGAACATGGTTTCCAGAATTTAACCCAAATTTTGTTCAACGTTAAATATCCAACAACTTTAGAATGCTTAAATCACTTTAAATTTAACTCAAACATTATATTCCCACACAAACAGTTTATGTAAGTATAACACCTTATCTAAACCGGTTCAATTATACGAAAACTTAGTGTAATTACTTGGAAATACACAGGATGGTAACTACACAGGGTGGTACACAAAAACGTCATGCTAAATTAAACTAATAAAGGCCGAGGAGAACCCTTTAATTAATTTATATTGGGCCCTTTCTTGGGAAACCGGATTCCCTTCGAGTGAATATTTTAGAACTAACCTTTTCAATCGGGGTTTGTTTAGGCTGTGAGAATGTTTTTAAATGTCAGAGTGTCTTCCCCTGGTTTATTTTCTTGTTATACAATAAGTGTGGCACTATGTGTCCTTTGCCGCGTTTATCATTATGTTATTTGTGCCAATGATTTTAGCTACTATCCTCAAATAAGTGTATTTTTATCTTATGTATAATTAATCTCAAAATATAAGGGTTATGGGGGTTCTCGATTCGATGTGTAAGTCTATTGTCTGCTTTTAATTGCGTGTTTGTACAACGATTGCAACGGCGCGCGCGGCGTCGTGATGTCTCGTCAAATAGGTGCACGTATTTTTATTTATTTCTATACTTATACTATTAATTTCTAACAATTCTTTCCTATTTAAGTTAAGAGCCTATACTACCTCAAATGGCTTAGCAGAATCCTCTGATACGCCGAAAATACTGCAGCATTAATTTTGAAATAAATATATGGTAAAGTCGAGGATTAATGTTAAGTCTTATGTTTGGCGAAAACACGATTCCATAAAATTTTCTCGATAGAAAAAAATCCCAAAGTTACCTCTAAACTGGACAATAAACCGCTGGCGATCATAAAATACTTAAAATTTGATCAAGAAACTTTTTATACTAATTGAGCTAACTATAAAGCAGGTCTTATGTTATTTACTTTTTTTATTTTCGATTTCTTTCGCCGTAAAATAAATTACATATAATATCAGCCATATTAGAGGTTATACCCTGCCGCGCGCCACCCGCGTTCAGTCCCGCTCCGGCTTTCGTACGGGACGGTTGTGTCGTTTTGCACTCCGGACAAACGCAACAGAACGACGTTAAATAAAAATATTGAATTGCGTAAGTTTATAGTGTTTGCGTAATGGGAAATTACCAATAAAAATAAGAAGCGACGGGGAAACTAGCAAATATATGATCGAAATGAAGTAAGTATCTACCGATATATCTATTTACAGTATTAGTGATTACAAACATGTCGGTAAATATGTAGTAGGTATACACGTTTGGAACAATTTTTGGATGTGTGGGTAGACCAGGTACTTACCGTACACACTTGTATTTTTTATAACTTTCTAAGTGCTTGGCGGTGTGGCTTGACTCAAGTGTTTACAACTATTTATATGTCATAATATAATAATTCAGTTCCATGCGGTAATCGAACCCGCAACCCGTATGTAGCCGCTAAGCACTTAGAAAGTTATTAGATATAAATGTATATACGGTAAGTACCAACACTAGCTGCAAGAAACCAAACTATTGCTGGCTTCACACAGAATCGGACGTGCCGGTCACACGTATACTTACCTGACTGTAGTGCTCGGTACCCATGCATGTTGTAAAATACATAAAAAACATGAACCTACTGGACGTACTGTAGTAGTTTAGCTAAATAATAAATATGATGATCTTTCCAGACGACGTCGATTACGAACTACTAAAGATAATGTTGATAAAGAGAAAATTCCAGAAAATTTGTAAGTATCTGCACGGCGGCCAGTCAACAGAGATTAGCGCGGGACATATTATAGTGCTCAAGTGTGTGCGCAAACACAAGAGCACTATCTATTCCATCACTTTCATGATCCGATGGGACGCCTAGCGACACGACCGGAAAGAGGTCAGGCACAGGACCGCCGGCTTTACGTGCTCTCCGAGGCACGGGGGTATAATACCGCCAACTCCTAGACTTCGGGCTGGTGCTGAGAAATTTTTCTTTTTACAGAAATGTCCCAAAATCACATTTGGTCCGACGCGGGATTTGAACCCAGGACCTCGTTAGCTACGGGTGAACAGGCTACCGCTAGACTAACGCGTAACGGTTAGTATCTCAAAATGTCGAGTTCACAAACGTCATAATGTTGTACTTTTTAGGGTTCCGTATATGAATGTTGCTTTTTTTATGCAGATCACAAGTACCACTTGAGGACACCAACTGTGCACTGAATATACACAATGACGATAAAACATTGGATCCGTAAGTTATTTATTAATAATACTCTTTTTTATTAGTGACTAGCTTTTGCCCGCGACTTCGTTTCTGATCCAAGATAAAAAGTAGCCGTTTCCAGGACATGGTCTTTTCATGTGCTAAATTTCATCTTTATTTCATTTCATCATACTTTAGCATGACAAAGAAACTCACCTTGCACATATATATCATTAGTTAGTAAGTTAATTTTTATACTAAAAATACCTGTTTTTTTCAGATATTCACATAATCTTCCGCAATACGACACATCAGATGATGAATATATGATACTAACTGGTAATTGCTAGATTTTTTATATGAGAAGTTTGTATGTGTATCATGTATGCTATTCAGTTTAGCAAGAATTAATAAATAAAAAAACCGGTAATTTCAGGTACGAAGTGAGTTTCAATAATCCTTTGGAAGAGAAAAGCTGCTTTTGTGTAGAAGGACGGAGAGTTGATGTAGAATATTTTTATAAAAGACTTCAAGCTATATCCAATCATAATCAGGCATTCGGATGTACATTGAGCAACGTTCACATTATATCAGAAAAAAGAAAAGGTCTACTCTCCAAATATAAATTAGCCTGCAATATGTGTAATCTAACATTTTATCTTGATTCTGAGCCGAAATCAGGCCTAGATTTAAACAAACCTGCAACATCTGGTATCATATCTTCTGGAATTGGTTATTCCCAATTTATCGAATTACAAAGTCTACAATTCTATAAAGAGAGTCAAGTGAGTGGTTAGAACTCCGAAGAAAAATTCTAATGGCATAATTCTTTTCCAAAGTCGTAAATAAGCGACAAAACTCAAGTGTGAAAAATTAAGTAAAAAATCTTATATATCCAAAGAATCTCAGCCATGGCCCATCTCTGAAACATGGTATGGCATGAAGCAACAGCCACTGAGCAAATAACATTACAATTAAACATTCAAATAGAGCCTTGTGGTCTCTTCATAGATAAAACTTGCCTTTTCTAGGTGCAAACTCCAGATGGAATAGTGGGAGAAGACACAATCATTGAAATCAAGTGTCCCATGACAGCATTTAAATCATCTTTGGACGAAAGCTATAGATAAGAAATAAGTGATTTTTTGGAAAAAACTAAAAACGGACTTGTCATAAATAAAAATCATCCTTGGTATATACAAGTACAAGAACAACTTCATATAACTGATAGGCAAAAATGTATTTTCGGAGTATAGTCTGGATGCGACAAATACGTCATTGTTGAAATTATAGAGAGAGATGACCAATATTGGGAAGAAATGGAACCAAAATTAGTACATTTTTATATGACATGCATGTTGCCTGAGCTATGCGATCCCAGACATGTTCGAAATATGCCTATTAGAGATTTAAGCGAATTAAATGTTATTTAATTTTGACAATGTGTAGTAACTTATGGTAAAAACCATATCTATCCTACCTACCTAAATACTTACCCTCTTACCCATCCTACACCCTTGCCTACCTACCTAACTATCCTACCTACGTACATAACTACGTACCTACCTAAGTAAACTACGTACATACCTACCTCCAATAGATAACACGAAAACGCATTACATTTTTCACATACATGTATAGCTACATAACCAACTATCCTACCTACTTACCTATCTTATATTCATAGTACAAACCATGCCTTGAGAATCACCAACACAACAAAAAATAAACTAATATGTTGCAGTCGTCCGGAAGTTATGCGCAGTCATACATTTCGGTGATTTTTTTGAAATTTGTATAATGTCAAAGTGTTTTACTACCACGCCAATGTACCCACAGAACCCTGAATGCAATAGTGACTCGCACTTGATTAGTTTTTAGTGACAGTAGAATGTATGCAGTGGTTCAGAATCGGTTAAAAATCTTATAGGTACATATGGTAATAATATGTAGATACTTGCATTTAGACCAACTACTTTCATAATTACATACAATAATGGCTGTCACAAATACATACAAGGAGAAAACTACATAAATCAAACTCACTACAAAATCAATGGGCGGAACCCTCACCGTAATGTTGTAGGTTCGTCTATTATTTTGTAGCAACTTGTAGCAACTATAAGTTGATCTCGCATTGTATAAGCTTTCCATACAATGAGAGGTCAGTTTATATGGACAGTTTAGTTTGATAAGCAACTGTCAGTAGGTGCAGACGCCAGCACATCCAGCTACACAAATCTGTCAAATTTCTTTTATAGATTTTCAACTTTATCAGTTAATTATTAGGTTCACTTTCAATTGGGGAAATTGGACAGATTGGGGTAGCTTGATGTGCTAGCGTCTGTACATTGAAATTCCTGCTCGGGTAGCGGTACATTGGAATTTAAGTGATATAAATTTTATCTTATTTTAATAGTTACAAATTAATATTATTATTGATAATTGTATTACCTACTTTAGAAGTTGTCCGGTAAATAAAATAGGTAGTTTATTCTAACAAAATTGCATCAACGTCGCGGCGTGCCCGCGTGAGCAGCAGTGTGCGAGCGAGACAAAGAGTTAGGCGGCGCGGTGAAGTGGGGGCGAAATTGGAATTTGAGCTGAGGTGGTATAGGCTCTTAATTATATAAGTTTATACATTATTTTTTATTTTAAGACAACGCCCGCACTAAGTAATTTAAACTGTGTCACGGGTACTTAACAAACATATAATAAATACGGACATAAATTACATCGAGACTCAGAACAACTATTTATGGGTCACATAAGTAGTTGGCCGGCGCGGGACTTGTCGTAGCCGCTGCACCACACGTCCAGTCAATTTTGTTTGCATCATTCTTTGTATGTATATAGTTGTATATTTGTATAAATAAATACATTAACAAAACCCCGGAGAGTGTTCTGAGTAAATGTATGTATATCTGCCACTGCGTTTCCATTCTCTATATCTATACATATAATAAAATCGTAGGAAAGTCAAAACTGTACATTGAATATATTTTTAAAAGGATACTTGGAGCGTGATCTACAATCGATATCGAAGCCAAAAATATAGTATTTGGAATTTTTGTGTGTGTGTCTGTTTGTCTGTATGTATTTCCGGGCTAAACTCAAAAGTACTGCATGGATTTACTTCAATTTTCGCATGAATATTACTAAGAGGTCGGGTCAACATATAGACTACATATTATCACGCTGTCACATACGGGAGAGGAGCTGTGGTCATTTATAAAGTTTAACGCGGGTAAAACCGCGGAGCACAGCTAGTATTCAATACGCCTGTAAGAAGTGGATATTCCATCCACGTGTCTCCCGGATTAATAACTTTTTGCCGCGCACGGCCGGCCTGCAAAATGAATTAACTGTATAGGTATTTCCGATCCGGCAGGGCATGACAACTTTCAAGCATCGAGCTTATTCATTTTACGCAGCAGTAACCCACTAATGACCCTTCTGGTATTGTGAGTGTCCATGGGCAGCGGTGATCACTTACCGTTAGGTGACCCGCACGCTATTCTATAACAAAAGAAAACTATGTAACATGTATTAGTACAGACGCCAGCCACCACCTACCCCAATCTGTCAAATTTCTTTTATCGATTTTCAACTTTATCACATAAATATAAGGTTCGATTTCAATTGGGGAAATTTGACAGATTGGGGTATCTTGATGTGCTGGCGCCTGTACAATTTTCGAGGATACTTACTATGCCTACTTACTTGTCTAAGGATTTTCAGATGAACATTAAGTTTTTCTGGAAATCCGTTAGATCAGTAAGAGGCATAACCCAAACCTCAGAACTTAACTCCATCCGAGACCAAGATGGATATATAGTGGAAGGGGAAGAATGCGTGTTAAAACGTTGGAAGGAGTATTTTGAGAGTTTGTATGATAGAAGTGTAACAGAGAGTGAACGTAGTTCATTAGGTATAGACAAAAATAATTGTAAGGATGAAATTGGAATGGATGAGATTGTGAAAGCTATTAAGAGTATGAAATCGGGTAAATCACCAGGGTATGACAGGATAACTTCCGAAATGCTGAAGGCTGGACATGGCGTCATAGCGAGTCAGCTGTGCAGCCTTTTCAATCTGTGCTATAACACCGGCCAAGTGCCTAGTGATTGGTGCAAGGCTGTCATCGTACCTCTTTACAAAGGAAAAGGCTCACGGCAAGACTGTAAAAACTACAGGGGCATTAGCCTGCTCAGCGTCGTTGGTAAGTTGTATGCGAAAGTATTGTGAAAGAAACCGATACGAAAATATGGGATGCACAGGCGGGTTTTCGAAAAGGAATGGGATGCACGGATCAGGTCTTTTCTCTACGAAGCATAGTAGAGAAGTTTTTGGGAAAAAGCCAAAAGGTCTACTGTGCCTTCGTAGACTTAGAAAAGGCCTACGATAGAGTGTTGAGGAATGAGCTTTGGTCGGTACTGTCCATGTATGGGTTAGACGACAACCTTGTTCAAGCACTGAAATCTCTTTATAGGGATTCCAGAGCTTGCGTGAGGATTAACGGGTCATACACTGAGTGGTTTAGCATCCAAAAGGGTGTTAGACAGGGATGTGTAGCGTCACCGTGGTTGTTTAACCTATTCATTGATAGCTGTTTAAAAGACTTGAAAGAAAGTGAATGTGGTGTAAGGATGAATGAGTCACATTAAATGTCTGCTGTACGCTGATGATCAAGTTCTACTTGCATCATCTGCGGACGACTTGCAGGTGATGGTAACAAATATGCATGAAGCGTTTGAAAGGAAAGGGATGAAAATTAATGTTGGTAAGACGAAAGTAATGGTATTTGAGAGGGATGAATACACGACAGCTTGTGATATTGTGGTTGGAGGAGAGAAAGTCGAACAGGTGAAAGAGTTAGTATATTTGGGAACTTTGTTTACGAGAGATGGGAAATATGAGAAAGATATTGTTAGAAGAGTAAATGCGGGGAACAGAGTGAATGGGGCACTACACGCCTTTATGAGTAGCCGACAAGTCTCAAAGAAGGCACGACTGGCCGTGCACGATGGAGTGTTAGTGCCAACTTTAATGTATGGAAGTGAAAGTTGGGTATGGCAGAAAAAGAATGAAAGTAAAATAAATGCAGTGGAAATGAGAGCTCTGAGAAGTATGTGTGGTGTGACTTTGTGAGACAGAATTCGAAATACTGATATAAGAGAGCGTTGTGGTGTGAAAGAGGATGTAGTCACAAAGATTGAAAAAGGTATGCTGAGATGGTTTGGTCATTTAGAAAGGATGAATGAAAGAAGACTGACAAAAGGAGTATACCTGGCCGGTGTGAATGGTACAACCGGAAGGGGAAGACCTCGTAGAACATTCTCTGATCAAATTGGAGACGTACTTAGGAAAGGTCAGGTCAGAAGTACCCTAAACCGGCGAGCATGTATGAAGAATATAATGTCAGTAAACGAAGCGAAAGAGGTGTGCAAGGATTGTGACAAATGGAAGTCCGTTGTCTCTGCCTACCCCTCTGGGAGACAGGCGTGAGTCTATGTATGTATGTATGATGTATGTTACTATGCCGTTTATGTCGAGCATGGGAAAAATATTTAATAGAATATTGATTAGATATAACGTGCGTTGCAAAAAAAAATACAAATACTGCAGTAAATCGTATACACATTTAATGCGCCTCAGGTGGTTCATTATTTGTCTGTATAACTCTCACCTTTAAATAGAAAGGTTAGTCGTCGTTACTATTTAAAGGGCTGGTGTAATGAAACCTTAAATTCAATTGTTATTACTGTTAAACTTTAGTTGAATAACCTCTCGACTGACCGGTTTGGTCTAAAGGACTATTTGCTCAGTCGTTCGAAGTCAAAGTCAAAGTCAAAGTCAAAGTAAGTTTATTCCGTAAAAATTTTACATTTATGTGGAATCGTCATATTTTTTTTACCCTACCGTGCAGTGCATGACGTGGCAGCTACTGAGAAACACTGCCAGAAAACTCAGTAGGAATCCTTTTTTAAAATAAAATATACTTAAGATTAATTACAATCATGTGTGTTGACTCAGAACAACTCCATCCCAAGCACTTTTATCACTTAAATAATCAGAAATTTTGTAATATGCCCTGCTACACAATTTGGCTTTAATAATTATTTTAAACTTATTCGTAGACAATTCTCTAATATCATTGGGAAGTTTGTTATAGAATCTTATACATTGCCCCATAAAAGAGTTACTTATTTTGTGGAGACGGGTAGTATGCAGTATGAGATTATTCTTACATCTAGTATTTACATTATGTGTATCGCTCCTTTTACAGAAGGAATCGATATTTTTATGCACATATAGTAAGTTTTCATATAACGGGTGTCCCAACTAGAACGCAATTTTTAAATTTGGCGCCATTCGAAGTGTCATTGTTTGACATTTGAACAATTGTTACTGTTTGCTAGTAGAAGGTACGAGGTTAGTAAAAATGGAGCGCTACACGAATGAACAACGCATTCTCATTGTGAAATTGTTTTACCAAAATGGTGAAAGTTTTGCGGCTACAGTTCGCAAATTGCGATCAATTTGGGGTCACAATAATGCTCCAAAAGAGTCAACTGTAAAGAGATTAATGAATAAATTTGCCGAAACTGGGTCTGTTAGTGATGTAAAGACAACAACGCGCCTTCGACCAGGTCGATCGATCGAAAATGTCGCAGCTGTACGTAATGATGTCGCTCAAAATCCATCCACCTCAATTCGACACCGAGCTCAGCAAATTGGTGTCTCCAAATCCACTATGCAGCGAATTTTGACGAAAGATTTGCATCTTCATGCATACAAAGTTCAATTGACACAGGAACTGAAGCCGGCTGACCATGGACAGCGAAGGGAGTTCGTTAATTGGGTATTGGAGAGACAACATGAAAATGCTGATTTTGCCGATAAAATCATCTTCAGTGACGAGGCCCATTTCCATCTTGATGGCTTCGTCAATAAGCAGAATTGTCGCATTTGGGGTGAGGAAAATCCTCGAAAGATTCACGAGAAGCAAATGCATCCCCAACGTGTCACTGTGTGGTGTGGTTTTTGGGCTGGAGGAATCATTGGACCTTTTTTTTATGAAAATGAGGCAGGTCAAGCGCAAACAGTCAATGGTGTTCGTTATCGTGAAATGATAACCAATTTTTTCTTGCCTAGAATTGAAGAAATGAATGTGGATGGCATGTGGTTTCAACAAGACGGCGCCACATGTCATACAGCCAGAGAAACAATTCAATTGCTGCATCAGTCATTTCCCGGTCGTGTTATTTCGCGTTTTGGAGACCAGAATTGGCCGCCTAGATCGTGCGATTTAACACCTTTAGATTTTTTTCTTTGGGGTTTTTTGAAGTCGATGGTTTACGCGAATAAGCCGACGACGACTCAAGCCTTAAAAGACGAAATTGGACGCTGCATTAATGAAATACCGCAGCATTTATGCAAAATGGTCATTGAAAATTTTATTAAAAGATCGCGTGTGTGCCAGCAAAGCCGCGGCGGCCATCTCCACAATATCTTGTTCCATACATAACCTCATTCTGTCGACTTTACGATATAATAAAGTTTCACGGTTTTTTTTTAAATATCTGTGTTTTAATCAAAATTAAAAATTTGCGTTCTTGTTGGGACACCCTTTATATACTGAGATGGTACAGTTAGAATGTTGACCTCTTTGAATTTTTCTCTTAGAGACACTCTCGGGCCAAGATTATAGATAGCTCTTACAGCTCTTTTTTGCAATATAAATATGGTGTCAATGTCAGCAGAGCTACCCCAGAGAAGAATTCCATAGGACATTACACTATGAAAATAACTGAAATAAACCATTCTAGCTGTGTCAACATCAGTCAGCCGTCTAATAGTTTTCACTGCATATGCTGCAGAACTTAATTTGCCGGACAGTTTTTCTATTTGTGGGCTCCATTGTAGCTTTGAGTCAATAGTGATACCCAAGAACACAGTTGATTCAACAGGGTCCAACCTAGCTCCATTAAGTTGTACATTGGTTGTCGCCTGTTTCACATTCGGTGTAGTGAATTTAATGACTTTAGTTTTCTTATCATTAAGCACAAGATTATTGGCATTAAACCAATGAACAACTTTAGAGATTGCATCATTAACATCGTCAAAATTGCTTAAATGTCGGTTTATTTTGAACGTCAGGGAAGTATCATCTGCAAACAACACAATCTCATGCTTATCCCTTACGTAGTAAGGTAAGTCATTTATATAAATTAAAAACAAAAATGGGCCCAGAATTGACCCCTGTGGGACGCCCATTACCACTGGAGATCCCGGAGATATTTTACCGTTTATTTCGACCTTCTGAATTCTATTGCCCAAGTAAGAAGTCAGAAGTTCGAGAGCCTTGTTCCTAATACCGTAGTGGTGTAATTTTCTGACCAGAGTATCATGATGAACGCAATCGAACGCTTTGGACAAATCGCAAAAGATACCTAATGCATCTTGCGAGTCTTCCCACGCCGCGAATATACTTTTTAATAAGTTGACCCCTGCATCTATGGTTGAACAACCCTTTGTGAATCCAAACTGTTTCCGGTGTAGTAAATTATGTATATTAAAATTCAGACATTCAAATTGTACACTGCCGCGTTTTAGCAAGATGGAATTTTTTTTTTCTTTTAAATGACAACGCCCGCACTATAAAATCTTATCCCTGTGCCGCGGGGTACTTTACAAACATATAATAGACGGATAAGAATTACATCCATACTCAGAACAACTATTTATGGGTCACACAAATAGTTGTCCAGCCCGGAACTCGAACCCGCGACACGAAGCGGCGAGGCGACTGTCTTAGCCGCTGTGCCACATGTGCAGTTTTCGAATTGACATGAAAATAATTATTGTTTGAAAAACATGTCACTGACTACTAATCTTAAGTTCTTTATAGGTAAGATTATTATCCAATTTGATCAACACTTAATCACAGCCTTATTGGTCTAGCGGTGGAATTTTCAACCGTAGAAACTGAAATCCTGGGCTCAAACCATGGGTCGGGAAAAAAATTGATGCTGGGAAAGTTCCGTAAGTTCCATACTGAGAACTTAACAGAAAAATACGAATATCACTTTTTTCACCGGAACCTGGAAGTTCAGAGTTCTGTACATCGAAAACGTAAAGCCATTGTCTTTTATCTGACCTTTTTCCGGTAGTGTCAGCTACCCGTCCCAACGAAACTTGATAATGGGTCCCGTCTCCATTATCACATTATTATTTACTCGCTTAATAAAACAATGACGGTGAATTTTGTGGGACCCTGACTGAATTGACATACATTTAATTAGACAGTAGTAATGAGAAAAGATTACTCACGTATGATTCTAAACAAAAAAAAATCCATGCATTCAAAATAAAGATTACACAAACGACTGTCCCTATCCACTCATATACTAGGATAAGAGAATGATACTGATAGAGGAAAAGTCCGATGGAGGAGATTACCAACCTTTTCAGATGCCGTTGTAGAGGATACAACGAGTATGTAGAACTCCCGGCCAAGTACTAGCATACGGCACTAAAACCTTGCGGTGCTTGCCACGGCTACCTTACGTCCGAAGCACCACAGTCCGAATATGTTTGGCCCACTTTAAAATACTTTGCACTGAACAGTCTTGTCGTCACGGACGGTGGTGTCATCTTGCCCGTGCCCAGCAAATGCCCTTCCCTACAGATAATATCAAAAGAGAACGTTACACGAGGAGTATTTCCGGCCTTGCACACCAACTATATCATGATCTACGTTCCAATATTGAACAGTAGACATTTTTCGACAGAGATCACAATAATAATAATAGCTTTATTTCTTCTCTCACACAGAAAATACAAGAAAAATGTCTTATTAACTAATTAATTAATTAATGTTTGCATAACATTTAAGAGGTGGAATCTGTGTGAAAGACTGGTATACGTACTAGGTGGTAAACCTGTATGACAGATAACCAGCCTTTTTTTTTTTTTTTTTTTTTTGCGGGGTGGAAAATCCTGCATGGATGTCCTCCGCCTAGGGGGAGGCGGAGGGGTCTGTCAGACTCCTACTGACTAAAAACCACCCCGGTGTTCCATCTCACACCTGCGCCGGGGGTCGCGGGAACAAACGATACTTCCGCAACCCCCGGCTGGTGCTGGCCCATGTATGCGGGCCTCCTCGCATTAGCGGGGGGAGTGAGGTGTTAAACTCCCCCCGCAACGTCTAAGAGGGGCGCGCGTGGAACACGTCGCGCCGCCGCCTCGGGTCCAGATGTGTAGTGGGCGACGAACGCCCCCGAGTCCGTCGCCCCTGGACCCATTTTAGGGGGGTTGGAAGAGGGCGTTGTCCGCCGTCCGCCGTCGCCCGGTGCGTCTGCTGCGGGCGGGGTGGGAGGATGTGATCTCCCTCTCCCTTTCCGCAGCTTCCTTCTGCGAGATGACTGTCTCGCAGAAGGAAACCACCGCGACCCAGGACTCTTCGCCGCCAACCATTGATTTCACGACGGCCGGCAGCGACAGGTCACTGCCTACCCCAGAAATGAGGGCACGGCGCTGCTCCTCCCAAGCGGCACACTCTGCCAGCGTATGCAGCGCCGTGTCCTCCCGACAGTCGACGCAGTGGTGACACCGGGCGTCCGGCTCCCTGTTTATGCGACACAGGTACTTCCCGAAGCAGCCATGCCCCGAGAGTACCTGCGTCACCCGAAACGACAGGGAGCCGTGCCTCCTCCCGAGCCAACGCTCGAGTACCGGCCGGACCGCCTCGATAGTGACGAGGCCGGCGGTTGGGCGCGAGAGCCTGTCCCGCCATTCCGCCACCAGGGCCTCGCGAAGCTGCGACCGACGCAGCTCCATGTGTCGCTGCATCGGCCGCTCACCTTGCACCAGCATCTCCTCGCGCCACCGGTACAGTGACGCGAGTACTTTCGCCTCGAGGTCCCAGGGCGGGGATCCGGCCAGTACACAGGCCGCCTCGTAGGAGACCGTGCGATATCCCCTGATGACTCTGACGGCCATAGCTCTCTGCGGTCTCCGCAGAACAGCTATGCTACCGGCCGTCAGGTCAGCCGCCCAGATCGGGGCCCCGTACAGGGCCATCGATCGCACGATCCCCACGTAGAGCCGCCTACAGGCGGCGCTCGGCCCCCCCAGATTGGGAAGCAGCGTTGACAGCGCCCCAGCCGCGCCCATCAACTTAGGCACCAGCCGCCGGAAGTGGGGTCCGAAGTCCCACCGGCTGTCGAGCACCAATCCCAGGTACTTCATGGTAGGCTCGACAGCGATCCGGACCCCCCCGACCACGATGTGTGATCCGGGCGGCGGCGCCCGCCGGGGACCATGGAACGTCATGGCCTCCGACTTGTTGAGGGCCACCTCCAGGCCGAGGCGCCGGATGCGGCTCACCACCTGTGAGACCGCAGCCGTTGCTAGCAACGCTGCCTCCCTGTGCGAACTCCCACGGGCCGTGACCAGCGTGTCGTCCGCATAACACGTCAGGTCCACGCCCGGCTGGAGTTCGCCCCTCAGTACCCAGTCGTACCCGATGTTCCACAGGAGCGGGCCCAAAACCGAACCCTGTGGAACACCGCACGACATTGAGTGCCGGTGTCCGCCATCACGTCCCACATAGGTGACACACCTCTCCGCCAGGTAAGCCCCAACGATGTGGCGGAGGTAGGAAGGCACCTGATGATATCGCAGTGCCTCCCGAATGCAACTCCAGGGCAGGGTGTTGAAGGCGTTGGAGATGTCCAAGGACACCGCCAACATCACCCCACCCCGGGACACCGCTTCCTCCGCCAGGACTCTCAACCTCGACACAGCGTGGATGGTAGAGCGCCCATGCCGAAAGCCGAACTGGCTCTCGTCCAGGTCCGGCCACTCTCCGCACAAGTGGCCGACGAGGCGAGCTGCGATTATCCGCTCGAGCAGCTTGCCCACCTCGTCTAGCAGCACTATGGGCCGGTACCCAGACGGCGAGTCTGCAGGGCGCCCCGCCTTTCTGAGCAGGACCAGACGACCAGATTTCCACAAAGTGGGAAACTGGCCCCGCTCAAGGCACGCTGTGTAGAGTCCCGTCAGTTGGGGACCTAGCTCTTTCAGAGCGAGGGCCAGCGCACAACCGTGAATCCCGTCGGGCCCCGGAGCCACGTTTTTGGCCCGGAGCCGTATCACGGCCGCCCTCAACTCTTCTTGTGTCACCTCTGGGACGCTGATGGCGTTCTCCTCTGTAGGCTCTGCGGCTGTGGGCAAAGCCATCGGCGGTGGCATGTGCTCCGCTCTTGCCGGGAAGAGGGCTGCCACTACTTTCTCCAGCAGCTCTGGTTGGAGACTCTCCGTGAGTGGGGGCGCCGCGGCTCGAAGTTTCCCTCGAACCGCACGATAAGGGCGCCCCCACGGATCCCCGTCCAGAGTCTCCAACATCTCCTCCCTGGCTCGCGTCTTAGCCTCACCGATGGCCAGCCGCAGAGCCTCCTTCGCCGCGCGATACACCTCATACCGCGCGGCCTCTTCGTCAGGGACCCGACGACGTCTTCTCCGGTATCGGGTGTACTGGCGTCTGACCGCCACGCACGCGACGCGCAACTGCGCGATCTCGGCGGTCCACCAGTACACCTGGCGCCTTCCTGTATGTGTGTGGACCCGGGGCATAGACGCGTCGCAGATTTGCGTCATCGCCCCGCGGAACCACAGCGCCTCCTCTTCGACGTCGACGGGTCCGTTCGTCACCGACTCCCGGTACCAGGCCTGGACAGTGGCGGCCTCCTCGAGAAGTTCCCTGTCGATGCGCTTACGCGCCCAGCGTGGACCGTCCACCCGCGGGGCCGGTGGACCGCGGCCGCCAGTGGTCTGGGCGGAGACGTCGAAACGGATGTACCGATGGTCCGACAACGTCTCCACCTCCACGGCGACACGCCAGTCGCGGACACGGCTCGCGACAGCAGGGCTAGCGAACGAGACGTCCACTATTGAACCGCCCGCGCCCCGCTGCCGCACGCAAGTGTGGACCGACCCCCGATTTAGGACGGTCAGGCCAGTCGTGACCGCCCACTCCTCCAGCACCTCACCCCGGGCATCCGTCACCGGAGATCCCCACGCAGAAGACTTGGCGTTGAGATCCCCGAGCAACAGCACGGGGCGAGGGTGGAGCCGGCCTACGACGGCACCCAACTCGACAAGGAAGTTCTCGAAGTCGGCGAGACTCTTGTTGGGCGAAAAATACGCCCCAATCGTACCAATTCCGTCCACGAGGGCTGCTACCCAGCCGTGCCCTCGGGACGGGTGGACCAGAGCCCCGCCAATGATGGCCACCAAGCCGTCCAAGTCTCCCAACCAGTTATCCCTGGAGGGGACAAAGTACGGCTCGGCGACCACCGCCACGCGAATCGACCACTCCGCCATGCTCTGGAGCAAGAGATCCTGAGCTCTGGCACAGTGGTTGATATTGCCCTGGAGGAAATGGAACAGCGCCATTAGGCCGTGTCCATTCCCTCCGCACCCCTCTCAGGCCGGGAGTCGGCCGAAGGGCAGCCAGGCTGTCGGGGGGGTAAAGAGCCCCCGGCAGCCTTGGCTCCCTTTTTCTTCTTCTTGTTGGTGGTAGCGCCACAGGCCTTCCCGCCCGCTCTGTGCCCCGCGGGCCTCCCTGCAGCTGTACAGAGGCTGCAGTTTGGCGCCGCAGAGCACTGGGCCGCCTTGTGGCCGGGCTGGCCGCAGCGATAACATTCCTCGCTGCGGTCCGTTTCAGCAGTGCACCGCGCCCGGACATGCCCAATGTCCAGGCATCGGTAACACCGCATAGCCCTGGGCTGCACCAGCTTGACCCTGGCTGCAACCCACCCCACCAACAGTCGCCCAGCACTGGCGACCTTATTCGCCGCCGCCACCAGATGAATCCGAGTCCGGAGGCGTCGGCGCGAATGTCACCCGTCCGCACATCCTCGGGTTGACATCCACCGATCCGGGCGACGGCCGCCAAGACCTCAGCCGGAGTCACCGAGTCATCCAGGCCGTCGACGCGCAACTCCGCGGTCTTCACTGGCCTGGACACCCGCACGTCCTCCGGGTTGAGGGCTTCCCTCAACTTGGCGGCCAGGATGTCCGCCTTCGCCCCGCTGGAGTCACCCGACACCTCAAGCAGCCGCGCCCCCGTCACCGCCGACTTTATCCTGAAGCCGGACGGTGTGCCAAGGTCGGGGAACGCGACTTTAGCCTTTGCCTCCGTCAGGACCGCCTTATACGTGATGCCCCTTTCAATGGCTCGGGGCTGCAGAGTTATTACTACAGCCGCGGAGCGTGGGGCTCTGACCCTAGGCGGTCCCTGTGCCTTCCTGGGCGTCGGTGCTCCAGCGGGTGCTGGTGCTGGCCGCGCCGCCTTCTTCTTTTTGCGGCCCCTCTTGACGACCGTCGTCCAGGCCTCAGTACTAGGCCCAGACGCAGCCACTGGAGGCGCCGCTGGAGGTCCCGCTGTCCGGGAGGTCGGCATTTGGGACGCTGCGGGCTTTGAGGCCATTGTCCTTCCTGGTCGGCTCGGTTTAGCCGCCGCGGCCACCGCGGCCGCCGGGCCCCGTTCGTGGACAACCTCCCTCCTCCGCCCGTCCCCGGCGAGTGGAGGGCGGACGGACTCCGCCGGGAGGAGCCTCGCCTCTATGGCCTCGAAGCGGGCACCGACCATCCTACCGCACTGCATCATGCAGACGCGGACGATCTTTTCGACCTCCGCATCCACAAGTGCAGGGGTCGAGAAAGTGGCCGGCGATGGAGCCGGCGATGGGGTCGCCACAGGAGAGGACCCGGCGACTGCGGGAGCCGTCCTTTGGGCGGCAACCTGCCGCTTGAGGTCCTCCAGCTCCGATCGGAGACGGTCGTTCTCCTCCCACAACTTCGCCGTCTCCTCGGTGCCGGTGCGGTTGGCGAGGACCTCAACCGCCTCCCGGATGCCGTCAGCCGCCTCCTTCAGAGCTCGAGTGAACGTGCCCTTTAAGTTGCCCGATTTGGTGGCAACCCTCAGAACCACGTCCACTCCGTCCAGAACCTGGCGGCTGAGCGCCACCGCCGATGAGCTCCCTCCAGCCATCCGAGCGGAGCGCCGCTCTCTGGCTTGTCGGGCCAGCTCACTGACTTCGTCAGCCGCGGCTTCTTTTCGTTGTGCCCGCCTAGCAGCAGCGGCCTCCGCACGATTGCTGCCCAGCAGGGAAGCAGTGGAGCCCCCGCTCGAGTCAGCCAAGGCTAGCCCAGGGTCGCTCTCCGCGCCCTCCACGTGCTCCACTGGAGCTGCCGCAACTAAGCGACCCCGCCCGTCACGCTCCGGCAACCGAGCAATGGCTCCACTCGGAACCGCGCGAACTTTGCCTCTCCGGGCCGTGGAGACCTTGGCGACCACCAAGTTCTCCCTACTTAAGGACCCGCTGCGCTTCCTCCCTTGTCCGGACCTGGATCCAGATCTAGACCTGGAACGGCACCCGCCTGTTTCCTCGACGGACATTTGGTCCGCGGGAATAGGAGTGGCCGGACGGGACCTCGACCTCGTGGTCCGCCTGCTCCTCCTTGCACCGTGTGCCAACCCTTCCGGCACACCTTCCTCCTCCTCAACATTATTAGGACGCACAAAACTGGGCGTGTGCGCCCTATCCGCAACCTCTACAGATAATTGCCTAATGGTGTCCCCCCCAGATACGGTGGGACAGCCGGGCCCTAATGGACCCGGGAGGGATTCTCCGGCGTAGCCGGTACCCTCCTGGGGTATTGTTTTCCTATCAGACATTCTGAACCTTATTACCCTGCGGGCCGGTTTACCCCCCGGTAGCCCCTGCGCCGGGTAATGCTCAGGGGTTAAGGGGTAAAATCTCTGAATACTCCCCTTCTAGTGAATAGAAGGGGGAACAGAGGCGAGAGATGTCGGAATATTCGCCACGGACGGTGGCTTATCCCCATGCAAGCACAGGAAAAAGCCAGCGCCCATGCCCAGGGCACACCAATCCGAAAAACTTCCGTTCCCACCGAATATAAATATTCGAATGGGACCAGTAGTCTCGGACCACGAGGAGGTTTTCCGACCACGTGCCCCCAGATAACCAGCCTCTCCTAACTCTAGACATGAAGAGGTTATGGAAAGTGTAATTTGGCGTTCAATAATTAAGTTGTGATTTTATTTTGTGATGAGGACAATATCAACGAAACCAAATAAAATGGCATAACATTAGGAATGTTCTCAGATCGTGAAAGGATTCCACCATCGGGAAACTAACTCAACATAAATATAATCATATACAAGGTCAAGTAAGTATCTACCCCAAATAACATTAATATAAACAACTTTCCCACAGCCGTTCTGTTACTGTCAGCCAATAATGTGGCCGTAAATCAAAAGTCTATTTACACGCCATCTTGTTTCGAGCACATAAGTTATTGAAGTATGGTTCCAAATGTGCATTCTGTTTGTTCGTGACTGTCAAAGTAGATAGAGAAGTTTATTGTAAAGAAAAAGTATACTTACTTATTTATCGTATTGGCAGTGGTTACCCTAGTGTCAGAGTTGTTCAAGCCGCCCAGTAGGCCTCTGACATGGCCTAACGACCGTTGCCTAATGGCTACAACCGGGACCGACAGCTTAACGTGCTATCCGAGGCACGGAGACGCACAGAAATTAAACCACTTTTGGTCTCCCATCTATGGACTGACCGCGAGCCTAGTTGCTTGACCTCGCCAATCACGTACGGATCGGTGGGAGCACCTGGCTATGATTGGAAGAAAAAGTATGGGAAATATGTTGTATAGTCATATACAACATATTTCCCATACTCTTGCCTGTTTTGTAGTGGGGTAGGGAAAGAACTAAACTTGCTACGATGTTTACTCACTACTTTTGCTACCGTCACTCTTATTAAATGTTTCATATATGCACATCGGTTTAGGAAACTCAGAAGCAGACTTAGGTACATAATATCATACACAGCAGTCCTATTTTGATAATCCCCTTTTTATTTGACAGGAAATGCTTTGGAAATTTTCCCATAAAAATTATATTTAAATCGGATCTTATAAACTGGCCGTTATGTACAGACGCCAGCAGATTAAGCTACCTGTCAAATTTCCCCAATTGAAAGTGAATCTTATACCTTTGTGATAAAGATGAGAATTTATAAAAGAAATTTGACAGATTGGAATAGCTGGATGTGGTGGACTCTGTACAAAAGTAGGCTTCGGTTGTATGTTCTTAAACCGTCTTCAAATGGAGGATAATACTCAATAGTTTATTCCGTTAAAGAATGTAATTTATTTATGAGATATTGAAGTTACAATTATGGACATTTTAGGTCACAGTCAACAGAAAGGAAGACAGGTAGTTTGATTAAGTACTTAAGACTAATAGTGGTATCTACTAAATAGTAGTACTACCACTAATTACTTACATAATATATTACTTATACCTACTTATTTGTATACAATACATAGAATACTAATAATAATATAATATATAAATAGACATAGATATATTATATAGATAGATATAGATAAAAATATAATAAATATTAATATTCTGTTATGATGGAAATCAACTAGCAGGGTTATATGATGGACAAGAAAAAAGGAACATTTATTGCAACTGTGACAGATAATGTTTTGTTACAAGATTTTTAAACGTAGATAAAGATTGAGCGCGTCGTATAGATACTGGTAACGCATTCCAGAGACCAGAAGCTACAACAGTAAATATAATTAATCATCATCATATCAGCCAAAACAAAAGCCGGTCTTGCCCTACCATAGGTTTCCAGCGACCCCCACAAGATTATCAGTCCATATTGTAGTGACCCTTCCCACGTTGGGTCTTCTGATCCATGGTTACCACTCGAGAACCTTTTGTACCCCAGCGGTCGTCAGTTCTACGAGCTATACACACTGTACACTGCCAGTTCAGCTTGGCAATTCATCGGACTATGTCGGTTAATTTGGTTCGCTTCCGGATTTCAACATTTCCGAATCGGTGTCGCAGGGAAACTCCGAACATAGTCATCTACACTGTTCTTTGGGTGACCCTGAGCCTTCTCATGAGGCTCATCACAAACTGGTCGAAGACTAGCAATCATGTAACTACAACCCACTATTAGCTCGTGTGTACTCCAATGTGTAGTTACTTACTTTTGTGTGTGAGTAAGGGATTAATCGAGAAGGGAGGATGGGTCACAAACAGGTGAGTGTTGCCCTTGACAACGAAATGATCATAGACAAAAGTAACGTTTTACAAATAGGGCCGTATTGTAGGGACATTTTGCTTACTTACTAAGTAAAAAAATATCTTGTTCACTCTACTTCAAGAACGCCGTCACTAAATAAGCTGATGTATGGAAATGTTATGTGGATATTATCCTACATAAAAAGTTAGCACATGCTCACATACTAAATGTCCTCTAACCCAAGGGTTAACAATTAATCTCAAGTGGGGACCGGACGAATAACATGTTTTAATCAAGAGCCCATGAAAAGATATAAGAGCGTTATGTAAATACAGTTGGTATAATTTAAATAAATTAAAAGAAATACATACAAAAGTGGACGTACCTAGTTTTATGGGTTCTGCGGTACACCAATTGTCGAGCCCAGGATCATGGCATATTAATGAAATGAAATATGTATATTCAGCATAATATTAACATACACTTCAACTTGTCAAGCTCCCAATTAAATCATCATCATCATATCAGCCGAAAAACGTCCACTGCTGGACAAAGGCCTCCCCAATGATCTCCACAATTGCTGGTCTTGCGCTATCCGCATACAGCGATTTCCAGCGACCCGCACATGATCATCGGTCCATCTTGTAGGGGGCCTGCCCACGCTGTGTCTTCCGGTTCGTGGTCGCCACTCGAGAACCTTTCTGCCCCAGGGGCTGTCGGCTCTACGAGCTATGTGCCCTGCCCACTGCCACTACAGCTTGGCACCGGGTGAGACGCCTTGAGCGACCCTTAGCCGTTGCGATTCGAGGATTTTCCCCGGTTGCAGCCTCAGTGTATTTGCTATGTATAAAGATAGATGCAATTAATACTTTCACTCACACACACACACACACACTTATTTAAATCATTATTTTAAAATTTCAAACTAAAATATAGGTTTTAAATATGGAATTTTTAAATCAACCTTGCTATAAAGTTGAGAAATAAGGTATCTCTTCATTATATATTTATCGTGTGGGCAGTGGTTACCCTAGTGTCAGAGTTGTTCAAGCTACCCAGTAGCGTTCTGACATAACTTAACGAATGTTGCCTAATGGCTACAACCGGGACCGATAGCTTAACGTGCTCTTCGAAGCACGGAGATGCTCAGAAATTAAACCACTTTGGCGGTCACCCATCTATGGACTGATTTACTCCGTACCACAGGTACCAGCAAGCCACAATATCTGTATAGCTTAAATGCTTATGCTAAGTTTGTTTGACGGTCCTGGGCGTGGTTGGTAGATACGCTGCCTTTCACGCCGGAGCTTGTGGGTTCGATTCCCACCCGGGACAAATATTGGTGTGCATGAACATGTCTGTTTGTCCTGAGCCTAGGTGTAAATTATCTATATAAGTATGTATTTACAAAAGAAAAATAGTATATGTAGTATATCAGTTATCTGGTTTCTATAGTACAAGCTCTGCTTAGTTTGGGATCAGATGACCGTGTGTGAATAATGTCCCAGGATATTTATTTATTGGAGGGAATTTTGGTGAAAATTACATTTAATATTGTTATACTAGCTGTGCCCCGCGGTTTTACCCGCGTAAAATTTTATATATTATCATAGTTCTTCCCCCGTAGGTGATAGCGTGATAATTTGTAGCCTATATGTTGACCCAACCTCTTAGTAATATTCATGCACAGTTTGAAGTAAATCCATGCAGTACTTAGTGAGTTTAGCCCGGACATACATACAGACAAACAGACACACAGACAAAATTTCTAAAAACTATATTTTTGGCTTCGATGTCAATTGTAAATCACGCCCCAAGTATCCTTTAAAAAAATATTCAATGTACAGTTTTGACTTTCCTACGATTTTATTATATGTATAGATTTATGTTAATAAAGTAAAAAATCAAACAGTTAGATATAAACTTAAAAATATATTACTCAGTGACTACTTAAATTCCGCTTAAAATTGTTGTATTAGTTTTAGTTAGTGTAAGTTTTTACTTTTTTATTTTAGTATTTGTATTTATTGATATAATTATTGTCATTGTGTTAACGAGCGCTAATCCCGCCGACAAACTGCTATGCAGTTTGGTGGGTTTATATTTTATGTAACATGTTTTTATTCTCAATAAAATTCTATTCTATTCTATTTAAGGTCGCAATTCAAACTTCAATCCGGTGCACCAAATTTATCCAATAATGTAACCTCAAGAAGCGTTACGTTAGTAGGTACAGACAAATTCCCATCGATCGTCAGCGATAGCCACCTCAGGAAATTGTCGTATCTATCTTTGGACGTTTTTGGGGCACCCAGCCTGTTTCACGTCCGCTTGATAAACGAAAGATGACTTCGTGATACGAAATTGCTGACTCACTGGCCTACATTGTTACCTTGGCCATGGCATTTAATATTGTAAGGATATTCTGTAAAATACCTAACTACTCAGGGATTGGAGCTGTATTTCAAAGGTAGTTCTTAAGCGCACGGTTGGTATAGGGAGTATTAGGCAGCTAAATAAGAAAAAAATACAATTGATTATATATTCGTTTTATGCTTACCTAATCTTTATACAAACTTCAATCTGGTGCACCAAATTTATCCAATAATGTAACCTCAAGAAGCGTTACGTTAGTAGGTA
This sequence comes from Pseudoips prasinana, assembly GCA_951640165.1. NCBI lineage: Eukaryota > Metazoa > Arthropoda > Insecta > Lepidoptera > Nolidae > Pseudoips > Pseudoips prasinana. Next base: position 33,379,479 of record OX621246.1, read on the forward strand.
CAGACAAATTCCCATCGATCGTCAGCGATAGCCGCCTCAGGAAATTGGCGTATCTATCTTTGGACGTTTTTGGGGCACCCAGCCTGTTCCACGTCCGCTTGATAAACGAAAGATGACTTCGTGATACGAAATTGCTGACTCACAGGCCTCATTGTTACCTTGGCCATGGCATTTAATATTGTAAGGATGTTCTGTAAAATACCTAACTACTCAGGGATTGGAGCTGTATTTCAAAGGTAGTTTTTACGCGAGCTGTTGATATAGGCAGTTTTATGGAGATAAATAAAAAAAACACAAAAGATGATATACTTGTATTATGTTTATTCCATTTTTAAGTGAAAACTTCTTTAGTGGCGTTATGCACTTTTCGGGATGGGTAAAAATTTTAAACTCGATCAGGTCACGTATCCTACGTGACCTGATCGAATATTCGTAAGACGAAGGTTCTTTTCTTAGATTTTTTTATTCATCATCTTTAGCGGCGTTGTGAACTTTCTTTTTTAATTATGTTAAATTTTTACAGCCGATTGCCTAACCAAATATAGTTTATTTATTCCCACTACAGTGAGGGAAGCAATTCCTATGAGTCTTTACCGCCCAAAGGTGGGAAGTAGCATCTTCCACTCGCTACTCGGGTCAAATAAACACTACTTCCCGAGTATGAGAAATGAAAAAACTAGATTTACTTCTATCGGCAGTCCCCAAAGTCTGCCGTATCGCCCACCAGGGGACGGAGTTGAAGGCGTTGACGATGTCTAAGCTCACCGCCAACTTTACTAACATGCACTTCACGGTGACATAGCCCATCTAAATGTAGAACATCTGTGAACCTACATCTATTCTACTTGAGTGTACTTTGTGTCCACAAATTATATATTTTTCAAGGCACCATAATACAGGGATTTACAAAAACACTGCGAACGTTCTCTTTTAAAAAATGAATCAGTAATACTTCTACCCCACGTGCCGCACATACTGCGTGTTGTAAGAGCCAACGAAATCCAGGATGATCCAGTATCGGATGTCACGGTTGTACGGTCCACTTAATTCCTCATTTTTATTCCGTCATTTGTTTATGACGGGGATTTTCTATTTTTTTTTATTTAAACTTCAGTACAATGGGACTGTACCGACGCCAGCACATCAAGTTACCCCAATGTGTCAAATTTCTTTTATAGATTTTCAACTTTATCACAAGAGCATAAGGTTAACATTCAATTGAGGGACTTTGACAGATTGGGGTAGCTTGATGTGCTGGCATCTGTACATAGGCGGACTTAATGCCAAAGGTATTTTCTACCAGTCAATCTTAGGGTAGTGCAGAGAGATCGTGGCTGGTGCACTTAGGTATCATGTTTTTTTTAATACAACATATTCGACAAACATATATGCAGCTGAACTAATGGCGCGTTATTACCCTAGTCTGGGTCATATCACGTCATACCTTGTTGCCGACCCTTTTCCTCTCCCCGATGAATTCTGTAGAACTTAGTCATACTCAAATACTCTAACTGGATCAAACTCAAAAATCTACGTACATGTGTTTTTTGTATGTGTCGCCTCCGTACCGTATGGACTGAGCTGCGTCTTATCACTCCGGTAGGAAACCCACTGAGGTTGTTGTTCGCCGGATCTTTCCAGTTGGATCACATTACATGCAGTAGTAGAATTAAATCACGACCATCGAACGGGAAATAACTCCCTAAATTTGGTTTTAGATCATCATCATAATGTCAGCCGAATTAAGTCCACTGCTGGACAAAGGCCTCTCTAGAAGATTTCCTCAATGGAGTTGTGTCCATCATTTGGAGGGATTATTTATTGAGGACAGCCAGTAATTGTTACATTTTTCTTACAAATGAATAATACAAGAACACTAATCCTGATGCACAATTTTTTAAGGCGTCACCGCATGCAATTATTATTAAAACAGTAACACTAGAATTAAAAAATACTACAGCTAGATATTAAAAACTAAACTAAAACTAATTAATTATATACATTTTTTTTGTCTTTTTTTTTCTTCTTATATATACAACATGTAACTTAATTAATGCACATCCTGAAAATAGTTTGATCAGAATCGTTTACTGAATCGATTTATATCATTTTTAATATAAGTTATTTTTATTCCAAAATAATTAAAACTACGGAAATTATCGTTATTTTAACCCTGTACAGTCAAAGCCAATTGAAATGGACCGTAAGTCAAAGTAATAAGACATTTAAATCGCAGTTTTATTTGTATTCATACAAATTCCATCATTCAACACCAAATAAAGAAAAATAAACTTTATTCCAAGAAACTAATTTAGTAAATAACAATGCATATACATATTAAATAAAAAATTTAGTGTATGTATTATGATTACAACATAATATTCTAATTGGGGTGCTCAGACACCCCAATTAGAATATTATGTTGGTGTATTAGGTTGGTGTGCGTTAATTACGTTACATAATGTATATAAATATATATATTGATATAAGGTTTATATAATATTCATCGTGGTTAAGGAATACTTTTCAATAAATATTGAGTTCGAGTTCATTTCCTTAACAATCTCAGCACAGAAAGGGAGGGATATGCCATAATCGCTGGCAGATGGGTTGGAGATCGCGGTATGATGGTCAAAGTACACAGAGAGACCTGAGAGACGCTACTGCCCGTTCTCTTGAAGATATGCCCTCGTATAGTATTATAGTTAACCCTTCTGATGCCATAATGCCAAGGAAAGACCGACGCCATTGTAAAACTTGTTTAAGATAAATCTGTAAAAAACTATTTTTAACCTGTAATTGGTACAAAACAAAATTTTTCTTAAACGATATTTTTTTATGAAAGACTAGACAACTTTACTAACATGCACTTCACGGTGACATAGCCCACCTAGATGTAGAACATCTATATGATTTGTGAACATACATCTATTCTGAGCTTGAGTGTACTTTGTTTTTACTAATTATATATTTTTCAAGGGACCATAATGTGGTTTAAGACATTTATTTCTCATAAAGAATACATTAATTTATCTTAGAAATACAGGATACTTAATTTAAGTTTATTACTATACTAACAAGAATTCACAAAGCCGTATTGAGTAAGTATTAACAAAGAAAAGCGATTTTATACATTCGATAAAAACAGGGATTACTAATACAGGGATTTACAAAAACACTGCGAACGTTCTCTTTTAAAAAATGAAACAGTAATACTTCCCCCCCCACGTTCCGTGCATACTGCGTGTGGTAAGAGCCAAAGAAATCCAGGATCAGCCAGGATGATCCAGTATCGGATGTGACGGTCGTACGGTAACGGTCCACTTAATTCCTCATTTATATTTATGACGGGCAATTTTATTTAAACTTCAGTACAATAGGACTGTACCGACGCCAGCACATCAAGTTACCCGAATCTGTCAAATTTCCCCAATCGAAAGTGAACCTTATGCTAAAGTGATAAAGTTGACAGATTGGGGTAGCTGGATGTGCTGGCGATACATAGGCGGACTTAATGCTATAGGCATTTTCTACCAGTCAACCTTAGCGCAGAAAGATCATGGCTGGTGCACTTAGGTATAATAAATATATTTACTTATTATAATTATAAATAATTAAAATAACAAACACTATCTTTAATGTATCAATATATACAGGCGTTGCTATTAGAGTTACGAAGCGGACCGTATACCGTCTTTCATGTGTAAAAAGCTAACCTATTAATCTTTCTTTTCAGTTCACCTCCAGTTTGAAGACGTCACCCTCCGAGACTACGTTCTCCACTCCATAGTCGATAACTTCATCCGGGGAAACTTCACACCCACATCGTTCACAGAGCGGCCTTGCAGAGACGAGACCCCCTACTTCCTTCCAAAACACACCCGCTCCGAGCGATCGAAACACAAAAAACAAAAGAGATTCGGAGATACTTATAGAACATTCGAAGAGTATAGTGATAGTGATGGATATTACTTCAGACCAAGATACCGTAGTTATAGAGATGAACGGTCCGTGTATAGGAGGATCGCGAAGAGTTTACGGACGAGGAGGAGGTATTTGCCGGCCAGAGTTGTGTCAGGTCCCTTAGGGGCGAGGAGTGAAGTGCTTCTGCAGTGGTCGTTGAACGATGCGGTGCATATAGATAGCGAGGGAACTAGTGTTGTTTTTAGGTAAGTGGATTTATTTCTTGTAGACTGTACCTACTTTTTATCGTTTTATTTCATTTCCACAGACACAGGTGCAGACGTTTTCTTCTATTATTAATCATTTAAAATAGTTCTATTATACTTTTTCACTTTTGATTTAAAGTTTAACTCAAAACACTTAATTCTGAATATTAATTATTATAAATTAGACTGTACTTTATAATTAAAAATTTCTGATTAGAAATGTTGAACCTCTTTAGTTAGGACTCACCCTCATTTTGTCATAATTCATAAAAATAATAATGTCTTCCTAGCCGATTTTGGCCACGGCGGCCAGTCTCGATGGAGACAGAGCCAAAGCCAAAGCCATCTGCGCGGGGCATATTATAGTGCACAAGTGTCTGCGCAAACACAGAGGCACATTCTATTCCATCACTCTCATGATCCGATGGGACGACTAGCGACACGACCGGAAAGAGGTCTGGTAGAGGACCGACGGCTTTACGTGCGCTCCGATGTACGGTGGTGTAATACCGCCACAACCACCACGCACTTCGGGCTGATACTAAGAAATTTTCTTAATAGAAAAATACCAAAATCACTTTTTGTCCCGAACCGGGATTTGAACCCAGAACTTCATTATTTGCGGTTGAACACGCTACTGCTAGACCAACTAATTCATAAATACCTACATAAATAAATAGTTATGTTACTAGTGCATTTATGAGCAGAACATTTTAACATTAAATGTTAAAGTGAGGGAGATAAAAATCAGACTTCAAGTTAAACAACATCAAGTCGTTCCGAAGTAAGGAACAAAAGACATTCAAAGATACTTAGCGAACACTCGAAGAGTGATAGGTATCGATATTACCAAGAGTACTCCAGTCCAATGTACCGTAGTTATAGTAACGGACATTTATTTATCCTTACTAATATTATTAATGCGTAAGTAACACTGTCTATCTGTCTGTCGTGGTTTCACGCCAAATCTACTAAATCGGTTTAAATCAAATTTGGTGCGCAAATAGTCTAGAGCCTGAGAAAGGTCATAAGCTATTTTTTTATGGGAAAAAAGGGTTGTAAGGGGTTGAAAGGGGGGATGAAATGTTGTATGGAAGTATCGTCAGTTTAGAGCTAAAGACTTGAAACTTATTTTTTAGGCTGTCGATTCGATATAAATAAATATGTCATTCAAAGTTTGTACAAGTTTTACCCACAAAAATGTAAAATAAGAATAGGGAATAGGCGATGAAAGTTTGGATAGAAATACATATGTAAGTCTTTATGTATATGTTTTATAAGTTTGCGACAAGAGACAAAATATTAGTGATATTCTGATGTAACATCCACGGAGTCATTACAAAAATTGCGGACGTAGTCGCGGGCACAGCTAGTTTATATTAAAAAGGTTAGGCTTAAAGGCTTAAAGCATAGCCAGTTCCAGTTGGTCCTTATCAAAATTAACCACGGTGATCGGGCTTACTACCTTGGTCAGAGCACCTTGCCTTGGACAAAAAAGATCACTCATTCCTCCACGCGCCCTTTATATGCCTTATACTAACTAAGATCGAAATGTCAATGAAAATACATTTTCTGTAAAATACTGCTTCAATCTGCAGAACAAAAAGAAAGTAGAGGTAGGGCACAGCGTTCATTCGCTCAATGAGCAGCCCGACTGGGGAAGTACCTCCACCTTACAGAAGACGTTTCTTAATAATAACATTAATATTTTAATGTTGTGTTTCTGAGAGTGAATTCGCCAGAACTCATAGGGCTGGGGGTGGGGAGCGTCAGAAACAATTGTTTGCTGACTCTTTTCAAGGCTGGCAACCCATCCGCGACTCCTTGGGGTTGCGAGTGTCCATGGGCGGCGGTGATCACTTACCATCAGATGAACACCACCACAAACGAGCAAGTTGGTCACCACTAGCTCGTTTGTCGGCCTTTAACATAAAAAACATCATATTCCATGATTCTTTTTCCCCCCTATCCTTTTCCTCATGTTAATACAAAAATACTTCGCATCAGGCGCATAAGAAAACTATATAGGTGCTAGAAGGCATCTGTTCGACACATAGGTACAAAAATAAACAAATACATAACTCTTTCTGACAGTTGGGTATAAATATTACTACTGGCATTTTACGTCGTAATTTTCCAAGAAAGTGTTGCTGCCTTAGGCCTCTTTATAATAAGAATAATGATATAATGTCAATTTCAGCAATGGGGACCAGTCTCCTTAGAGATTAGTCATCTACGCAAGACATATTACAGTGAACAAGTTTGTGTGCCAACAAGGGGCACTTTCTATTCCATTACTCTTATATTCCGATAGGGTGCCTTACGACACAATCGGTAAGAGTTAAGGCAGACAGGCGCTCCGAGGCACTGAGCTGTTATCACTACACTAACTGCATCAACTCACAGACTTAAGGCTGATACTGAAAATTCAAATCAATCAATCAAAAAGAGGTGTGCAAAGATCGTGACAAATGGAAATCCGTTGACTCTGCCTACCCCTCTGGGAAATAGGCGTGAGTCTATGTATGTATGTATGTGCATAAAAAATTACTTTTTGGCCGACCCGGGCGTCATTGGTTGAACACGCTACCGCTAGAACAACAGAAATATACTATCTAGCAATTTCTTTCGAAGGCTACATATAATTGAGCCCTCACCCATTCTCTCAAACTCTCTTTACATGCTTCGCTAACATATCATGTCAGATGAAAATGCCAGCAAAAATAAATTGACCGAAAAATACTGCTTCAATCTACAAAGCCGACACATTCCAAGATTTTCTCTTACACCCAATTTTTCTTTATACTAATATACTTTGCTTCGGACGTCCGATAGCGGTGACCGGCGACCGCACTATCTGACCCTAATCCAATGCTCTTGGGCCCTATCATCATAATTTACCGGGATTCATGGCCTTTTACGAGCCCTTCGCACAATCTTACTCGTAATAATCCCAGTGGTGGTCGGCTGTTATTTGCTATGCATATTAAGTAACTAATGTTAGTAGACTGATTTATACTAGAAGGGAAAAAGGTTTGATGTATAAATAGTTTAATAGTTGCAGTGTCGAAATCACTTTTTTTATTAAAATAATGTCCAAAACTTCGACTCAGAAACTGGTTCGGCTCATAAAAACTTACATATGGGAATTATTTATTATGTGAAAATATTCTGCCGTTTCTGGCGTACAGTCAGCACCAAAAGTCGATGAACAGAATCAACTAAACAATACACCTGTTCACAATAAAATGCCATAAGTTATAGTCGCAACTAGGAAACAAAATAGCCTGTACACCAGAAATTTACAAAAGTCGTTAAACACGAGTATTTCAAAAGTATCTGTGCACTAGTTTTCCTAAAGTTGCTGTACACCATCAATCCATCAAATCAAAAGTCACTAAACAGCAGTAAAGACAAAATTAGGAATCCCTTTACAGGTCAATACAAATTCAATTAACAAAATAAATAACACTAAAACAATCACTAAGTACTGACAAAAATGCACAGTTGTTGAGTGTGGGTATGAGCTCATGTGTTATTAGGATATAATTATCCTAGTAACACATGGGCTCTATACACACACTCAAACTATATTACTACAAAGTTTCACCAAAATCCGTTCCGTAGTTTTTCCGTGAAGAGTAACAAACATATCCATACGCACAAACTTTCGCATTTATAATGTTAGTCGTATTTTAAAAAGTCCATGATATACTAAAGTTTATCTAATGCAGAGAAAAATTTGGATAAATCTAACAAAGAAGGTTATAACCACGACCAACGCCACACAAAATCTTTTAAAATGAACTATCCTTCTATTCCATTTCCGAAAACGTTCATAACTAAAATATTTCCATTAAGACAGTTGCTCGTTTCAGAACAGCACAATATTTAGAATAGATAACTCACACCAGCTATATCCATTCAAAAATGCACTTAATGTCTTGTTATTAAAGACCAGTATTGGGTAGCAAATGTCCAAAGTCCATTTGTAAAATAAAACGGTGCATTTTGTTCATAATGTACAGTTTTAAACATTTTATTTGAATGTGACCACAAACGGGTTTAATCCCTTTGTGGCATAACATTCATTGTTCCTTGGTCAAAAGAACAAAAAGATCGGCACAAACAATTTACGGGCCTTCCAATTTAAAAACAGAATGCTGCATTAGGGTTTTGTTAAAAACGATGAAGATTCTGCAGCTAATGAATTTAAAAAAAATAGAAACCTTCAGGATACTCTCTGAGACGATTTTGGTAATTTATAAAATTATTAGATCATATAAAGATAGGTCAAAGTATTATCAGAGGTGTCGATACCGGTCTTCTGTGTTTTAATTATATAAAATTGTTATAAAGCAATAAAGAACCCTGAAATGGTGATCAGTTGCTAAAAAAGTTAGTAATTGCTAACTGTGAGTGTTTGTGAATCTGTTAAATAGCTGTAAAAGAAAAAAAAAGTAAAAACAAGCAAATCATTCCAGTGTTAAAGTATCTTTAAATTGATGAAGCCGCACTAAAAAAGCAGGAAAACCCTAATGGTGTCTTGATATATAAATAAACAACATGTTTATATGTGAAAAAGATAAAAAATTGACGAAAACCATGGTATTTGTAAGGAGAACATAAAAAGTACGTAATTTTCTGCCCCAGTATAAATATTTTTCAACAGTTAATGACTCATTGTTTGACATTTAAATGAAATCAAAGACTATAGAACGTATAGTGATGTGCTTTTACGAAACTTACTAATTGTCGGAAATGTTGCCAATGTATAAAAAAAATTAAAACTAAAGAAGACATACAGGGTTGCAACGATAGAAACATTACCCCGATTTGAGGAATAACTACGAACATGGAGACCATTAATCTATAAATTTTTAGTATCAATAGAGCGGACCAACATAACAAATATGTCGCTGACAACTGTTAAATGTGCTAATTGCAATGTGGTTATTGATGAATTATTAGCATTTATTATGAATAAAATTGATGTTATGGACCAGGAAAGTTTAGTACGTGTGTGTGTATCGACATTCCCTGTGGCTGATGTGGAGAACTCAAAAAAAATATTATTTGATTCCATAACGACGGACATCAGAAATATTAAAAGGAAAAAATGTGATGCTAAAATACAACTAGACTTGGAGGATATTATTGTAGTTATTAGAAGTACTGATCCGGAATTGATTCCGATTTTTGTGGCGAAAGAACTTCACAAATTATCGCCCGTGACTTTTGATCATATCGACGTTACGGCTTTATTGAAAGAGATCTTGCTATTGAAAACCCAAATGTCAGATGTAAAGCAAAACTTTGCAACTAAAGAATAACTAAAGGATGTTGAAAATAAATTGAGCAAGAACTCATCAGAGAGTATCGCAGTTGGCGGTACATGTAATATAATTGAAGATAATGGAACGGAGGTGACTGGTGCAGTGATCCAACACCGTGATGAAGAGCACAACCGTTCGGTGACTCGCTCGCACGATTTTCTCGCCGTCCCAGGCGAACGCACGTCACATGTTCAAGCTACGTCTCTGTGTACAAAGACAGCGAGAGAGACAGACACAGACGCAAGTGTGAGCAATACAAAGTCTGCCAACATCCCACCTCCTATATGCGGCCCTATGGAACGTGGTGATTTGACACGTAGCGTCACTAACGTCAAGAATGTTTTACATCACCATAACTTACAAAAAGAACAAAACAAAACCATGGTTCTTCCTGCTGAGAGCCCTCGCCGGTTCATGAAGTCCTTTGCTAATGTGGCAAATGGCGGGGATTTTAATCAGAACCCCCAAAGGAATAAGGAATGGACTATGGTTCAAAATAGACGATATAGAATCAGGTTCATTGCAAGCAAAGGTAAAGCGGGCACAAATGACAAAAGTAATTTCAAGGCAGCCGACATTAAGATACCTTTGTTCATCACTAATGTTCACAAGGATGTGACTGAGGGGGACATCGCTGACTACGTACTAACAAAAACGAACGAGAAGGTCACGCCGATTAAAATTAAAATATTTAAAGAAAGAAATTACAGTGCTTTTAAGCTATTTGTCAGTAAACAAAAGGTGGATACCTTTTTGGATGACAGTTTTTGGCCTATTGGTATATCCTTCAGGCGCTTTGTACACCTGAAGAACAATTTGGAATCACATCCGACGAGTGAAGACTTGAGGCAACCTGCCACTTAATTTTTATGGATAACCACAATTTAAGAATAGTTTCCTTTAATTGCAATTGTTTGTGTCGGAAGGCCGACATCATTGCCCTGCAAGAGACATGGCTGCTGCCACATGATCTACCGCTATTGCAATGTGTAGACGAGGAGTTAGGTGGTACAGGAACATCAGCTGTGAACACAGAACAGGGTCTACTTAGAGGTAGGCCTTATGGAGGCGTTGCTATATTATGGAGAAAAAGTGTTGTCGAAGCAGCATCAGTAATAAACTGTGATGATGCTCGACTAACGGCTATTAAACTTGTGATTAACAGCAAGACATTATTAGTGTTTAGTGTGTACATGCCGACAGATTGTGTGGAAAATCTGCCAGAGTTTACTCAGTGTCTGGGGAGAATCAACTCAATAGTTGAGGACAATAGTGCGCATGCAGTAATATGTTAGGTGACTATAATGCTCATCCAAATGAACTGTTTTGTAATCATCTCTTAGATTTCTGTATGGACCAGCAATGGACTTGCGCTGATATACTTGGTGAGACAGATATCTTTACCTTTTTAAGTGAGGCACATGGCTGTACGAGATGGTTGGACCATTGTATTGTTACTAATGCTACATTACCCACTATCATTAAAATCTGGGTGGAGTACAATGTACACTGGTCCGATCATATTCCTCTATTTGTAGAGTGCCACCTTGGACAAATTCTGTGTAATGAGTGGGCACAATTTAATCCAGTGAAAAATAAAGCAGTATGGGGTGAGCGTAATGAGGAGCAAATTGGTTGTTATCGGCAAAATTGTCATGATGCACTTAAAGATATTGATTTTCCCACAGAGTTATCTCATTGTTCTGATGGCTTGTGTGATAACTTAGAATACAGAACGATTGTAGAAAATATGTACCTGAGGTTGGTCTCCATTTTATCAGATGCTGCAAAAGCTTCACATGTGGGGATTGTGCGGCGGAGAAGAGGGGGTTATATTGCAGGTTGGAATAAGTATGTTTCTCAATTTCACGGGGAGGCAAGATTTAAATTTTTAATGTGGGTCCATGCTGGGAAGCCTAGGGAAGGGGTTTTATATGAGCAAATGTGTCAAAGCAGAAAAACATTCAAAGAAAAATTAAAATGGTGCCAGGATAGGCAAGATCAAATAAAGATGAATATATTAGCTTCACGTCACACTGCCAATGATTTTAAGCACTTTTGGAAACTTACTGGAAAAATGAATTGTAAAATTTGCATACCTACTTCTGTGGCCGGAATGAGTGATCATTATCGAATTGCCAATTGCTTTAGTCAGCATTTCCAAATAAATCCTTTACGCACAGAAGCAGATCGGGTGTTCCGTGCTTTGGCCGTCTCTCAGGAGCAGGCTATAACTTTTACTGTTAAAAATGTTCATAAAGTCATCAATAGTATGAGGAAAGGTAAATCGCCTGGGCATGACGGCCTAAGCATTGAACACCTGAAATACGCAGGGGTACATTTGCCACTAGTATTGTGTATGATACTCAATTTGTGTCTATGTCATGGGTTTTTACCTAATGATCTCACAAAGATAATTGTTGTTCCCATTTTGAAGAATAGGGTCAGCGACGCATCGGATATGAGCAATTATAGGCCTATCTCACTAGCCACGATTACTGCAAAGGTGCTTGATAGCATGCTTAATGATATTCTTTTGCAACATATTCACCTGCACGATGCTCAGTTCGGATTTCGAGCTGGGCTTTCCACAGAGAGTGCTATGGTTTGTCTTAAGCATGCTGTCAAGTACTATACACATAGGAAAACCCCGGTATATGCGTGCTTTCTCGATATGTCAAAAGCGTTTGATACTGTTCTATATAACAATTTGTGGGCAAAATTGGATAGTGCGGGTGTACCTGGGGAAGTAATAACAATATTACAGTCGTGGTACACTGGTCAGCGGAATATGGTGAGGTGGGCCGGCACATTGTCAGATGCATATGGCATGAAGTGTGGTGTGAGGCAGGGGGGGTTGACCTCTCCTCTGCTGTTCAATCTTTACATAAACGACCTCATAGGTGAGCTCAGCAGTACGTACACGGGTTGTTTTGTAGATGGTGTATGTGTTAATAACATACGGTACGCTGATGATGGCGGGCTGCTAGGCCCGTCTGTGGGGTCAGTTCGTAAACTGGTGGCAGTCTGTGAGGCTTATGCGGTGGAACATGGATTGAAATACAACTCCTCAAAAAGTGAGATCCTTATTTTTAAAGGCAAAAGTTACTCACTTGTACATGTTCCTCCCATTAAGCTAAACGGTGAAAGTTTGAGAGTGGTGACCAGCTTCAGGTACTTAGGGCATATTGTTACGGTCGATCTGAAGGACGATGTCGATCTAGAACGCGAACGTAGGGCATTGGCGGCCAGGGGGAAATATGTTGGCGCGTAGGTTCACTCGGTGCTCCAGTGATGTGAAAATGACACTTTTTAAGGCATATTTCCAATCTTTTTACTCGAGTGCTCTTTGGGTCGATTATACCTGCCGGGCTGCCAATGTCCTGCGAGTTCAGTATAATAATATCTTCAGGATGCTGTTGAAACTTCCTAGAGACTGCAGTGCATCAAGTATGTTTGCGGAGGCCCGCACGGATGGCTTCTATGCCGTCATGAGAAAAAAAGTTGCCTCTCTTTTTGCACGGGTCAGGGATAGCAGCAATGGCATCCTGAGGATGATAGCATCGCGTCAAGATTGTCCTATCCAAACCAAATGGATGCAAATAGTAACTGGGCAGCAGCACTAGTGTTTTGTTGTTCAGCTTAAAGGTACTTAAGCTGAATATTGCTGTTGTTGTCTTATTTATTATTTGACATATGACCTGATATTCCCTAATCAATTTTAATATTAGATTTTAATTTTATGATTGTTTAAGTACTAGATTATTTGTTTGAATTTGAATTTAAATTATTGATTAAACATTGACATTGACATAGGATAAGACTTTCATAACTAACACTTTATGGAGTAATCCGAAATAAAATTATTATTATTATTCCAAATTATTTATTTCAAGTTCTTATTTTTTACATATTTATATCTATAAAATTGAATTAAAAAAGAAAACAATAATATATAAATAAATATGAAAAAAATAGAGGTCCTCCAGCGGCGAGGTTTGACGCCCTAGGCCGCCGGTGGTCAGGGCGACAGAGTAAGGAACCTTCTCACAATGCGTGCCGTTCCCATTATTGCCGCCTTTTGTATCCGACCCTTGACCCAGTGATCTAGCGAAAGCCTCTTAAGATGTTGGTCGAGGCTCTTCGCTATGAGACCGTTTACGGAGACGACTATCGGAACAATTATTGTTGAGTCCACATCCCACATGGCGGTAACCTCGTGAGCCATTATTATTATTATTTGTCTTTTATTCCATTTCATTCTTATTTTATACATTTACAAATATATTGTTACAAAAAAAAAATATATTTATAAATATAAAAAATAGGCATCTAATCGGCAACGGGAGCAGGGTCCATGCTACCGATGGTCAAGGCTCCAGAGAGAGGAACCTCCTCACAATACGCGCCGTCTCTAAAATAACTGCCTTCTGAACCTGACCCTTGACCCAACTGCCTAACGCGAGCCTCTTAAGGTGACGGTCGAGGCTCTTGGCAATCAAACCATGGGCAGAAACGACAATCGGTACAATGATCGCCGAGTCGACGTCCCACATGTCAACAACCTCGCGTGCTAGGTCAAGGTATTTAATTTCCTTATCTTTTTCAGCTTTCACAAGGTTGTCATCATGTGGGACAGCAACATCGACGATCACTGCCCGGCGCTCTTGGCGATCCACCATCACAATATCAGGCTTATTGGCAACAATAGTCCTATCTGTGATGATGGATCTGTCCCAGTACAATGTGACACGGCCATTCTCCAGTATTGTCTCTGGAACGTATCTGTAGTACGGCACCTCCGACGTCACAAGGTTGTACCGCAGAGCAAGTTGCTGATGGATTATCCTGGCTACTTGATTGTGCCTGTGCAAATACTCACCATTAGCAAGACGGGAGCAACCAGAAATTATATGTCTGAGGGATTCCCCAGGGCGGTGACATGCCCGACAAATGTCAACAGTACCATCCCTCAGTATAAATCTCCGGTAGTTATTCGTCATTACTACTTCGTCAGTAATTGCACAGACAAAACCCTCGGTTTCCGCAAAAAGGTCACCGAACCGTAGCCAGGCTACTGATGCTGTTAAATCTACATCTGGCCCGTGCAGGGCCTTGTAAAATCTGCCATGAAGTTCCTTGCTCTGCCATACCTCCTTGCGGTCACTGGTGCTAAGTACCGTAGGTTGACGCCAGTTAGTTTTGGCTAAGGATAGAGCGGTGAATCCATTGTCCACGGCGATCACGTCCGCATGCATACCCACACTATTATGCAGGAAATAGTTTCTAAGATTATACAGCTCACGGTTATGCAGAGTTTTAGCATTTAAAAAGCCACGACCACCACATTTCCGTGGGATGTACAATCTCATCACAGAAGAGCGGGGGTGATGCATCCGATGTGATGTCAGCCGCGTTCGGACTGTTCGGTCCAGGGCGTCTAGCTCAGTTTGAGTCCACTTGAGTATTCCAAAGGAGTACAACAAGACTGGCATGACCCAGCCATTGTAAGCACGCACCTTGTTCCCACCGGACAATAGGCTTTTCAGCACTTTTGTCAAGCGGCCCAAGAAGCGCCCCCGCAATGACTCCTTCATGTCAGCCTCTTTGATGCCTAATGCCTGTGACATACCCAAGTACTTGTAGGTTTCGGTTGCAGAGAGGGTTACTAAGTTAATGGAAGCTGAGAGTTGGGTGCTCTGAGATTCCACTATCTTCCCTCGTTTTGCATGCATGACTGCACATTTGTCAATACCAAACTCCATTCTGATAGAGTTACTGAAGTTTTCTGTGAGCTTCAGTAACGCTGACAAGTGAAGATTGCTAGAGGCAAATAACTTTAAGTCATCCATGTAAAGGAGGTGTGATATTACTTGTCCTCCTCTCCGCAGTCGATAACCTAACCCAGAATCCTCTAGTAGTGTGCTCAGAGGGTTCAGAGCCAGGCAAAACCACAATGGGCTCAAACTGTCGCCCTGAAAGATTCCCCGTTCTATCCTTATAGGCTCACCGTTCCCCAAGGTCTGGCGAGATCCTGGATAAAGAAGGACTGTACTCCACTGCTCCATACATGTCCTCAGGAAGCTACGTAAAATTGTATTTATTTTATACAATTCTAGCACTCTCATAAGCCAAGTATGGGGCACGGAGTCATAGGCCTTCTTGTAATCTATCCAGCATGTCGACAGATCTTTTCGGTTTCGGCGTGCCTGCTGGCAAATGGCCGTGTCAATAAGAAGCAATTCCTTAGTACCGCGGGACCCATTCCTACATCCATTTTGAGCTGTAGATATAATTGCATTTCTGTCAATGTGATTGCAGATTTTGGTTTTTAATATTGATGTTAAAATTTTGTACATGGTTGGAAGACATGTAATTGGTCTATAGTTCTTGGGTTCCGCGGTACTACCTGACTTATGGATCAAGTGGGTTACACCTGTGGTCATAAATTGTGGGAGCGAACCTGACTCTAAAGCCGACTGGAATTTGATAGCCAAATATTCGTGCGAGCTACGTAGCCATTTTAACCAAAAATTGTGCAGTCCATCTGGCCCTGGAGATTTCCAGTTAGACAAACGGTAGACTGCACTAGCGACGTCGTCGGGTGTGATAGAAGTACTATTCATTTCTTCAATAGGCTCACACACACGTTTAACGACCCCCATCCAATCGCCCTCGGAGTGAGCGATGGGTACCGACCAGATATTACGCCAGAAAGATATCATGGCGTCACTATCTGGCCGGGGCCCATTGCCGTTAGTCCGTTGTTCAGTCTGCTCCCACAATTTATATACCCATCTCTGGTCCTTTTGGAATTTGTGGTTTTGGGAATATCGATCCACGCGTTTTTTATATCTCCGAATACGACTAGCCCATGCATAAATTTTTTGTTTATAGAAATCTATGCGCTCTGTAACATGTGATATGTAATCGCGGGGACTGATATCAGTCCCCATAAACACCTTCTTTACAAAGCGCATGACTCGAGGACGGGTGTTACCCTCTTGAAAGGATCGAAGCTTGTCAATGAGCACCCTAGCCTCACGGATACGCCGTTCAATCCTGCACTGCCAGGTCGGTACAGCAGATCTCGGTCGTGTAGCTCCGTCATAATCGGGAAACTTGACACGTGCTACACGACATGCGGTAATAGCCCCGCAATACAGGAGAGAATGCATATCCGTTAGGTCTTCACTAGTGGCAAAGTATTCCGCCATTATTGAATCTAGGGTGCACACTAATGTTTTATTTTTATTATGCATGGGCAAGCGCGGCAACCGTGGTTTGAGATGGTTTGCCGTGGACCGATATTCTCGAACCACAACCTCAAAGGTGCTTCTTATTTCATTGTACATACTACTTACGTCAGTAGTCATATCATCCCCATCGTCGCCCGCACTAGCGGCAGAATGCGGTGAAGCCATGGTGGATGTTTGGGCCACGGGCGGGACGGGAACAATACGGCTATTGAGGGCCTCCGAGCGCAGCTGATCAAGCACGGTATCGTTCAACATATGATTACGCTGAATAACCCGTACCTGATCCGAAAGTCGCTGTGCCGATACGTTGATAGCTGGTTCAAGTTCCTGGAAAAAAGACAGCATTCGAGCACGATATGCAGTAAGTTGAGTACCCCCCTCTGTAGCCTCAAAATATGCGCGCATCACATTTTCATTAATGGAGTTAGTCCATCGCATGCGCTGCACATTACCACCGGGAGCGGGGACCCTGCTCGGGGCTGGTTGCCCCGTAAGTCCCAATTCTCGCGGTGGCCGGGCTCTTTGCCGCCGTATTGGTGGAGACGACGTCGGCGGAGAAAAATATTCATCGTCATCGTTGTTCGCACTGGAGTTTGGCGAAATCACCACTGGGACGGTATCAAACGCTTGGGTGGTGGAGCGACGCGGCGATGAGTCCGGGGGTCTTGCTCGTGCTCTCCGTCTGGTCAGCATTTTGGTTGTTTATAACATTATTGTCTGTATGGATATGGATTTTCATTGTGATAGCTGTCACTTTCACTCATGTCAAACTGTATGTAGTACCAACGTCGTTGCATATTGTAATTATTTCATGTATTTTGTTGTATGTTAAAATTTTAAATAGATTTTACACAGTAATTTTAAGTTTGTAAGTAATAATAATGCGAGAGATAATAATTTAAACAAAAAATATTAATAAAATTGAAAAAATAACAACCGTCACTACTGACACAATTTTTTTTTTTTTTTTTTTTTTTTATTATTATTAACATGATTAAAAAATATTCCCTCCTTACTTCGCCGAAATTTGTTATATTATCATCGCACCTACGTATCTATGAAAAGTAAAAAGTGTGCAAGATATTCTAGACGATATATTAACATCAAGGCAATGTGGATAGTCACCATAATATTAAGTAGAATAGTTACAGTTTAAAAACATGAACATTTTCTGTGTGCCTAACGGCAAAGAATATCATCAACCTCTCTCATCCCGTGGGGGGCGTTGAAGTCGTCCAGAGAGAATATCTCTCAGATAACGGGCAGCAGCGTCGCTCTGGGTACTACGACCATCATACTGCGATCGCCAACCCGTCTGCCAAGCGTGGCGATAATAACATATCTCTCCAAATAATGGACATAGTTAACTCTATATTGGTAATCTTTTGAAGAGGCCTTTGTCTAGTAGTGGACGTCATTTGACTGTGATGATGAGGATTATGAAAAACCAATTTCGTATATACCATGGTAAAAGGTAAAAGGTATCGTTTAAAAAAATATCAAAATCGCTTCACTGAGTATTAGTGAACTAGTGACTTCGCTACTACCAGGTTCGTTCCCCATACAGAACAACTATTTGTATGACCCCTAAATGGTTGTTCTGATTGCCTCTATTGGGCGGTGACGCATTGAAAGCCTTCTAGGCAAACTGTAATCCTAAAAAAAAAGTTTTTTCTCAGTTTGCATGTGCTTGTGTTCGATATATTGTTTATATAATCCTAAATTGATCCAAATTTTAAACATTCCTAAAGTGATTCTTCTTTTTCTAAAACCTTGATCAATATTGAAATACTTCTGTCTTCGTCTTCGTCTAATGTAAATTTTAGCACTTTTAATTTTGTATGTCTTTTTAGATTTTTTCTAGTATTTTAACTTATATGAGAAATTTCTCGAAAACCAAACTAAATACACCAAAACCCTTACCAGTACTGGGGTTCAAATACTGAACGTGACAATATCTTAAAAGTATATAATATCATCCGGCGCAACTTAACCTGGATAACATAATATACCCCTTAATTTTCGAGGCTGGGTGTAGTCTCAATAACAGATATAACATTGTTTTATTATTATTTTAATACAGAAAATATGTAGAGTTAATGAAACAAGTAAATACCTGTCGTACATTTTGTTAGTGGTAATAAAAAGTTAAATGCTAATCTGGAAGGTTTATCTGTATAACTTTCATACGAGCTGGTTTTACGGCGTGATTTAATGAGTAACAAACATCCAGACTTTGCCATTTCGTATTATTCGGTAAGTACAGTAGTTTAGCATATTATGTCATGCTAGCTATGCCCCGCAGTTACATCCGCGTAAATGTATTTTTGCCGTAAAAGAGTAACAAACATACATCCATACATCTTACTCACAAACTTTTGCATTTATAATATTAGTAGGATGTTGTGCCTCTAGCGGTTTTGCCAGTGCACGCCGGAATAGCTCGCAGACGGTAGATTTTTTCATACTTACTTGACACTTATCGTGATATTTTGGACAAGTCACACAATATCTTTATAAAATGGTAGCCTATATGTTATTCTAATGTATACGCTACATTACTGTAAAGTTTCATTAAAATCCATTCAGTAGGTTTTACGTGAAAGAGTAACAAACATCCATCCATCCACTCTTACAAACTTTTGCGTTTATAATATTAGTAGGATTTACGGGCGAGAAATATATCTTAGTAGACCTGAGTTGTCGTGATATACGTGGGGTTTCGAAGCAGTCATTAGATAACCCATATTAACCGATTTATTTGGGACCTAGTTAGATGCAACAACTCAAGAGAGAGAAGACTGAAAAGCCCTGGAGGAGGCCTTCGTGCCGCAAAGACACGTGAACGTCCAATAACTAATATATATTTAATTATATTGTAAGAAAACTTAATATACTTTGTAAGATTATTTATTTATCTTTGTTGGCAATAAAGGCTTAATAAGAATAAAAGACGCAGCAAATGTTATAAGAGCGTTAACTTGCGTACTTTAAACGGTCTTCATTCAGGGTAGGAGAATTTGCCGTGTAGCGTGAATATGTCACTGTTAATCGAGACGGTCACCGTAGCCTATATAGTTGGTAGTGATCCTGCCTACGAAGCTGGTGGTCCTGGGTTCGAATCCCGGTAAGTGCAAATATTTGTGTGATGAGCACGAATATTTGTTTCTGAGTCATGGATGTTCTCTATGTATATAAGTATTTATATCGTCGCCTGGTACCCATAGTGCAAGCTTTGCTTAGTTTGCGGCTAGGATGATCTGTGTGACATTGTCCCCAGATATTATTATTATTCTACTAATATTTCCCGCAACTAAGAAGGACCCATATAAAGCGGTTAATATGGGTCCTGGTTAGCTGAGGGAAATGTTTTCATATCATAAAGTGCATCTACTTATCTTCAGGTTTACCTAGAACAAAACGAGGCTGTTAAAAAGTCTTTTGACACTCACACACCATCTCATGTCGAGTTGGGCCTTGAAGGGCTGTGACCACCATCAACCTCCATGATCCTAAGTTTGCATTCCTATCGAAAAGATGCCCATCCTGATCCTCAAACGCATAATACATTCGTGTAGAGTATCATAGGGTGACAGTTCTTTAAGCCCAGGTCTTATTTCTTATCATAGAGGCAATGGATATCAGAGTTGTACAAATAATAGTCTTGTGGCAACAACCGAGACCGACAGCTTACCGTGATCTCCAGAGCATAGAGACACCTAGGCCCTAACCCCAAAAAGGGTATAGGGGGTCACTTCTGACCCAGATAGCTTAGTATGTAGTTTTGCTTTGCTTAAAGGATTAAGTTATTGTTTCATCCCACCATCAGGTGACCCGCATTCACCCCATGAGCAACATGTGATCGTCAATGTTCCTTGCTCGACTTCAACAATTGCTGTAAAATCTTGTTCGATTCCTTTTTGTTACTCACGTCATCAATACAAACTTCATTGTCAAGGTGTTACAATTGCGTCTTGTTGCATTGAAACTGTTTTTGGATTAAAATCAGAATTTTGTTGATGTCAACATACAATTTAACAACTGTTTCTTGACAAAAAGACGTATTTAAAAATTGTGTTATGTAGATGCATAGCATGTATGTATGTACACATAGTTTTTTGAACCGACGACGCGACGGCGGCTAAGGCAAAAATGCGCTTTGAAACATTGTTCTTTCATACAACCCAGTAGGCCAAATAGCCATAAGGCTCTCTTGATGGTAAATGGTCACCATAGCCTTTGAACGCTTGCGTCGTTCCTTTAGAAACCTTATTAATCCCGTTTTTAATGCTGTAGTCTCTTGAGAAAACCGTAACAGGGAGTTATTTATGAAACTAAACTCAATTTGATTAAATTGTTATATGTACGTCTACGTGACTCGTGTTTTCACTTAGTCTCGAGTTTTTTGTTGCGCCACCTCATTCTACCTTAATTTATTACGGGTAGGTATGGTAAACTTTCTTAATTTTGGTCAAATTCCGCTGCTCACATTTTTTCCTGGTGAGTAATGAATTAAACCGTACCCCAAAGAATTATTAGTAGTTACAGTGCGGGTGAAGAATACTGGTATTATATTTTCCTGGTACATTATTCACTCACGGCTATCTGATCCCAAACTAATACAGGTTCTTTCGAACCTAAATCAGGCACCAGTCTCTCACAAAATAGGTTGTTTACTCCTCCTGCTTCACTTCTGTTTTGGTCATCCGAATTAAAATAAATTTATGAATACTTTAATTCCTCTTACCCAGTTAAGCCGCAAAGTATAATATCCTGGGACTATATTCTCACACTATCAACTGATCCCAAACTAAGCAGAGCTTGTACTATGGAAACCAGACACCTAATATACTACACTAGCTGTGCCCGCGACTTCGTCCGCGTGTTAATTAGTTTTTTAGTAAAATAAAAGACTTTTTATAAAATAAAAGTAGCCTAAGTTACTCCTTATTACATCAGCTACCTGCCAATAAAAGTCCCTTCAAAATCGGTCCAGCCATTTCAGAGATTAGCCGGAACAAACAGACAGACAACATTTTTAAAAATGTTATTTTGGTGTATGTACGGTATATATATTCATATTTAAGTAGTGAAAACCGGCTATTTCAATATTACAAACAGACACTCCAATTTTATTTATTTGTATAGATATACTATTTTGGTTTTGTAAATACATACTTATATAAATAATTACACCCAGACTCAAGACCAACAGACATGTTCTTGCACACTAATCTCTGTTCTGGGTGGGAATCGAACCCATGACTTGTGGCGTGAAAGGCATGTATCTAACAACCACGCCAAACTATCCGCCAAATGTTATGTCAATGCTATGGCCCTGGTTGTGGGATGCCGCAGAATGCAGTTGTGGTGATCCTATGGGAAGGCCTTTGATCAGCAGTAGACGACTTTTGGATACGATTCCTAGGAATATCTCTACGCTCTCTATGCTCTACTGCGTCTTTCAGTTCGTGGTCACCAATCAAAGAAAGTCTGCCTTAGTGGCTGCCGGTTCTAAGAGCTATGTAGATACTATGAACATTTACTATAAATATTTTTTAGTTTAGTAATTGATTCGTAAGTTGGCATCAACAAAATTCTTCAAAATATAGACAACCTTGTCATTTTTGTATTCCATATTCTGTTAACTCATATGAGGTAAAATAATTGCAGGAGTTATTCCAATTTGGTTGACTGCCTCTTAAGTAAGTACCTCTGGAAAAACATTAACAAAACATGAATCTTAGTAAAAAGGACAATAAGTACAGATGCCACGTCGCCGCTTTTCCTTCGGTATATACACTATAATAACATAGTTATTACCGAGGCAGTAAGGGTGGTTTTGCTATGCAAGTATGATGTTTGACATGAGGTCGACTGTACTTAACGGCCGCAGATACTAATATTTACTGCCAATACTTAATTCTCTTAAATGTCGGCCAATCCGGTAGGTGAATGTCCACCATGTTTTATAGCTGTTTATATGGCACCCTCAATTCGACCTTTGATTACTGTTATAATATTTTATTGTTATTATTTTCGTGTAATTTTGTGGGTATGGGATTGTTTTCGTCACAGATATAAATATCTGGTTTTCCTTATGTGTAAATGTTAGGGACAAGGCAATTTACTAAAACTCGCTCTTTGATATTCTTTGAACGTTTACCTTATATTTGAAACTGAAGTTTTGGTCGAGCAGTAGCGTGTTCATCGTGCAGATAATTAGGTCCTAAGTTCAAATCTAAAGTCTAATTACGATCAGTCATCATAAACATCTTAACAGCTTGGTAGTGCTATACGCTCGGGGCGTGGTGTGCATTAAATATGTCGGTCGCGCTCCTGGTCTCTCCCCGCTCGTGTCTTGTGTCTAGAGATTAGGACACAAGAAAAATTCCTGCACTGCAATATTTCCTGCGTAGTTCGTTTAGATTAGAGACGGCCCCTCAAGAGTTAAGTCACAACATAATAAATTCATAATGGTTAAGTAAATCAAGACTTACATTATTATAGAGAGTTTAGATTATTTATATAGTATGTTTGTTTGTATTACCATCTTCAGTCTGATACCGTCCACTGGAGGACATAGACTTCCCTCTAAAGATTCTAAAACGTTTCCATTTTGTGGGGTTTGTCGTGGCCAACGCAATTGGCATGCGTGTTGGTGACCATAGTTAGGTGGTAGTACTCAGAAAGCGCTGTTGCCCGTCTACCTGGTGTAACCCTTAGTCGCCTTTTACGACACCCACGAGATGATGATGATATGAGGTGGTCCTTTCTGGGCCGGAATGCACACGGCTGATTGTTTGTAATGCATAACCTACAAACTGTGTTAAGTAGTTTAAAATACTTTTACATTTAGAAAACCACATAATCAATCGATGATGGTTAAATTCCACAATCTTTTGAGGCATAGGCGTCCAACCATTAAGACATTACAATTTTTACAATTTTTATCGATAGATAAAAATTCTACGTTACGCTACATTCAACGAGACTTGGTGTATATTCTGAAGGTGGATGTTTAACCTCCCTATTCTGGTGTTCCTAGAGCTAAACAATCCTAGCTGTTCACCCTATCTTGACGTCACGGAGTTATTACAGTTAAAGCAGTAGTATACGACACCCAACCACCAAATACCATAAAGAGAATGTTCCAGATTTGTTGTACAATACAAAATTCCAAATTAATTAGGCCTAAGAGAATACAGCACATAATGTGTGTAACGTAACATGTACGACAAGACAAACTGTACATAATTAACGATAGTACAGTCGATGCCACGTTGATGAGTAAACTCTGACATTAGCAGTGTCTTTACCACGTAGACAATAAGGCTGGTTTTATTTTTATAAGCGTATCTACCGATGTAGTGTCAACTTTACACCCTAACCCGGTTACCTTGGCGCTTTATAAAGTGTATGAGTTGAAAATAATGTATCCGTAAAATTTGTTCTTAAATGGCGTACGTATTGAAAGTAACAAGTTCAAATTGAATTTTATTGTTATTGTAAGAAGGCTCAATTTTGTTGCATACTTTATTTAACTTAATTATTTTAAGTGGTTCTGATATTCTGACTAGGCGAAACACGTTTGACTGGGAGTCAACCTAAATTTAAATGGGATATAGGCAAGAAAGGGAAAGAAAGAAAGAAAACGAAAACTTAGGTTGTATTCCATTTGACGGGCCGGTTGGCGTGGTCTGTAGATATCTCCTTTTCACGCCGCAGGTCGTGGGTTCAATACCCACCCAGGGCTGCTATTTGGGTGCATGAAAATGTCTGTGTGTCCGGGTATAATTATCTATATCAGTAAATATGTACAAAAGAAAGGTAGTATATCAGTTATCTGGTTTCCATAGTACAAGCTCTGCTCTTACCTACACCCAGACCCAGGACAAACAGACATTTCATGAACACAAATATATGTTTCGGGTGGGAATCGAACCCACGACCTCCGGCGTGAAAAGCAAGCATTTTCCAACCACGCTTGCCCGTACTACGTAATGATACGTGTACTTACGTAACGCTAGAACTTTGCTACCGGATTTTAATGTAAGGTTAAAATAATCACTGCACGTGTGGCGCAGCGGCGTAGACAATCGCCTCGCCGCTCCATCTTGCGGGTTCGGGTCCCGCGCCTGACAACTATTTGTGGAACCCATAAATAGTTGTTCTGAGTCTGGATGTAATTTCTGTCTGTCTATTATATGTTTGTAAAGTACCCCGTGACACAGGGATTAAATACAGTAGTGCGGGCGTTGTCATTTAAAAAATAAAAAAAAACTAACCAGGGTCCAGAGATGAATTAAATTAATTCCCTCTCGTCGTAACACAGATGAAAATTAACAAGGCAGAATTTTTCCGGACGACACGTTTTCACATTAACAATAAAGTGATGAAAACATGGTGATAAAGTTGAGTTATTAATATTCTATTGTAGGCTTGTACCGAATTTAAGGTCGTTTTATTTGATAACTCTCCCAAAAGCTCTGTTCATCAATAACCGGCCTGATGCATCATTTACCCATTCAAAGTCCGGCGTAGTTTAAAACAGTCCGCTGACGAAGAGTAATTATCGTTTCGGAGTTAAGTGACACACGGTTGATACGACCACAATAGGTATATTATATTATTATTAAAACTGACGTGAGGTGCTAAAATAATGAAAGATAGTAATGGGTAACTCCCGTAATTAATTTTATGTTGGATTCGGCCAACGTTACAACTTCTTCCGGAAGTCATCTTCAAGGCGAATGCGACCCGCACGAACGTCTTGCAACGATGGCCGAATCCAACATAAAATTAATTACGTGAGTTAACCGTTACTATCTTTCATAACATAATATATTATAAGTATTTATTTATTTTATTTATTTATTTATTACTTTCGCACAAGATTGTACAGAGGCGGACTTAATGCCGAAGGCATTCTCTTCCAGTCGACCTTTGGGTGATGCAGAAATATTATGGTAGGTGCACTAAAATTGGAGAATATTGTATAGTTACATAATATGACATATATATTATTTAGGTAAATAAATAGAAATAAATATTAATACACGTATAAAAATACTATAATACACATTTATAAGTAAATAAATATATTGCCAAATAATATATAAGTAATTACTGATGACATTCTTCAGCTTTAATTTTTTTGAAAATTAGTTCCCTAGATTTCTTTTTAAAAGTGAAACGAGTCTTAGCCATTCTGATTTCCGGAGGTAGCGCATTCCAGAGAAGGATAGATTGAACGAAGAATGAAGAGTGAAGAAAATCAGTGCGATGTGATGGGCACTGGAGAAGACGGTTATAGGATGACCGCAGATTTTTATTATGGTTTGAGAATTGATACTTAAAATAGGGGATTAAATAAGAAGGAGGAGAAGCAGAGTCAAGAAAAGAAAATAGAGTGGTAAGTGCCCGCAGATTTCTGCGGTGACGAATAGGCATCCAATTTAATTGACGTCTATAAGTGGACACATGGTCATACTTACGTAGATTGAATATGAATCGAATGCAGTTATTCAGAAGACGGTCAAGTTTATTGAGGTGATCTGCATTCAGGTCAAAGTAGCACACATCACCATAGTCGATTATGGGAATAAGTAGGGCCTGTGCGAGCATCACTTTTGTCTCAGACGGTAAGAAGTGTTTTAGCCTATATAGCATCCGCAAGATCCCAGTTACTCTTTGACTGACGCTTGCTACCTGATTTTGCCAGCTTAAAGTTGAGTCAATAATCAGTCCAAGGTTCTTAACCTTTTGACTTAAAGGGATTATGGACTGGTTGAATTTTATTGGGTCAAGATTGTTCATATCCAATTTACTCAACACTCGGGAACTGCCCAACAGAATAGCTTGGCATTTTAGGGATTAACAGTCAGTCCAAATCTAACTGACCAGTTATGGATGAAGTCGAGATCTTGGTTGACTTTGTTGACTGCGTCAGATATTCTGTCTATGCTTGCCTGAGCGTAAAGTTGTAGGTCATCGGCATAAAGATGATACGAACACTGAAGATCATGGGTTAATAGATTTATAAACACAGAAAACAAGAGAGGTGAGAGAATACCGCCTTGAGGAACGCCAGTATTTAAATTACACCAATTGGATGTAATCTCATCAACGCGAACTGACTGCTGGCGCCCCCGAAGATAAGAAGAGAACCATTCCAGTGATTCGTCTGATACCATAAGATGAGAGAGGATGGATAAAAGGATATCGTGATTGATGGTATTAAAGGCATTGGAGAAGTCGACCAAGACCAGAATAGTGACCTTTGTGTCCTCCATACCTGCCCTAATATCACCAGTCACTTTTAGGAGAGCGGTTGTGGTGCTATGACTGGGTCTAAACCCAGATTGGAAGGGACTTATTAGGTTGTTGGTAAGGATGAAATGGGAAAGTTGTGTATGGACAAAGGACTCAAGGACTTTGGATAGGAAGGGGAGAATGGAAATGGGGCGATAATGACTGAGGAGTGCCGGACTTGAAACTTTGGGAAGTGGAAGGACATAAGCTTTACGCCTTAAATTGGGAAAAGTATTAGACTCAAGGGAGAAATTTATAATATGGCATTTCGCAATTAGGATGTGGTCCAGGATTGGGATTAACATGCGTCGGCTAATGTTATCACATCCAACAGCATTGGATTTAATGGAAAGGAAAATCTTTTTGATATCTTTCATATCGACTGGAGAAAAGTGAAATGAATTAATGTTAGAGCGCGTTAAACCATCTAGAAAGTTGATAGTGTTGGTTTTGGTTACATGATCAATTACGGACGTGGTGGAAAAATGTTGATTTAGATCATCTAATCCAATTGAGCAGGGAAGGTCTAAATGTCGCGACTTGCCGATACCTAGGGTCCCAAGAAACCTCCAGATACCGGCAGGAGTGGAAGCAGATATGTTATTAAGAATATGTCGGCGTTTGGCATTACGTATCATCTGATTGCAACGATTCCTAGCAACCTTAAAGAGGTTCCAGTGCTCTTCAGAACGGTTTTTTTTATATTTTCGAAATGCACGGTCCCTACGTCGCATTACCATTCGGATATCCTCTGACATCCAAGGTGCAGGCGGCCGCTTAAACTTAACCTTTCTGACTGGTGCATGTTTGTCGTACAACTTAGTTACAAGCTCGTTAAAGATACAAATTTTTGTGTCAACGTTGTCAGCATCCAACAAAGGCTTCCAGTTAATCTGAGACGCATCTGTTTCTAATTTTTTATAATTGATCCTAGCAAAAGAACGCACAGTACCTTAGGTTTAGGTTTAGGAGGTTTCAGGATATAAGAAATGAAGATTAAATCGTGATGGGAAAACCCAGGAGCATCATGTTGTCCATGGGAGTTAACAAGGGACGGGTTGGAAGTAAGGATTATGTCGAGCCAAGTATCGTCATCTGACACATTGTGATGAGTAGCCTGAAGAGGTAAAACATTCAGACTGCTTGACTCGACGATATGTAGGAATTTGCGGGAACGGGGAGAATTCTGAGCAAGGAGGTTAGTATTGAAATCTCCCATGATGATGTGGTGAGCGTACTCTGAACCCAAAGATTCGGAACTTGCAACAACTTTATAAGGAAAGTCACTCCTAATATAAATAGCTACACCACCACCCCCCCCTACCAATTCGATCATTCCGTACGAGAACAAACCAGAGAGAGGATAGGTAGTGGATAGAAGATGTGGTTTGAGCCAGCTCTCAGAGATCAGAATGGCATGGACGTTACATTCAGTAAATGCTTCTAAAAGGTCACTGTAGTGGCTGGGAACACTCTGAGCATTGATGTGGCATACATTTAAATTACTCCCATGTTGTTCAAAATTATGCTGTATAAAATCACCAAGTGTATTTGGCACTGAGCTGAAACTATTTTCAGAATTTAAGGTTGGATGTATTATTAATTTTATTTCTCACTAGCGGTGTCCCGCGTTTTTACCCGGGTTAAATTTTATAAATTATCACAGCTCCTCCTCCGTAGGTGATAGCGTTATAATATGTATGCCTATACGTTGACTATATACTATATGTTACTAATATCCATGCAAAATTAAAAGTATATCCATGCAGTACTTTTTGAGTTTAGCCCGGACTATATATATATATATATATATACTTCTTTATCTATTCATACAGACAAACAGACTAAAATTCTAAAAACCATATTTTTGGCTTCGATATCTATTGTAGATCACGCCTTAAGTATCCTTTAAAAAAATATTCAATGTACAGTTTTGACTTTCCTACGATTTTATTATATGTATGTATAATTTACAGTAATTTACGTTCAAGAGACCGTTGTAATACTTACAAACAGAATTAAATAACAATCGTATCTTAAGCGTACATAAATAATGTGCTCCTAACTGAATTTCGGCCACAGCGGCCAGTCTCAGGAGATCTGGAGATTAGCCATCTGCCCGGGAAATATTATAGTGCACTAGTGTATGCGTAAACAGAAACACTTTCTATTCCATCACTTTCGTGATCCGATGAGACGACTATACGACCGGAAGGTGGTCAGGTACAGGACCGACGGCTTTACACGCTCTCCATGGTACGAGGGGCAATTTTTCCCTTGCAACCCGTCGGTCTATCGTATAGGCAGCCTACCCATGTTGCATTTTCGTGGTCGCCACTCGTGGTCCAAGACCAGCCATTGTGGAGATTCTGGGAAAGCCTTGGTCCAGCAGTGGACGTCTTTCGGCTGATATGGTAATGATGATGATAATCTTTTGTATATTATTTCGATATCTTTTTTCTTTATTTTACTAATTGATTAAATTGATGTTCGTTAAATAAACTGTTCGATATTATGAATACAGTATTCACCCATTCGATTTATGGATAAACTTGGATGGTGGACACTAATTTCCTTCAACTCTAACTGTAAAGAAGAGAATATCTAGTTCCCAATAAAATTTCTAATATTTTGTAAAAGATCAACCATTGAAATAACCTTCTACATATCTAGAGCAACACCAATTGATGTAATCCTATTTCGTTCCTCGCTACACCACTCAACGCGGTTCGTTCAAAAAGAATAAAAATTCATATTAAATTTTTGTATGACCTATAACGTTTTATGCTTAGAAAATAGCCGTAGAGTCGGTATTCACACACATAAACTCCAGTTCTTTTCAGACATTTTATAAAATCAATTGTATAAATTTAAGTGCGGGTGGGAATCGAACCCAAAACCACGGGGTATCCGGCCCCATGTGCGTTAACCGCTCCACCACCGCACCGTGGTTTTGTGACTTGAATTTATACAATCCATTCGATATTTCTTAACGCATTTAAGACGCTTTTAACGCCATCTTACCGAAACCTACAGGCTAACAACGGCTGGAATGCCAATACTTACAGATATAGATACAATTCCAACAGATGGCGCTTTAAATTATTCATTTTCGAATACTTATTAAATCATAGTTTTGGAACGAAGTTCTTTGTCGCGCGTTACGAAAGTGGGCTAGACGGAAAAAATTAAGACGAAAAGTTGTAACGACACTTTTTGCTATAGTAAGCTATTGTAAGCCGTGCGTGCAGCGTGCGCATGTTTCTCTGTCTGTCTGTCTCTCTCTCTCTCTCTCTTATAGAAAGCAAGCCAGATATTTTCGTTTCGTCTCTCTATTTCGCATTGAACAGTGTGGTGGCGCGGCGCGACGATTATTTTTGTTGAGTGTATACAGGTTTGAACTTCTTTCCATCCGGGTGTCCCTTGACACCTCTCAAGTTTTGATGTGAAACATCTATAGCCGCACGTAAACATGTTTTCTGGCGTGGCGACGCATGCCGTGGCGCATGCGCAATCGACTCATTATTTTATCATTATGACATATTTAGTTCCTATCACAATATGTTCTTTTCTGCATATTACTTTTACAAAATAATGCCGATGTTTCACATCTGCCAGGCGTCCCGTGACGGCTCACATTTTTTTTATTATTATCTAACTATGATTTTATTTATTATGTTTAGCATTTATAGCATAGTTTTGGCCAATATCAAACATCTGTGTTATAAAAACTTGACTGGCCTGTTGGTTTAGCAGTTAGAGACCCAGATTGCTACGCCAGAGAGCGTGGGTTCGACTCCCACGCAGGACCAATCTTGTGTGATGAGCACGACAATTTGTTCTGTGTCTGGGTGTAATTTATCTATACTATGTATGTATTTAGAAATATGTAAGTATGTTTATCAGTTGTCTGATTGCCATAGTACAGGCTCTGACTAGTATGAGTTCAGATGGCAGTGTGTTAGTTCTCCTTAGATATTAATTTATTTTTCAATAAACTTTTTTTAATTCTTCACCATATAGGCAGTGGTTAAACACCTATTCAAGATTGGCGTCACAGACAGCCCCTTGTGCAGAGTATGCATTGAATTTGAACAAACACTGGCACACATACTGCTACGCTGCAATAGCGTTTCCAGCCAACGGGCAAAGTTCTGAAAACACTGCAGGAAGCCCTCAAGCTTTCGAGGCCTCTTGGACTTCTGAATGGAACTGAAATGGTTCGAGTAGCCAAATAAGTTCACGTACAATGGCCCAACCAGGAGGCTAAGTGCGGAAACCAATCGCCCAACTAACTGAAACAGAAACAGTAAACATTTATTTGCATAAACATGTGTTTACAAACAGTGGTGCAATGTATGTAGGATGGTATAAGTTTTTATGTTCAGACATGTTTGCCGTACATATAGTGGCATGCAAATGTTAGGTACAATTATTACATTTAAAATGATGACATGTAGGTTTCTATACTTAATTAAATATGAGCATTACAATTACGAAAGTCAATAATATATATTATTAAGTGAATAGGATAAAATAATTAAATCATATATTCCAAATGAATCTAATAATTCAAAATTTACTGCTTATGCTTTTCATCTATTGACATGTACCTAACCTTAATTTAGCTTTTTTATTAATGACAACAATGTCATTAATAAAAAAGCTAAATTAAGGTTAGGTACATGTCAATAGATGAAAAGCATACATTCCAATATAAATAATAATACTAATTAAAATTAAAATTTGTCCTTTAAGAAATCTGAAACAATGTAGTATGCTTTTTCAACAAGAAGCGATTTAACTTTTTCAAGCCCCCCAACTGGCGTGGTTGGTAAGGCACGTTTATCGGAATGAAAATGGTAGTGCTCTGGTAAAAAAAAAGCAAAACAGTTCACACAGCCACCACCTGTGACATCTCTATTAGTTCCAGTTTGTATGAGTTCAGTCAAACGTTTAATTGTTCACAAAGATGGTGCTGGCCTACAATGAAATCTACGACAAAATTCACGGTGCGTTTAAAAAGCAGACTGTATATTGGGAAAACAAGCTAAAAAAATAATGTTGTGGGTTTTCAGGTATGTATTGCTACATGGTTCGTTTTCTAATGCTTATTTATTTAATGGCAATCGACGTTACTCACTTATAATATTGAATTTATGAAGATTGGCCATAGCACGAGCTATTTCCACGGGATAGTGCTTGTACTGCACCAGTGTTTGCGCAAAACACAGGAGCACTCTTACCATACGTTGGGAAGGCTAGTGACACGATTGGAAAAAAGTCAGGTTCAGGGCCGATAGCTTAATTGGCTTAATTTTGGAAGTTGTTTAAATAAATAAATAAAATAAAAAAGGTTTATTCCCAACAAGCACAGATAATCCTTAACTTAGTTTACATCTAAAACGGTATAACTACTTAATTGCGTTTAGTTTATATAATACTTATGAAGCATGCAACATTATAAGTACTAGCTAGGAAAGGCGTCTACCTCAGCAAATGAACAGTAAATAATAATGATTACTGTAACGCTGATCTTTCGCGCTTAAAAATCTTGAGCGCTTAAAAACCTACTAATTAAATTACAAAATTATCATGCGTATCGACCTGTAGTAGCGTTTGGTTGCGAATCCAACCACTTTAAATGTCATCAAAGAGACTATAAACAACTAGTATTGCGTCATTGCTGTGTTTACCTATCAAAACTGTCAAAGTATTAAAATTTTACGATAAATATAAATGTGAAGTATTTATCGTTTGAGGTATTAAACATAGGTAAATACATGGCATCATGACATAACTATTCATAATAAAACAGATGGGTGCAATCTTATTGTCAACTAAAGTCCGGCCGATGAAGCAATACGTTCCTGACTGTGTCAGTTTATTATGACTAGTGATGAATATATGTTATACTTAAAATAACAATATTTGCTGTCAGTTGACATAGTAATATAGAAAACGGTGTTATTATGTAAAATGATAATAAATAAATATATATCAAAATGTTTAATGATTTATTATGTTAACTGATAATCAAAATAAAAAAAAAAAAAAAACCGGTGAACTTGAGAACCTCCTCCTTTGGAAGTCGGTTAAATAATAAATGTATGGTATTTGACAGACTTTAGGAAGGTATTTTATCAGCGGCCCGACTTTAATTCTCTATCTTTATGTTTTATGGCGACTAGTTCCTACCCTCCACTGCAACTCAAGTCTCAATCAGTCTACAATATAAATGAGAAAATATATCAATGGCGTCAATGATATTGAATGGCGTCAATATCATTGACGACATTCACTAAAATTATGCCTAAAATTATCTAAAGCAAACTTGTTAAGTTTTTTTTTCAACACATTCTATTTAATTATGTCTATCAAAGACTTTGGGATCTTGTTGTAGACTTTCATTGCTATAGTGCAGGATTTCTATTATTGGAACATTGCCAAGGGGGAAATTGGTAGGGTAAATTTATCCCAATTTTGTATGTTACGGGAGTTTGTTTAGTGATATTATTCGTGGGGAATAAATTAGTGTGTTGATTAAACGCGAGGTAAAGCGTTCCAAAGCGCACAACCTGAGCAAACAAAGGTTTTAAGACTAAAACCGGCCAAGTGCGAGTCGGACTCGCGCACGAAGGGTTCCGTACCATTATCTATACAATCAGGAAAAACATTACGTTTGTTGTATGGGAGGCCCCTAATATATTTATTTTATTTTGTTTTTTAGTATTGTTGTTATATATAGCGGCAACAGAAATACATCATCCATGAAAATTTCAACTGTCTAACTGTCACGGTTCATGAAGCCTGGTGACAGACGGACAAACAGACAGACAGCGAAATCTTAGTAATAGGGTAAAACGGAACTCCGTTTTACTCTTTGGGTATGGAACTCTAAAAATGATCGCAAATAACTGGAATACTATATACAACATTGTTAAAACTGGAATGAAACGTCGCTCATAGTGAATATTGTTAAATATTTTTTAAGTAGTAGTTAGAGAGAACAATGGAGTGGCATAGTCATGTTGAACTAAAACACTTTCACTAAAAATTAAAAAAATGACTGAAAATGTATGATGCATATGCAGTATCATGCATATTACAATGACAGACATCTATTATTTTGTATTACAATCGTACTCCTAGTTTAAGGTAATTGATCTTTTTAATTTAATTTGACATGTTTGTAATTTCATTTGGTATGTAGTTTAATTATATTGTATTTTTTTTTCTATTGACGTGCATAAGTGTATGTAATGTACCTAAGTGCAATACATATTTTTGATTTTGATTTTTGACACCTTCAACTTGAGACAAACTTTGGCTTGAGTACTGCGTTGATGGAGCTATTGTTTTATTGCAGATTATGTTACCTCCAAGGGATGTGCCAGTAGTCAGAATTTTGGTCAGAATTACAGTACGTTAAGCATATCCGGCTGAACTCCATTTATATCTATTATAGAGGTATTATATGTGTATAATGGTCAATTATTATATTTCCTACCATGGTCGTCTTCTCCGTGGACTTAGGCTGCAGTGATGGAAATATAATAAGCAATGGATTATTTTCTCTTTCTGGTCTTCTCAGCCTTTATGTTGCGGTTAGATACCACCTAATATTTCTATCTCATTTTCATCTAAAAATAACAAGCTATATTTTTAATTCATTTTGACGGTCACAGTAGCCTAGTTGGTAGTGCTCCTGCCTACAAAGCTGGTGGTCCTGGGTTCGAATTCCGGCAAGTGCAAATATTTGTGTGATGAGCACGAATATTTATTTCTGAGTCATGGATGTTTTCTATGTATATAAGTATTTATCTATCTATATAAGTATGTATATCGTCGCCTGGCACCCATAGTACAAGCTTTGCTTAGTTTGGGGCTAGGATGATCTGTGTGACATTGTCCCTAGATATTATTAGATATTATTCTCTTAGGCCGAAAACTACACGCTTTGCGAAAACATATAATTAGTAAATAGTTACCTGATTCTTATTACAAGTTCTTAATGTCTGTTTTCCTAAATCAAAAGTAATTCTTTATTTCTTGTTGCTGTGCGTGAGCTTACCACCACACATCAAGATGAAAAAAGTATCAACAAGACGTATCTATATTATATTATTATTATTAATATTATAAAGAGGTAACGTTTGTGAGTTTGTGACGTTGTAAGGGGTAATCTCTGGATCTACTGAACCGATTTTAAAAATTATTTCACCAATAGAAAGCTTCGTTATTGTGGAGTGTCATAGGCTATGAAAATATATTTATCCCGAACTTTTAACGTGAAGTATTACGCGGGACAAACGGGCAGATAGAATTATAGAGATAAAAAATACATATTTAATTTTGCTAAATGCTCGGTACTTGAATGAATATTATTAAATATACTCGAGGGAATGAATACGTAGCTTTCAAGCGTGGGTTTAAATTACAACTTCGTTGATTAATTTAACTACGCACCCTATTATTCAGAAGGCGGCATTAAGCACCATGAATTAATGACACATCGTAAATACGTTACACAATATTGAATTGTGAACAAATATCCATGTAATCAATCACTTATTGAAGGCCTTTAATGAATAATAATGGGTACAGTCGCGTAAAACGTGGTCCCGTAAGTAAGTACACTCTATTCCGTCAAAAAACCATAATATTAATACTTACATGACAAACTTTGAACCACTTTTTATGAAAATGGCGGGGATGAAGGAGTTTACATGGAAAACGAGTGCGGAAAGCTAATACTTTTATATAATAGGTACTACAAATAAATAATTTTAATAAAAACAAAATTACATACATACACTACCATGCTTTTGACACACAAACAAACTGAGAAGAGATAACAAACTGAGTGTCACAAGTCATGTCACAGGTCTAATACCGGGTTGCTTGAACAAGTCTGATACTAGGATAACCACTGCCCATACGATAAACTAAATCCTATCCGAAGGTAATAAAATAATGGTTTTATCAATATGTCGAATGAACAATGAAATGTGGATAGTATTTTCTTACATAAACAGTCACCAATTAAAAGTTTTACGGAATAGGAAAGCTCGGTTTGTTTCTTTATTCTTCAACAAGGTGATCTGGGTTTGAGACCCTGTTATTGTTCTATCATAAAGTAGTTGTATGGCTTGTACGTAACTACAAACATACTCCAGTGAATATTGTGTTGCCTATGATGCGATCTTAGATTCAGTAAAATCTGCTTGACAAGTGAATCATTGTATATTTTGAGTCTGTTTTTGTAATGTGTGTTTCGTTGATTATTTGTATAAATGTTTCTTTTTTTGATAAATTTACTTCCATCCAAATAAAACATTTTTTTTCATGTGATATAGCACGGACTTGTTTCATTACGATGGCCATATTCGGCAACAGAGCACGACCGTGACAATTCATTGTTATATTATGATTTTTATAATAACTTTGACAGCATGTATGGTGCACTGATTATTTATTTATTTCTTTTTATTGGAATACTAACAGCTCTTCTTTCTTTCTTTCTTATCGTATTGGCAGTGGTTACTCTAACAAACAGCTATAAAATGGTAACAGAGATAACAATATACAATAATTGGTCTTTGCGAATAGATAATGTCTTACGTTAGCTGTTATGATCTACTATAAACATTACTTACAAAAAAATAATCCTAATTAATTATAATACGTTAGAAGAGAAGGCTAGACTACCGTACCGCCTCTGGCCTAGCGTTAAAGATGTCAAAACTATGCTCTTTATAATATTTATTACGACTCGCTTCCTTTCCCTTTATTCCTGTTCTTTTATTTTGTGTCGTATTATGTATGTAAATGTTACATATGGGTCCCAATAAACACATTTTATTTTATTTATAATTATGTATTTATTTTATTTAAATACTACATTTAACAAAATTAAATATTAATAATATACAGAAATCAACAAATAATAAAAATTAAAAGCACAAAATATGACAACAAATTGCTACGTGCTAGTCTTAATGTAACGGCATATTAAAATTTTCTTTTGAAACTAATTCCTGGAACGTGCCGACTGAGTTAAACCACTTTTGTACTCGACTATACAGGCATAGGCTTACAATAATAGCACTTCCATTAGCCTCCGAAAATACATAGTTACCTTTAGTTTCCTGATCAAGAAATGGTAAGGTAATTAATGAGTCACGTAAAGGCTGGTTAAGCTTTTATACATGCTTATACACTACCTTTTGTTTGAAGGGAGAGAGCTTGGCTGTATAACTGAATACAAAGGTGATACAAAGATGTTGAATAAGTACTTTCTAAGATACATAAATATCAACTTTCTTTTAAACAACCGTTTGTATCGAAGTTTCATTGTGACTATTCCGATAGCATTCCTCATCGATTATTATTGTTAAATTGTTTAACAATATGGCCGGTTGGCGCGGTTGATAGATGCCTTTCACGTTGCAGCTCGTGGGTTCGATTCCCACGCAGGATAGATATTTGTGTGCATGAACGTGTCAGATTGTTCTGAGTCTGGGTGTAGTTATCTATATAAGTATATATTTACAACAGAAATGCAGTAGGTATATCAGTTATCTGGTTTCCATAGTACAAGATCTGCTTGGATTGGGATCGGATGACCCTGTGTTAATAATGTCTCAACATTTTATTTTATTATTATAAATAACTAAAAGGAAGTGCGAAGATTATAATTAGGTGTGTCAAATAAAGTCAATATATGTACTTCACCATGACAATGTTTTTATTACATACTAGCTGACTTCGTCAGAGTAGATGCGATTGTGAGATTTGTGTTTTCCACTTTAACTACTCCACCGATCATGATGAAAAGTGCACACACATTGTTAGGCATATAAAAATGACGCGAGGCTTTCATACGGAACATAAATATGCTTTCAAGACATAGAAAAATAACTTTAAGAGGGCCGAATAAAGGCGAAAGCTTATATATAGTATAGTATACTTATAACATTAACAATTTGCCAGTGAAAGCCTGTATACCATCAAAATCGGTTCAGCTGTTTCAGAGAT
Organism: Pseudoips prasinana; assembly: GCA_951640165.1. Classification (NCBI taxonomy): domain Eukaryota; kingdom Metazoa; phylum Arthropoda; class Insecta; order Lepidoptera; family Nolidae; genus Pseudoips; species Pseudoips prasinana. The sequence continues at coordinate 33,417,597 of OX621246.1, forward strand.
AGTGGGAATAGAAAAACATTTTATTTTTATAAATAGAATTTTTGTTATAGTGTAGTATATCCTTTAGTGTAGTAAGTAAAAGAAACTGTTATTTAGACATTACAAAACAAACAGACACTTACATTTTTTGTTTGTTTAATTAAAGTATTTATGCCATAATAATGGCTGTTGGTCCATTGGTTAGTGATCCTGATTGCAAGGACATGGGTTCGATTACCACCCGGAACAAATATTTGTCTGACACACTTATTTATTCTGTGTTTTGGTGTAATTTATTTATAATATATATTTATATTATATATTTTAAATATATTTAAGTACGTATGTCAGTTGCTGTTTTCCAGAATACAGGCTGTGTCTGCCTAGTTGGGGGTCAGATGGCAGTGTGTTAGTTGTGCCCATATATTTATTATTATTATTAAAAGAGCCGTTTTCGTTATCTAGTGTAGCAGCGCTGACTACTCTACTAAAACTTCCGAAGCAATTTTGTCGAAGGCTATTAATTTGCAACAATATCAACATACTCCCGCAAACTGCTTATGCAGCCATCAAAAACGTTCCCACAGATTAAGCTCAAGAGTTAACAAAGAAGTTTCAATAGTTTTATTGAGCAGGAAAGTAGATCGTTTTCCTTTTTGATGCTAAAATATTATAGAAGTTGATTGATTTTTTTCCAGAATATGTTATTTCTGTGCTAGGAAACTATTTAAATTGAAATAACATATGAGGTATAATTCGATGCGTTGTTGCGATGATGTCACAATCTTATTAATATTATAACGTGAAAAGATCGTATATTTGTATTAATAGATAGGTACATTTAAAAACTAAATTTCATTTCATTTATTATTATTTCACTTCTTTTTTTGGCAAATACAATTATTATTAAATTATTATTATTTCATTTATGATGCCGAGAAATTACAGTCTCAAATCTTTGCTCGGCCTGGAAATCATCTGATCTCCACCTCATCATTGATATTCAAGAAATAATCTTGAAATTAACATATTACATCTTAGAGTTGCTGGTTCTTAACTACAGCTACAGTGTACAAATGATTCAGAAATGATATTATTCATTAATAGAGACATTAAATACAAATATATTTCCTTAAAATAAAATCCATAATTACAAAAATTGTGAGTACCATAAGTGATTTAAAAAATTATTTCACCTATAGTAAGTCAGCGTATAAAATGGGAATGTATATACTTAAAAAAATTGAGAACCTAACGATAATCATGATAATAATTATCATTAGGTTCTCAATTTGTAATGATCATAATTTTTAGCCGTTTCCGGCAAAAAAAGAATATCAGGGTCAACCCATAACATTCCGCGGGTGTCGTAAAAGGCAACTAAGGGATACACCAGCCTAATATCGTCCACTGCTGGATATAGGCCTCCACCAAAGGTTTCTATAGCGTTACCATTTAGAGGGGTTTTCTGTAGTCACCGCATTTGGCTTGCGAGTTGGCGACCTCAGTTAGGTGGTAGCTAGTACACAGGTGGTGCTGCTACCCGACTACCTGGTGTATCCCTTAGTCGCCTTTTACGACACCCACGGGATGGTATGGGGGGGGCCTATAATTCTCTCTAAGCCGGAAACCACACGGCTTGCCGTGTTTTATAGTACGTAGGTATTATAAATCACGATACTATTCTTCCTGGTTGAATTTTGGCAATAGCGGTGAATAATTCATTGGTCTAACGGTAACGGCGTATTCTATCGTAGATATTGAGGTCCTGGATTCAAATCCCGAGACACGCCTGAAAGATGTTGTCTGGCAAATAACTCGCTACCTGCAATGTGAAAGTTGGCAATATCAGACTCTCATGCCTCAGAGAGTACGTACAGCAGTCCATCATGCTCCCAACCTCCAACTTCCTGTTATAAAAGTAACACTGTAACACTATAAAATGTCTTGCGTAGATGACTAATTTCTATTGAAGATGGCCATAGTAAAATTCGACCATTAGCACAATTATTACAAAGATAACATCATAGGCTATCTTTCTTTCCAAGCTATTCACAAAGATTATCTCCTTTCTACAACAGTAAATCACACCGAGCTCGTAAAACCCCGAATCACACTCCAGATAACAGCACAAATCCTTGCACATACACGATTTAGCTCGAGGCGCCCACTAATCACGTTTGCCGATAGGAATAACTCGCATTTGTCATTTAGACTCCACGCCGCCGCAGCTCAGACGGGCGATTCGATTTAGTCAGGGTCAGGAAGGCTCTAATCATTATATAAATGCACTTTATGGGCTAAATTGAATTTTGATAGATATAAGGCGCTTATAAAGTGCATTTTTGTTGGGGTACAAGTAGTAGATGAAAATATTATTTAATTATTCTTAGATCATCATCATCATAACTAGACAAAATCCTCTCCAAGAATCATGTTGGAGGGATATGCCATAATCGCCACGCTTGGCAGACGGGTTGGCGATCGCAGTAAGATGGTCATTGTACTCAGAAAGAAGCTGCTGCCCGTCCTCTGTTAGATATCCCCACGGGATGATATGGGGTGATGATATTCTGATATTCACCGCCGTCACCACACGGCAACCGTTATTTCCGACTTAACCGTTATATCCGACTATAACTCTTACGCCCGGGGTGTCACGAACCATCATTATATCTTAAGTTTGCCTTAGGCACATAATTCAGAGTGACTCTTTACAAACCAAATGTAGAGTTTTCTTGAAGAGCAAAGTTAGCTTACTCTGCCGGGATCCGGAAAGTCATAGTACACAGAGAGACGCTGGCCGTTCTCTGAGAGATATATTCACGATAGTATTGCGATACGCTTCTATTCGTTACAAAGTACTCCAGTAATATGCAGGTTCATTTAAGTAAGTGTATATAAGTGTTACAACCTACCGTCATGTTAAACTTACTCTGTATTACATAACATAGATATTGCGGACAGCATGATCTCTGCTTTAACTCATCTTCTTTTCATTACACTCTTGACTCACACTTCTGAGTACTATGACCGTCATACTGAGATCGCCAACCGGTATGTCTAGCATGGGGATTATGGCATATCCCTCCAAATTAGGCCACAACTCCATTGTGAAAATCTTTGAGGCCTGTGTCCAGCAGTAGACGTCATTAAATGTCAAAGGCTGACATGATGTCAACCTTAGGTAGATCAATAATAATATCGGGATTAAAGCGTAACTGAGCTCGCGAGACTTGGAGCCGTTAACCCTCAAAACGGACCTGAACCATTTTGTGGTATTTTTTTTTTGCGCAAGATGATTTAATACGTCAAGTACAAAATTTTGTACAAAATTTATATCTATTTATAGTAAAAATAATTAATACTAAGCTATAGACAGTTTGTACCTGTACTAGGTTAAACCTGTACCACAGGCGTTCTAATGGCTTAAAAACTATACTTATTCTTTATTAAAAATTTTAAACAATATTTAATTATACAAATTCAAAAATCTAAGATATAATGTTTAAAAATTAACTTATTTTAGAATACTACATAACCCCTCAGTCTCATCATAGGTCAACTTTTGTAAAAAATTACTGAAAAATTACTGACTGAGGTATAAACAAGCTAAGGGCCTACTCCATTGTCAACGACCAATGCACCAAATCCTCAGCTGGATCTCTACACTCAAAGAAAAAACACGGCTATCAGGGGCTACAACAGAAAATTGTCGAAAGAATTACTTGAATTCAAACGTTACAAAACATGCGCGGTAACTCGAATCCTCACCGGTCAATGCAAGCTGAATAAGCACATGTACAACCTAAAGTTGGTCGACAGCACAATTTGCAGACGCTGCCAAAAATCAGAGGAAACTCCAATGCACATTTGGTGCTCGTGCACCACTAATGCATTACAGAAGTATCTACTTGGGACAGCATATGATGCATCCGGAAGAGATACAAACACTCACTGCAAAATCAACCTGGAAGTTTATTAAAGCAATAGGATTAAGCGGTAAACTCTAACAATCAAGGAGCTCTGCTACAATAAATCAGAAATGGTTGAGGTAGCAAGATGCCAACAAGGCATCAAGCCCCAATTAACAATAATATAACTGTCCTAGTAAAGGCCGTGTTGAAACCGGTAGTAGATGAACCCACTGAGTTTGTTTCGCTGGGTCTTCTCAGTTGGGGCGCATTGGATCCGGTGGAAGCATTAAAGCGCGACCGTCGCTATTAACACAAGGTCCGTCATAATAATAGTACCTTAATATAGACAGAACCATTGACAATATGTAGTAAAAATATTAGACTTAAACTAGATAATTAAAGTTAAACATAATCTCTTGACAATAACTTGATACGAGCTAGCTAAATATCATTGCTATTATAAAATAAATTTTATAATGTTTTTATTACAATCAATACAATGTGTACCTAAATATTTATGTTACTAGAAATAATAATGTATACAACTATATTACTACAAACATGTTCTGACTATTTACAAGCACTTTTTTTAAGTCTACGTGAATAAAAACCTTTTTTATTTATTTTATTTATTTAATGGTTTAATCCCGATATTACGAACAGCATGGACTCTGCTTTGATATAAGCTGCTATAAATACCACACCGAAACATGAAAGTATAATTTAAAACCGCAATTGCCTGTATCGATTGACATATATTCGCGAGGACAGAGACCTGAGCGCTCACGACCATAGTAAGTCCATACATTGAGTTTATATAATAAAGGCGTATAAAGCCACCTTGCCAAGGCTGAAAATGTTATAGACTTATTTTATGTCAGTCATGGTAGAATTCTGTGTCTGGTTGACCTGAATTGACCCTGATATTTTGCTTCCGATAGGAAATTTGTATTGGTTCGAATATGAAGTACAGGAATTAAAGAAACATCGTCTGACATCAAACTTTAAACCCTATTTTGTCTTTGTTTTTTTTCTTTGTTAGGCTGGTTGGCGTAGTTGATAGATACTTGCCTTTTACGCCGCAAGTCGTGGGTTCGATTCGCACTCGGGACAGATATTTGTGTGCATGCACATGTCTGTTTGTCCTGAGTCTGAATAATGTCCCAGGATATAATTATTATTTTTATACTAATATATTTCTAAATACCATGATTGTAATTCCCTTCATAATATATATTTTTTAATAACTTTATTACATCGCTGCCTATTCAATAAAGAAATAAAACATAAAAAGCACACTTTACAGATATTCTCAATGATATTTTATTGTATTCATTTTAATTTCAGTTAAACATGTGAAGCTTTTGACAAAAAAAATATTTGTAAGTATATTGTATTGTTGTAGTGCCCTTACAGGGTTCATGTTTGGTACTGTATTATAATCTAAAATACCTATGTACAGCCCATGAAAGCAATAAATAAATTGAAAATTGAAATTGAAAAGTGCACCCAAAACACAGAACAAAGAAGTGTGCTCATCATATACAAAGACATGTACTGGGCGGGGTTCGAACCGATAAGCTCTGGCTTAGCAGTCGCGGTCAAGAGACCAACAGGCTTATCAAATTTATAAATGCATGTAAAAAGCAAGATGACTGCGCGTTAAAGAAGGGGTCTTAAGTTCTTAACTTACTGCTTTAGCGTATGTACGACTAGCATACATATAAAATAACTAGCTGTGCCCCGCGGTTTTACCCACGCTAAACTTTATAAATTATAGCTCATGTGTTATTCGGACATATAAGCTATATTACTACGAATTTTTATCAAAATTCATTCGGCGGTTTTTGCGTGAAAGAATAACAAACATCCATCTATACTCACAAACTTTCGCATTTTTAATATTACTAGCTGTGCCCCGCGATTTTACCCGCATTTAACTTTATAAATTATAGCCTATGTGTTAATCCAGGGTGTCAGCTAACTCCATACCTAATTTTATTGAAATAACTCCAGCCGATTAGACGTGAAGAAGTAAGAAAGATACACACTCACACAGTCACACACTCACAAACTTTCGCATTTATAATATTAGTAGCATTAGGATATTTTAAGGATGATCAATGAACCTTGATTTTCTCCGGCTACGTCCCGTCCTAGATCTCCCATAATAGGACTTTCGGCACAAAATCGGACAAAAGCATATCGGAATGATTAATAGCTGTTATAATTCCCGAGGCATTGGTGCGCCATCTTTTGTGTTCGTATTACGGAATTAGTTGCCTTTTGGTTCCGTACTCAAAGGTCGCGTATTGTTATTTTGTTTCGTTTGTCGGGGTACAATTTGATAACAATGTAGGTCAATGCGAAGAATTTTCCTTTTTAAATTTTATAGATTACTAAGTATAGCCCGCGGTTAGTAAATTTTCTAAATTATAGCCAATTAGCTATTCCCCGCGGTTTTACCTGCATTAAACTTTATAAATTATGACCTTTATGTTAATCCAGGATGTCAGCTAACTCCATACCAAATTGTATTACAATCGCTCCAGCCGTTTAGACGTGAAGAAGTAACAAACATACACAATCACACACTCACAAACTTTCGCCTTTATAATATTAGTAGGACTAGCTGTGCCGCGCAGTTTACATTTTGTCTCTTGTCGCAAACTCATAAAACATTCACAAATGTTTCATATTTCCATACAAACTTTCATCCCCTATTCCCTATTTTTAATTTACACCCTTGAAGGTAATTTTTTTACAAACTATGAATGTCATATTTATATTATGTATATAGAATCAAAAGCCTAAGAAATAAGTTTCAAGCTTCTAGCTCCAAAAATGACGGTACTTTCATACAACTTTTTATACCCCATTTCAACTTTTTCGCATTAAAAACTAGCCCATGTCCTTTCTCAGGCTATTTGTGTACCAAATTTCATTCAAATCAATGCAGAAGTTTTGGCGTGAAAGCGTGACATACAGAGCTACTTTCGCATTTATAATATTAGTAAGTATATACTACAAAGATTCATCAAAATTCGTTCGGTAGTTTTTGCGTGAAAGAGTAACAAACATCCATACATTCATACATCCATACACACAAACTTCCGCATTTATAATTATTAGTAGAATTTGTTATTCAGATATATAAGCAATATTGCTACAAATTTCATCAAAATCCATTACGTAGTTTTGGCGTGAAAGAGTTACAAACATCTATACATCCAGACTCTCAAACTTTTGCATTTATATTAGTAGGATAATTCGTGTCATACGGCGGGTTTAGCTTATACTCGCAGTATGGCACGCGTTAATTGAATTCGACTTGACACAAAAATTTCATAATAATAATCGTTCGATGTGACCGTCAACATTGCTGTCCCACATGATGATAACCTCGTAAAAGTTGAAAAAAAGACAAAAAAGTCAAATACCTTAATCTAGTACGCTAGGTTCTTGACATGTGGGAAATCAATTCGGCGAGTCATTGTACCAATGGTCATGGTTTCTGGCCATGGTTCAATGAATCAAACAATAATATGATTTGCAAAATATCCCGGAGTCACACTAAATACGTCTAATATAATAGTATAATTTGTTGTGAATAAGTGTAATTTCTTTGCGGCAATATTCCGTTTCGGCCTTGTAAATAATTTCGCCACTGCAGCAGGTTTAACCGCGCCATGCCCCTCTTGCGGCGCCAACTTAGCTGTTCTATCCATGTCCAAGATATTTTGGACACCAAAGTTAAGCTCCGTCAAGAAAATTACAAATATTGAACCTATGGGTTCAATATTTGTACTTTTCTGTACTGTTCAAAGACTTGGAGTCGCCAACTCTTGGACTATGCCAAGAGTTGACGACTCCAAGTCTTTCAACAACAAGTTATGGCGCGATTTGGTCAGAAATTCTGACCAAATCGCGCCATTGTTGTTAACATCGAGGGGTGAAAGGCTATTTGTTTGAAGCGACATTTTGGACGATATTGAGTTATATACATATTCGGATTCAGCGAATTTTTCTGCGTCGGCTGAGCCGGGTTTCACACAATTCTGAGCACTTTTATGGCGCTTAAAACAATGCAATTTTAGTGCATAAATCTCAAACATGATGTATGATCCGACATCAATATTGCCATATTTTTTTAGTATTTAATTTAAGCTGTACACAAAAACAGAGAATCGGAGCATAAGCCGTTATTCTCGTCCTAAAATTTCAGTTCGATGGCAGATAAATCGTTTTTCGATATGGTTAACTTTAGATAAGAAGTCCCTTCATACATTTTGCTTACGACTACTTACATTATGCAATGTCGCTTCAACCAATTTGCCGTCAGCCAAATTCATTAAGACATGTCGGTTCAACCCTTTTCGCTGCAACTGTTTTGCACTCTGTTTGGAACTTCAAACAATATTTCTGTTCTCAAAACTGGGTTCCTTAGTCGCTTGAACAGTTTGTTAGTATTCACATTTTTTAAATACGTCACTTAAGATAAATCTAATACCAAGTGATTAGATTTAAATCATTTTTTCCTGTATCATAATATAACTAGTTTGTCTTTTAAACCATCCAATTTTAATACGACAATAACAATCTATGTAATTTAAAACAAATAAATGTTGGCATAGTTTTCGTAAACCGTGGCAGTGTTATTACTGTCCCCCCCTTCGCGGGCGCATCAGTCAGTCGTGAGTGTGGCGGGAGACAGGACGCGCGCTGTTGTAGTTTGGGATAAGACCGAATAGAATAAGCTTGTAAGTATGATTACTTTAATATTGTGTCTATAAATGAATAAATTAATTATGTTTTAATGTAAATAGTAGATTGCGAATGTTTGTGTATTGTTTATCGCATGTATTGATACATTATTACCATAGTAAGTACCTGCCAAGCTGCCTGCTGTACTAACTACCTGCCTACTTAATAGGTGAATAATGGTTACTGTTTAAATATACGCGGTTACTGAATTATTTGTAATGGTGTACCAATTCTTAAATTTAAAAGTATGCAATTTACTGGCTATAGAACAACAGGCCAGCTTATACTATACCTGGTCTTGTTATCAGCGACTTGCGGCAGAACGTAGTTTCCTATGTAGGTACTACATAGAAACCTACCATGTAGCTTTATTTATCAGTTCTCTCTTATTAACGCCTAAAAGTATATGTAGTTATGTTATTTATGTTTACTTAAATTTTTAGCCCACAATGGAGCCAAAAAGACTAAAATATTTGAGAAGCAAGATTGAACGCATAAGTGATGAAAATGAAAACAAAACAAAATGGTTACAGCCCAGTACAAAAAGAAGATCTTCAGTAACACTCTTAGAGAGCTCGTCTTATCATGACCAAAACAAAGATTTATGTATTTTAAATACATTTGATGACAAATGTAACAGTGATCCGGAAAGAATAACAAATTATGAACAAGTTTGTTCAGGTTTTTTATTTAAATAATAATGCTACACAATTATGTTGACAAACTATAACCACATTGATTGTCTTTTTAGGAAAAGCAGAACAACAAAAATAGTGATTCGGGTGATAACAGCATTAATGTCATAACAATCGAGTTTGAAAGGGTAATTAATTATTTATTACTTAGTAGTAACTTTTGTCAGCGTAGAATTTTGTAGGTATCCCTGAATATTTCGAGAAATCCTTTTTAACCAGGCGCCTAAATTAACTAAGGAATGCCTGTGCTAAATTCAGTCGATAGTTCAACATCTTTTTATATAGTAGGTACACACACAGATTATCTATATACACGGTCGAATGATGGCTTTTAATAGAAGGAACAACGTGACACAAAGTTTTACCACAGATTCAGTACATGATACTAAACTAAAACCAATAAATATGTTCGGAATTTACTATAATAAAATCAGCTGTTCCACTAAAACTGTAACACCTGTGCGGTCAAAATGTATGGAACAGCTGATTTCCTTTAACACCCAACAAAAAATGCTATCACTGGCCCGTTTAGAATCATTAACTGAATGTATGGTAGAAGCTTGTGTCATGATGTTCCTTCTATTAGAAGTAATTTTATTTGTTTTATCGCTGTCTGTATTTAATCCGTAAAAAAGAAAACACACTTAATCTTATTTACCAATGAAACTCTCAATTTGATGCTATGAAACAATTTTTTTTCAGTATGACGAAGAATTCAAAAAATTTGAAGAAGATAACGTAAACCCAATGAATAAACCTACAAAAATATTAGGATTAGAAGAACACGAACAAAACACCAAAAATCCAAACAATGTTGATCAAGTAATCGCAAAACACATGGCCCAAGACACGGTAATTGAAATGAGCGATAAAAATAGAACAGACAGTAATGAAAGTCTTCAACCAACGTTAACAGAAATTATACCGGAAAAAGAAATGGATATATTAAGGAAGTCCCTGGAGGAGGACAATAATGCTGAAGAAATTACAACAGAAATACCAAACCGAGCAGAAGACGTTCCTAAAAAATTAAGAATAAGCAAACGTGCCGTGATTCAAAAAAGCATCGACAAAAAAAATCTTTCGACAAATATTTAATACTGATTTTAATGTAGGGTTTCACGTACCTAAGAAGGATAAATGCATAAAATGTTTGCGTTTTGAAGCCCAGAATCCATCTGAGTGTCCCGAACTGCAGGCCCATTTAGAAGAAAAACAAGCATCAAAACGACGCCAGGAATGTCATAGAGAATTAGGTAAAGAAAACCCTACTATTTTGTGTGCATCTTTTGATCTCCAGAAGGTTCTCAATACTCCCCATGGGAACAGTATGCTGCTTTTTTACTCCCGAAAATATACGGTTTATAATTTATGCTTTTATGAAAGTATAACAAGAAATGGTTTCTGTTTTGTCTGGGGAGAAACAGAAGGAAAGAGAGGGGCTAATGAAATTGGTACAATTTTGCAAAAATACATAGGAGACGTTGATTCGCGAACCACAATAAAATCTTTAATTTTATATTCCGACTCCTGCCCTGGACAAAATAAGAATAAAATTGTCCTTGCTGCCGTCCATAACGCGTTGTTACAATCTAAACATCTAGAAACCATTCAAATGAACTTTCTTCTCCCCGGACACACGGAGATGACAGTAGACAGCATCCACTCGACTATTGAGCACTCCGTGCGAAATACGATAGTGTGGGCTCCTTCTCAGTGGGCAACAGTGTGCCAGCTAGCCCGAAAAGAGCCAGCGCCTTATTATGTCGAAAATCTTACACATACTGACTTCAAACTTTTATAAATATTTCAAAGGAAACCTGGTTGGAAAAATAAGCAAAATCCGAACGGCGACATTTAAAAAATCTACTCCAAATGAAATTAAAATTAAGTATTATGAAGAATGATGCACTGGAAGAAAAGATACCAATACATGCTTAACCTAAGAGTCTCAATCTCAAATATAAAACTTCGTTAGCAATTACCAAATCTAAATACAACGATCTTAAGAAACTATGTGATACTAACGTTATTCCAAAAATATTTCATACTGAGTACTTAAATTTGCAAACCAACAACGCTAAAGACCAACTAGTGGAGACTGATATTGAAGATGAGACGGAGGAATTAGATTAGAAAATGGATTTGGTAATAATGCTTACTTAATCCATAATTTATGCTTTATTTTTCGGCCATATCTCTTTTTTGTAATAAGTAAATAATTTTGCATTCTTTTAAAAAAAAAAAAAATTATGTTTGATTTACTGTGCTGTAATTTTTATAAGGAAACTTACGATCACATTAAGACTGAGTGTTAATTATGTTAAAGATGCGTAATAAAAAAATTCTAATTAACAGAACTTTTTTTTATTCCTGACATAGTAATTATTCACCCATTTAAATACTACACCTCTTAACTTACTATAAATCTGTTATTATTATCTTGTATCAACAACCAAGTTATATAAACTCCTTTCGAAACCTGAGACATCAAACAACTCATTAAGAATGTTCATCGTTGCTTAAGCCAACTTGCCTGTATCGTTAACAAAACCCAATTGGTAGTTAAACAAAATAGCCTATTCCTATTATTATTGTGTATCGTCGATTCAATCATTTTGCTTTCTTCTGCATAAGTACTGTAAAGTCACTTAAACCATTTTGCCTGCTGCTGATTAGTGACAATGTTGGAAGTTGAATCATTTTCCTTTACTCTAAAAATAAGGCGATACAGATAATTTTATATTAAGCGACATTTATCTTGGAACTCCTACCTGTTTTTTTATTAAAAAATATACCAAAACATTAAGGGATTTTTTTACAATAAAGATTTGTGATCCCCATTAGAGTAAGAGCAGTAGTTTTTTCATAACGATTTTTTTTCCAAATTTTGAATCTTTAAATGGCTCTCCTGTAAAGTTGATAAAATGTCGCTTCAAACAAATAGCCTTTCACCCCTCGACATTTACTTTGAGGTTGGCTCTAATCTCACACTACGTCTACGATCTTTACACTGGCATCCTCCTTCGGAGCCACACAATGCAGTAGAAGAATCTTTCTTGGGCCACGCTATCTACGCGATCCATTCCGGTCAGCATGACATTTATTTGTTGTTGAAGGCCGTTTCACGTGCAAACAAGGGGATCTTAAAAAGCTGTAAACTTAGCAGATATACCCGAGATACCTGTGTTACTCCAAAACACAGAACAAATAATCGTGTTTATCACACAAAGATTTGTGCCGGGTGGGGATTGAACACCCACGAACTAGACTAACAGGTCAGTTGATCTATTGTCGATATAATTTCGCTCATTAATTTGGCTCGCTGCTGACGTGGCCAATCATATATCATTTCGCCCATTTGCCCTCTTTCATATAATGGATCAACATCGAAATAATATTACTCAGAATTGACAAGAAGCTAATATCAATAACACAATAAATAAATAAGAAATGGCAGCCTTAATAGGTATAATATCCTGTAATATTATTATGAATAAGCTAGTTATCCTCCTTTTGATTTCTTTAAATAAAATATACTGTCAATCTTTTCTTTTCTAGGATGGATATCTTACTTACTTATCGTATGGGCTTACCCTAGATTTTTTCAATCCACCCAGTAGGCCTCTGACATGGTTAACGATATTTCTATTAGATATGTTTCAATGCAAATTTTACATACAGTTCGCACTAATAAATTTCCCTGGGAAAATAATTTTCATATATCAAATCACACGTGAAAGATGTTGCGGTTAGTAGTCAGAGATCCATAAATTACCTTCTCAGCAGGTTTTGACAGATAAGTTGATTATAATGCCATGTCTTCAGATCCGACCCATGTCTTAAATTGAACATGGGTCTCTCTAGGTATGACGTTTAATTATAAAACTCGATTCGTAGAGCCTTACAACATTACTTGGAAATTTTAGTCAGTACCAACCCACAAGAAAACAGCCTGGTGAGTCTGATCACGCAATAATCACGTTTCTTATAAGGACAAAAACGTGCTTTTTCCCTCTATTTTGGTTGATATAACGGCAATATAAATATAGACTCTACAGAGTCATGGAAATGTAGACTAAATATATACATGATATGATAAATAAATATATGCTATGTACAGTTAAGTTCAAAAAGCGATGGAGTAAAAACTAAAACTTAATTAGTTATAAAATGAAGACAAAATAAACTCTTATGAAATAATTGTACTGTTTCTTTTCTTCAAAGCTTAATAAATATATTTGATAAAATCTCTCTTTTATTATTGTTATTTCTTATTATAAATGTTGTTAAAAACAAGAAGAAGTCATAGGAAACATAAACTCTCAATATCAATCATAGTATCTTAATTTTTTATAAATTAACTTAGAGAGTTAATTGATACAATTCCCAGTGTTTTCTCAAAAACTGATTTTTATATTAATATATTTTTATTATATTCGTTTAGCCCGTTAAACTGGGTGCAAGATTTAATCTTTATGGCTGTACCGATTGGTTTTTGGCTCTAGGATTTCTTGAGAGACATCCAAAATCCAAAAAACACACTGAGTTGAGAACTCGTGTCTCTTTTGGCAAAGGCGTATTGACCAGTAGTTTCTATTGCTTCCTGTATTGAGCTATTCTCCTCTATTTGGGCACTGCATTTAATTTCAGCTCATATTCCCAGCGCATTCATTGTGGTCAACGTCTACCCACGCCATATCTTGTATACCAATACGTTGTAATTTGTCTCCACTTTTCTCGTGTAGATCTCAACATAAGACCGAACCATCTCCATTTTTGGAGGTCAATTATTTCCAGGATATATATTAATAAAATGTCTATGTAACAAGTGTTTCTATAATGTAGACGAATACTTTAAATGTAAGGTATACTAATAATTATTTATTTTGTAATATTGATCACTGTTATCATGTAGGTAGTTTTTTTTATCTTTAATATTAAGTTTAATATTTGTATGTCATGAAGATGATAAATGTGTGATACCATGAAAATTTGGTCATATATTTGTATGTACACCACATTTATGCAAATAAATATTTTTGTATTTGTATTTTTGTATTTGTACTCCCCATAAAATTTTAGTTTAGTAGCAATGATTAATGATTAGATGATGATTAATCTCTTGTTAAATGCAGGGAAAACTAAATGCATCAGGTTCTCATTGCCGAATGTGACTCAAATTGTACCAACAGTTGCACTTAATGCGAAAATATTAGATTTAGTCCCATCGACCGTATTTTTCGGATTGACACTTGATTCAAAATTGCAATGGGGTCCTCAGATTGAAAAGTTAGCAGGTAAATTAAGTTCGGCTTCCTATGCTGTCTGGAAAATAAGGCAATTGTCAGATGAACAAACTGCTAGATTAGTGTATTTCGCGTACTTTCATAGCATTATGTCGTATGGCATTCTGCTGTGGGGTTCGGCGGCTGACATAGGTACTATTTTTGTATTGCAGAAAAGAGCAGTCAGAGCCATTTATGGTTTAGGCAGTCGCGATTCTTTGCGAAATTTGTTTAAAGAAATAAATATACTTACTGTGCCATCGGAATATATGTATCAGAATATAATGTTTGTTAGAAAAAATATTCATAATTATAAAAAGAAAAGTGAACTGCATAATATAAATACTAGGAATAAAAACAAACTAGCCATGCCAGGCTTTAGAGTAAGCAAAACTAATAAATCATTTTTAGGAAATTGTATTAGGTTTTATAACAAGCTTCCTACTCAAATTACTGATCTGCCTGACATAAGTTTTAAAACACATAATAAACGTATACTTATGGCTAGGGGTTATTACACCACTAAAGAGTACATCGATGACAAAGACGTCTGGCTCTCACTTCCTACCTGCACATTGCTCGCTGGAGATCTTGTAGCCATATAGACATGACTGATCTGCTGTGTTACGTGAACTATCTGTAAATGATTGCTATCATATACTTAATTTAAAATTATTGACTCTGTCTCAAAATGAATAATGTTATTGTTTCGAAGTTTTTCTTTTGTATACCTAAATATAATCTAAAATAATAAGCATTCAGACAACCGATCGAGCATATATTGTGTTGGCCTACTAAATAATTACTCTAATTGGACCAAATCCCGTGTTCATGCCCGCTTGAGTATGTTTCGCCGGACCGTCTCAACTGGGTCGTGTTGAAACCGGTAGTAGATGAACCCACTGAGTTTGTTTCGCTGGGTCTTCTCAGTTGGGGCGCATTGGATCCGGTGGTAGCATTAAAGCGCGACCGTCGTTATTAACACAAGGTCCGTCATAATAATAATACCTTTAATATAGACAGAACCATTGACAATATGCAGTAAAAATATTAGACTTAAACTAGATAATTAAACATAATCTCTTGACAATAACTTGATACGAGCTAGCTAAATATAATTTCTGTAATAAAATAAATTTTATAAATGTTTTCATACAAGATGTACCTAAATATCTATGTTACTAGAAATAATATCTAATGTATACAACTGTATTACTACAAACATGTTCTGACTATTAACAAGCGCTTTTTTAAAGTCTACGTGAATAAAAACCTTTTTTATTTTATTTTATTTTAAATGCAAAGCGTAATTTTTTAAATGAAAACTTTTTAGGCGCGCTGAGTCTAGAACCAAAAGTTTTAACAAAAATCATGGATCTCGCGTCATCATCATGACGGCTTCCATGAGCTATATGTATGCTGTGTATATATGTGTACTTTTTAGGTGAATAATGCCTGAAACTCGCATTATCCTCACGGCACGCTTCCCATGAGCTACACTAGCTATACTATCTACTATATAAAAATAAGTCGGGTTTTCCTTCCTGACGCTATAACTCCAGAACGCACGAACCGATTTCCACGGTTTTGCATTCGTTGGAAAGGTCTTGGGCTCCGTGAGGTTTATAGCATAGAAAATTTATAAAATTTAACGCGGGTAACACCGCGGGGCACAGCTAGTTATATTATAGATAAATAGATTAAACAATTTGTTACACTTCTAAGTGTAAAAAATAGTTTTCACTTCTAATGGCAGTTTCCAAAGACCCAAAGTTTTAATTGGTACTGGTACGAGGTGGCGAACGTTTTAATTTATGATTTCACATTTTTTATTAAAAATATAGGTACTCCCTTTGTGGTACGTGTTTGTGGGTATAGAATATATTTTACTATCTCAGGATATCTAGTAACTTATTATTCAGTATTGTCTTATTCTTATCTCATTCTATACATATTGATATTTGTCAACAGCTACAAACTACACACTGCGTAGCCAATCACATCGAAAGATTTGCATTTCTATAGCATATGAAGTATAAAAACATGGAACATTCCCAAACATGCCACCTCACACGGTTGTAAAAATTTTGCCTTTTCCATCGAATACCTTGATATATATAATTACCTACTTTTCATAGATTGATATATATATATACACAGAAAACCAACCCAGACCAAGACAATAAATAGACATGCCTCGCTGCAAGTGGTCGAGTTCTAAACCTGGAGTCGCACTGATATAATGGCATTATTATTCTCATACTTTCATACCTCGACATACCGGTTATTAGCACCCAGGTTTCGATAGAATTAAAGGCACTGAGATTATAATGGCTATATACCTTAGTCTTATGTATAACCAATGTATCTCTAATAAAGATAACAAGACATTTTAGGTGTGTACATTTAATTCAGCCGCATAATACCAAGTAATAAAGCGTCATGCTTTGACTAATTATGCGGTTTTTGACAGTTCTAAGTAAGTCCCGTCCGTTTCATACGTTCTATTACAAAAAGATGTACATGGCCTTTGCGTCTATTACAAACGATTTACGGCGCATTGTCTGAGAGACATATCTTTTGGTGGCTAAACAAACCGATGCGAGAGCGACATAGCCTGCCGCAGGCCTGACAAGAGAAGTTTGCGGTGGTTGGTGCCGAGCCGCTTGCATGTCGCTTCTGTCTCTTATCAGCAAGTACTCCGAACCAGGCTTCATCACAGATCTGATACCCTCCACTACACGTTTTCGCCATTGAACTCTATTTTCAGCGAGCTTTTCCCAGCTACAGTGGTCAATTTTAAAAGCGGCCATATAAGCGGGATATGGCCGCAGTCTTTAACAAAAATAGATGTTATGATAAATTAGTTTCGTCGTTAAAGAATATATACAGCGATGTTAATATAATTAAAATTCTACATTTAAATTGAATTGAGAGAAGTTTAATAGTAGTTCCTATTCAACATGTGGTGCAGTGGACAAGGTATTATCACTTCATGGTTCGGGTTCAATTCCCATACAGGACACCTATAAAATAAATAATAAATTTTAATGAGACGTCTTGCCATAACATTCTTCACGTCGAGTGTCAATACAATAAGGTAAAAAAGTGTGGACGTACCCTAATTAAGCACATATTTATTTAATAAACTATATATGTATTTGTCTATTGGTCTAGTACTATCTTGGGAGTAACTTGGAAGGATCGGATGACCAACAAAACTGTTCTCTCAAAAACCAAAAGCAAGGAGCCGTCTCCGTTTCAGTATGGCCGTAATACTTACGGCTATACTGAAACAGAGACGGCTCCGTTGGCTGGGACACATTCATCGGATGGACCCCGACATATTGCCGCGCGAAGTCATGCTTGGACAGATTGCCGAAGTGAAACGACCTGTTGGACGGCCAAAATTCCGATTCAAAGACTCCTGCAAGCGTGACATGGAAAGTTTCGACATTGACACCAAGACCTGGGAGACACGTGCTAGTGTAAGATCAGACTGGCGCCATGATATTCACCACGGAGCTATAAAACATGACGAAGCCTGGCTGGACAAACTGAAGCAGAAAAGGCTCCGCGTCGCCACCCCCAATCCCGTGGACTCGCAATTTATCTGCGACAGGTGTGGCAAGATATGCCGAGCGGCTATTGGACTGATAAGTCACAAAAGACATACATACATAGACTCACGCCTGTTTCCCAGAGGGGTAGGCAGAGACAACGGATTTCCATTTGTCACGATCTTTGCATACTTCTTTTGCCTCGATTACTGTCATTATATTCTTCATACATGCTCACCGGTTTAGGGTACTTCTGACCTGCCCTTTCTTGATAACATCTCCAATTTGGTCAGAGAATGTTCGACGTGGTCTTCCCCTTCCGGTTGTCCCATTCACACAGGCCAGGTATACTTCCGTTGTCAATCTTCTTTCATTCATCCTTTCTAAATGGCCAAACCATCTCAGCATGCCTTTTTCAATCTTTGTGACTACATCCTCTTTCACACCACAACGCTTCATTCAGTATTTCGAATTCTGTCTCTCAAAGTCACACCACACATACTTCTCAGAGACTCGTCACAAAAGACGATGCGACATTAACCAAATTAGCGACAGCAACGCTGCAACAATCATCTACCAAGATGTTGTGGCCGATATGATGATTGGTGTAGTGGTTAGTGACCCTGACGGTAAAGCCAGAAGTTGTGGGTTCGATCCTCACCCAGAGCAAATCTTTGTCTGATGTGCACGGTTTTATGTTCAGTGTCTGGATGTCACTTATCTACACATACATATAAATAAAATTGGAGTGTCTGTTTGTAATATTGAAATAACCGGTTTTTACTACATAAATATGAATATATATACGGTACATACACCAAAATAACATTTTTTACCATTTTTGTCTGTCTGTCTGTTTGTTCCGGCTAATCTCTGAAACGGCTGGACCAATTTTGACGGGACTTTTATTGACAGGTAGCTGATGTAATAAGGAGTAACTTAGGCTACTTTTATTTTAGACAACGTCATTTATTTTACTAAAAAACAAAAAAAAACTAATTGACACGCGGACGAAGTCGCGGGCACAGCTAGTCTGTAATATGTTAATATTTGGAAATATATGTATAGGTAAGTATCTTTATCACTTGTCTGGTAACCGTATAGATTCTGTTTTGTTTAGGATCTGATGGCAGTGTATTAGTTGTCCCAAGATATTTAATATTATTTATTAATTTGCGGTAAGTTTGTGGTATTTACCTAAAATTGCCGAACATAGTATATTTTTTATGATATTTTTCAACCTATTTGTATAAATATTTTTTATAATAATATCCTGGGATATTATTCAGACACGGCCATCCAATCTCAAACTAAGCAGAGCTTGTACTATGGAACCTTGATAACTGATATACTACAAATCCTTCTTTTCTTTTGTGAATCTTATATCGATAATTACACCCAAACTCAAAACAAACAGACATGTTCATGCACACAAAAATCTGTCCCGGATGGGAATCGAACCCACACCCTGCGGCGTGAGAAGCAGGCCTCTATCAACTACGACGACCGGCACGTCAAAAAAGAAACCGATTCCCTGATTCTCCACTTAAGTGTTGCGACCGTAACTAGAACTTCAATCTATGAATACGATAGCACTGAACCCAGAGTTCAATAAAGTGTTCACAAACAAAACTGAAAATACTACACAAAAGTCGACCTAGCCAAAATATCTTCGCTACGTTCTACTTTTACGACCTTACCCTTAAAAACCAGAGGCGTCATGTCACCCGTTTACATCATTATCTTTTAAAGATATCAAACACACATTACCCTCGTTCAAGTTAAAAAGAAAACGTTCCGTAAGTAATCGGGTGCGTGGCCGGAATTCCAAGGGATATAATTCCCCGCCGGAACGTTACATCTTTTTGAATAGGCTTAAGGAACCCGATTGGTGGCGCCTGGCTTAATATTCTTTTTCCTTTTTTACTAAACTAACTTAGGAAGGAAAATATCTTTTCATTTTTAACTAATAACCCTTGTTTGATGTGATTGGTTCGACCGACTTTCTATTATGGCAACCACTTCAACTCCCATGTGATACGGCGTTGGTGCTCCCGAAGATGGCTACCATAGGCTATCATTTTAGTAAACTGTCGTGCACACTGAGATCTTTTCCCATCAACATATCGGGTTTGTATCGAGCTTTTGGCCCTCAAAAATACGTACTTGCCTTATACTTTTTTATGACATAGGGCGACAAACGAGCAAGCGGTACCTGATGGTAAGTGATCACCGCCGCCCATGGACACTCACAACACCAGAGGTATCACGGGAGCGTTGGCGGCCTTTAAGAGTCAGCAAACGATAAGTGTTGCTGACCCTTCCCCCACCCTAATGAGTTCTGGTGACCTCACTCACACGCAGAATCACAACATTAAAGTTATTATTGAAGAAAGTCTGCTGTAACTTCCCCAGTCGGGCTGCTCTTTGAGCGAATGAACGCTCTGAGAAGACCGCGCCATCTGGTCGTTGTGCTCCAAATTCTTCCCACTTACAGTTATTACATGGGAGGTCGTTTATCATAGCTCTATTCACATATACCAGATATTAAAAGCATCCGGATGACGGATGATTTGAAACTAGTGTGTGTTTAAAATTCCGACATTGCCAATTTCCAGAAAATATGTATGTATCTATGTTTTCCTTAATCTGTTTTTCTTAGCTTAGTTTAATTTGTAAATATAACTACTAACAACTACTAACCATGACAAATATAAATGTATCTTAACTCAAAATGTGAACCGTACTACTAACTCTACTAACCGTGTGACTTTGAATGCTGTGGTTGTCTATAATTGTTACAACACTATTTCCTATTCTATATACATGTCTCCTTTGTCTTTCTTAAGTGTCTTTAATGTTGATAATCCTTAAATAAATAAATAAACTATGTCAATGGGGTTCAAAGAAACGAAAATTTGTAAAGAGCTTATCCAGGCGCCTTGTAGATGTAGAAACTTCAGGTGACCCAAGGGCTGGGGTGTACCTCGGCCAGCGTATCAGCTTGGCTATACAACGAGGTTACGTTGCCAGCGTTTTGGGCACACTACCCGCAGATTGTGACTTAAATGCTAGTTGATGTGAAACATCTATAGCCGCACGTAAAACAGATTTCTGGCGTGGCAACGCATGCCGTGGTTTTTTTTTTAGATCCTATCACAATATGTTCTTTTCGACTTCAACTTCGACTTCTACTTGGACTTCGACTTGACTTCGACTTTGACTTCGACTGCGACTTATACTTCGACTGCGACTTATACTTCGACTTCGACTTCAACTTCGACTTTGACATGACTTCGACTTTGAATTCGACTGCGACTTATACTTTGACTTCGACATCGACTTCGACTTCGACTGCGACTTATACTTCGACTTTGACTGCGACTTATACTTCGACTTCGACTTCGACTACGACTTTATTACTTTTACAAAATAATGTCGATGTTTCACATCTGCCAGGCGTCCCGTGACGGCTCACATTTTTTTTATTTGTAAATCGTTTTCGTTTTAAGTAGACTTTATATAATTCATATACATAGAAGTATGTAAAAAAAACAAAAGTATCGATTTAACTTAAAATGGAAATATTTAAATACCAAATATAAGTCCCGGTTTCTACAAGCCTTATGTTATCGTAGCTCACGATATTCAACGAATCGGTACCAATTTTCCACCAAATGGAAAATTTTTACCCTCTATCTATCTTCATTCTAAAATTTATCTTGCTATTATACAAATAAGTCTCAATTTCAGATAAAGAAGAACAATGGGGCAGGTGGGAAAAAACATTTTGTAATTGGCATATTTTCGGGAAAACGAGTGCTTTAAACGGCCGTGATATTTCCCCAGGTTCTTTAATATAAATCAAACCATAATGTCGGTTCATTACTTTTTATTTTCATAATGCTATTGTCATTTATCCTGGCAGAAGTCTTGGTTTCGAAACCTGGAGTTATAAAAAAAATAATAGAAGGTAATTTATCTGAAAATGTTTATCAGATCTCTCGAGACATTTTTATTAATGAATAAGTCAAGTCTATATCAGCATGCTTTCAATTAGGTATCCTGATAAAGACTTGAGTTATAAAAGCAGATATAATATTATACTTATGATAATATCAGTATAAATAATCTAAATATATAAAAAATTAAGTTTGTTTGTGCGTTGTTGTATGTCCTTTATAGAATCGTAAACTATGTATTTGATCGTGTGATGATCTTCAGCAAAGTGTTTCGAGAGCCCACGAAGGTTTCTGAGTTAGTAAGACCAATCTTCGACAGCGAAATTCACTATCATTGCAAAATCAACTTAATATTTAAGTAATGTCTCGCCTTCAAAGGTCATTGGGCGTATCTGACCCGCTTTGCGAAGAGTGGCGGACATTAATCAAAATAGTTTTAAGCTAAGGGGAATAATATGACCTTTCATTGTATATAGTTATTTATTTAAAAATCGATGGAGAAAAATGTACAGGATCGTTTAAAAAATATAAAAAACAAACGGTTTTTTATATTTTTTAATTTTAACAAACAATTTTATTTCATCATTAAAGGCATAAAAGAATTTCGATAACATACAGCAAGGTGCACTGATGAGCCGAGAGGCATGTATACGCTGTCTCTTTCGCACATCAGTTAGGTCAAACTAGTTTTGTTGCGCTCGCGCACTGACTCACCGCCCTCTGCGCAGTCCTTCGTTAGGACTGTAATACTGTATTTCGAAGTTCAAAATAGCGATGAACTGTAGCCCTAAAGTACTGAAACGCGACTCACGTTAGTGCGAAAGTGCGCCACATCGATTCACACATTGTCGAATGTATTCCAGCGCGATGCACGTTAGTGCGAAAGTCCAGTAAATGCGAAGGCATGCCATTATGGAGATATCCATGGTTAATGTTTTTCTAGCGCTCGGCGGCCGCTGCCGCGGTAAATCAGAGCCTTATATCATTACACTCTACTAATTTCATTTGTGTCCGCCATGGGTATGGTTTCCATACTAAGGTGCCCAATGACCTTTGTTTTAGAATTTAAACCATCACTCTAACAATAACTTAAATAAGCTAGCTAAATAACTTAATCGTTACCATAATTATTTAAATGTTATTTCTAAATTGACGGGCCTGTTGGCGTGGTTGGCAAATGCTTGCTTTTCACGCCGGAGGTCGTGGGTTCGATTCCTACCCAGGACAGATATTTGTGTGCATGAATATATCAGTTTGTCCTGAGTCTGGGTGTAATTATCTATATAAGTACGTATTTACAAAATAAAAGTAGTAGTATTATGCAGTATATCAGTTATCTGGTTTCCATGGTACAAGCTCTGCTTAGTTTGGGATCAGATGGCCGTGAGTAAATAATGGCCCAGGATATTATTATTACTATTATTTTAATACAAACCTCAGAACTATATATAAGACAGTTAAAGCGATTCTCAGTGTCATATAGGAGTCGCAGTGCGTAAGAGGGAGAGACTAGATCCGATAAACAATGCTATAATTGCTACAGCCAGCGGGTTGTTTTTAATCGTAGATACCATTAAAAGATTATTTTGATGATAAAACACTGACAATCAGTGATACCTGTAATTTGAAGCACTTTAAAATATTGTTAGTAATAACATGCTATACATTTCGTTATTATATAGTACATGAGTTTAAAGTCATAAACTGTGGAGTATCATAGCATGTTATTAGTATCAACATTTACATGCTTTTCCTATTTTTAAAACCTATTAAACCTGTACAATCTGTATAGTATATCAATATAATAGCTAATGCTAATGTTTCGTTATTCTGCTTAATAGTACCTAAATTATTTTATTCATTATCTGTCATCTGACTTGACATTCCCTAATGACAATTTTAATGTTAGATTTTCATTTTATGTTTGTACTAGCTGTGCCCCGCAATTTTACCCGCGTTAAACTTTATAAATTGTAGCCTATGTGTTAATCCAGGGTGTCAGCTAACTCCATACCAAATTTTATTAAAATCGCTCCAGCCGTTTAGACGTGAAGAACTAACAAACATACACACTCACACTGCAACTATCGCATTTATAATATGAGTGTGATTTCACTTGTTTATTTGTTATAATTTGAATGCATTAAAATTTTGATTGAATCCTGAAGCTAACATAAAATCAGACTTATATAACTAATACATTATGGAGTAATCCGAAATAAATGCAAATTATTATTACTATAATTATTCATTGTTTCTTGTTTACTTGTATCAAAATAAATATTTTTTGCAAGATTGTACGCCAGCACGTCAAGCTACCCCAACCTGTCAAATTTCCCCAATTGAAAGTGAACCTTATGCTGATGTGATAAAGTTGAAAATCTATAAAAGAAATTTGACCGATTGTGGTAGCTGGTTGTGCTGGCGTCTGTACAATTGTTGCCTTAACGCATTCCAGACATCAATATTTCTAAGAAAAAATCTCAGTAGCGCTCCGGAGTCTAAAATATGGGCAGAGTTACACCCCCAGGCTTTGGAGAGCTCGTGTACAGCAGTCAGACTTGTACCTGAACTCTTGCTGGTAGTGGCAGCTAGCTCGGAACACGACACTGAGGAAATAGGAAGTCCACCTGTGTCTTCCTATTTCTTCAGTGGACACATTTGCGAACTATATTTTTTTTTAATAATAGACAACGCCCCGCTCTAGGGTATGAATCCCTGTGTCGGGGTACTCCTGGGAGTACTTTACAAACATATAATTAATGGACATTAAGTACACTACGTACGGGTGTCAGTCATGGTTCTTAAATCAGGTCACCTCAGACAAACTAGCAATTTGCCAGTATGCAATGGAAAGGAGTATGCTAAACATTAAAAAGTCCGATAGAGTAAAAAAAATCGTCATTAGAAACAAAACAAAAACTAGCGATGTAATAAGCAAAATCAAAAGACTCAAATGGCGATGGGCTGGTCACGTTGTAAGAGGACACGACAAATGGAGCAAAAGGGTGACATGGTGGTACCCAAGGAAAGGCAAAAGGAAAAGAGGCCGACCACAGAAAGGGTGGGACGATGATATTAGACAAGTGGCAGGAGTCACATGGAACAGAGTGGCTCAAGAAAGAAAGGAATGGAAAAGGTTGGAGGAGGCCTTTGCCGATTGGCAAACAGATCTAGGAAAGATAACCAAGCAACAAATCTTAGTTTAAATTTATTCATATATATTAAGTTTAAGATTTTAATGCTTAGTCCTTTACATACGTTTAAAAATTCATTGTACTAAGAGATCTGAATAAAAGGCTATTTTATTTATTTATTTAAGTACACTCAGACTCAGGATGAGTATTTATGGGTCACACATATGGTCATCCTGCGCGGGAATCGAACCCGGGACATGAAGTGGCGAGGCGACTGCCTTAACTGCTGCACCACACGTGCAACGTGCGTGTCTGGCGCAATTGGCTAGTCTCCATAAAAATTCAAATACAGATGCTTTTAATATCTGCAATACATTTTATTTTGGCCTCCTATAAACAGGTACCCTTTTCTAAACCCGGATAAAAATCATATCAAAATATTTTACGTTCGTTAAAGATTAAAGAACGGACGTAAAGACAATCTCAATAATGTTTAGTATCTAGATACCACTAAGTTACGAAAAGCTTTTCTTTTATCAAGAAAATCTTGCCCTGACAGTTTCGTCGGCAGCAGAAATAACTTTACCATCGAAAATCATCGTAACGTAATATCCATTAATTAAGACAACTATGCACATTTTGTTAAATATTTTTAATGTAAATCAAGTATTTTATGCATATATATAACTAGCTGTGCCCCGCAGTTTTACCTGCGTTAAACTTTATAAATTATAGCCTATGTGTTAATCCGGGGTGACAGCTAACTCCATACCAAATTTTATTAAAATCGCTCCAGCCGTTTAGACGTGAAGAAGTAATAAACATACACACTCGCAAACTGTCGCCTTTACAATATAAGTGTGGTATAAATAAATCGGGTTCCATCCCCACACAAGACAATTATTTTTATAAACCATATCTTAAGCAGACTCTTGTAGGCAGAGACGTGGACGTCGTATGCGAAACAGGAGCGCCGAATAGGTTCCTTTTACACGCGTTGTTTCCGTAAGATCTCGGGCATTACATGGCAAGATAGGGTCACTAACGAGAGTGTTCTAGAAATAGCACAGCTACCTAGCTTGGCAGCGTTTCTTAAACAGAAGCGTTTACTTTGGTTGGGGCATGTGCACAGAATGGAACCCACTAGAATACCACGATGTGTTCTGTTGGGTGCGGTAGCTAATGCGAAACGAGATGACGGTAGACATCTGCTAAGCTTTAAAGATAGCACCAAGCGGGATATGGCCGCTTTTAAAATTGCCCACTGTAGCTGGGAAAAGCCCACTGAAAATAGAGTTGCATGGCGCAAACGTGTAGTGGAAGGTCGTAAGATCTGTGATGAAGCCTGGTTCGGAGTACTTGCTGATAAGAGACCAGAAGCGACATGAAAGCGGCTCGGCACCAACCACCGCAAACTTCTCTTGTCAGGCCTGCGGCAGGCTATGTCGCTCTCGCATCGGTTTGTTTAGCCACCATAAAAAATGTCTCTCAGACAATGCGCCGTAAATCGTCTGTAACAGACGCAATGGCCATATACATATATAATATATATATATGTAGGAGTAGGGGGGGGGGGCAAAGAGCGGTATGTCAGGGTTTGGAGTTCCCATGTTGCTGGAATTAAGTAGCCACAATTAACAAATAAGGTCGATTAATTTACACACTAATTACAATATTACAATGATTGCAATTAAAATAAAGAAAGCAAATGGAGACGAACAGAATCTTAATTCTACGTTCGTATAGTGGCAATACAACCACCCGAATAGCGTATTGTCTAGGCAATACAGCTATAGCATCGGGTATCGCGTCAGCAATTCCGCGTATGCAATATACAGTGCAAGACTGTACCAAGTAGACCAACAGTTCTGTTGGGAGCAGAGCTCTTTATCGAGTCTAATCCGCAGATAGACTGCCGGTACAAGCCAGTGCGAGCTCTTATATGGGGGTAGGCCACGCCTCCTACTCCCTCCAAACAGCTCTGTTCAATGGCGTACGGAAATACGTCACGCGTTTACTCGATACAATTTACAGAAAGGATCTAAATCCAAATAGTGTAATTATTAAAATTCATCAAATAATCTAACAAGAATTATCGTGAAGTTATAACAGTTGTTTTTTAAAAACTATAATCTAATTACAATATCAAAATATACTCTCAACAATGTTTTGTACAGTACCAACTAAATGTCTAACTTGGTTGGCGAATTTAATTTTTAACTATCTCCGACACGGCCAGAACTGACGATTCACACGTCCTCGTGTGGTAACAAAACACAATCGGGTAAATACCGATCGGCCTTCCTGACCAACAATAAAGAACAGAAACTTGAAAGAAAAATTCTGAATCCATCATAAAAAGTAGTTATAATAATTAAAGCTGTCACAGACAAACATAACTCAGTCGAAATCACACCATGGGATTCGACCAATTGGAGTTGAATAGACATCCCGCATAGGAGTCAAGATAGACATCCCGCATAGGAGTCAAGATAGACATCCTTAGGCGTCAAGTCAAGATAGACAACCCACATTGGCGTCAAGTCAAGATAGACAACCCACATTGGCGTCAAGATAGACAACCCACATTGGCGTCAAGATAGACAACCCACATTGGCGTCAAGTCAAGATAGACAACCACATTGGCGTCAAGTCAAGATAGACAACCCACATTGGCGTCAAGATAGACAACCCACATTGGCGTCAAGTCAAGATAGACAACCACATTGGCGTCAAGTCAAGATAGACAACCCACATTGGCGTCAAGATAGACAACCCACATTGGCGTCAAGATAGACAACCGACATTGGCGTCAAGTCAAGATAGACAACCACATTGGCGTCAAGTCAAGATAGACAACCCACATTGGCGTCAAGATAGACAACCCACATTGGCGTCAAGTCAAGATAGACAACCACATTGGCGTCAAGTCAAGATAGACAACCCACATTCCCTGGGACCGCTGGCGTTTGGAGGAGGGGCACTCCACTCGTCTTACACAAGCGGTCCCGGGAAGAGGTAACCTGCTGTAGCTCAGGTTGCCTAAACACGCTTGTGCGTGCTGGGGAGGGAAGGAGGCATTTGGCCCCCTCCCGTCCCCGGAGGAGAGTCTCAGACGCTCAGTGTACAGTGGGGGTACTGGCGAGATCGTTCACGAGTACCCAGACCCCCCGCTACAGGCATTGTGAGGCTAGCTACCATGGTGGTTTTAGTGCGTATCCCGGGACTAGCCCGGCGAGTCCCACATAACCCGTCGCCTCCCCAAGCGGCGGGTATGCGTAAGTTCAATGCATTTCCAACATGAAAAAAAAAAAAAAAAAAAAAAGACAACCCACATTGGCGTCAAGTCAAGATAGACAACCTTTAATAAACATTTTGTAAATTGTAGCTATGATATATCAGTAACAGAACAATCATTATCATCACCGTCAAAATTGACGTTCTCAATAACACTAACTGGAAATTCAGGCATTTTTCTTACACATTACTATTTAAAGATTTCAACAAATATCGATCACCATCCAATAATTCAATCATTTTATAAGGACCTTTAAATTTTGGGTCTAATTTAGTTTGGTTTCTCTCTTCATTCTCAATAAGGACAAAATCACCAACTTTAAATTTGTTTAAAATAGCTTTAGACTTATCAAA
Source organism: Pseudoips prasinana (assembly GCA_951640165.1). Lineage (NCBI taxonomy): Eukaryota > Metazoa > Arthropoda > Insecta > Lepidoptera > Nolidae > Pseudoips > Pseudoips prasinana. The sequence continues at coordinate 33,446,550 of OX621246.1, forward strand.
TCTTTCTTTATCATATTGAGCACTTTTGTTTATACCTAGAGCTGCTTGTTCTCTAACATAAGATAAATTAACTTCAATTTCTCCATCATCAATACTCATCAAATTAAGAGGTCTAGCAACCCGTCCTATCAATAATTCTAAAGGACTAGCCTTAGTAACACGATTGACTGTGCAATTAAGGGCTAATTGGACATCACCAACCGCATCTTGCCATGATCGCTCACTGGTTTCGACGGCGGTAAGCATACCTTTCAACGTCCTCATTACACGTTCAACCTGACCATTGGCTCCACATGATCCAGTTGCTATTAAATGTAAAGTAATATTATGGGAAACACAAAATTCTTGAAAGTGTTTGCTGGCAAAACAACGACCCTGATCGGCTACAATTCTAACAAGCGCTCCAAATAAGGAAACACTAGACTTGAGAGCTTTAATACATTTAGAAGTGTCGATCTGGGTAGTGTGATATAATAAGACATACTTTGTAAAAGAATCAATAAGAACTATGATGTATTCTTTGAGATCACTTTTCCACCAAGTTTTCCCAGTAACATCAATGTGTACAATATGCCAAGGAATACTAACTTTGGGTATTGGATGTAATTCTAAAACAGAAATAACTAGGTATGTGCCTACTAAGTTAGATGTTCCCTTTTTTATCACAAGCTTAAATTGCAAATATCTCGAAAACCGCTAGTTTAATCGAAAAAGTAACGAAAGTTGTGCTCCCCTTGCATCCCACCGACGTGAGCCTTTATCTCATACTGACCTTAAAATCTACCCTCGAAAGCAAATATCACACACCCGCATATCTTTAGAACATCGTGTAAAAAGATTAAAGAACAAAGAGTTGCATTTATGATTTCAAATGTTTAAATAACGGTACTACGGAGAAAATACGTTTGCCAGACAATTTATTACAAAAAGATTCACTAATAAGAGAACATTCAGCTCCAGAGTCATAACAAAATGAAAGTGTGTATAGTGTGATAAAACACTCAACTCCTGTTGAAGTTTATGCCTATCACACATTTGGCTAGTAAATGCCAGACGGTGAGCACGGGAATCGAACTTTGAAACATTTGCCATCACAGTAGAAACAGCGATTTGCTCAATACACAAGCTATTCCATTTGGAAGTAATTGTGGTAACTAAACGACCAGCATAAGCAGCTATAGACTCACCATCTTTTGGTTGGCCATTTTGGAGGTTAATAAGAGCAGCGGCTATAGTTTCGGTTACATCAAAACGAGAAATAAAGAGACTCTTAAAGTCTAACCAGGTCATACCTGCGTCTGATATTTGGGAAAGCCATGTGGCAGCACTGCCTTTTAAGGCTTTGCTTAAAGCAATAATAAGAGCTCCACCCTGAAGTGGTTTCTCGGTCACAAAGCATTAGAATAGCAATTGAATAGGCAAATCAGGATTAAATTCGGGCAAGCGTATCACAGGCGCAGGGGTAGAAGGCGTCCTAATAGCGTCGATTTATTGGGCCATGATACGGCTTTGAAGCTCTAACATTGCACGCCATGGATTCTCAGCCTGCGACACCTGCGCTTGTCCTAATCCCACTTCTGATGTAGGAGTAGGGGGGGGGGGGGGCAAAGAGCGGTATGTCAGGGTTTGGAGTTCCCATGTTGCTGGCATTAAGTAGCCACAATTAACAAATAAGGTCAATTAATTTACACACTAATTACAATATTACAATGATTGCAATTAAAATAAAGAAAGCAAATGGAGACGAACAGAATCTTAATTCTACGTTCGTATAGTGGCAATACAACCACCCGAATAGCGTATTGTCTAGGCAATACAGCTATAGCATCGGGTATCGCGTCAGCAATTCCGCGTATGCAATATACAGTGCAAGACTGTACCAAGTAGACCAACAGTTCTGTTGGGAGCAGAGCTCTTTATCGAGTCTAATCCGAAGATAGACTGCCGGTACAAGCCAGTGCGAGCTCTTATATGGGGGTAGGCGCCTCCTACTCCCTCCAAACAGCTCTGTTCAATGGCGTACGGAAATACGTCACGCGTTTACTCGATACAATTTACAAAAAGGATCTAAATCCAAATAGTGTCATTATTAAAATTCATCAAATAATCTAACAAGAATTATCGTGAAGTTATAACAGTTGTTTTTTAACAACTATAATCTAATTACAATATCAAAATATACTCTCAACAATGTTTTGTACAGTACCAACTAAATGTCTAACTTGGTTGGCGAATTTAATTTTTAACTATCTCCGACATATATATATTCACAAATTATAAACCATAAATATGTAATTATCTTGTACGGGGATGTAATACACAATGAGAGTTATTTTTTTCTATTCTGGCACGGATCCCTAAAATCGCTAGGGAGAGAGATATAAATTTAATCTTCTATATTTAATTTAAATTTCAGCATTCCACGCACGTGTCTGCCAATGTATCTTGGGATAAATAGCACACTGCAATCTGATCCCAAAGTAGGCAGAGCCCGTACTAAGTCAACAAAATAACTGACTAAAATACTAACATAAAACTTAACGAGTAGTTTTCATAAAAAGCTCAAACAGTTCTTGTTAAAAAAGTGTTTCTACTCTGTTGACGAATTTGTATTGAACATAGAAACATCGACTCTATAATTAACCATATTTTTTATCATTATTATTTATTGTATTGTATTCCATAGACAATTTAATGTATTTCTCGCATAATAATTATATACCTAATAATGTACATTTAGTTTTAGAAAATTCAGACACAATGTAAAATTTTTTATTAAAAAAAACATCTAAACTAAACTATATTTCTTAATAGGTACATACAGATTACAGATAAATTACACCCAGACTACTGAATAAAAATTACTAAATAACGTACCCAAGGACAGGATAAATAATCGTGATCCTCACACAAAGATTTGGCCTGGGTGGGGAGCTAGCCCACGACCTCTGGTTTAGTATCTCGACAAACGGCCTATTGAAAATTGATGTTATGGATGGTCATCATCATATCAGCTGAAAGATGTCCACAGCTGGTCAAAGGCCCCCAAAGATATCCTTAATTGCCGGATTTGCGGTTTCCCTGCTCACAAGATCATCGGTCTACATCCCATCATTGACGGAATTTTATAGATAGAAAAAATTTAATCATATGATTTACTTGTCGTGCCCCGCGGTTTTACCCGCGTTTAACTTTATAAATTATAGCCTATGTGTTAATCCAGGGTATCAGCTAACTCCATACCAAATTTTATTGCAATCGCTCCAGCCGTTTAGACGTGAGGAAGTAACAAACATACACAGTCACAAAGTCACACACACACTCACAAACTTTCGCATTTATAATACGGCAAATACGGCACAACTATTTAACGCGGACCTGAGCGTAATCAAGTTTCATCGTTAAAAATGTTTAATCAATTTTATAGTCGACCGTAGACAATATTAGGTTACAAAAATATCTGTTACTAGCTATGCCCCGTGTTAAACATTATAAATTATATACAGCCTATGTTGATCTAGGATGTCAGCTAAGTACCTATCAAATTTCATTGAAATTGCTCCAGCTGTTTCGACGTGAAGAAGTAACAAACACACTTACAAACTTTCGCCTTTATAATATTAGTGTGATAACCTTTAACTTCTCTAGCGTTTTGACTTAATAAATATATCACTGTTATTGACTTAGGGATGGACCTTGTTTTAAGAGACATACATAAATAAATCATTGAGGTTCAAAGTAATACATCAATATATTTTACGTAGAAACGCCAGTAAAAACCTAACTGTCATACAAATAACACGTTAAAATGATATATTGATATTGCTAGCTGTGCCCCGCGGTTTTACCCGCGTTAAACTTTATATATTATATAGCGTGATAATATGCAGCCAATATGTTGACCCGACCTCTTAGTAATATTCATGCAAAATTTGAAGTAAATCCATGCAGTACTTTTTGAGTTTAGCCTGGACATACATACAGACAAACAGACAAAAATTCTAAAAACTATACTTTTGGTTTCGATATCCATTGTATCACGCCCCAGTTTCCTTTTTAAAAAATATTCATGAACAGTTTTGACTTTCCTACGATTTTATTATGTGATATCACTGTTATTGACTTAGGGTTAGAGAGGACCTTGTTTTAAGAGACATTCATAAATAAATCATTGTGGTTCCAAGTAATACATCAATATATTCTACGTAGAAACGCCAGTAAAAACCCAAACTGTCATACAAATAACACGTTAAAATGATATATTAATATTATTATAATGAACACGGCTAATGTGTATGTTAGTGAAATCGAACAACACAAGAATACATTACTTTGGTTTCTAACCAATAATTTGAGGCTCACTTTACTACAGAAAAATATAGGGTTTATTTGAAAAAAATATAAGCATCGAGTTTTGGTTTTAATAATTGATTGCAGGTCGTAAAGCCGAACTGGCTATTGAAATCAATACGTAGCTTCAAGGTTAACCGAGACCAGTTTGAATTTATTTGTATGAGACTAACAATAATAATATTGATTGCACGTGTGGCGCAGCGGCTTAGACAGTCGCCACGCCGCTTCGTGTCGCAGGTTCGAGTCCCGCGCCGGACAACTATTTGTGTGACCCTTAAATAGTTGTTCTGAGTCTGTATGTAATTTGTGTCCGCCTATTATATGTTTATTTATTTATTTATTTTTGGCTTACCAACAGTAACTTATACTAATACATATGAAATAGTCAGTACACAGAACAAATTCCAGTATAGTTACCTCTTATAGGCAAGCACCACAAGCTCAATATAAATAATGTGGGGTACAATTCTTAATTAAACTAAAATGACTAAACTAAATAACAATCTACAATAAATTAAGAAAACATAAATTAAAAAAAAAAACAAACATTTTGCGGCAATGATGAACAATGTCAGAATAATTAAATTAAATTGAATGTAAATTATATAAATTATAAATTTAAAAATTAAGAGTAATCAAAATTAACATTGAACAAAATTAAAATGTCATGCTAGAGTGTTAAGTATATGTTTACGAAATGAATTGAGTGTAACAGCGTGCACATCAACAACGTCGCTGCAACCGTTTAAGAGTTTGCACAGCCGTGGGACTGGGGAGTTAGCTCCAAAGACGGTTCTTCTGAGTGGTGGGTAAAAAGGTGTAATTGGGGCACGCGGAATTCTGGCAGGAACTCTATATCTTATTCGCGCTAAAAGAGGTGGACAGTCAATTTTATGCCGTAATAATTTATATGCAAAAAGAGCATCAATTACGTTTCTGCGTTTTTGTAAAGACGAGATATTAAAGTGCGCTAGCCTCCCCGAATATGATTTTATCTTTTTATTTAGACCCGAAGAGTAGGCTAGGTGCCAGAGAAACCGTTTTTGAATTCGCTCCAGTCTTAGGACATGAGATGCATAGTGCGGCCGCCAAACAGTGGAACAATATTCCAAGCTACTACGTACAAGGCAGTTATACAGAACAACTTTAGTTTTTGCACTTCGGAAATTCCTGATATTCCGCAACACGAATCCCAGCATTTTAGACGCTTGCAAAACAATACATTCCTGATGTGGCACAAATGTAAGTTTCTCATCAAATGTTACTCCTAAATCCTTTATTTCTTTCACTTTTTGAATAATTTCAGTTCCAATGCGATAGGTAGTTAGTAATGGATGTATTTTCCTTGTAAAGCATACGTGATAGCACTTTTTAACGTTTAATGACATATGATTATCTTTGCACCATTTCATAAGACGATCAAGGTCATCTTGGATATGTTTGTAAAGAACCCCGTGACACAGGGATTAATATCCCTAATCACCCGTGTCTTATTAAAAAAAAACGAAAAAAAAGATAACAATAGAGTGGTAAGTGCCCGCAGATTTCTGCGGTGACGATTAAGCATCCAATTTAATTGACGTCTATAAGTGGATACATGGTCATACTTGATGATGTTAGTTGGCCTCTAACATTATCGTAACGACAGTAGTCTAATGACTACAACCGGGACCGACAGCCTAACAAGCCTTTTGAAGCATGAACAGACGCCAGCACATCCAGCTACCCCAATCTGTCAAATTTCTTTTATAGATTTTCAACTTTATCGCAAAAGTATAAGGTTCACTTTCAATTGGGGAAATTTGACAGATTGGGGTAGCTTGATGTGCTGGCGTCTGTACATTTAAGCGGATGGGTATTTTTAGATGGAGCGTGCCTTAACCTCGCTAAAAACCTCCGAACCAATGAGAGTGAAAAGCAAAATCCTATTTAGAAAGAGGAAATTAATAAAGTTTACTTTGTATAAATAAACCGCTATTATAATTGTAACAAACATTTCGATACAAAAGTATTTGCATAAAGTAAACAAAAGAACGCGGCCATAAAATATTCATCACGGATAAAAACAAAGTAAATAATCGAGAACATACTTAAACATGATCAGCAAAACAAATATTTCCTTCCCGTTTATAAAGCTAATCTCAGCCCTAGAGCCAGTGATGCCAACTCCGTTTAACAAATAAAACCTTTTTTTTATTTCTTTATAGGCATCCAGAAAAATTAAAAGTAAAAACGAATTCAAAATTAAAGAGTAGTACAAAGCCACTGCTTATTTCTAATACAATCTCTTCCAAAGGCGCGCGAGAAGAGAAAAAGTATGAAAGAGGAATTATGTGACATTTTTCAAGTCAACATATTACCTACATCAAACTAGTTTTTGATTATCTCATTTAGGATAGCATTATGTATACACAATTATCCTTGAAATATTAATACGCAGACAATTACAAAGATTTATACATAATGATAAATACTTTTTAAACACCCCGATATTCAAAACTCCATTAAAACAAGAGATTAAAATCAGTTTAATAATAGTTTAGTTGTAAATAAAATATTTATGTTTTGATGAGGTTAAATTTCTAGACAAACGTGAATATTCGTTTATTATTGTCTAGAAATTTAACATCGTCTAGTTTGATTATAATAGCTGAAGATAATCTACAATGATTGCTCACGACTTGTTGCTCATAGTAATGCATTCCAGAGGCAGATGGACTGCGCAGTTAAATATTTAAAAATAAAAGTTGTTTAACCGAATAGGTGTTTTAAAATCAAGTTCTCCGAAGACCTTAATTTTTAAACACCTAGACATCTTAAACATGTGCCATATAATCACTAGAAGCGTTTTTTGAGGTAATTTGATGAAGACAGATTGAACAGAATGTTATATTATTAACTTACTAGCTGTGTGTGTAAATTTTATAAATTATCACAGCTCCTCTCCCGTATGTAATAGCGTGATAATATGTAGCCTATATGTTGACCCGAACTCTTCGTAATATTGATACAAAATTTGAAGTAAATCCATGCAGTACTTTTTGAGTTTAGCCCGGACATACATACAGAAAAACAGACACACAGACAAAAATTCTAAAAACTATATCACGCCACAAGTATCCTTTTTAAATAATATTCAATGTACAGTTTTGACTTTCCTACGATTTTATTATATGTATAGAAAATAAAATATCTGCTTTATCTAGTCAATTATGTCTTAGAGATTTATTAAAGTTGATGATAGTCTTTAAGAATTTTTACATCAGTCTGGCTGTAAATGAAAATTATCTGCATAAAGGTGGTACGCAGATTACAGATTATTGGAGATCGCATATACAAATAACATTAAAATTAGTGGGGATATACTGCCACCCTGTGGATAATGACAGTAGTAATACACCATTAGGAGACGGTATCTTGAATGGAAAGATGTTGCCGGTGACCAAACAGGTAGTTATGGAGCCAATCATTTGCCGTTGGACATATATTAAATGTCCTGAGGATCACAAACAGGATGTTAAAATCTATGGAGTTAAATGTATTGCTGTAATCAAGAAGCGAGAGCACCTTCATATATTTTGATTAATATCTATATGATAGTGATATAAGATGGACTTTTAATTTTAGAATAAATAAAGCTGGCCAGAAATATTTTTTTCCAGGACTCAAGAAAAGTAGATCAGATATAAAAGAGCATTTTACAAATTTAAAAAAATCTAATTTGATCTAAAAATCCTAATCCTGTGTTATATTTTTAACAGGTCGGTTGTTCGAGATTAAAATAAGAATTTTCGCGGCAAAACTCAGTAAATCTACTTACAAATAAAGATAGTTGGTAACACTGCTAAGGGCTTAAGTTTGCCACTAGAGATGTCCCGTCACAGAATTACTGAAAACATTTTCCCTTTACGCTTTTACTTTTTAAATATTTATTTTTCGCTTCAACTGTGTTTGGGTCGAATTTTAATAATGAACGTAAATACCGTTGGAGGCTTAGATTTAAATTAAAATTACGTGTTAGAAGACACTGGTTTTTAAAGGAATGTTTACTTATTATCTTTTAGGACCACTCCTGCCCCGTGCCCACCTTGCGACTTCCGGTTCATGGTCGTCACTCTAGAACCTTTTCATCTGTTAGGCGCCCTACAAGGTGGAGCCATGGTTTTGTTAAGGTCACTGGAATCCGCTGAACGCGGGTAGTATAGGACTGGCAATAGTAGGGATCCTTGAGGGAGGATTGTTTAACAGTGGACATCTTTTGGGTAATATCATGAATTAACTAAGTCCGCAAGGAATTCTGCTGCTTGGATAATTGAGCTGAGTGTAATAGTTAAGTAGATGTCCTTTCTTTCTTTATTCTTTATTCTTTATTGCACACAGAAAATAAATACATAATTTAGAAGTAACAAAAGAAAAGGCATGTACATAGGCGAGCTTAATTCATTATTGAATTTTCTTCCAGCAAACCATCAGGAAAGAGAGATTTTCAAAATTATGGGTATAGGCAGTGTACAACAAACTATTATAATTAAGTACCTTGTCGGGTAAATATATTGATAAAATATACACTAATAATTACATACGATACCTTATAAAAATATATATCTATTTAATAAACTACATAATCCTACATACCTTATAATAGGTCTTTACCTATGAAATTGCCGTTTTGTATGAAAAAATTTAAACGAATTTTTTTCATGAATTTTTTTATTTGTATTAATCGAAGTAATCACCCATGCAATCAATGCATCTTTGCCATCGCAGTGGCAGTTTATTGATGCCCTTCTTAAAGAAATCAGCTGGACGGGAGGCAACAAATTCTTCAAAGGCATTTTGTACTGCCTCTCGGGTATTGAATTTTTTTCCCGCCAAGAAGTTAACCAAATTCTGGAAAAAGTAGTAGTCTGTAGGCGCAAGGTCTGGTGAGTAGGGCGGATGACGGAGAGCTTCCAACCCCAGTTCTTGCAACTTGGAGACCGTCTGCTGTGCAGTATGAGGTCGCGCGTTGTCGTGCAGGAGCAGCGGAGACGAGCGATTGACCAATGCTGGTTGGAGATGCGCCAGCTTCTCCATCATTGTGCTCAGTTCTTCACAGTACACATCTGCAGTAATGCTCACCCCGTTTGGTAAGAAGCTGTGATGAATCACACCGGCGCTAGACCACCAAACAGTGACCATCACTTTTCTAGGGGTAAGTTTTCGTTTAGGGCATTGTTTAGGTGCTGAACCAGGATCCAACCAACTTGCTGAGCGCTTGCGGTTATCAAACAGAATCCATTTTTCATCGCAGGTAACAATGCGGTTCAAAATTCCTTCATTTGTGTGTCTGTTGAGCAGTGCAAGGCACGTCTCGACGCGTACTTCGCGCTGGCGATCATTGAGTTCGTGGGGCACCCATTTGTCAAGCTTTTTTACCTTGCCAATTTGACGCAAATGGACCAATATTGTTTTGACGCTAACGTCGAAAGCTGCTGCTAATTCAGCCGTAGATTGTGTATCATCAGCTTCCACAACCGCCTTTAATTCGTCATTGTCGACCAAAGTCTTCGGACGACCGCGAGGTTCATTTTTCAGGTCGAAATTTCCAGAACGGAAGCGAGCAAACCAATAACAGGTGGTGCGTTGGTTTGTAGTGTTAGCTCCGTAAACGTCGTTGATGTTGCGTGCCGCTTGTGCCGCGTTGCTGCCACGACGGTACTCATATTCCATAATTACTCGAATTTTTAACGTATCCATGATGACGAAAAAGATTGAAATGCGATGAAAATGTAACACTAATCAATAAAGAAATGACGACTTTTGGAAAAAAGAATCCATGTTTTTAAAATAAAATTAATTTGAAATTAGAATTCTTAGCCAAACAAAAATTATTTTGATTTGAAATGGCCAGTACTGCAGAACGGCAATTTCATAGGTAAAGACCTAATATATACGTAAGTTACAGAGATAAGAAGTGATTCTTAGTTCTGCTCTTAAAAATACTCAATGACGAGCTATCACGTATGGAATGTGGTAAGGAATTCCAAAGGCGTACTGCACGTACAGTGAATGAACCATTATAGCGGCTGGAAGTATGGGAAGGAGTCCTGAGAAGAAGAGATGTAGCAGTGCGGCAAGGTTTGCCACTGGGCACCAGATACTCAAAGCGTTCACGGAGATAGATGGGAGCAACAGGGTTATGAAGGATGGAAAAAAGTAGATAAAGAATATGACAGTCCCGACGCTGCCGAATAGGCAGCCACTTCAATTGCAACCGGAACTCCGACACGTGGTCGTACTTCCGTAGGCCGAAAATTAAGCGGATGCATAGGTTCTGCAGGCGTTCGAGCTTATCTAGAAGTTCTTCTGTTGCATCAAGGAAACAGACATCAGCATAGTCAAGACGAGGGAGTAAAAGCGATTGAGCGAGAGTGACTTTAGTCTGAAACGGTAAGAATTTTTGGAGACGTTTGATGGATTGAAACGAACAGTATACTCTCCTGCTTACTTCTGCAACGTGATTGTTCCACGAAAGGTTAGAGTCGATTAAAACACCTAAGTTTTTGGCAAATTTTGTATAAGGTATCGGCACATCATCGAAAAGAACAGGAGGAATGGCTGAAAAATTTAAGGTGTTAAACATGTGTCTGCCACCAATAATGAGAGCTTGTGATTTAGAGGGATTGACCAGGAGGCCGAAAAATTTTGCCCACTTGCTAATGTTTACAAGATCATTATTGATGGCAGAAATAGCTTCCGTAGTTTCAATGCCTTTGAAGTGCCGATATAACTGCAAGTCGTCTGCATAGAGATGAAAGTTAGAAGTTAAGATTTTAGTGATTGCGTTTATAAAAACGGAGAATAGAAGAGGAGATAGAACGCCACCTTGAGGCACACCCGCAGTAAGGTCACACCACTGAGAGAAAGACTCTTCAGCGTGTACAGACTGTGAGCGCCCTCGAAGATATGAGTCGAACCACGCAATTACAGGAGCCGAGACATTCAGGGAGGAAAGGATACCTATACTTTTGATAGAAGAAGGATGTCTATACTTTTACATTGATTTCAATGGGACATTTGTTTTTTTTTTGTGGTTATGTCTACGTGGTGTGTCCGATTTTTATAAATTTAGATACAATATGCACTCACTCAGCGTGGGCAGGCCCCCTACACGATGGACCGATGATCTTGTGCGGGTCGCTGGAAACTGCTGAATACGAATAGCGTAAGACTGGCAATTCTGGAGATGTTTTGGGGAGGTATTTGTCCAGCAGTGGACGCCTTTCGGATGATATGATGATGATGATGTGCTCGCGAGCAGTCTGTATCACACAACTGTGTCAAATTTGAAGCAGATCGGTTCAGACGTTCAGGAGGGGTACGAATAGGAACTACATGAGTCGCTTAAGAGAAAGCTTCGTTTACACTCAGCTCAATTATTATATTTCGTCTAATAAATGCTTCTTGTACAGACCCCAGCACATTCAGCTACCCCAATCTGTCAAATTTCGTTAGTAAATTTTCAACTTTAACACAAAAGTATAAGGTTCACTTTCAATTGGGAATATTCGACAGATTGGGGTAACTGGATGTGCTGGCGTCTGTACATAAGTTACGCCATTTATATTTCTTTGTGAACTAATATAAATTATTCTTTTGTCAGCGATACGGAATGCTTTCGGGACCGTCCCATATGTAGATATTTTGTCGCGCTTATCTAAAAGAAAACTTGAAAGTCGATTTTATATTTCTCATACAATACAATCGAAATTATTATTTTACGAGTCTAAATTATTTTCAACGGACTCCCGTTCAAAATAAATACGAGTATATTATAAAACTCCACGGAAATTAAATATTCCGAAGGGTTATGTGATGGTAAAAGAATGATATGAGCCTAGTATCCTGGGACATTGTTCACACACGGCCATCTGGTTCCAAACTAAGCAGAGCTTGTACTATGGAAACCAGATAACTGATATACTACTGTTTTCGAAATACATACTTAAATAGATAATTACATCCAGACTCACGACTGTGAGACATGATCATCACATATGTGTCCTGGGTAGGAATCGAACCCACTAACTGCGGCGTAAAAGGCAAGTACCAACCACGGCAACCGGCCCGTCTCAAATCTTCTAACTTTCTCTTATGTATAAGCCCAAGAAAAACTGTTATTTTTACTATTTGTGATTTACAAATGTATTTTCTTAATGAAATAATGAAATTTATTCAGCACTTGGGTATTTACATACACTTGTACTTGTCAAGCTCACAATGTATTACATAAACACAGTAATTAAAGCAACAAAATATTTTGAATTAGTCCGTCCGTGCGGTCTGTTTCGTCACATATATTTTTAATATCCTTAAATAAATAATAAATAGCAAGTTACTAAGCTTTTTATATTTAGCTAATTGTATATTAAAATTAAAGAATTAAAAACAACGAGCAGTTGGCTAGCGCAAAAGGCTTATTCTTTGACCTCTGGCTTATTAGTCAGGGTCACTAACTAGACCAACAGGTCAATCATTTGGCTAATCATATTCTTAAATGAAGTTTAAGAAATGTATCACTCTCTTTGTAGAAAATTAGCAACAAGAGATAGTAACTCTATGACGATACGACGGTCACCGTAGCCTAGTTGGTAGTGCTCCTGCCTACGAAGCTGGTGGTCCTGGGTTCGAATCCCGGTAAGTGCAAATATTTGTGTGATGAGCACGATAATATTTGATAATATTTGTTTCTGAGTCATTTGTTTTCTATGTATATAAGTATTTATCTATCTATATAAGTATGTAGATCGTCGCCTGGTACCCATAGTACAAGCTTTGCTTAGTTTGGGGCTAGGATCATCTGTGTGACATTGTCCCCAAATATTATTATTATCATTATACACAGTTTATTCGTGAGTTTGTGGGTTGTTTGGGACGGAAGTATTACTCTGTCAACCGTGTCTAAGCTTTGGCGTGTAGCAACTAATAATCTTTGCTGACATGCCATTGTAACATGCATCCGTCAGAACTATACTTATTTGATTATTTTCTGGGCTAGTTTGCGTGGTTGGTATATGGTCCTTTCACGCCGCAGGTTGTGGGTTCGATTCCCACCCAGGACATACTCAGGGCAAACAGACATGTGCATGAACATCGTCAGGGTGTAATTATCTATATAAATATATATAAACAAAAGAGAATTAGTATATGTAGTGTATCACTTATCTGGTTTACATAATACAAGCTCTGCTTAGATTGGGATCAGCCGTTTGTGAATAATGTCCCAATATATTATTATTTATCAATTGTTATAAATCTTTCTACTAAATTCATGCGTAAATGTTTGATATATGTGACAATTTATCAGTGGCAGTGTGTTTAACTGTAGTTATTAGACTCTTCTCATGCCTAAAAACAGTAGTAACCTGCCTTGCAGAGCCCATGAAGGAGATGGTAATACAAACTGGTACTGGAATATAATAATAATAATATCTAGGGACAATGTCACACAGATCATCCTAGCCACAAACTAAGCAAAGCTTGTACTATGGGTACCAGGCGACGATATACATACTTATATAGATAGATAAATACTTAAATACATAGAAAACCTCCATGACTCAGAAACAAATATTCGTTCTCATCACACAAATATTGCACTTACCGGGACACCGTAGCCTAGTTGGTAGTGCTCCTGTAGTAAACATACATATATGTAGGTACATATATGTATGTTTAACGTTTGTAATGAACAGTTTGAAATATGATTAAAATAATGAATAAATTTTCATCTGACCCTTTCAGCAGGGATCATTGCAGGCATTATATTCCTATAAATATGATTGATATTTATCTTAATAAAATATTCATCATCATCATCATACCACTGTTCATATCCGATCATTTGCACTGCTGGAGAAAGACCTCCCCCAAAGATCTCCACTATTGCCGATCTTGCCCTACCTGCATGCATCCAGCGGAAATATATTCATGATTACAAAATCCTGGAATTTTAGCGATATCAAAACGAATAATATAGTTTGTTGTTAAGACAAAATTGCAAGCCAAACTTAGTAGTAATAAGATAAGTTCTTGTACTATTACAAGTATTCTTATTCTTCTGGTGGCGGCTATTTCCAGTCCCCGGAGGTCCTGGTAACACTGCGTCCAGTGATGAACTATTGTGCTCGCCGCTCCAATTAAACTTCCCTGTCAACCCTGCAACATAGATAAATTGCAGAATCTTTTTGGCAGGAGTATCGATAACATCATCCTGGTGCAAGAAGTGTTGGCCCAGGACGGTGTTACGTTTATGCATCAGTGGCTCACAGTGACAGAGCACAGTGTTTCGTCTGCGTTATTGCAGAATCTACACACTCTACAGTCTCCGATGCCCACCGTAGACAGGTGTTTCCTGAGACGGCAATGTCCCGTTAACAACCTAGTTATGATGCATAAATTCCTCCCATTAAGCGCGAGGGCTTCGTTTGCAGTTTTGCGGTCGTAGCCCTTGATAGCTTTTTTGGAGTGAATTAAACCTGGAAGTTTGTGCCAGCGTTTAATAGCTGTGCTTTTTGGTATTCCGCATATCGGCTCAGGGCTGTATTGGACCAATTTAGCTCCATCCCGTGCAAGTTCGTCGGCACTTTCGTTGGCCTTGATACCCGCATGACCCGGTACCCATCGAAGTATCACCATTACAAGTAACTAACTGAATTCAAATGTATCCACCCAATCAAGGTGAATCCAATCATTAGCGTACAGTTGCGTGTGCCAATGCTACACGCTACATCGGGAAATTGTTAGTCTACTAGTATGATAATAAATTAGTTCATGACTCGATAATATCGAGGTAATATTGAATGTGTGTTGCTGCATGAACACAGGGGCATCCTTTATTTTTGATTCTTACGATTTATATTATACTAGCTATGCCCCGCGGTTTCACCCGCGTTAAAGTAGTTTTGGCGTAAAAGAGTAACAAACAGACATCTATACTCAAAAACTTTCGCATTTATAATATCAGTAGAATGTGTACCTCTAGCGGTTTTGGCAGTACACGCCGGAATAGCTCGCAGGTGGTAGATTTTTTTTACTTACTGGAAACTTATCCTCATATTTTGGACGATTCAAACAATATCTTTATAAATTTTATTGTAGCCTATATGCTATTTTAATGTATAAGCTACATTATTGTAAAGTTTCATTAAAATCCATTCAGTAGTTTTTACGTGAAAGAGTAACAAACATCCATCCATCCATACTTACAAACTTTCGGGTTTATAATATTAGTAGTTACTGTAATAGTTACAAAAACTTTAAATAAAGACCAAGGAGCATGAAATTTGGAACAGTTTAAGTTGATATGGAGAAAGAGTGCTTATGTAAAGCTAATATTTTTATATATTAAGCATTGGAATTAAATTATTTTAATAAAGAACTTTTACACACACCACTTTTTTTTCTTTTTTTTTCCCCTCTTTGGGCAGGCTAAGATCTGTGACCATACCACCTCGTCTTCAGTTGTAATATTTCTGTTTCAAAATCAGTCAGTCATGTCCGTCACGTCCGTCACAGTCATGTCCGTCACATCCGTCACAGTCAAGTCATAGTCCTACCCCAGTAAAGCAGTGGAGACTTTACTAGAGGCTTCTATGGAGTTTTGGTTACAACACGGAAAATCTCAATTCACGGCAATATTGTACATACTTTCCTCCACTTGTGTACGTTGTCGAAGATGTTATGTCTAAAAATCCACCATATTTCACATAAAACTCGAATTTACACCAGTTTTTGAAAATAAAACATAGCCTCGATGCGTCCTTTTCCGCGTTGGCGCCAAAACTCTCACACACCACTATACTTTTGACACATTGACAAACTGAGAAGAGATGACAAACTGAGCGACGAAACTGAGAACAGATTAATATTATTTGTCTTTGGTCTTTGACAATAAAACCTTAATGGTTTAAGGTTTTATTGTCAAAGACAATAAAACCTTATTCGAACAAGTGCGATCTCTTACTATCTTATAATTAAAATACTAAAATGTTACTTTCAAATATAAAATTTATTAAAATATTGCTTATTGGCAAGGCATGCATAAAAAAATATGTTTGCATGATAACAACTGACACCATTTAAGTAGTAGTTTGGTGGTCACCCATCTATCAACAGACCGCGAGCCTAGTTGCTTAACCTCGCCGATCACTTACATACCGATGAGAGCATCTAACTATCCTATTTTTAGTCTTACGATTAAAGTTTCTATCTATATAACCTCACTAGCTGTGCCCCGCGGTTTAACCCGCGTTAAATTTTATAAATTATCACAAGTGTTCTCCCGTAGGGGATAGCGTGATAATATGGAGCCTATATGTTGACCCAACCTGTTAGTAATATTCATGCAAAATTTGGAGTAAATCCATGCAGTACTTTTTGAGTGTAGACCAGACATACATACTGACAAACAGACACACAGACAAAAATTCTAAAAACGATATTTTTGGCTTCGTTATTGATTGTAGATCACGCTCCATGTATCCTTTAAAAAAAAAATTCAATGTACAGTTTCGACTTTCCTACGATTTTATTATATGTAGGTATAGATTAAAACAATGAATCACTGGTCTAACACTGAGCTAATCAAGGTTGATGGATTGTCCTGACCTTTTCGACACATTTCGCAAAGGTCACTATACCACTGTTACATTATGTATACGTGGGCGGATTGATACAGTAGCCCTATGTTGATATAGGCCCAAAAATATTAGCTTTGTGAATGGAAGGTAAATATTTAAGGTTATTCTATATAAGAATTGTCAAGCTGAAGTGGCATTGGAGAACAGACATATCTCTTAGAACCGATGGCCGCTGGGGCAGATAATTCTCGAGTGGCGACCATGAACTAGCAGAAGGAACTGACATGAGAAGGTTGCTGGAAGCTGCTGGATGTGGGTAGCGAAAGACCGGCAATTGTGGAGGTCTTTGGGTGAGGCCTTTGTCCAGCAGTGAGTCTTTCGGCCGTTATGATGATGATGGTGATGAAAGTCCCCCACAATAAACGTATTTATCACAAATACGTTGTCTTTTATAAATAACTAGCTGTGCCCCGCGGTTTTACCCGCGTTAAATTTTATAAATTATCACAGCTCCTACCCCGTAGGTGATAGCGTGATCATATGTTGACCCGACCTCTTAGTAATATTCATGCAAAATTTGAAGTAAATCCATGCAGTACTTTTTGAGTTTAGCCCGGACATACATACAGACAAAAATTTTAAAAACTATATTTTTCGCTTCGATATAGATTGTAGATCACGCCCCAAGTATCCTTTTAAAAAAATATTCAATGTACAGTTTTTACTTTCCTATGATTTTATTACATGTATGTGTTGATTATTCAGAGGTATTTCAATTAATCTATTAATTGAAATACCTCTGAATAATCAACACTTATTATAATAAACTAGGTGTCCCGGCGAACTTCGTACCGCTAGATATTTTTGTCGTCAATACTGTCTAAAACTACAACATCTCACGTTCTTCTTCTTGAATTGACGGGTCGGTTGGCGTGGTTAGTAAATACTTGCCTTTTACGTCGCAGGTCGTGGGTTTGAGTCCCACCCAGGACAGATATTTGTGTGCATGACCATGTCTGTTTGCCCTGAGTCTGGGTATTATTATTTATATAAGTATGAATTTACGAAAGAAAAGTAGTTTTAAAGTTTTTTTCTGGTTTCCATAGTACAAGCTCTGCTTAGTTTGGGATTATATGGCCATGTATGAATAGTGTCGCAGGATATAAGACATAAGATATTAGACAGAATTATATCCTACGACACTATTATTATTTAATTTTTTGTTTCACCGTCTATTGACAATAACAAACACATAAAAGTAAGATTTATCCAATTTGGCGTAGTCGTTTGGATGTTATAAGCGTACAAACATTTCGATGATTCATTTTTATTTATATAGATGTTTCTTTGTTTCAGGTTACGATATAGAAAGACATCGAGTGCCACCATATACCAAGTGTTCTTTACTAAAAAATTAAGATTAGGTGAGTACAATATTTTATTATTTCTATTTTTATATTAAGTACATGTGAGGAATACTGGCGACATGGAGATCATACCTATCTATGTATATAAAATGTGGTTCCTTGTTTTACATATAATCTATAGTTACACTAAGAGGCAGTTAAACTGCTTCACCGGACTATTGAAGCAAGCGGGGACTCGACACGTCTCGCATATGAGATTAAAATTAGTGCCCCACGCCAGTAGGTACCCCTTTTGAGGTTCGAAGTTTTAAGAACGTTAGACGTGGGCCATTTGTGCTAGAATACATAACGTGTAAAGAAACCTGTATTATTTTTAAATTTAAATAAAATACTCATTTAAATTTAAAAATAATACAGGTTTCTTTACACGTTATGTTATGTGTGTCTAGCAAACTCCAGTATAGTATGTCGGCAGTATTCTTCATTGTTAGTGTGACTTCATTTGTTAGTGTTACCTATTTAGTTATAACAGAGGAAGCGTCAAATACGTTGTTTTCTACTCTTCAGTACACAACGTATTTGACTCGGCCTCCGATACCTATTTAGTGTTACCGTCCTCCAATGACTGAGACTGTAAAATTACTAGGTTTTTCAGTTTTCCCAAGAGACTAACTACATTTCCCCAGATGACTTTCTTTTTCAAAAAGGTTACGTGCCATTAACATATAGATACCTTCTGTAAAATAAGCATAAAATAAATACTAGATATAAGTATAATCTTATGTTACATACTACCCGTCTCCACAAAATAAGTAACTCCTTTATGGGGCAATGTAGAACAATCTATCAAACCATCCCAATTTCATTTAAATTATCAGCATTTGAAAGAGGTATTAGTAATGATTTACTAGACAAAACATTGATTTATAATAGTAGGAGAGCTGGCACGCATTTTTGGGTAGGTACCAAATAATGTATTTGAGGCAAGCTGAAATTATGATATGTTGTTGTAGTTTAATGTTTTTACGTAGTTGACGTTATAGTCCAAGAGCTGGCACGCATTTTTGGATAGGTATTTGAGGCAAGCTGAAAACTTGTCCTATAGCTCTTCAGACACACCCCAACACGGAACTGCAGACCTGGCTGGCGGGTAGCGGGTCTAAACCAACCCCTAAATATTTGAATGTTTTTTTATCCAAAAAATGTATTTGAGGCAAGCTGAAATTTTGATATGTTGTAGTTTAATGTTTTTACAATACAAAAAAAAAGACAGGCGATTCTGTCGGGTCTTTAGTACTGCCAGGCGTGTGCAAAAATATTTTGCAAAAAAATCGAAAAAATGTATTTGAGGCAACTTGAAATTTTGACAGAATGTTATTTATGTATTGTATAAACATTAAACTACAACATATCAAAATTTCAGCTTGCCTCAAATACATTCATTGGAAAAAAAAAATTCAAATATTTAGGGGTTGGTTTAGACCCGCTACCCGCCAGTCTGCAGTTCCGTGTTGGGGTGTGTCTGAAGAGCTATAGGACAAGTTTTCAGCTCGCCTTAAATACCTACCCAAAAATGCGTGCCAGCTCTTGGACTATAACGTCAACTAGTGAAGTGGTAATATATGACACTTTGGTTATTGTTCTAATAATATCTAACTTATCTTCATTATTTTGTAAAAATGGGACCAGCAACCAAGCCAGTTGAAACAGTAAAGAAACATAAAATATGTTTAACACATATTCAAGCGTAATGCCTTCTTAATTCTCGATGCACCTTAAAATAAAATTTAACCACTGAACAAAACTGAAAAAATACGAGTATTTAGAAGCGTTGATAGCGGGAACACCCAAATACTCCGAAATATTTTATTCCGAATTTCGATGTTCCAATTTTCAATAGTCCGAATTGCATAATACCTAAGAATTGTGATGTCAATTATTAAAAATCACTAAAATTATTTTACCGAAAAACCGTTAAATTTCCGATTTTAATACGTCCGAAGAGTCAAATGCTCGAAGGGTTCTTGGTCCGAAAAACTACATCCGATTTTCGATACTTCGAAGAAACTAAAAGCCAACATGTTGTGCTACAAAATTTGGTGACAGAAACGAATCGCTGCAAAACCGACTTCACGTAGTCTTGTCTGCCCTACCCTAGAGTGTAAATATGGCGCAGAGGGTTGGGTCGGCCTGCGAGCTGAGGAGCAGGTGGTTTGAAGGCCCGCCGCCGCGGCTGAGCCGGCCAAGCCGGCCAGCAAGCCGAAGCGTTAAAACCATCTGCGACGATAAGCTCGCGTGGGGCCGCCTAAACCCCGCAGCACCGGAGCCGTGACAGAAACAATGCCTGCTTGCATGTTGCATGGCTGCTTGCATGCTGCATGCCTGCTTGCACGCTGCATGGCTGCTTGCATGCTGCATGCCTGCTTGCATGTTGGATGCCTGCTTGCATGCTGCATGCAGCCGCCGAGTGTCAGATCCCCTCTATTGTTGGTAATCATTTAGGTGACGTTAGTTTAAAATTGTGACCAGGGAAACCAAATATTTTTATTCATATTGTTTATATTTCGAATTATAATTAAGTCGGACTTTTCGTTATTCGATCTATTGAAGCTCGGTGTTTTGAGAAGAGTAATTATAAACGTTAGGAATATGGAAATTTAGGAATTATAAAAATAAGGGTAATGATAAATCGGAGTGATAATATTCGGAATTTTGAACTATTCGGAATTATGGAAATCGGTATTTTTAAATTCGTATTTGTGACTGTCGGAATAAAGTTTTTCGTATTAATGTAGTGTACCCGTTGATAGCATTGCATTAAAAAAGAACAATATTTTGTCATGTAAGTTTATTAACATCTAAAACATATTTTACACTTTGTAATAAACCACAACAAGTAAATTGTGTATCATACTTGCATAAACGAGCGAATAAGCTCACTTAAGGTTTATTTACTGGACTACGGCGTAGTAGCTTCGCCGTAGCTTCTACGCCGTAGCCGAGCCGAGTATCATGATATTTTTGCTACAAATATTTTAGTCGGGTATAAATTATTTTGTGATATAATCAACCCTAACAAAAAACAAAAAGATTTATCATTACAATAGCCTCCATTTTTTTAAATTCAGGTCAATGCGTAGATACAGCGTTCAAGGCACCCATAAAGATAAACTCATACGCGTCCTTTATACGGATCTATGTCCCACAAAACTTGGTCATTTTTCACCCAAATGTGTTAGCGAGCCGAAACAGACCTTGAAATGAAGCAATAAAATGCATATTACATTGTATGTTTATACAAAGCGACGGTGTTCTGGCTTTCGGGTAGTCGTAATGTTAGGATAATGTATTTATTTGGGTGATATATTTGTGGAAAATAGACACATAATATCTTTATTTGAAGGATATATATCCTACTAATATTATAAATACGAAATTTTGTGAGTATGGATGGATGTATGGATGTTTATTACTCTTTCACGCAAAGACTACTGAACGGAATTTGATTAAAATTTGTAGTAATATAGCTTATATATCCGAATAACACATAGGCTATCATTTATAAAGTTTAGCGCGGGTAAAACCGCGTGGCCCAGCTCGTTTAATATATACTAAGTTTGCTAAAGACCTAATAGTGGCACTTTTGCTTAAATATATTATCAAGTCAAATGGATGAATGCGACGTGATCCTGGTTGGTTATTAAAACAAAAAAATACGTTTTCGAAAAGATTTTAAAGACCATCAGTGGTAGGTATAGAGTCGTCAAGAACATTTCAGGGAAATCTTTACACACTATCAGTTTTTTAAATGGCTTGTTGGTCTAGTGGTTAGCGAGGCTGCTTACGTTAGGCCAGAGGTGACGGGTTCAATCCCAAACCAGGAAAAATCTTTGCGTGATGAGCACGACTATCTGTTCTATGTCTGTCTGAGTGTAATTCATCTAAATAATGTATGCATTTAGAAAATGTATGTATATAAGTATGTTTATCAGTTGTCTGATGGCTATAGTACAGGCAATGCCTAGTTATGGATCAGATGGCAGTTTGTTAACAGTCTCATGATATTTATTTACTATTTCCCTGTTGCAATATATTTTTGTGAGCTTCTTAAATTATTTTAAAATTAAGAGGTGTATATTATTACTCACTAAACAAGCAGACAAACCAATAAAACTATATAAATGTAGTAACCAGCTATGTTTATTATATAGATAAACTTTTACATGGCAAAAATATCTGCAGACTTTCTAGCCTCTATACTGTAGAAGAAAAAATATAATGAGAAACATGAATTTAAAACACACTTTACATTTACACTTTTAAAGCACCGTTTTACGACTTACCTTGAAACTTTCTGTTCTAAAATTCTGTTTTAGAAAGGTTTTAGGTGTAAATGAAAGAAAAATGGCATGTACAATATACGTTTTTTATGGAATAAAACTATTTTAGTTATTGTTTGTAATTAATACCAATTCTTATAAAAAAATGCTTAATGAGTAATTACAAATTTCACAATTTTATAAAAGGTTAAATTAATTAAAACGTAATACAACGGCAACTAAATGTGTTAACAATTTAATACAATAAACACAAGGTTGGCCATAATAATAACATTTAATTGGTACCTTAATATAGACAGAACCATTTAGACAATATGTAGTAAAATATAGCTATAATTTAAAAAGATAATTAAACCTACACATGATCCTTGACAATTACTTAATTTAAGTTAGCAAAATATCTACTTACTACTATAAAAGAAATCTTGTTGTAAATTATTTCCTACAATCCGTGTACCTAAATATATATATGTACCTAGAAATAATTATAAATTGATTATATATTACTACAAACATGTTCTGACTATTTACAAGCGCTTTTTAAAGTTTACGTGCATAAAAACAAATAAGGTAGGCAGTGAAAAGTAGTGCCTTGTTGTTATAGTTAGTATATTCGTAACTCCTTTACATTAAAACAACTGACTAAATTTGAATAAAATTTGGAAATATTCCAAAAGTGTAATGGCAAGTAGCCTTGCAGGGCTCAGTGATTAATTACAACTATGACGCGTAGTTAAGACAGGCGCCTTGCCATTTCGTGTTCCGGGATAGATTGCCGCGAACAACTATTTGTGTGACACATATATAATATCTCTATACCGTCGGGGGGTCATCTTATCTTATCTTTGATGGGGTGTACTTGCGTACAGCACTTCGACCCTTCAGGATCTTTTGTACTATCCCCCACTAGTTTTTAATTTATCCCTAGAGCCCTGAATGAAGTCTTCACATAATCCAGTACGCTTCTTAGGGGTAGATCCTTGTAGTCCCCTGGTTCTAGATATGCTAGCCCCAGGATGGCCATTCTGTGTCTTGCCAATGCATCGCATAATCGGGGGGTTTATAAACATGCAATCCATACTCAAGACAATATGGGAAACACTAATATTTTTCTCATTTTTGCGTCAAACCTGCAATGTGAGGGAATTGGAGTAATACCAAAGGTAGTACTAGTAGAACCTTAAACAGTGCATCACACGGGTACCTATTCCGAACAATAAATAAATATAAATGGTGAGCAAATAATTCTTTGTGTCATCATGTCAGCCAAAGTAAGCCCTTCAAAAGGGAGTTGTAAGGTTTCTAAAGGGTCGGCAACGCGCTATCGATGCCTCTGGTGTTGCAAGCGTTCATTGGCTACGGTGACCACTTACCATCAAGTGGGCCGTATGCTTGTTTGCCAACTAAGTTATATAAAATAAAAAAGTACGTCCACTACTGGACTAAAGCCTCTCCAAAGAATGGGGGGGATATGCCATAATCGCCACGCTTGGCGGACTGGTTAGCGATCGCAGTTTGATGGTCATAATTCACAGAAAAACGATGCTGCCCGTTCTCTAGTAGGTATTCCCTCAGACGATTTCTACGCCCTCCACGAAATGAGATGGGGTGATGATATTCTATGCCGTCACCACACAGCAAAATTCTTTGTGAAAATACTTTGAAAAGTGATCACTAATTTGTTTTCTTTGTTAGCAAAATGTTATATGGTAATTATGAAAGATACGTTTGAAAAATATCTTTAATAAATTGTGGGTAATGGAACCAGCAAAAAGTTATTAAACAAACAAAGATATGTGTGTTTATATTTTAACTTGTATTTAAATGGATCGGTATAGATTAACCTTTTTTATTCATTTTGAATATAAGTAATGGTTTATTTATTCGCAAACTTATTTTATCAGATCTATGTGAACAAAAGTCATTTTTTCATTTTTATTTAAGGCTGTTTTATTTAAGTTGGCGATATTTATACCCCCATGCCTCAGAGAACACGTAAAGCCGTCGGTCCTGTACCTCAACACTTTCCGTTTATGTCGCTACTGGCTGTGCCCCGCGGTTTTGCCCGCGTTAAACTTTATAAATTATAGCCTATGTGTTCACCAGAGTGTCAGCTAACTCCATACCAAATTTTATTAAAATCGCTACAGCCGTTTAGACGTGCAGAAGTAACAAACATACACACTCACAAACTTTCGCCGTTATAATAATATCTGGGCCCCCCGCGGTTTTGTCCGCGTAAAACTTTATAAATTATAGCCTATGTGTTAATTCAGGGTGTCAGCTAACTTCATGCCAAATTTTATTGAAATCACGCCAGCCGTTTAGACGTGATGAAGAAACAAACATACATACTCACAAACTTTCGCCTTGATTCATGTGATTCGTGTGATTCATCGCAACTGATCATGAGAGTGAAGAATAGAAAGTGCCCCTTGTGTTTGCGCACGCAGTTGTACACTATGATAGGCCTCTGCAAATGCCTAGCCTCCATTGAGACTGGCCGCTGTGACCAAAATTTGACCAAGAGGATATTAGTAAAACAATTATCTTAAAATTTATGATAATTACATCTTAGGACATTATTCACACACGGTCATCTGATCCCAAGCTAAGGAGATATATACTACATATAATATTCTTCTTTTGTAAATACATACTTATATAGATAATTACACCCAGACTCAGGACAAACAGACATGTTCATGCAATATCTGTCCTGGGTGGGAATCAAACTCACGACCTGCGGCATATAAGTCAAGCATTTACCAACCATGCCACAGGCCCGTTTAAAAACTAAGAATTATAATTTTACTTTCTGTTGGGCAAATAAAGTTCACAAAGATGTTCTGATTCTAAGGTAACAAATTGAAATTGCTTCTTTAGGTTAGTTCCATAAAGAACCCTACATCATTGTTATGAATTATCATGTAGAGCAAACTACTCCCCTGCGTGACCGGAGATTCAATGAGAGACGACAAAAGAAAATGTCCAAAGAAACTTACTTAGATACAGATTAGAAAGTAATCAAGTTTCTTTGAGTAGTTTGTGTGTGTCGGCGTGTCGACATTTATTGTTGACAAGACTCGTCGTGGGATTTAACTGATTTGTTTTGATTGGTTTTGTCTTGACATAGAATGTAAACTATCGAATGAATATGTAATTTATTTATTTATTTAATTAAGGTTCACCAACAGTTGTTACAGATTTATAAAGAGACTAGCTGTGCCCCGCGGTGTTACCCGCGTTAAATTTTATAAATTTTCTTTGCTATAAACCTCACGGAGCCCGAGACCTTTCCAACGAATGCAAAACCGTGGAAATCGGTTCTAGCGTTCCGGAGTTATAGCGTCAGGAAGGAAAACCCGACTTATTTTTATATAGTAGATAAAAAATTTACATGCATTGGGTCTTAAATCTAACTGCACAACCAATTATAGGCAAACACTACTTGCAAAGTGTTTTTTGTATCACCAGTTTAATTTTAAAAATGAATACATACCTATTACTTACTTAAGTTCTAAATACTAAAAACTAGAAACTAATCACTACTGATTACATTTCATGCGGTCATCGACATCATATCATATCTTTTTGGATTCAGCTCGGATTCTAACTTTAATATCATAGCATATTAATGACTGCACATGTGGCGCAGCGGCTAAGACAGTCGCCTCGCCACTTCGTGTCGCGGGTTCGAGTCCCGCGCCGGACAACTATTTGTGTGACCCATAAATAGTTGTTCTGAGTCTGGATGTAATTTGTGTCCGTCTATTATATGTTTGTAAAGTACCCCGAGACACAGGGACTATATTCCCTACAGCGGGTGATGTGTTTAAAAAAAAAAGATTAATACACTTTATTGAATAAAATATAAAACCAATTCTTGATTGATAGTTAGGACCACTACTATGAACTAATACTGTAATTTTCTAAAAACTATGATCTAATATGATGGACCTGTTGGTCTAATGGTTAGTGACTCTGATAAGACAGAGGTCGTGGTTTCGATGCCCACCCATGACAAATCTTTCTGTGATGAACATGATTATTTTTTGGGTCGGGATGTAATCTATCTATAATATGTCTGTTATAGCACAAGCTCTGCTTAGTTTGGGATCACATGGCCGTGTGTAAATTATGTCCCAGGATATTATTATTATCATAAAAATTTATTCCAACATCTTTCTTATTAAATACATTTTAAAATATATAAAAACAGAAATATACATTTTGAAATATAGAAAATAGGATTGGCAACCGGCAGAAGGAACAGGTCTATGCTACCGGAGGTTACGGCTCTAGAGACAGGAACCTCCTGACAATGCGAGCCATGTCCAAGAGCACCGCTTTTTGGATCTTGTTCTTGACCCAACCGCCTAACGTAAGCCTCTTTAGGTATTTTTCGAAGCTCTTTGCTATTAATAATAATAATAATATATAGGGACAATGTCACACAGATCATCCTGCCCCTAAACTAAGCAAAGCTGGTACTATGAAAAAGAAATGAAAAATGTTTATTGTGTCTCAAATGGTTACATCAGCAAATGTGAATGAAACAGCCCCAGTAAGTAATTAATAATACTTGAGTTGGGGTTGTCTCGCTCCTTCCCTTATTCCATACTTAACAATATTTGAGAAAAAGATGAACATAACTATTACACTAAAAATAAGATAAAATTAACAAACAAAATTAGAAATTTAAATTTAAAAATAAAAGTAAAAATAGAAGAGAAACAATAATAACTTAAACTAGTTTGCAGCTCTGTGTATTGTTTGATTGTGAATGGATGTATGTATGTGTGATTATAGTAGTGTGCGAGTTTGAGTTTGTGTTTGTGTTATTGTATGTGTTTACCTGTTTTCTGGGGGTACGTTATAGAAAATAAGTGTTTATGTAAGTCTATCTAGAATATAGAGCATATTCTAGATACTTTTTTTGTTTCTTCGTATGTTAGAGATTTTAACCACTCGGTTATCAGTTTTTTACATTTGTGCGAGACCTCGTAGTGGAACTTTAGCTCACCGTTAATTTTATTGTATATGTAGGCTGATTGGCATACATACTGGCGCCTTGCAAACATTGTGGTGGCGAATGAGCTACAATATCATTTCGCCTCCTAGCTAAGTTTTCTGGGTTAAATGGGATGTGTTTGTGTAAATAAAGTATAATTGTTAAAATGTACAGTTTTCTAACAGACAATAGGCCACTAATATTATAAAGATCGACTGTGGGGTATCTATATGGTTCAAAATACATTACCTTTAAAAGTGACCTTTGAGCTCTTTCTAACTCTAGAAATTTGGTTTTAGTGGCCCCTCCCCAAACTGGTAAGCAGTATGTTATTACTGACTGCGCGAGTGCTATATAAATGTTGCTTAGTGTATTTTGAGGCATCACGTGTCGCAGATTTTTATAGTATTTATATATATCTATTTATATCAGTATGTTATATAGATAGATAAATACTTAAATACATAGAAAACATCCATGACTGAGAAACAAATATTCGTGTACATCACACAAATATTTGTACTTACCGGGATTCGAACCCAGGACCACCAGCTTCGTAGGCAGGAGCACTACCAACTAGGCTATGGTGATCGTGGTGGCTATTAATCCATTATCAGAAACGTCTATCGATACAATGATAGCTGAGTCAACATCCCACATGCAACCTTCCGCGCAAAATCCAAATATTTAATTTCTTTTTCTTTTTCAGCATTCAAAAGATTGTCATCATGTGCGATGGTAATATCAATCATCAATGTGCAGCGTTTTTGTCGATCTATCAGTACAATATCAGGTTTGTTGGCAATCATAGTCCTATCTGTAATGATAGATCGATCCCAGTATAACGTGATAGCACCATTATCCAGAACTGGCGTAGGTGCATACCTGTAGTAAGGCACCTCTGAAGCTACAAGGCCATTTCGCAGAGCAAGTTGTTGATGAATAATCCTGGCTACGAGGTTGTGTCTGTGCAAATATTCACCATTTGCTAGTCGAGAACAACCGGAGACAATATGTCAGAGGGATTCACCGGGGCGATGACATGCTCGACAAACATCGTTTGTGCCATCTTTAAGAATATGTCTCCGGTAGTTTCTCGTCATCATAACTTCATCCATAATTGCACAGACAAAACCCTCAGTTTCAGCAAATAGTTCACCGCATCGTAGCCAAGCCACAGATGCAAGCAGATCCACATCGGGTGCGTAAAGAATAAAACCTGCCATGTAACTCCTTGCCCTGCCACACTGCCCTGCGATCATCAGTGCGACCACAGGTTTACGCCAGTTTCCTTTTACCATTGACAGCGGGGTTAGGCCTTTATCTACAGCAACCACCTCCGCATGCATACCCCCCGTGACAGCGGTGCGGAGAAAGTACTCCCTGAGGCTACACACCTCGCGTTACGGAAGTGGTTCCAAGCTTAACCACTGCAGAACAGTGGTATTAATCCGACTAAAAATAATACGAAATTCTTGACTTAGATAGACATATTTCATTAAGAGAACCACTTAACTAAAATTATAATCACACTAATATTATAAATGTGAAAGATTGTGAGTATGTGACGGTGTGTGTGCTTATGTTTGTTACTTCTTCGCGATAAAACTAACGAACAGATTTTGATGAAACTTTGTAGTAATATAGCTAATATATTCAAATAATACATAGCCTATAATTTATAAACATTAACGCAGGTGAAACCGCTGGGCACAACTAGTTAAAAATAAAGAATAGATCTCACAAACTTACTATAGTGGATCACATACTCGAGATCATACTAGTTAGTTGTTAGTACGATGATCAAAGCTTGAGTGCTTACTTCTAAATCTAACTACAAGAATCACAATAAACATAATTATATAATTACCAAAATTATTTGACTGAAGATTTGAACCACTGAACTCACCGATCGATGAAAACATAAAGTGTCCGTCTTATAGCGCCTCGCTACGGTATCACTTAATTAGTTGCATGAAATTAACAAGCTATTGCATAAGCTGACTGTGACGTCATATTAACCAGTTCAAAGTTACCCTATAATGTATTTAGAAATATATAAGTAGGTTTTACAGTTGTCTGGTTGCTATAGCACAGGCCATAGATAGTACCTAGTTTTCGATGAGATGACAGGGTGTTATTTGTCCGAAGATACAATTCAAAAGTAGGAGTCCAAGGCATTGGTCTAAAACGCACTCGGTATTTTTATATATTAAGTCCTTGAGGACAGTCAAAACTTGAGTCAGTGGTGCTACAGTATCGAATAAAATAGAATAGAATAGAATTTCATTTATTGCAATTAGGCACACAAGGAACACTTTTGCACGTCACATATTATAAAATAAATTGATAGTACATTAAAATAGTCCATACAACAGTCATGAAAAAATTAAAAATACTTAAAAAAGTGTCAAAAACTTAATTACAAATAGTCTCAAACAGTCTCAAATAAAAATAATACCTAATCCAATGTCACAAACTAAATTACAAACAGTTATATTTGACAGTCTTAAAAATAAATATCTACTACATAGATACAACTTCACAAACTAAAAATATAATTAATTATAACACAAAAAAAACGAAAACAAAAAGCAAAAGAATACGAAAAAAGCAAGCCTGGAGTTTCTTTGTGGCTTTCTTCTCCGGGTAGTCCACCTAGGTAGCTAGAGATAGCCGCAGGTTAGCTAGGGTAGGCTCCTCAGCGGCGAGGATCGCTTTAGCCCCTTAATGCGTCATCGGTGATCCCGTGGAACTGATCACACCCTCTCTTAGAATTCTGTCCTTTTGCTTCGGCCCCCTGAGCTGTGACCCAAAAGGGTGGCCTCGGGTATTAGTCGTTTAATTTAAGCTTTTGGTTAAGAGCCTTCTGCGCTAGCCAAATACTCATTGCCTTCAATTCTTTAATTTTAATATTGTACAACTAAATTTCAAAATATATTAGTAATTTGTTATTTATTTTAAGATTTAAGAATAAAGTCCGCGCGGACGGACTAATTATTTTTTGAATTTTCGAAGTTATACTTCTTTTGGCGCGATGGAGAAAAATGATGAGAGTGAATTTTTACGATGCGCGCGCACACCGACACCAAAAAATTTAACAGCATGACGTTAGTTCTAGATGGTATGAAAATTGATAACTATGTTCAAGTTGTATATTAAGAAGTATAACTTCTAACGCGTGTACATAAGTACACACAAGTTTTTTTATTTATACTATATTCGACTATGTTTATGTACTGCATTGTAAACTTGACAAGTACAAATGTATGTTAATACCCAAGTGCTGAATAAATTTCATTATTTCATTTCATTATCATTATTTCATTACATAATTCCAATAAAATAAAATAAAAACGGAAACCGAATCAGATGACACAAATAAATTACAATCAGTCAATCAGTTTTTTGTTCAGCTTACATACTCCATACGTTATTGTCATTCAAATAGTCGTCAATAGTATAGTATGCCTTTTTAATTAAATTGAATTCTACAGCTAAATTAAATTTGTCATCGGGCAATTCTAGCAAACACTTAGGAATCTTATTGTAAAAGCGGATACGTAATCCCACAAAGGAACACATTACCATGCAAACTAACAACGAAAATTGGTTTGAACGAGATCTAGCAAGTTTTTATTTTTTAATACGTCATAAATCCTAAACCGCAATTGGCTTTCATTAATCAACTGGAATACTTGCTGCTACGGAACCCTTCATGTGCGAGTCCGACTCGCACTTGGCCGGTTTTACTTCTATGCAGTGCAGTGGTTAAAGTAGTCATGTCATTACTACGTCGGCGCACTCGTGTGTTGGATTCAATCCAGGACAACTATTTGTGTGACCCATTCATAGTTGTGAGCCTGCTTTGTGTCCATATTTCTTGTTTGTAAAGTTCTCCGCCATATAGTGAGTAATAATAATAATAATATCTGGGGACACTGTCACTCAGATCATCCTAGCCCCAAAGTAAGCAAAGCTTGTACTATGGGTACCAGGCGACGATATACATACTTATATAGATAGATAAATACTTAAATACATAGAAAACATCCATGACTCAGAAACAAATATACGTGCTCATCACACAAATATTTGCACTTACCGGGATTCGAACCCAGGACCACCAGTTTCGTAGGCAGGAGCAGTACCAACCAGGCTATGGTGGCCGTCAATGTAAGTAACTTCTTTTTAGAATCGTTGTATTTTTTACATAGTAAAAAAGACGACGATTGACAAAAGACACCAATTGTAAAAATTGGGATCGAGGACAAAATCCCCTATTATGCGTCATTACTACAGGATTATATATGTACTAATAATGATGGAAATTACCAATCTATTCATTTCAGAGCCATTAGAAGGCAATAGGCTCGTTATATTACAAATAAACTCGTTAGTTAATTGCTCCATTTATCCATAATTTGGTTCAATTCAACCAAATAGGTAATATCAGTAAATTGCTAAGTATGGATTTATGTATTTTTTGGTAAAAATAAAGAAGTATACGGCCGTTTGAAATGAGCCCAGGTAACTCATGATGAAAATGATGATGAGTTTATAAGTAAGATTGTCAGCTCAAATACTGTGTTTTAGATGGATTCGGTTTGAGAGCGTTATTTTGGTAGTAGCTATGTAACAGATCTAACGCAACTGAGAGGTTAGACTCGGCTTCCTCAAAAGTCCTCGTTTGGGTAGCAAGAGCTAGGTCGTCTGCGTAAATATATCTAGTAGTGTTAGGGGACTGAGGCTGGTCGTTTGTATAAATGTTAAAAAGAATGGGAGCGAGGGCAACTTTATGGCGAGATAATATGCTCCTCCTCTGTTTGTCTCGCCAAAGGAAAAATTACCTCCGGGATATAATTTGCCATGGCCAACCTGGAGGACTCTTAATAGACTACGTACCCAGGTTGGTAGATCCAAGGAAAACATGTGCAAATGGGGTTACATTCCCACATCACAAAACATCTGCGAGTGCGGCGTGTCACCCCAAAGTATGGCTCATTTATCTGATTGTCCTTCTTGTCCAGTCTCTTGTTCCCTTCAGGACTTGTATGACGCTTCAGCCGGGGCAATCAGCGTTGCTCAATTTTGGCAAGATAAAATCTAATTCTTACCATCGACACGATAAGAAGAAGAAGCTCAAAGACGTCCACAGCTGGACAAAGGCCTCCCCAAAAAATTTCCACAACGGATTTTTGTCCATCATTTAGAGGGATATGCCATAATCGCCTAGCTTGTCAGACGACCAGTCATCATGTCAGCCGAAGTTCGGCCACTGCTGGACCAAAACCTCAAAAGAATGGGGGGATATGCCATAATCACCGTGCTTGGTAGACGGGTTGGCGATCGCAGTTTGATGGTCATAGTTCACGAAAAAACGCTGCCGTTCTCTGGTATGTATTCCCTTGGAAGATTTCTACGCCCCTCACGAGATGAGATGAGGTGATGATATTAGATGCCGTCACCACACAGTAGGACGGTCTTTATAATGGTCATATTGACCAGAGAGACGCTGCTGCCCATTCTCTGGTAGATATTCCCCCGGAAAGACTTCTACGCCTCCACGGGATGGGATGAGGTGGCGCTTTTCTACGCCGTCAGCTACACAGTGCACTTATAATCTATACATATAATACATCTACAATCGATATCCAAGCCCAAAATATAGTTTTTTGAATTTTTGTCTGTTTATCTGTTTGTCTGTATGTATGTCCGGGCTAAACTCAAAAAGTACTGCATAGATTTACTTCAAATTTTGCATGAATATTACTAAGAGGTCGGTTCAACATATAGGCTACATATCATCACGCTATCAACTATGGGGGAGGAGCTGTGATAATATTAAAAAATTAACGCGAGTAAAACCGCGGGGCACAGCTATAATATAATAATTTATTTCATTTAAAGGTTACAAAGACCCATAACTTATATTATCTTAACTAATTTTACAATAATTATCTATACATATAATAAAATCGTAGGAAAGTCAAAACTGTACATTGAATATTTTTTTTAAAGGATACTTGGAGCGTGATCTATAATCGATATCGAAGCCAATAACATAGTTTTTTGAGTTTTTGTCTGTGTGTCTGTTTGTCTGTATGCATGTCCGGGCTAAACTCAAAAAGTACTACATGGATTTAATTCAAATTTTGCATGAATATTACTTATAGGGCGGGTCAACATATAGGCTACATATTATCACGCTATCACCTACAGGAGAGATGCTGTGATAATTTATAAAGTTAAACGCGGGTAAAACCGCGGGGCACAGCTAGTAATTAACTAAACTAATTAAAATTAAATAAATGAACATAATAAATCTCATAAAATTACAACAATATAAACCAATTTAGATTGTCTGTCCATTATATTGCGTTAGTTAGAAACAAGGATCCCAAAATTAGCATAATTCTATTTTTACCTGGTTTGTGTTCTGTAAGTTTGAGATCCTCTCAGTTAAATAGCTCGTAGCGCAACTGTGCCTCTAGCACGAGTTCCTGCAGTTTACTTACTCGATCACACGTACAGTTTCTCCCATACATTGAGCACCAGCGCCTCTCGCGGAAACTATTAAGAACTAGAACTCCGGTGCTCAATGTATGGGACGAAACTGTTCGTGTGATCGAGTAAGTAAACCGCAGGAACTCGTGCTAGAGGCACTGAACACTATGCTCTACCATACTTAAATGTTGCTACCGTGGTAACTGGGTAGCACTACCCGGTATCACGTGTTAAGTCAGTAGAGCTAAGCCAGGATGCGAAGAAGCACTACTTTAGACCCTCACAATATGTCAAATATTAACCACAAAGTACAAAGGATCATACGGTTGCCTGGCCGGTTGGCGTGGTTGGTAGATAAGACCTTTCATGCCGCAGATCTTGGTTCGATTCCCACCTAGGACAGTTATTTGTGTGTATGACCATGTCTGCTTGTCCTGAGTCTGGGTGTAATTATAAAATAAAAATAAAATAAAAAAGGTTTTTATTCACGTACACTTTAAAAAAGCGCTTGTAAATTGTCAGAACATGTTTGTAGTAATATAGTTGTATACATTACTATTTCTAGTAACATAGATATTTAGGTACATATTGTATGAAAACATTTATAAAATTTATTTTAATAACAATGATATTTAGCTAGCTCGTATCAAGTTATTGTCAAGAAATTATGTTTAATTATCTAGTTTAAGTCTAATATTTTTACTACCTATTGTCAATTTACTACATATTATCTATATAAGTATGTATTTACAAAAGAAAAGTAGTATATGTAGTATATATCATTTTCCATACTACAAGCTCTGCTTAGTTTGGGATCAGATGGCCGTGTCTAAATAATGGCCCTGATATTATTATTATACGAGGATAAATAGGTACTTTCAAACTTAAATGACTCACTTACCCACCATTTCATCCCCTGGGAAGGATCAGATACAATTATTAAATTTTAATTTTATAGCATTTTTCGCAATGCAAAGCGTTTATCTAATCTCAAAAATGGGAAATCATAAATTTAATCGGCCGGCGGGTCTCGAACCTGCACCATCTACCAATCCGGGGTCCGCAGAGCGCCTAGCCCGATACAATTAATTTAACAAATAAATATCATATGTCTTATTTATGAATGTGATCTCGAATTATGTAGAACATTGAACAATTTAGGAATGACCTTTATTCACCCTTCATGCCATCTTAACCTACATTTTTATATGCACACGTTTCTGTATTATGTTTATATGTTTGTCCCAATAACGTTCTTTGCCCCCAGCTGTAAACAAAACATAAATAACAAAACTCACTGCAGCAAGAATAACAGTCGTAATATTTAGTTTGCATGGTCGTGTTGCCAAATTCCCCGGCGAATAGTCTCGGGATGCAAAATACGTCATGTATTTTAGCATTCAAGTTTAAGTGTCTTTATTTGTCTGCGATGCTAATTTCTGAACTGCTATTTCTCAGTATATGTGAGATGCTAATAAAATACAGACCAAGTGCGACTCCGCATGAATTCCAAGGGGTTATCTTGTTATTACATATTGCAATTTTTCCTTATTTGCAATAGCAAATAAGTAATAATTGCAAACAAGCATTTGCCAACCACGCCAACAGCGGGTCTGTTGGCGTGGTTGGCAAATGCTTGCTTTTCACACCGGAGGTCGTGGGTTCGATTCCCAGGACAAATATTTGTGTGCATGAACATGTCTGTTTGTTCTGAGTCTGGGTGTAAATATCTATATAAGTATGTATTTAAAAAAGAAAAGTAGTATATGTAGTATATCAGTTATCTGGTTTCCATAGTACAAGCTCTGCTTAGTTAGGGATCAGATGGCATGGATCCAGCAATGGACGTCTTTCGGCTGATATGATGAGGATGATGTTGACTATAGAAAATTTAATTAAAACGCATCGTTTTGCATTTTATGCCGTTAAATTGATGAATCACAATATGCAAAAATATCAATTATTCTTACTTTTACAACATATATGGATAAATTGTTAACTTAAACATTACGAAAAAAGTTGTGTATGTATATACATATGTACGAGTATATACGTCTTACCTAATATTTAAGTAAGTAGTTGTATCTCAACTAGCACTTAGGCACTATGATTCCCTTGATAGTAGCCTCCTAATGTCTTCTATAGTACCGACTTTTGGGCATCAAGGTTATGTAAGCACGTACTAAGTAGTTTGTGGTTTACAGCAACTGTGGCACTATTTATCACTAGCTATGCCCCGCGGTTTCACCCGCGTTAAACTTAATAAATTATAGCCTATGTGTTATTCGAATATACAGAGTGGCCGAGGATTTGACGTTCAAACGCAACATTTAGATACTTTATGATGAGGAGTATTCGAATCACCCTCATGTATGTTCTACGATATTGAGTTTTTTTTTTTTGATACTTTGAAAATGTATGAGCCTTGAACTCAAACCCTAAATATGAACATCGCATGGCCCCCGAGAGACTACCACGCCAAGTGATGCTGGGGCAGGTAGCAAATGTGAAAAGACCTGTTGGACGTCCAACTTTAAGATTCAAAGACTCCTGCAAGCGAGATATGATAAGTTTTGGAATTCTAATCGATGGTTGGGAAGAGCGTGCCGAAAAGAGACCTGTATGGTGTCGAGATATAAAAATCGGTGTCACGAAACACGATGAAGACTGGTTGCAAAATCTCAAACAGAAAAGTCTACGTCGTGCATTACCACCTCCTGTGGATACTCCTTTCACTTGCGAATGTTGCGGAAAAAGATGCCGCGCGGCTATAGGGCTCAATAGCCATAAGCGACGATGCGGCAACCCGTAGTTTTAAACTCAAACTTATACACACTAGCGCTGCAACAAACATCTACACAGATGCCGTGGCCAATGATGATGAACTCAAACCCTAATGTATTCAAATTCAAATAATTTATTTGCGAAATATGAGTACATAGTCGTGTTAGTTTAACATTAATGTCCTGTCCATATTTTAGCATTTCGGTGTGCAAACGTAGCTTGGTACACATTTAAAAGGCAATATTTTTTTTTTAGTCGTATAAATTACAATTAATATCATGTCAATTTTACATTATTATGATCATTACAATTACTATAATTACACTCTTAATATTATTAAAAGATACAACAATTATATTTATTTAAACTTACTAGTACTAATTAAAAGATTTGTCATCAAAATATTCCTGGACGAATAGTAGCATTTGTTTTTTAAATATTTGCTGATCTATTTTATTTCTATTACTAATTGGCAACGTATAATATATGATAATGTATGTAGAACTTTCAAATAAATTCAAAGTCAGTCCTGCTGAAGAGCTGCTGAAAATTCTATCTCGAAAACTACGCAAAATCGTAGAACACACAGGGGGGGTGATTCGGATACTCCTCATCTTAAAGTATCTTAATTTCCTCAGCCAGCCTTACAAAGTTACATACAATTCCGCTACGTAGTTTTTGCTTGAAAAAGTAACAAACATCTACCTATCTATACTCACAAACTTGCGCATTTATAAGTAGGATACTCAATATTGTGTACAGTATGTATAGAGGATAGAAGGACCATCTTATGTTCTTAGCCCTTTGTAAACAGTTGACAGTAGACTATACAGAAATATTTTTACTAAGCTTTACATAAGAACATTGAAATATTGAAATCTAAAATATTTTTTTACGAATACACATTTTTATAAGAATTATATCTAAGAATCAAACATAAGTCATCACAAAGTGAGAACTGAATTATTCAAATCTTTCTTGAGACTTTATCTATATTTGCATTGTCTGTACCTAAGATTAACCGAACCTTTCAATTTCACGTAAAAGTTATCATGAAAAAAGATCTTCAATATTTTATTTTGGTATTCTATTTAGATATCATTTATTATATTTATTTTGTAAAGTTATGTATTTGTTTATTAGTTATGTAAATATAGTAATGTTTGTCCCTAACTTTAATGAATGATTATTCAGTTGCGTCATTAATCTCTGGTAGGGATTACATGACGCGGCTACCGATAGTTTCAAATTAATTTGGAATGCTCACGTATATTCCTTGCGTACTTCTCATAACTTATTATTCTCTATTGTGTTCTACGATTAAGCGATATATTGTGGCCAAAGTTATTTGAAATTTCCCCCAAATCCGTTTACCGTTTTTGCGTGATTATCGAATCAACATCTATACACACAAACTTTAACATTATACATAATAATACAATAGGATAACGCCAGGGTTTAAATAGCAACAATAGTTTAGCTTTAAAGCCAACAAACCGCACGGACAGACAAATTATTATTTTTTTGTAACTTTTATACTATCCACTATGTTTATGTACTGCATTGTGACCTTGACAAGTACAAGTGTATGTTAATACCCAAGTGCTGAATAAATTTCATTTCATTTCATTTCTTTGCCACTGAGTTTTTGCATTCTTTTATCTCATAGTCGGTAACGAGCGGGATGAGCTTAGGATTTATTTTTATGTGTAATAGCCGGGCGATCGAGCAACTGGGACACCTAATGTTAAGTGTTCATCACCGCACATGTACACTCGCAACGCCAGAGGCGCCACAAGTGCATTGCCGGCCTTTAAGAATGGAATAGTCAGGGCAGTCATACCGGATCGGAAATACCTCCGCAATTAATGGATTCCGCAGAGTGGTAGTGAGCAGTATCTACGAGAAGCGAGCAGTCAATTGATTTCGTAGTAAGTTTCTTGGGAAACGCACGGTGGTAGACAATCAAGGTGATATGGATGAAATTGCCACTTCTAGTGAGAGATTCTGTGGCGAAACGTGGCCCGTGAACGGGAGTCACCACCCTCAAATTACTGGCTTAGATGAGGGCGATATGGCGGGAGCGAAAGATCCATTATATCCTTCGCCGGCTTTATTTCGACAATGTTTTCTACATTAATAATAATATAATAATAATAATAATAATATGATTTATTCAACACACAGTATATAAAAGTAAACCACAGAATACAAGGAACAACTTATGAAAAAAAAAAAAAATATCGCAAACATCACACATAGAAAAAAGCAACAAAAAAAAAACAATAAACTAGAACAAACAATGCTAGGTGATGTTCACCTGTACCACTAGATATCCAGTACATAAATGCTCCCCGGTGTAATATTGTGTGCCGAAAAGGCAGCAGCTCGGTAATGCTGCAGTTAGGTTGGGTTATACCTACCAACAGCCCGATTTTCAGCTGACGCCTGAAGAGGCTAAAACATTGTAATTGGAGCCTTTATTTTCAAACAGTTAATACATCATTTTTGAGTATATGAATATGATGACATGTGTAATATAAGTCACGATCTTATAAGATTATTAGATTTAATTATAGGTACAAATAGATATTTGTACCTAGAATTAAATGTACATAATTAAAGCTTTTTAAGGTTTATTTATAGTCTAATAAGAAACCGATATAATGGAAAGCGCTTCGTTAAAACTTAATTTGAAGCCCTAATACCTTTTTTGTTTTTAAGACATTTATGTCGCCGCTAAGCAATCGGCCAAAAGTTCGAAGTTACCAATTAAATTAAAAAAAAATTGTACACTTCTCCCTGTTTTGCGGGAGACTTTACAAGGATACCAATCGCGGACGAAAAGTACAAACTGACTAGAATTGATAAATAATAATCACGTACGAGAATCGAAAGCAAAACACAAAGGCGCAACACATAAAGCTTTCCAAATAGTTTTCAAATGTATACAGCTATTATTTCGATTCCATCAATTTAAAATTTCTCCATTCCTCGTTGGCGCGCGGTGTTGAAACTCAACATGCACCATCCCATAATTTCTATGTCCCGAACGATTTCGAGGGAAACCATCGTCGGAATATTTAATTAAATATTTCCGTCACAACGTTAGATCCAATGCTGGTCACAGATAGTATTGCTATATAACTGATAATAGACTAAACTTAGCAAAGCTTTCGACTGCCAAAAGCTATCCCAAACAAATGGATTAACGTACTTTCATACGTTCTTAGTAACCATAGTTACCAGTGGCAAAACTAAATTTTGGTGGCTCTAGTAACCAAAAAGCAATTAACTTTCTAAGGGTCTGTTTCACAATGTCCAAGTAAAGTCCCGAATAAGCTACTTGCAACTTGTCTATCGAATAAAGACATCGTTTGCGTTTCACAATCCATAGTAAATAAATAATAGTAAATAACTGGCAGATAAACTGCAAAGTAAACTATTGGTCAGATCAAGCTTCAGGTAGCAAAGCTAACTGATGGATAAGTCATTTGACAACTATCATTCGATGCTTATTTCGGTGGTGTTCATTTGTAGACTTGCGTTTTGTTGGGAATAATTTAATAAAATGGAAATATTTGATACTATTGAAAACGAATTTGATGAATGTTTTGATCGTGCAACTGAACCATTTAAAAATCCGACACCACTCTTGCAATATGGAGACAGATTTTAGAATACAATTAGCCATTATCGTCAGTTAATTATAATCAAAAGTAAAAAAAAACACCACCGAAACACTGCAACAAGCTAAATGCACTTGTTGATATTGACATTTGACGTTTATTTATTTGACTTACGTATGTTTTGTTTCACGCAATAAAATCAATTTATATTTTTAGGTATGTTTATTAAAAGAAATGTTTTTACAGGTTGTCAAGTATGTTACGTACGACGGAACGACAAAATGCGACGTTGCCAAACCTACTAATTAGTAACTGCCGAATAGCTATCTGATATAGATATAGCAATAAATTTAACGGGAAGGTTTTGTCCAGAACTTATATCTGTCAGTTTATTTATTTGTTAGTTAACTATCCGATACTTTATTCGTACATTGTGAAACAGAACCTTAGTGTGACTATTTTATTCAACCCTCATGGGTAATCAATATCTATATATATATATATATATATAGATACTCATAACCGGAAGCTGTCATCGGTCCCTTAGTGATTGGTGAGGTTAAGCAACTAGGCTCGCAGTCAGTCCATAGATGGGTGACCGCCAATGTGGGTTAATTTCTGAGGTGGAATTGTACGGAACCCTTCTTGCGTGAGTCCGACTCGCATTTGGCCGGTTTTTTAAGGAATTTTTTGCGCAACGAAAGTATACCATGTGTAATTCAAAATTCAACTTTTTAAAATGATTATAAAAAATGAAATAACAAACGGGATCATTTTTGTGGAAATAAAATAATAAGATAAAAATGGAAACAAAAAAAGGTCTCGTGAATAAATATTTCTCTTCATAATCGTCGATTTCTACGAGCTCTTTTCATAAGATGAGTTTAATGTTGTAATTTTTTTACTGTCCTGATACCACATGACTGAGTTTTAATTTAGCTCCTGTTCTAATTGTTCTAACGAGAGATCCTAATTAAGCTTTTCTTTCTGGAGATAAAATATATTTTCTTTTGTTTAGTACCGACACTCATTTACAAGGTGTAATAAGAAACGTAGTTATATATAAAGAATAGGCAAATTCATCATATATATTTTATTCAAGTAGAATTATTCGACTAGGATTAATATGTTATATCTGCATGTCTATTACCAATATTAAGTTAATTATAGTTTATATTTTGAATAATAATGCATGTAATACAATTTACACTAAAATACATCCGTCATCTAATACATCCTACTACTTAAACCTCTTGCAAAACCCACACAAATTATCATTTGCTGCATACTAACCGTTTCTCATACTTAAAAACTATATCCATATTTTGGATCATTCATGTAATTATATTATACATAATCCACTGAAGCTATTATTGAATAACGGCGTGCTCCTTTTTATATACATACAGTGTAATTATATAAATATGAAACTCCTCATTTATACTCACTCTCCTCAAGTATTTTCTATCTTTTAAAATAAAACCTCTACCCGAACTAGTAAGCTGGCCAACTGATTATGGTGGTTTAATGTCCTCAAATTATGGTTCTTTTAGCTTTTACTCTTTTCCTTGATGTGTGACAAAACCAATTTACTTCTTGACGAATTGGATAATACATCCCTCTCAAAATCTGTTGAATTAGATAATCCTGACTTATGTAAACAATACCTCGACATTCCCAGCAACAAATTAACTATTTTGTCTCAGAATATTCGTAGTTTAAATAAGAACCTTGACACTCTACTCGTTTTTCTGTACCGTCTACAATTTAAACCTGACATTATCATCTTGACCGAATGCTGGCTTACTGACCCATTCACACCTATTGATTTGGAAGATTACAATTGCTTTCATTCGATAAAATACAGGAACAAGAAAGGCGGTATCGTCATATACTCGAAATCCGATCTACAGGTTTCAGTTACTGAACCAGAATTTGACGACGCTGAGTGTTAATTTAGCTACTAAATTATTTGTTCAAAAATTCAATAACGCAGTGGTCCAAAACACGTCTACTCATAAGCTAAAAAGTTCTGATGTAATTTCCAAGGAATGGATAACACCAGGTCTTTTAAAATGCATCAGGAATCGGGACAAACTTCACATCGAGGCAAGAAAAAACAAAACCAATCAAAATATTCAAGAAAAAAATTCTTAACAAATTAGGATCAACTGAAAATAAACTGACACAAAATTTGAAAGCCTCAACAAATAACTCGGCTAACTCTTTATTCTTCACCCCCACAGATAAATTTGAGATCACCAAACTAATTGGCACGCTCAAATCCAGCAAAGCATCTGGAACAGACAACATAAGCAACGACATGTTAAAAATTGCTAAGTTTGTTGTAGCTGACCCGATTGCATACATCTGCAACTTAAGTTTATCTTCAGGTTTAGTCCCTGGTGAATTAAAAATAGCCAATATTATCCCAGTCCTAAAGGCAGGGGATTCCTCCGAGCCTGCTAATTATAGACCAATATCACTCGTAAGTGCCCTATCAAAAATAATTGAAAAGGTAGTCAATGTTAGGTTAACGAACTACTTGGACAAGCACAACTTAATGGCTGGGAACCAATTTGGTTTTCGCACGGGTAGGTCCACGGAGGACGCTGTCACACAGCTTGTAGATACTGTGATTAAAAAAACGGATGAAGGCCATAAATGTGTCGGCGTCTTCTTGGACCTAGCTAAAGCCTTTGATACGGTTTCTCGGCCATTACTTATTAAAAAGCTGGAGTTGATTGGAGTGAGGGGCCTTGCATTACAGTGGTTTACTTCATACCTTTCAAATCGGAAACAACGTGTTCAAATTGGAGAGCATTCTAGCAACTACGTAGATATTACATATG
Source organism: Pseudoips prasinana (assembly GCA_951640165.1). Classification (NCBI taxonomy): domain Eukaryota; kingdom Metazoa; phylum Arthropoda; class Insecta; order Lepidoptera; family Nolidae; genus Pseudoips; species Pseudoips prasinana. Next base: position 33,490,019 of record OX621246.1, read on the forward strand.
GCGTACCCCAGGGTAGTATTCTGGGACCCACACTGTTCCTGATCTACATAAACGACCTATGCTCAATGAAACTCCAACATGCCAGTATCTTTACTTTTGCTGATGACACTGCTATAGTTTTTCATGCAAAAACTTGGGATAGGGTCGTTTGTGTAGCACAGGAAGGCCTTAGGACAGTTTCTAGTTGGTTGCAGAATAATCTCCTTACGCTAAATACCAATAAAACCAAATTTGTTAGCTTCAGAGTTTCTTGTCGGTCTGCGCCAGAAAGACCACTGGAAATTATAATCCATGAATGCAATAGCTATAATAATCATATCACTAAGTGCCAATGCCAAGTCTTAGAACAAGTATCTTCAATAAAATACCTAGGTATATTAATAGACGAAAAAATTACGTGGAAAAGCCAGATAGAGGCACTTGTTAAACGTGTAAGGAAACTATCTCATATTTTCAAGAAATTAAGATCTATTGCAAGTCTTAAATTAGTTCAATCCGTGTACTTTAGTTTATGTCAATCTATTTTGAGCTACTGTATACCAGTTTGGGGCACCGCTAATAAGACTGACCTGATTAAACTCTAACAAGCTCAGCGAACGATCCTGAAAATTATACACAAAAAGCCTTGGCGCTACTCTACTGATTCTCTATACTTGGAATGCAACCTTCTCCGTGTGAGGCAATTATTCATTACCTCAAGTGTGCTTCGATTTCACAAGGTCGCGATACATAGAGCACGCTCATCACACAGGACTCTCAAATGGGATCGACCAAAAATGCGTTCTTCTTTTGCACATAAATGCTTTGCTTATCTTGGACCCTTTCTGTATTCAAGATTTTATAATAATAATAAGAGTGTTTTAAACATGACCTATTCGAGATGTAAAGCTACCATTTTCAATTGGCTTCATCCTAAAAACTACAGTCAAACTGAAGAACTATAACACATCGGTTTGTAATGCGCAGTCTTCCACACACACACACACACCCATTCAATCACTCTCTCACACGCACACACCTTTTCATTTAATATAATTGTAATTTTTTTTTTACTTCTTTATTTAATTTTTACTTTTCAATTTCAATTTTTATTGTACGTTTTAATTTAACTTTTACCAATTAAATTAAATTTATACTTGTTTTATATGAAGGAAGGAACTGGGCCTCACGACACAGGGAATCCTAGTGTGAGGCTCAGTAAACATGTTAAACATTAGCACATAAGTTTAAGTTTATTTTAAGTTGAAATTATGTACATCAAAAATTTTTTGTTAATGTAATGTATCCTATATTTGTAAATAAAAAAAAAATAAAAAAAAATTAAATAATGAGTGGTGAATTATAATAATAATATCCTGGGACATTATTTGTGTGACACATTTGGGATAAGATGGTTGTGTGTACAACCATCTGATCACAACCATCTGATCCCAAACTAAGCAGAGCTTGTACTATGAAAACCAGATAACCTATATATTATATATACTACTTTTTTGTAAATACATACTTATATTGATAATTACACTCAGACTTAGCACAAACAGACATGTTCATGCACCGAAATGTCTGTCCGGGGTGGGAATCGAACCTACGACCTCCGGCGTGAAAAGCAAGCATTTGCCAACCACGCCAACAGGCCCGTCATTCATCAATTAGGACTTGGTCAAGTGCCTGCCTCGTTGATCTATAGATAGCCAGTTCAACAACAAAGACATAATAATAATAATAAATAATAATATTGAATTCGTACCTTAATATAGACAGAACCATTCACACAATATGTAGTAAAATATAACGTAAACTATTAATTTCGATAATTAAATCTAAACATAATCTCCTTGACAACTTAATACAAGCTAACTAAATATCATTACTATTATAAAATAAATTTTAGAAATGTATAGGTACCTAAATATCTGTTTATTTATTAAACAAATGTTCACTACACTATATGTAACTAGAAATAATTATGTATACCTACTTAACTATATGGTTGGATACCATCCAACTAGGTAGGTCCAACTTCGAGAAAGAGGTCAATCGTAGAATCCAACTCGGCTGGGTGGTGTTCGACCAGTGTGTGTTGCCAGTGATAACTTATGGAACAGTGACGTGGTCGCTCACTATGGGCCTTATCAGGCGGCTCAAGGTCACCCAAAGAGCAATGGAAAGGGCTATGCTTGGAGTTTCCCTGCGAGATCGAATCAGAAATGTTGAGATCCGCAGTCGAACCAAAGTAACCGACATAGCCGTAAGAATTGCCAAGCTGAAGTGGCAGTGGGCAGGGCACATAGCTCGTAGAATCGACGGCCGCTGGGGCAGAAAGGTTCTCGAGCGGCGACCACGAACCGGAAGACGCAGCGTGGGTAGGCCCCCTACAAGATGGACCGATGATCTTATGCGGGTCAGAAACAAATATTCGTGCTCATCACACAAATATTTGCACTTACCGAGATTCGAACCCAGGACCACCAGTTTCGTAGGCAGGAGCACTACCAACTAGGCTACGGTGACCGTCAGATTTCAGCAAAGTCACCTCTGATTCCATTACGTGTAAGAGATAATATCTTTTACAATATTAGATAACATAGTTTTTCAGACATCTTTAAAATGAATTGCATAAATTTAAGTACGGCCCAAGGTGCGTTAACCGCTCCGCTACCGCACCGTGGTCCTGTGACTCAAATTTATAAAATCCATTCGATATTTCTTAACGCATTTAAGACGCTTATCTATACATATAATAAAATCGTAGCATAGTCAAAACTGTACATTGAATATTTTTTAAAAAGGATACTTGGGGCGTGCTCTACATACGTCATCGAAGCCAAAAATATAGTTTTTAGAATTTTTATCTGTTTATCTGATTGTCTGTATGTATGTCCGGGCTAAACTCAAAAAGTACTACATGGATTTAATTCAAATTTTGCATGAATATTACTAAGAGGTCGGGTCAACATATAGGCTACATATTATCACGCTATCACCTACGGAGGAGGACCTGTGATCACTTATAAAGTTTAACGCGGGTAAAACCGCGCGGCACAGCTGGTAGTTAATAATTTTAAGTGTCTATACGTATGAGTACAACAGTAATTAAAACATATTTTCTTTGTTCTCAATTTAATTGGAATGAAGCCGTTCGTGATTCTATTGTGGATTTCTTCAGTTGGTAGATTCGACGCCTTGTCAGTAGATACATTTACAATACGATAAAAGATTCTACTGCTTTCGTAATAAAGTCTTGATCTAAGTGTCCTCACTGGCATGACATCAACTGTACAACCGAGTATGTAAATCTGGGATCCATTCTAATCAAAATTTCTTAGAATATTCACTTGAAATAATATTGATACAGCCAAATTAATTATATATCCCCGCGTATGTACAGACGCCCGCACATCCAGCTACCTCTATCTGTCAAATTTCTTTTATAGATTTTCAACTTCATCATATAAGCATAAGGTTCACTTTCAATTGGGGAAATTTGACAGATTAGAGTAGCTTGATGTGCTGGCGTCTGTACATACTTGGGTTGTATTTAATAAAACTCCTTTATTGAACAAAAAATATTTTATACTTTTTTAAATTCTCTCTCTCAAATTCTATACTCTTTTAGTGACTGTGACAGCCAACCCATCCATAATGTAACTGCTCGTGTGGCGCAGCGGCTAATACAGTCGCCTCGCCGCTTCGTGTCACGGGTTGGAGTCCCGCGCTGGACAGCTATTTGTGTGACCCATAAATAGTTTTTCTGAGTTTGGATGTAATTTGTGTCTGGATGAATTATATGTTTGTAAAGAACCCCGCGACGCAGGGATTAGATTCCCTAGTGCGGGCGTTATCTTAAGAAAAAAAATGATCGGAGAAATAAAGCAGCTAGGCTATCAGACCTAGACATATCCCTCAGTGACCACAGAAGTCTCCGTACTTCGGAGAGCTATCTATTAGTTCTCGATCGATTTCTGATCAGGTATGACATGGCAATCTTCAAGAAGCAAGCTACTTCTTTTCTTAAAGGCCGGCAACGCACTGGCCCTTCTGATCAGATCAGATCAGATCAGATCACTTACCATCAGGTGACACACTTGCTCGAATGTTAAAAAAACTGGCCAAGTGCGAGTCGGACTCGCCCATGAAGGGTTCCGCAGCAGCAAATATTTCAGTTTATTAAATGAAAGGTAAATTGCGGTTTACGATTTATGACGCATTAAAAAAAACTACTTACAAGATCTCGTTCAAACCAATTTTCGTTGTTATTTTACATGGTAATGTACATAATATATTTTTTTTAGTTTTATCATTCTCTTATTTTAGAATTTCCAGGGAGGGGGGGTCCCCCCCCCCTGGAACTTATTTTTCCACTTTGGAAGTGTCTCTCGTTCAGTTAAGAAAAAAAATGATATTAGGAACCTCAATATCATTTTTGAAGACCTATCCATAGATACCACACATGTATGGGTACGATGAAAAAAATTTTTGAGTTTCAGTTCTATGTATGGGGAACCCTAAAATTATTATTCTTAATCTATTTTTGGATGAAAATCTTAATGCGGTTCACAGAATACATCTACTTAATAAGTTTAAATAATACAGCTCTTATAGTTTCGGAAAAAAGTGGCTGTGACATACGGACGGTCAGACAGACAGACATGACGAATCTATAAGGGTTCGGTTTTTTGCCATTTGTCTACGGAACCCTTAAAAATACCTGTGAATTACGCCAATATTTACGTACAAATCTGTCTTTTTCAAATATGAAGAAATGAACGGCCGCTATAAAATAAACGTATCATTAAAAACTTTGCCCAAACACGAAAATCCACGAACAAAATTTCTATGAAAAATATCCTAATTTGTTTCACAAACTTGTTTGTCTATCTTCATATTTCAGGCCAAAAAACTTTACAGGTCATTAAAGTAATATAAAAGAAAATTCCAATTTGCGGATAAAATACGTTTTTCATTCAGTTTTTTATTAAGTCGTCAGTGTATTGAACGCGGCCTATTGAGCGAAAATCCGTTTTCAGAAAATGAATTTACATTTTTAATATTTTTGGGCACTGTTGTGGAATTAAAGTCAGTGCTCAATATAGTGTAGTTTATTATGATTTCGTTAATGGAGTATTGTACGGCGTGTTTACTAAATAATGTAAAATGTTTAACGCAAGTGATCTGCTACATTAATAATAATAAGGTTCTTCTCTTGTAGCCGCTGAATACTTGTATCGCCACAATCTGTTGCTAAAATCGTCCATCAGCAACTTGCTTTAGATCACCGACTTCTGCCGGGCCCAAGGGTTCCGTACTTCAAATATAATCCTGAAGCGGTCTTGGAAAATGACAGGTTTAAAATATACTGAGATCATCCCGTGCTGACCGACCTAATGGTAGGTGCCAATCAACCCAATATTGTCGTCATTGACCAACAAACCTAAAATATATCATTTGTGGATATAACAATACCGTATGATGAAAACATCTCTAACGCAGAAAAAGAAAAAAAATCAAAATACCTTGATCTGAGTTTTGAATATGCACAAATATGGAGAACCGAAAGACCTGCGATCATACCTATTGTTATATCCACAGATGGAGTTATTCCTTAAGCCCTGAAAATCAACCTTGCAAGTTTAGGGCTTGATATCTGGCTGGAGAGTTACATGCAGAAGGCGGTTTTGCTGGCGAATGCCAGGATTGTGCGGAGATTTCTCTCCATGTAGCCCATATATTTTATGAGTTGTATTCGTATTAAAATACTCTTATATAATGTATTGTAAATAATAGTGGTTTATTACCACTAACCATGTGATGTAATAAATAAATATCTTGCGTCAAGTAACATACTCTTATCTGATCTTAAACGAAATAGAGCCTGTATATCCTACTAAAATATGAAGGCGAAAGTTTGTGAGTGTGTGAGTATGTATGTTTGTTACTTCTTCACGTCTAAACGGCTGAAGCGATTTTAATAAAATTTAGTATGGACTGGTCAGCTGACACCCTGGATTAACATATAGGCTATAATCTATGAAGTTTAATGCGGGTAAAACCGCGGGGCACAGCTAATTATAGATAAATTACGCCAAGACACAGAATAAATAATCGTGCTCATCATACAAAGATTTGTATGATACTATTTCCTGTGATTATTAAAAAAGTAAAATAAAAGTATAATCTTGTTGGCGTATGCCCAACCAGTAACACCACAAGTTACTGTTACTGGTTGGGAAAAAAAATCCCTTCCAGTAACAGTGTTACTGGATGCAACTTTTTTTGTAGCAACGAGTAACACTGTTACAGTTCATTAAATATTGGTGTTACACGTTGGGAAAAATATTCCCATCCAGTAACAGTGTTACTGGATGCAACTTTTTTGTAGCAACAAGTAACACTGTTACACTTCAATAAATATTGGTTTTACACGTTGGAAAAAATATTCCCATCCAGTAACAGTGTTACTGGATGCAACATTTTTTGTCGCAACGAGTAACACATTTACTTGAATACATTGGTATTATAGCATTCTAAATATTCAAAACTGATGACGAAAAATGAAACATGTAGGTACATTTTACGTCATCAGTTTTGAATATTTTGGAATTTTAATTTCACTAAATGACCGCAGCACCATTTTCATACGTACTTATAATATTTCCTTTAAAACATCTAAAGTGGCGACCTTATTTTGTTTTTTTTTTATATGAAATTTACAGGTATCCTAGGAGTATTGCACTGCTTCACCAGACAATAATGGGAACATAGTTGCCATATAACTAGTTCGCCTGTAGTATCTTCTGCGCCCGCCTGGAGTACCGGATCTATTCCAAAGCTATATAATAAATATCACACTCTATGGCATGATAAAACTATTAACATTAAAATGAGGCTTCAAACTAAAATGAAATAATTCGGTCGCCGTAGCCTAGTTGGTAGTGCTCCTGCCTACGAAGCTGGTGGTCCTGGGTTCAAATCCCGGTAAGTGCAAATATTTGTGTGATGAGCACGAATATTTGTTTCTGAGTCATGGATGTTTTCTATGTATTTCTCTATCTATATAAGTATGTATATCGTCGCCTGGTACCCATAGTACAAGCTTTGCTTAGTTTGGGGCTAGGATGATCTGTGTGGCATTGTCCCTAGATATTATTATTATTTTTTATGTGTGCAAATTCAGATACAATTGTTGGTGTATTTGGAATGTGAGCAAATCGCTTAGCGTGCCTTCCGAAGCACCGAGATGCTCAATAATTAACACACTTTAACGGTCACCCATCTCTGGACTGACCTTATGCCTTGGTGCTTTACCCTGCCGATCATTTGTTGACATAACCAAGAAAACGTTTCCGCCTCTTTTGAGGCGATTCCCAGGGGATTTCAATACTTGTCTTTATCTCCGTAAGTCCAAGTAAATATATTAAGTTACTTCTTAGTCGTAATGTAAAGTTACAATACGTACTCCAAATAAGAGGCTACTTTATTCCGGTACATTAGCGGCGTCTTATTTCTATGTATTTACTTTACCATTGTCCCTAATAGCTTAGATATAAACAAGATAATAAACTACTTGGTGAAAGACCAACTTTTATGTTTATTGTACAGACATTGTACAGACGCCAGCACATCCAGCTACACAAATCTGTCAAATTTCTTTTATAGATTTTCAACTTTATCACAATAGCATAAGGTTCACTTTCAATTGGGGAAACTTGACAGATTAGGGTAGTTCGATGTGCTGGCGACTGTATATATACATATATGTATGTTATTGAGTTACTTTACATTGTAAACATTTGTAGAAGGTAACACGCAAGCTATACGTAAATCTTCATCAGTATAATCAGCCTGATTATATACTACCGCCTTGTGGAATCATTCCTTGTGCAATCAATCATTTCGGTTTCGGTATGACATGGCAACCTTCAAGAACCGAGGCTATTCCTTACATATAGCCCGGCAACGCATAGCCTGGTACTGCGAGTGTCCATATGCGGCGGTTATCACTTAAGAATACAGAAAGACCCACTTGCTCGATTGCTTATAAAAAAAAATTGAGCCGTCACGGGACGCCTGGCAGATGTGAAACATCGACATTATTTTCTTAAATTAATATGTGGAAAAGAACATATTTTGATATGAACTAAATATGTCATAATGATAAAATAAAATATTACGATTAATAATCGCACAGTCGATTGTTTTGTTTCACATTAAAAAAAAAAAATAAAAAAAAAATTGGCGACGCGTCGCTCCCCCAGAAATCTTTTTTACGTGCGGCTATAGATGTTTAACATCAAAATGTCATCGCCTTTTGGACATGAGCCTCTCCCAAAAGATTCAACAACGCTGCCTTAATTACCACGCTTATTATTGCGATCGCAGTTAAGTCGTTGCTAGTACAGACGCCAGCACATCAACTTACCCCTTATCGGTCAAATTTCCCTAATTGAAAGTGAACCTTAAACTTTTGTGATAAAGTTGAAAATCTATAAATTTGACAGATTGTGGTAGCTGGATGTGCTGGCGTCTGTACATAAGTGTATCCTGGTTTCTTAGTCCCGGGATGGTATTGGGTGGCATTGTTATTTTTCCTTGGCTCAAAAACAAAATTTGTCTTTAATATCTATAGTCTTTGACTATAGAAAATGCAATTTCAAACAAGTGCGATCTATAGTTTTTTTTTAATTTTTTTTAAATTTTATTTATTTAAGGAGATTTTTGTCCACAGATAAATCAGCTCCGTGAATAAAAATACAATAATATTACATACTAAACTAAACTAAAAAGCATTTGAGCTGCTTCTGAAGTTGGCTCAGCTAGTATACTGAGACAAATTCCTACATCTAGTTTATTGTAATTAAATTTACGCATAAATAATTGTCGCCGATCTTCGTTTCGCACACAATCCATCAGTAAATGTTGCACATCCTCAATTACCTCGCATACTTCTCAATTAGGAGAATCGACTTTTTTCATTAAATAAGCAAATTTCCTGGATGGATAGTGTCCCGAACGGAGTCTATGTGCCAACACTATATATGAACGACTCAATCTGCTTGCATCGAACCAAGGCACCCGAGGGGGGATATGATCTCTAGTTAACATAAAAATATGTATTCATAAACACAAACAATTACAACAAACTAAAAACAAATTTACCGCGTTTAACATCAAAGTCGATAGTTCCAGATGGTTGTAATTAGTTATAGAATGATAAACATTTAAAATATTATTAACAAGTTTGGTCGTGATAGCAATGTTGCGATCGGACAATGTAAAAAAATACGAGCTATCGATTTAACGACTACTATCTATCAGGTTCTCTCAGTAGCAATGTTGCGATCGGACAATGCAAAAAATACGAGCTATCGATTTAACGACTACTATCTATCAGGTTCTCTCAGTAGCAATGTTGCGATCGGACAATGTAAAAAATACGAGCTATCGATTAAACGACTACTATCTATCAGGTTCTCTCAGTAGCAATGTTGCGATCGGACAATGTAAAAAATACGAGCTATCGATTTAACGACTACTATCTATCAGGTTCTCTCAGTAGCAATGTTGCGATCGGACAATGTAATAAAATACGAGCTATCGATTTAACGACTACTATCTATCAGGTTCTCTCAGTAGCAATGTTGCGATCGGACAATGTAAAAAATACGAGCTATCGATTTAACGACTACTATCTATCAGGTTCTCTCAGTAGCAATGTTGCGATCGGACAATGTAAAAAATACGAGCTATCGATTTAACGACTACTATCTATCAGGTTCTCTCAGTAGCAATGTTGCGATCGGACAATGTAAAAAATACGAGCTATCGATTTAACGACTACTATGAACTATCTATCAGGTTCTCTCAGTAGCAATGTTGCGATCGGACAATGTAAAAAATACGAGCTATCGATTTAACGACTACTATCTATCAGGTTCTCTCAGTTTCTATTTCCATTCTTGAGAGAAAAATCCTTTATACCATTTTCTGTCCCGACCCGAGGTTTAAACCCAAGAGTTCATAATCTGCGGTGTAATTGCTACTGCTATACTGCAGCAGTATACTTACATAAACAATACCCGTACATTTATATGAACCAAATATATAAACTATATATATATATATATATATATATATATATATATATATATATATTATATAAACCAAAATATAATAAAATATTCAAGTTTCAATAATAGTCCTACATTATTCACGTGCAGATATAATGGAATACCCATTTCTTAGTATTATGAATAATGGTTTAAAATTTAGGTCATTAATTTCCGGAATTATTTTCTTCTTAGAATATTCGAAGTGATGAATAGCTATCTCATGTAAATTTCTCGAGGCCACAAGAATCAGTGAGGTGTTCAATAGATAAACACTTTTTAATATACATAGGTACTTACAGTTTAGCTGCTGAGAGAATGTGTTCCAGATGTATGTCAGTTGGACATGAGAAGTGATCAAAATATAGCGAAAAATAATAACATTTATTGTCAGTTTGTATAAAACATGATAACGATTCGATAGTATCATCATTGACGGTCACCGTAGCCTAGTTGGTATCCTGCCTACGAAGCTGGTGGTCCTGGGTTCGAATCCCGGTAAGTGCAAATATTTGTGTGATGAGCACGAATATTTGTTTCTGAGTCATGGATGTTTTCTATGTATATAAGTATTTATCTATCTATATAAGTATGTATATCGTCGCCTGGTACCCATAGTACAAGCTTTGCTTAGTTTGGGGCTAGGTTGATCTGTGTGACATTGTCAATAAAAAAATACAAAAAAAGTACAGCAAATAAGAAGTCACATAGTTTTCCGTTTGAGATGTACTACATTACACAGAGAGGGCAGCGAGGTTTTCTAAGGTAGAACGGTACCCTATTACTAAGACTTCGCTGTCTGTGTCTGTCACCAGTCTGTATCTCATGAACCGTGATAGTTGAAACTTTCACAGATGATGTACCTATTTCTGTTGTAGCTATAACAACAACTAATAAAAAACAAAATAAAATAAATCGTTACGGGGGCTCCCATACAACAAACGTCACTCTTTCTGCTTGTTTTTAATGATAATGGTACGGAACCCTTCGTGCGCGATTCCGACTCGCACTTGGCCGGTTTTTTTTTGTATGTTAGAGTCCGACATACGATAGAGTCTACCTAAGAGAACAAGATATATATATTCGTTGTCTTAGTTAGAACAAAAGCTCAACAACGTGGTGAAATCCGCCATGGAACGGACATCCTCAAGGAAAAAACTAAATTCAATAAAATAAAAGGTCACAACACCTTATTTTCTGTGATAAATAAATAAATAAAATAAAAAAGGTTTTTATTCACGAAGACTTTAAAAAAGTACTTAATAAAATAAATACCTAAATAAAATAAAAATAAAAAAGGTTTTTATTCACGTAGACTTTAAAAAAGCCCTTGTAAATAGTCAGAACATGTCTGTAGTAATATAGTTGTATACATTAGATATTATTTCTAGTAACATAGATATTTAGGTACATCTTGTATGAAAACATTTATAAAATTTATTTTATTACAGAAATGATATTTAGCTAGCTCGTATCAAGTTATTGTCAAGAGATTATGTTTAATTATCTAGTTTAAGTCTAATATTTTTACTCCATATTGTTAGTTATGTTAATAGATATTTAAGTACACGGATTATATGAAAAAAATTAGGTATAACATTTAATTCGTCATTTAGTTATTATGCTAGCTTATATTAAGTTAGTATCAAGTTTTTTGTATTTTAAAGTTTTAGATATAATTCACTTCATCTTGTCTGAATGGTTCTCTTTATATTAACGTATAAATTCCATATTATTATTATTATTTATTTATTATTATCATTAATTATATCTAATCAATCATGTTCATTAAACTATGCAAGTGTTTATTAGACAAATGTTTATCTAGCTAGAATAACACAGTGTGTACATACATTATCTGTGTGTATATTTCATTAACATAAACTAAATATTTAGTTTAGTCAAGTGACTCCGCTGTGAGAGACATGGATATACCTAAGTGTGTGGACTTTAGATAACAATCTGAAAAGAAGATAATTACGGTTGTCCAAAACATACCACCGTCTACAACTTTTTTTTATGAATCTAAACGTGTTTTTTAAATAAAATACAACTTGAAACCATTCCCCATTTCGATAATTAAACTTAAACTTAAAGATATTATCTCTTTGACAATAACTTAATACAAGCTAGCTAAATATAATTACTATTATAAAATAAATTTTATAAATGTTTTCATACAATCCGTGTACCTAAATATCTATGTAACTAGAAATAATTATGTATACTGAATTATATAGCTACAAACATATTCTGGCTATTTACAAGCGCTTTTTTTAAAGTCTAGGTGAATAACCTTTTTTATTTTATTTTTTAACAAACAACGCTCGCTATTATCCCATGGGGGTGAAGGAGTAGACCCGAAAGAATACCAGAGAACGTGCAGCAACGTCTCTATGTCAACTATGACCATCCATATTGCGATCGCCAACCCGTCTTCGAAGCGTAGTGATTATAATATGTATATTCCCCTATTTGTGAGAGAGACTCTTGTCCAGCAGTGGATTTCGTTAGGCTGATATGATGATTACCATGCGAGTAATTTTGATTTAATACACATCTAGTAGATTTTTTTTGTAGACTACCGTGACTCAGTAGTAGTGAACCTGTCTTCTGATCCAAAGGTTTCGGGTTTCAATAGAATAGAATAATGTTTATTTGACAACAAACACAGGTACATTAAAGATGTTATAAATTAATCATGGCCCACTATGTTTTACCCTTACGAGCCTACAAATATTTTTATGAAGCTAAATACATTACTGTTTTCCAAAAGCACAATCTAACAATATAATGTCAATTTTTTATTTAAATTCAAAGAAATCATGAATGCTATAAAAACATTTTTCAGCAAGCCACCGCGTTAACTCTATTCGTACAAGATAAATATTTGTGTTCATGAACATGTCTCTTTGTCTTGGTCTAAGTGTTTTCGAGGTTATTCGGCTGATATATAATAAAAAGAAACAATTAATAAACACCTTCATTTTTAGGAGTCGGTTCAGTAAAGAAATATCGGTAAGCTTGAGATGTCTTATTTCAATATTTGTATTGTGTTACTACAAGGAAAATACGAGTATAATAAGTTTCTTCAAATGTTATTGATATTGGTAAGCGACAAAAAGTTACCTATGTAAACATTAATAATATTCTCCTAGTTGAATTTGCCCACGGCGGCGGCCAGTCTACATGGAGACTAGCTATCTGCGCGGGACTTATTATAGTGCACAAGTGTTTGCGCAAACACAAGGGTACTTTATTTCTATTCCATCACTGTCATGATCCAATGGCGTTCCATCGTCCTAGCGACACGACCGGAAAGAGGTCAGGTACAGGACCGATGGCTTTCCATGTTCTCCGAGGCACGGGGGTATAATACCGCCAACTTCCAGACTTCAGGCTGATACTGAGAAATTTTTCTTTTAACTGAAAAGTCCCAAAATCACTTTTGGACCGAATCATGATTTGAACCCAGGACCTCGTTCTCTGCGGGTGAACACGCTACCACTAGAACAACGAGGCAGTCAGAATAAACATTACCAAGTAGCAGTCAGGGTCATTAACTGCTATACCTACAGGCCAATCAATGCTTGTTGAATTCACATCCGTCATACAGGTATCTACGTGACTGAGGAGGTTGGCATCAACTGCTATACCAACAGGCCAATCAATGCTTGTTGAATTCACACATGCGTCTTACTGGTATCTACGTGACTGAGGAGGTTAGCATCAACTGCTATACCAACAGGCCAATCAATGCTTGTTGAATTCACATCCGTCATACTGGTATCTACGTGACTGAGGAGGTTGGCATCAACTGCTATACCAACAGGCCAATCAATGCTTGTTGAATTCACACATGCGTCTTACTGGTATCTACGTGACTGAGGAGGTTGGCATCAACTGCTATACCAACAGGCCAATCAATGCTTGTTGAATTCACATCCGTCATACTGGTATCTACGTGACTGAGGAGGTTGGCATCAACTGCTATACCAACAGGCCAATCAATGCTTGTTGAATTCACACATGCGTCTTACTGGTATCTACGTGACTGAGGAGGTTGGCATCAACTGCTATACCAACAGGCCAATCAATGCTTGTTGAATTCACATCCGTCATACTGGTATCTACGTGACTGAGGAGGTTGGCATCAACTGCTATACCAACAGGCCAATCAATGCTTGTTGAATTCACACATGCGTCTTACTGGTATCTACGTGACTGAGGAGGTTGGCATCAACTGCTTTACCAACAGGCCAATCAATGCTTGTTGAATTCACATGCGTCTTACTGGTATCTACGTGACTAAGGAGATTGGCATCAACTGCTATACCAACAGGCCAATCAATGCTTGTTGAATTCACATCCGTCATACTGGTATCTACGTGACTGAGGAGGTTGGCATCAACTGCTATACCAACAGGCCAATCAATGCTTGTTGAATTCACATGCGTCTTACTGGTATCTACGTGACTAAGGAGATTGGCATCAACTGCTATACCAACAGGCCAATCAATGCTTGTTGAATTCACATCCGTCATACTGGTATCTACGTGACTAAGGAGATAGGCACACTGCCACACACCGCGTTGCACCGTGTTGCGTGTCGATGCACCTACGCGCGTACTTGCCGGAGTGCAGATCTGCATCATCGTGCGAGTTTTTACGCACTCACGCGCATGGTTGCATTTTGTGGATTCACGGCGACTTTGTCTCATTTCATTCACAACTTTTCACTGTGGTGATAGTGCAGAGCAGAGCCTCGCGTCAGTTTGATATTTAAAATAGTTATTAGTGTGGAACCCAGTCGGGTTGCACCAGTTATACTTTTTTGTTTTTGAACAGTGAAGTAAATAGAAATTGTGAAGCCCTTCCAAAATCACGCACTACACTGCGGTTCTCGGTGTGCTATACCTTACGTCTTGCCCCACATCCACGCACGGGGGTGCATGTTTCTCCGCTTGTAGGCGCGTGATCCGCATGAACGCGCGTGGATGCCTTTTCAGTGTGTTGGACTGTGCGTGTTTTCTATACAAACGGAGATACTTACAAGCAATGTTAGAACACGCACTCACGCACTACGCTGCATCATGCGGGGTAGTATGCCAATCGCCTAAGTCTAGGTATTTAATTATTTTCTTCTTAGAGTATTATAGTCACCTATGTCTAGAAAATTCGAGGCATTTTTGGTATAGCTGCAGAATACCAATTGCCTGATTCGCTCACCAAATGATTATTTATTATTCACCCAAACTCTCTCTCTTATCAATCGTATGAATAGACATTCAAATTAAATTCACTATAAGCAATTATGTACAACATAAATAAACTGTCAAATGCTTAACTAGTTTACTAACTGGTTCTTCAGCAAATATATCGAAATACAGGGTGGCCGAAGAGTTAACTTCCAAACGTAAAATTCAGATACTTTATGATCATGAGTATCCGAATCATCCCCATGTACGTTCTACGATTTTTCGAAGTTTTCGAGATAGATTTTTAATGATTTTTCGTAAATTTCTCCTAACATCAGTTTTCGTTTTTTTTCTCGTTCTGTTGAACATTTCTGGTTTCTTAAGCACTGTAGACTTGTGTATGTGGGTGTGTTCATGCTACGGCACCGAGATGCGTGTCTGACATACCACTGTTAAACCCGCGATGGTTTGTGTTGTATGTTCTGAGTTTGTATGTATGTCATTAAATTTAATGTATTGAATAATTAACTAAAATAAAATGGTATAATTATAAGCATAAGTGAACCTAACATCTTAAAAAAGTATGGTTTATCTAATCATTGCAGAACTGACTTAGAATTTATTCGAAAGTTCAAAATTAGGGTTTGAGCTCAGGACTCATAAATTTTCAAAGCTTTAATTAATTTAAATGGGGAAGTTATGGTTTATGCCTCGGATACTCCTCATCATAAAGTATCTAAATTTTGCGTTTGAACGTCAAATCCTCGGACACCCTGTATATTTGTATGTAACAAGTTTTCGTAGACAAAAGATTCGTAGATTGGCTTTTATCGCTCGGTTGATTATAAATTATTCATACTAAGTCACATTCAGTCGGTACTCGCTTTGTATAACGACACTGCATCTCTTGACTGCATGTCATTACACTTCGTGTCCCGGGTTCGATGCCGCGCAGTACAACTATTTGTGTGACCCATAAATAATTGTTCCTAGTCTGGATGTAGGTACTGGATGTACTGATGCCAGCACATCAAGCTACCCTAATCTGTCAAATTTCCCCAATTGAAAGTGAACCTTACGCTTATGTGATAAAGTTGAAAATCTATAAAAGAAATTTGACAGATTGAAGTAGCTGGATGTGCTGGCGTCTGTACTTAGTGTCCGTCAATTATATTTGTAAAGTACCCCGCGACGCAGGGATTAATTTCCACAGTGCAGGGTCGTGGAATTTAAAAAAATGCTTGTAGTCAGAACATGTTTGTAGTAATATAGTTAAGTGCACATAATTATTACTAGGTACATATAGGTATCTAGTTACACGAATTCAATGAAAAATTTAGCAATAACATTTACACGATAAATGTAACTGTATATACAAAATGTAACGTAATTAACGCACACCCTCAAACACCCCAATTAGAATATTATATTGTTATCATTATAAATACACCGAATTTTTAATTTAACATGCATATGCTAAATTATTTACTAAATTAGTTTCTTGGAATAAAGTTTATTTTTCTATATTTTGTATTTAATGATGGAATCAAATGAATACAAATAAAACTGCGATTTAAAAGTCTTATTACCTTGACTTACGGTCCATTTAAATTTGTTTTGAGTGTACAGGGTTAATATGACAATCAATTCCGTAGCTTTAATTATTTTAGAATAAAAAAATACCTATATTCAAATTTATATAAATCAATTCAGTAAACGATTATGAACAAACTATTTTCAGGATGTGCGTTAATTAAGTTTGTGTTGTTAATGTTGTATATACGCTTTAATCAATACTTAGTATCATGATTATAATGCAGATAGACACAGTCATTTCACTTAAATTATGTATATAATATATTTTTATTTGCTATTAGCAAAGAGCGTTTGTCACATTAGACACATTAGTAGCCATATGTCACATTGACATTTAACTCTGACTCCTTTTCAATTGTACTTATTTCAATAACTTGTAACCATTACGGTTCATCATAGTTAGTGAATGATTCACTTAAGTTTATGATCATTTGGGTATCCAACCGTATATATCTCAGAAATGCGCTATAACTAGGGTTGCCAACTATACCTACTGTTTTTAACAGTATTATAATGTTTTTCAGTAAATTAAAATCATGCTGAGATGGTTTGGCCATTTAGAAAGGATGAATGAAAGAAGATTGACAAAAGAAGTATACCTGGCCTGTGTGAATGGGACAACCGGAAGGGGAAGACCACGTCGAACATTCTCTGACCAAATTGGAGATGTTCTCAAGAAAGGGCAGGTCAGAAGTACCCTAAACCGGCGAGCATGTATGAAGAATATAGTGACAGTAATCGAGGCAAAAGAAGTATGCAAAGATCGTGACAAATGGAAATCCGTTGTCTCTGCCTACCCCTCTGGGAAACAGGCGTGAGTTTATGTATGTATGTATGTATGTTTCAGTAAATTATACTTTTTACTGTTGAACAAAAATAAAGTATACAAATACTGTTTACATTTATTTAGTCATAGGGCGTTCACAGCTCAGTGCAGCGCAGTCACAAACAAATGACACAGAGTTTCTTAAATAAGTTCAACTCAACTAAGTTTCTAAAATACTGTTCATTTTTCTAAAATACTGTTTAACATTTTTCATTTTTTTTTAATATTATAGGTTTTTATTCATGTAGACTTTAAAAAAGCGCTTGTAAATAGTCAGAACATGTTTGTAGTAATATAGTTGTATACATACATTGACGGTCACAGTAGCTTAGTTGGTAGTGCTCCTGCCTACGAAGCTGGTGGTCCTGGGTTCGAATCCCGGTAAGTGCAAATATTTGTGTGATGAGCACGAATATTTGTTTCTGAGTCATGGATGTTTTCTATGTATTTAAGTATTTATCTATCTATATAAGTATGTATATCGTCGCCTGGTACCCATAGTACAAGCTTTGCTTAGTTTGGGGCTAGGATGATCTGTGTGACATTGTCCCCAGATATTATTATTATGTCCCCAGATATTATTATTATTTCTAGTAACATAGATATTTAGGTACACATTGTATTGATTGTATGAAAACATTTATACAATTTATTTTATAATAGCAATGATGTTTAGCTAGCTCGCATCAAGTTATTGTCAAGAGATTATGTTTACGTTTAATTATCTAGTTTAAGACTAATATTTTTACTACATATTGTCAATGGTTCTGTCTATATTAAGGTATTATTATTATGACGGACTTTGTGTTAATAACGACGGTCGCGCTTTAATGCTACCTTCGGATCCAATGCGCCCCAACTGAGAAGATCCAGCGAAACAAACTCAGTGGGTTCATCTACTACATAGACCAGAATATACTTTATTTGTAGTAAAAAGAAGTTGGCAACCCTAGATATAACACTCAATCTCCATTTTCCGCGTCCAGTGCGTCCCTTAATATTGTGTCACAATAAATTGATAATATTCTGATTTGTGACCACTAAACTAATGAGGGAGTTATTTATTATTTGGCGTCAAATAGCCTGAAACCTTCTTATATTACAAATCTTCGGGGATACGGCAATACTACGTTACTTCAATATTTATTGCAACGCAAATACCATCCTTATGTTGAAGATGAATTGAGGATTAAAATTGCTTATTTATTAGTTAAGTGGTATCTTCAACGAAATGTAAATGCTTGTTTTTGATTTTTTGCAGCGCAATTAGGTACCAGCCCTATGTTGAGGTAAAATTTAGGATTAAAATTGCTTATATAATAGTTAAGTGGTATCTTCAACGAAATGTAAATGCTTGTTTATGATTTTTTGCTGCGCAATTAGGTACCAACCCTATGTTGAGGTCGAATTTAGGATTAAAATTGCTTATATAATAGTTAAGTGGTACCTTCAACGAAATGTAAATGCTTGTTTTTGATTTTTTGCAGCGCAATTAGGTACCAACCCTATGTTGAGGTCGAATTTAGGATTAAAATTGCTTATTTAATAGTTAAGTCGTATCTTCAACGAAATGTAAATTTATGCTTGGTTTTGATTTTTTGCAGCGCAATTAGGTACCAACCCTATGTTGAGGTCGAATAGGATTAAAATTGCTTATTTAATAGTTAAGTGGTATCTTCAACGAAATGTAAATTTATGCTTGGTTTTGATTTTTTGCAGCGCAATTAGGTACCAACCCTATGTTGAGGTCGAATTTAGGATTAAAATTGCTTATTTAATAGTTACGTGGTATCTTCAACGAAATGTAAATTCTTGTTATTGATTTTTTACTGAGCAATTAGGTACCAACCCTATGTTGAGGTCGAATTTAGGATTAAAATTGCTTATTTAATAGTTACGTGGTATCTTCAACGAAATGTAAATGCTTGTTATTGATTTTTTACTGAGCAATTAGGTACCAACCCTATGTTGAGGTCGAATTTAGGATTAAAATTGCTTATATAATAGTTACGCGATATCCTCGGCGAAATGTGAATGCTTGTTTGTTTTGTTGTTAGTATCTAGGTACTTTATCTCACCAAGCACTTTCAGACCGAAGAGTGTGAGACCTATAATAATAATAATATCCTGAGACATTAATTACACACGGCCATCTGATCAAACTAAGCAGAGCTTGTATTATGGAATCCAGATAACTGATATACTACATTATACTACTCTTATTTTGTAAATACATACTTATATAGATAACTACACCCAAACCCAGGACAAATAGACATGTATATTCATACAAATATCTGTCCTGGGTGGGAATCGAACCCGTCGTGGGTTCGATTCCCACCCAGGACAGATATTTGTATGAATAAGCGGCGTAAAAAGCAAGCATTTGCCGACCATGCCAACATTATTTATGTTGTTTTATTCTTAACTAATTTGGAATGTTTCTACTAAAAGAATTATAGTATTAAATACATCAATTTTATTACGTATATTAAGTAGAACAACATTAAAATTTTGTTTAAAATTATTATTCAAACTGAATAGTTTAATTTGTGTAAAATTTCTTAAACTTGTTTTACATAATGTAAAACGTAAATACTTTAGCAATTCCAACTTTTGTTGTAACACTAATGTAATTAGATATTCAAGTCTTGTCGCTTAGTTGAGACATTACTAATAGTAAAAGTTATTTTAATGTATTTATTTAGCGTTACCAAATTCAATTTTCATATTTTTCTATAATACTATTGCAATAAAATTATTAAAATACCACTTGATATATTAATTAGCGTATTTACTCTACATTTTCACTTAACTTCAAACTTGAAGAACAAATTAATCAACATGTTTTTCGTTATATGAGCAGCTTGACTGGGAAGAAGTGAAATTCAGTAAGTGAACCAAATCTCGTGTATATGCCCCAATGAGTTTGTGTCGCCGCGTCTCAAATCTCGTGTATATGCCCCAATGAGTTTGTTTCGCCGCGTCTCAACTGGGTCGTGTTAAAACCGCTAGTAAGACACCCGCTGAGTTTGTTTCGCTGGGTCTTCTCAGTTGGGGCGCATTATAAACACAAGGTCCGCCATAATAATAATATTTAATTAGTACCTTAATATAGACCGAACCATTCAGACAACATTAGTAAAAATATAGCTAAAATTATAAATTTCGTTAATTAAACCTATACATGATCTCTTTTACAACAACTTAAAATAAGCTAGCTAAATATCATTACTATATATTTATATTATATATATATTAAAATAAATGTTATTGTAAATGTTTTTATACAATCCCTGTACCTGTATATAAATATATAATATATGTACCTAGAAGTAATTATAAATTAATTAATCATATATTACTACAAACATTTTCCGACTATTTACAAGCGCTTTTTTAAAGTCTAGTTCAATAAAAAAATATTTTAAAAAAATCAACTTTAAAACTATATATTTTGTCGTTAACATGAATAAGGTTGCAAGATCGCATCGGGGAGGGGAAGAAGTCGATGGACGCCTGTGTTATAAAATTTGAACGTTGAAAATTGCCAGAACTCGCCGCTGTTGGTAACACAGTATCTTGGTAACACAGTATCTGTTGGGGTTTTTGAGCACCCTGCCTTACCTTTGCCACAACTGTTACTGAGGCAAGGAATATCTAGACTTTTATCATTTAAAAAGATATGCTATAATCACCACGCTTATAACGCCATAGTTACGCTTGATTTGGGAAATGAGTTGATAAATGCGTGACGAGAGCGTTGCGAAAAGTGTGATCAGGCAAGGCGAATGGAAGTTAAAGGGAAGATATAAGTACATATAGTATGTTTGTTAAGATAGGATGGTCCCCAACAAGATGGACCGATGAGCTTGTGCGGGTCGTTGGAAACTGCTGGATGCGAATAGCACAGGATCTTTGGGGGAGGTCTTTATCCAGCAGTGGATGTCTTTCAGCTGATATGATGATGAAGATGTTTGTTAAGACCCATATTCTCTTAGTATGTTTGTTTTGATCAGGCAAGGCGAACGGTTACGTTTAGGTTAGCCAGTTACGTTTGAAGTTTTACTCTCCAGTGGTTTAAAGCACACTCGTTTTATTATTTTCGCTCCTCGTATATATTACGGCGGCTTGAAATGTAGGACAAGTGTGCACCAAAAAGAGAGCACGAAATAAATAATATTTTCCCAACGTGCTGGTAACACAGTATATGGTAACAAAGTATACGGTAACAAAATATATGTGAACAAATGGCGCCTGCACTCCACGCTCCGGATTGCAGTTCGTATAAATAAAGGAAGCAACTACTTCCCATATTTTACTAATGGCTCCATATTGTACGAGGCTCGCGTATGATTTCAATAAGGTAGTGAAGAATAAAATGGAAACCATTTTATAACATTCTTCTGATCGAATTCCATATCTGCGCTAGCCAACTGCTCGGTTTCTTCGATATTTCCTAATAATAGTACTTAATTTAAAAATAGTTAATAAGAAACATGTTATTTGTTATTCGTATAAGGATTTTAAAAAATGTGTTTAAACAGACCGCATGGACAGACTAGTAAATGAGATGAACAAAAATTTTAGGCATCTGTCTATGTATGTACATAGATAAAATAATATATATGTTATTAAATACTAGACATCTTCTAAAATGTACAAACACCAGAACATCCAGCTACTCTATCACATAAGCATAAGGTTCACTTTCAATTGGGGAAAATTGACAGATTGGGGTAGCTTGATGTGCTGGCGTCTGTACATAAGAAGTTGCATATTAATAAGCAATTGTAATCAAATGAAGTTTAAAATTTGATTTTGTTACTACAACTAAGATAATTTACTAAGATAAGTTAAACCTTAATAAACAATACAATATACACATTGTATTATTTATTAAGGTTTAAGATACATTGCAGATAAGTATTTAAGTTAAAAATACAATGGTGCAATATTTTTAGGTACCTAAAAAACCTATTGTTCGCAACAATTTTCATTTTTTTTTAATTTCTTGCTCTGAGACCTAAAATAAAGTATTGCAAAACTCTTTATCTTTTTATTTAAATTTATTGTTATACTTCTTATTGTACACTCTGTGGTAGGATTTGGCCTTGTCTTTTAGAAGAACCAAGAACTAAATAAATTTCTTTGTTTATTGAAACTGACCGCCGTATTCAAAATACACCCAGTTCATGTGTATTCGTATTAATATACACGTGTACTGGTAAATATAACGAATATGTTGTGCAACGTTCCCTGCTGTAGACTTTAAGTCCTCTCTAGGGGAGTATTACAAACGCAAATTCTAAGGCCACTACTTTAGTAAAGAACGTTAAGCGATTTTAAAATAAATGATGTTATTTATATAAAAATCGCTAAACGTTACGTAGTTACTATAGAAGTGGCCTTACAATTTGCGTTTGTAGTAACAACCAAAATGAACCAAATATTCAATTTGGAGATATATCCTACTAATATTATAAATGTGAAAGTTTTTGTTTGTTATTTAATCTTAGTTACTTTGTTATAACTTAAATTAAGACATCGTTATTGGCCAGTTGGATTAGTTGAGAAATGCATGCCATTCACGCCACAGGTCGTGGGTTTGATTCCCACCCAGGACAGATATTTGTGAGCATACACAAGTCTGTTTGTCCTGAGTTTGGATGTAATTATCTATGTAAGTAAGTATGTATTTATAAAAGAAAAGAGTCCGTTTGTGTCCCAAGATATTTACTATTATTATCATCATCATCAGCTTCATATCGTCCACTGCTGGATATAGGCCTTCCCCGTAGGTTTCTATAACGTTGGAATTCGGAGTGATTTGCTGTAGTCACCGCGCTTCGCATGCGAGTTAGTGACCGCAGTTATGTGGTGTACTGACACAGCTGGCGTTGTTGCCCGATTACCTGATGTATCCCTTAGTCACCTTTTACCACCCCCACGGGATAGTACGGGGTGGCCCTATTATTCTTTTTTCGGCCGGAAACTACACGACATTACCATTAACACATCGGCTACAATAAATAACTTATATAGTCACAAGTAACATCGCAGGGCCAAACTAGAATATTATCGGATTCATATTAACCTAAAGTTAATTGTTGTCTAACAAATTAAGGAGTGGCGGCTTTAATTTTTAATTTATAGCATTATTCGCAATGCAAAGCGTAAATCTAATCTCAAACATGGACGACTT
This sequence comes from Pseudoips prasinana, assembly GCA_951640165.1. Lineage (NCBI taxonomy): Eukaryota > Metazoa > Arthropoda > Insecta > Lepidoptera > Nolidae > Pseudoips > Pseudoips prasinana. The sequence continues at coordinate 33,513,953 of OX621246.1, forward strand.
ATTTGTTCACAGTTGCATGTGAAAGATCATATCATATTGGAAACACCTTCCAAACTATTAAATTTTAATTTTATACCATTATTTGTAAAACAAAGCGTATATCTAATCTCGAAAATTGGAAATCATAAAGTTAATCGTCCGGCAGGGGACCAGCATCATCCACCAATCCGGGGTATGCGCTCTTCATTAAGCTACGAATAATACACACATTACACACCGCCAGATCAAATTTAGATTAATCTTAGGATTAATCTTAGGATCTGTTCTAGCGGAAACCCTTAAACGGCGCAAATACACCAATTTGGCTGCAAATTACGTTTTTGAGCTGAATGGGATAGAAACCTCCTAAGGTTTCTACCCCATTCGGCCTATCCATGGGGCCCAAACGCACATGTATTATTCCGCGAAATTGCTAAATGACTGATCGACGCTTCCCATGACCAGAGGGCTGGCCTGTTCTTGGGTAAGAGGATCAGCATTACCATCCAGCGTGGCAATGAGGCCAGCCTTCTGGGCACATGTCACATCTGCGATGCGGAGGGATTCTTCGAGGCCTATTAGTGTAAATAGGTTTTCTGTAGTTTGATAATGAATTATTATTATTGTTTTTAACTCGTCACACAGTAAAGTGACAATATTCGCTTTATTACAGTTATTACCTTTATAATATCCTTTGGTTTTAAAAGTATTAGTATCAAACTAACTTTCGTTTCAATGCCAACCCTACCGTTTGAACTTTGTTCTAAATAAAACTCGCTAAAATACGTAACATAGTCCTAGCCTAACATTAAAAGCAGATAAACAAACATTGTTACGGAGGCGATGCCGCCTTACCCTCTTTACAATGTAGGTTTTAGTGCAACGGTGCAAAATTGTCGAGAGATATCTACATACTACGATATACTGAACGTTAGAAGCACGTATGAAATAATGATGAAATAATGAAATTTATTCAGCAGTTGGGTATTTACATACACTTGTACTTGTCAAGCTCACAATGTATTACATAAACACAGTTTAAAAACAGCATATGGCATGGGGGGGAGGGGGGCAGAAAGATTCTCGACTGGCGACCACGAATTGGAACACGCAGCGTGGGCAGGCTCCCTACAAGATGGAACGATGATCTTGTGAGGGTCGCTGGAATTCGTTGAATGCAGATATCGCAGAGGGCGTCTTTCGGCTGATATGATGATGATGACTCAGTGGTTAGGGTACGCGCCTCGGTGCTACGGCGCCTTCGTGTTTTCGGTTCAATCTCCTTATAAGATAACTATTTGTGTGGCCAATTAATTATTATTCAAGTTCCTGGTCTGACTTTATATTTATATACTATTAAATAAAAATCTTGGAGCTACAGTTGTGTTTGCAGTTACCCATACAACTGATAAATAGTTATATATATATTTCTGCCTCGTTGGTCTAGCGGTAGCGTGTTCACCCGCAAAGAACGAGGTCTTGGGTTCAAATCCCGGATCGGGCCAAAAAGTGATTTTGGGACATTTCTGTAAAAAGAAAAATTCTCAGCATTAGCCCGAAGTCTGGGAGTTGGCGGTATTATACCCCCGTGCCTCGGAGAGCACGTAAAGCCGTCGGTCCTGTACCTGACCTTTTTCCGGTCGTGTCACTAGGCGTCCCATCGGATCTTGAGAGCGATGGAATAGAAAGTGTTCCAGTGTTTGCGCACACACTTATGTCCCACGCAGATGGCTAATCTCTGTTGAGACTGGCCGCTTGTAGTCGAAATTCGGCTAGGTGGACATTATTATTATTTGTTTCTAAATAGATACATATTATAGATAAATTACACTAGACACAGAACAGATTTGATGAATTGTGTTCATTCTACAAAGATTTGTCCTAGGTGGAGATCGAACCTCTGACGTAGCAGTCTGGATTATTAACCACTAGACCGTGGGAATGAGGTCATACAAATTTCTCATACAAAATTAAATCGTCCACTGCTGGACTCAGGCCTGCTCCTAAGATTTAGTACACAGGTGGCGCTGCTGCTCGACTCGTATGTTCCTTAGTCGCCTTTTACGACACCCACGGGTTGGTAGGGGGGGAACCTTTTTCTCTTTCTGGGCTGGGGACCACACGGCTTAGTATATTGTCAAGAAACATATTTTTTATTATTCACATTTTTTTATATGATTCCCACCCGTAAAAAAATATATATTTAATAACTGCTTTAAAAAAATATATGTCTTAAACATATTTATATAAAAAGTAGTAGTTTAAAATATTTTGGTTTGATTTTATATGTGGCGTTGTGGTTCAGGTAGCTAGCAGAGAAGCAGCTACTATATTTTCATATCACAAAGCTTGTTGTATGCTGGCAAAGTTGCAGCTGTAAGCTGATTTAATAATATAATTCGCAAATGTATTTCAACCCTTAGCTTTGGCCAATAACAATTTGCCCGAGTACAACAAGAAAGTGGTGAAGGTGCAATTTCATCTGCAGTACAGAAGTGTTGAATCCATAAAAGAAACACTTAAGGTATTTTACAACACAATTTGGTTAAAAAGTTTTATATGATGAAATCATATCACAGTATCTAAAGTTTGATATTACATGATATTGCCTTACCCTACAACCTCTTTTGAGAGTTAGAAGCTGGGATCTATTTTTATTCATCTAAAAAAAACATCTTTCGATGTGCTTGTTGGTGTGGTTGGCAAATGCTTGCTTTTCACGCCGGAGGTCGTGGGTTCGATTCCCACCCAGGACAGATATTTGTGTGCATGAACATATATGTTTGTCCTGTGTCGGGGTGTAATTATCTGTATAAGTAAGTAGTTACAAAAAAAGGTAGTATATTTAGTAGGTATATCAGTTATCTGGTTTCAAAAAATAATAATAATAAATAAAAAAATATTATCACATCCCGTGGGAGGCATAGAAATCGTTCAGAGAGAATATCTATCACAGAATGGGTAGCAGCGTCTCTCTGTGTACTATTTATAATACTGCGATCGCACATTAAAGCACCTCTCCAAATTATGGGCCATTGTGGAAATTGTTTGGGGAGGTCTTTGTCCAGCTGTGGACGTCATTCAGCTAATCGATCGTGTAGCGATGGCGTTGAAGTGATGGCAAAATGTTGATCTATCAATAAGTACATCAAACAACAGAACCGAACCAAAAATATAGCTTAAACTATAAAGCTCAATAATTAATCCTAGACATAATCTCCGTGACAATAACTTATATCATTACTATTATAAAATAAATTTTATAATGGTTTTAATCCGTATACTTAAATATCTATATGTAACTAGAAACAATTATGTATACTTAACTTTATTGCTAAAAACATGTTCTGACTATTTACAAGTGCTTTTTTAAAGTCAACGTGAATAAAACGCTTTTTTATTTATTTATTTTAACAGACATCCAGTCAGTTTCCTCCATTCTAAATAAAATATCTTGGTTTGTTTTAACTTCTTCAATGTCTGAATTCGACTACCACGCGGACGTAGTTTCGGGCAAAAGCTAGTATCTATATATATACAACCGTTTGGAGTACGTAGCTCAAAATTGTAAAGCATTATTGAAACAATAAATATCAGAGTTATTTAAAATCATAATTCAACGGGAACGCTTAATAATTTATTAATTTCTCATCGAGCAGGTCAGTTAACCAGAAAATACATAGATTAATAATGAATACATTCGTCCGAATTATAATTATTGATTAAATGACATTTATAAATTGGAATGTGTTTCAATAAGTGTGATAGATAAATAAGGTTTTGTGTAAATAGATAAATAAAAGATCTTAATTGACAGCGGCAATGTTCCTATGGACTGTATAAAAACCGGTAGAAAATAGTAGTTTTTGTTGTAGCATACATGTAATACAGTGGCAGACTCTTACGCTACGTCCTAGGTAGGCGATTCAAAGAGATTATGAAGCGGTGACACGCGAATTCAATGCGATGCGGTGCGACGCGGTGGCGGTGACCTACGTGTACGCGAATCAAAAACACGACGGCACCGCAACCCGTTCATCAAGCCAACTGATCGCGTTCGCTTCATGTCGCGTCGCTCCGCACCGCACCGCACGCGCGTTTGGTCACGTAGGCCACTTCAAAAGGTTTCGACTGTTTGTTGTTTTCGCTTCGCGTTCGCGTCTAGATCGCTCACGCAGGACGTCGCGTTAGTGCTCATAATATGATGACTACTAAAAGACTGCTATTGTACCCCATCTCCACGGAGTAGCTACTATCAGATATGCTATTTATGCTAATATACCACTGTATAATAATATTCTAGGCCATTATCTGATCCAAAACTAAGCAGATTTTGTACTATGAAAACCACTGATAAACTACATAAGTATACTACTTTCCTTTTGTAAATACATACTTATACTAGCGGCCCGGTACGTGCTTCGCTACGTTTTTAAGTATTAGTACAAATTGTTTGTATATGGGAGAATAGAAAGATGTTGATTTTACACTTTTTCAAGACTTTTTTTTCATTTTCTCTACGTACAAACCTTCCCTGGACTTCCACGAATAATTCAAGACCAAAATTAGCCAAATCGGTAAAGGCGTTGTTGAGTTATAACATTACAACGAAAAGTGGCATTGAATTTTATATATATAGATAGACAAATTACACCCAGACTCAGGTTAATCAGACATGTGTAGTAAACATAATGTAGTATACCAGTTATCAGGTTTCCATAGTACAAGCTCTGCTTAGTTTGGGATCAGATGGCCGTGAGTAAAAAATGTTCCAGGGTATTATTATTGTAGAGTTAAGCAGAAATATTAGATCACAGATATATAAGATAGTAGGTACGTAGTTAGTGGAAGTTCTAAAGATGCTTCGTGCCGTACTTTGACCACAAGCGTCCTGTGGACTTTGTTAGAGCAACTATTTTAGTTGGTTATTTAGACGTGTCTACTATGTTACTTAGTGTTGAGATCTTGAGGGAATGGAAATTTTATGAGCTAGTTTGTTATAAGTCTGTGAAGTGTATTACTGCACGTACAGCACAGTGGATAAGGTTAAAACACTGCAAATTCGCTTCATGAAATATTTAGTCAATAGGAAAACAAAACATGAGTGTAGAAATAATTATGAAAGATTATTATCTATTTGTAAAGTATTTCCTATACATAAAAAGTTCGATTACTTGATGGTGCTAGAACAACTGTATGAGGATAAGTACAAAATAAATATAGAAAATAAGTACAATACTAAGAGCGTTAGACAACAGAAATTTGTAATACCCTCGGTAAGAAATTGTTATGGTCAGAGAACTACCAAATATCTGAACCCAAAATTATTTAATAAATATGCCTGGTTAAGATCGAATGTTAATAAAGTAAAAAAACAAACAGTTAGATATAAACTTAAAAATATATTACTCAGTGACTACTTAAATTCCGCTTAAAATTGTTGTATTAGTTTTAGTTTTTACTTTTTTATTTTAGTATTTGTATTTATTGATATATGTAATTATTGTCATTGTGTTAACGAGCGCTAATCCCGCCGACAAACTGCTATGCAGTTTGGTGGGTTTATATTTTATGTAACATGTTTTTAGTTTCAATAAAATTCTATTCTATTCTACCTTTTTGTCCTCCTAGCCGACTTTCGGCCACGGTGGCCAGTCTCAATGGAGACTACGACTCGCGGGACATATAGTGCACAAATGTGTATGTAAACACGTAAACACGTGTAAACACGTGTATATAAATGTGTGTGTACTTCAAACGGGGTATATATAGATACTAGCTTTTTTATTTTTATATCGCTCTCATGATCCGATTGGACGACTAGCGACACAACCGAGAAGAGATCAGGTACAGGACCGACGACTTTCCGTGGTCTCGCATTTTGGCCCGACGCGGGATTTGAACCCAGGACTTCGTTAACTGCGGTTGTTCTATTTTAAACTTATTTTCTATTTTAAACGTATTGTATGTTTAACTTTTGTCAGGACAAATCATTGTGTGATGAGCACGATAATTGTTTTGTGTGGGTGGAATCTGTCTATAATATGTATCAATTTAGAAATATATGTCGTAGAAGCATGGTTCTCCTCGACATAGTCAAGAGTAGTTGCGGGATTCGTGGGCGTCTTCCAGGTAAAATGCGGGCACAAAACACAATGATCACAGTTTCAAATTATTATAATTGAAATTTTAGACTTATCTTGTCAGTTCACAATGATTTTGTAATAAAATTAACACTTAAGGTTGAGCAGCGGGTTCATGGCACTAACCTTACTTAAAACTAATAAACTAGCGACGATCCAACTCGATCCGTTGTTGCACTTCACAAGCCACACAAAATAAATCGGCCTCTCTAAAGTAAAGATGGCGCCTCGACCCCACTCGAGGCCCGTGCTCTGCTCTGATTGGTTGTTACGTGGCTTACAATAATTGTTACTTTTATTAGATTACTAAGGTTTAAAGTGTAAAAATGTAACAAATTAAATTAAGAATTCTAACAGTAATCGAAGTATAAACAAATAACATTGTGCGTTATACATGCAAAGAACAATGAATCAGACGGATCGAATCTAGCTTCATAGCTTTCTCCGACATATACAATGTGGATCTGGAACTACGACATTAAATTAAAACGAGCACAGTACTAGTCCATCAAAACATTTTAAGACACGAAGATTAGTAGTTAATGGAAAACTTAAAAATAGCAATTTTCAAACAAAATAAATAGCAGAATCAACTGCATAAAAAGTAAACACGCTTTATCTACGAAAAGTCACTGACCTAGTGCGCGGCTAGGTGCGGCGTGCAGCGGGCGGCGGCCGTTTACCTATTATTACGGACTCCGATCTACATCATGTTGAAAATTATGAAAATGAAAAATAATTTCCTGTGGCTAAAGTATTCATTGGATTTGATTGATTTTTTGTATATGGGTAAAGAGCATGCCATTCTTTACGTGGTTAAGAGGAATGTCAATCGTCCTGCTCCACATTGTATAAGTATGTGTATTATTTGTCTGGTTTCCATTGTGCAGGCTCTGCCTAATTTGGGATCAGATGGCAGTGTGTTATTTGTCCCTAGATATTTATTTATTTAATTTAAAGTATGATTAGGGTCATCGCATGTACTGTACATGTATTATGGATGTAGATAAATAACATAGTTTTCTCATTGTTACAGATTGTGCTATACGTTTGAGAGCGACACGGTACGGCCGCGTGCAGTCGGGCCACCTGCCGCGGACCCACGGATGCCGCCTTCTCATCCCCACACCCTCACCACGCAACGCCTTACTCATCGAACTCCATAAACTCAACGTGCCCTGCTCCGCCGGTTTCATCCGCTTCGCACCCAACACGCCCATACTCTGCGGAAAACTGGACCAAATACCGCCCACGAATAGAAAATTCTTATACTCCTTCACTACAAAAAGTCCAGCGTTGGAGCTCCACGGTCGACCCACGTTCGCCGCGATATATCGTCTAGTAGACCACTGTCATGATGTTCTATTGACGGCAAGAAACGGCTCGTTCGAAGTCGGCCCAACGGTCAAACTCTCCTGCTCATATGAAATCCACCTTCCTTACGGCAACCGTGTAGCGTTGCGGCTCCAAATGGGAACTGGTCCAATGGATGCAAAAGAGAATGATGTATCTAATATCATTCATGAAGATGTCCAAGCTTTATGTAGAGGTATGGAACTAAGTTTAGAAGATGGTGATTCTAGATGGAATCATTGTTCTCAACCTGGTGATCCATTACGAAGTGTTCAAATAGTGTCAGAGAGAAACTCTGTGAGGCTAAATATTAGTATAACGGCGAAGAAGAATACGTCTGCGATGTGGTTGAAAGTTTGGTGGATGGATAAGGCAGTGGAAGAGATTGTGGGCCATTGCGACTATGGGTGGGTGCTGTCAGGGGATTTTTGCATATCAGCGGTGAGAGAAGCCAAGAAAGCGTGGAGACAAGCGGAGGCAGAATGCCAGAGGCTTGGCGGACATCTAGCCAGTGTGCTGAATGAGAGACAGCAACAAATTATGGACCAACTTCTTATTCATGCGTAAGTATTGTTTTTTTACTAATAATAATAACAACCTATAAGTAATAATTTGTCTTTGTGAAGCGTGCTTTAACGCAACATGCCAGGTATTCGCCAAATTATACAAGTTATTATCGTTGGTTATTAAAATTCACATGACATATACAAAAATAGCAAATTTGTAAAGGTATAGAAATATTTAGCTGTGCGGTTTTCAGCCTAGAAAGAACGCGTTTTACGATACCCACGGAATGAACCGACGATCACCGTAGCCTAGTTGGTAGTGCTCCTGCCTACGAAGCTGGTGGTCCTGGGTTCGAATCCCGGTAAGTGCAAATATTTGTGTGATGAGCACGAATATTTGTTTCTGAGTCATGGATGTTTTCAATGTATTTAAGTATTTATCTATCTATATAAGTATGTATATCGTCGCCTGGTACCCATAGTACAAGCTTTGCTTAGTTTGGGGCTAGGATGATCTGTGTGACATTGTCCCTATATTAAACAAAAAAAAAAAAAAAAAAAAAAATGATATGGGGTGGCCATATCATTCCGTGGGTGTCTCCGTAAAAATGATACAGCAGGTAGCTGGGTAGCAGCGTCACCTGTGTACTAACTACCACCCGACTACAGTCGCCAACTTACATGCCAGATGCGATAACTAAAGCAAAACCCCTCCAAATGGCAACGTTATAGAAACCTTTGAGGGATGCCTATGCGCAGCAGTGAACAATAGCAGGCTCATGATGTGATGTGCATCAGATTTTCAATTGATATACAAATGTATACTCGGGTTTCAAGCTATAGTAAACTAGATAAAATCTCTTTATATTCACCAACGATGCCAAAAATCTTCAAAATCTTGCTAAGGTTATTAGGAATTTTAAAACAGTAAATATTGAAGTAGTTAGTTATAGTACCTATAAATGAAAATATTTCTCCGTCTTTAAATATGTATTTTTGTTTAGTTACTGCTACCAGAAAAAAATGAGGGCAGTCTATGGGGACTGCCGATAGAAGTGAAAACTATTTTTTTCATTTCTCATACTCGGAAAGTAGTGTTTATTTGATCCGAGTAGCTAGAAGATGCTACTTCCCATCTTTGGGTGGTAAAGACTCATAGTAATTGCTTCCCTCCCTATGGTGGGTATATATATTAAACTAGGAATAAATTTGGTTAGGCAGTCTGCTGTAAAAAATCTAACATAAATAAGAAAAAAATACTGAGCTTATGTGATTGTATAAATGGTCAGTGTGAATTAAAAAAATCCTACGAAAATTCGATCAGGTTACGTGTTTTATATTTTTTTACCCACCTCAAAACAGTGCACATCGCCGTTAAAGAAGTTTTCACCTCAAAAACAAAATTTATGATCTCAACATTTTAATATAAAAACACACGGAAACCAACTTTACATAACGAATTACTTAATTATGCAATCACCTCGGTGGTTCTCCGTCAAGCTGTCAAGCCATTTATTTATAAAAGCTTCACATGTGATATTATCATAATAATACGGCAGAAATAAAATGATATGTTATTCTATAAAATAAAAGTTGACTCCAATTCTAATTCCAATTTATTTAATGGCATTTCAAGTATTTTATGTAACATATGATCTCAAGTGAAAGTTGAAATTCGGGATAGTATTTCGATGTATGATAAATAAAATAAACGTAAAGAGAATACTCCTAATTTCTATTTCGATTTTGGTAGTCAATCGTAATGGAGATTAGCTAGCTATCTACACGAGATAATGTGCTAATGCTAAAGAGCATATTACGGTGAATTTAAATAATAGATAAATAATATTCTGGGACACTATTAACACACGGCCATCTGATCCCAAACTAAGCAGAGCTTGAACTATGGAAACCAGATAACTGATATAATACATATACTACTTTTCTTTTGTAAATACATACTTATATAGATAATTACACCCAGACTCAGGACAAACAGACATGTTCATGCACACAATCACACAAATATCTGTCCTGGGTGGGAATCGAACCCACGACCTCCGGCGTGAAAAGCAAGCATTTGCCAATCACGCCAACAGGCCCGTCAAATAAATTAATACATACATAGACTCACGCCTGTTTCCCAGAGGGGTAGGCAGAGACAACGGATTTCCATTTGTCACGATCTTTGCACACGTCTTTTGCCTCGATTACTGTCATTATATTCTTCATACATGCTCACCGGTTTAGGGTACTTCTGACCTGCCCTTTCTTGAGAACGTCTCCGATTTGGTCAGAGAATGTTCGACGAGGTCTTCCCCTTCTGGTTGTTCCATTCACACAGGCCAGGTATACTTCTTTGGTCAATCTTCTTTCAAATAAATTAATGATAAACAAATAAATATCTTGTGACAACTTCGACACTTTTTCTGGTCAAATTATGTAGAGCTTGTACTATGGCAACCAGAAAACCGATAAACATACTTATATATTTCTAAATACATATTAAGTATAGATAAATAACACCCAAACAGAACAAATAATCGTCACACAAAGATTTGTCCTGGGTTGGGATGGAACCCTCTACCTCTAGCTTAGTAGTCAGAGTCAGAACAGACAATCTATACAAATAAATAAAATTGGAGTGTCTGTTTGTAATATTGAAATAACCGGTTTTTACTACATAAATATGAATATATATACGGTACATACACCAAAATAACATTTTTTACAATTTTTGTCTGTCTGTCTGTCTGTTTGTTCCGGCTAATCTCTGAAACGGCTGGACCGATTTTGACGAGACTTTTATTGGCAGGTAGCTGATGTAATAAGGAGTAACTTAAGCTACTTTGATTTTAGAAAAAGATTTTATTTAACAAAAATACAAAAAAAAAACGAAATAAACTAATTAACACGCGGACGAAGTCGCGGGCACAGCTAGTATGGAATAAAATAAAGCATTAAAAATAAATTTCGATAATTAAACCTAAACATAATCTCCTTTACAATAACTTAACACAAGCTAGCTTAATATCATTAGTTCATTACTATTATAAAATTAATTTTATAAATGTTTTAATTAAACATCTATATGTAACTTGAAATAATTGTGTATACTTAACTATACTACTACAAACATGTTCTGACTATATACAAAAGCTTTTTTAAAGTCTACGTGACTAAAAACCTATTTTATTTATTTATTTAATTGATGAAAAACAGTTTAGACTCAGATTAGAAGGCAAGGAGTTGGTTGTCCCAAAATTGTTTATTTTTATTTATTACTAGCTGTGCCCGCGACTTCGTCCGCGTGTTAATTAGTTTATTTCGTTTTTCTTGTAAAATAAAAGACTTTTTCTAAAATAAAAGTAGCCTAAGTTACTCCTTATTACATCAGCTACCTGCCAATAAAAGTCCCGTCAAAATCGGACCAGCCATTTCAGAGATTAACCGGAACAAACAGACAGACAGACAGACAAAAATTGTAAAAATTGTCATTTTGGTGTATGTACCGTATATAGATTCCTATAATGTAGTAAAATCCGGTTATTTCAATATTACAAACAGACACTTCAATTTTATTTATTTGTATAGACTATTTAGAGGTATTTTATTTATAATCTCGATACCAAAATAGCCTTCCAGATAAGGTGAGCGTAATCCTAACCACAAAGGTAAATAATACAATTTCCATCAATATTGATAGGATATCTCGTGTTTCAATCAGGAACTCGCGGAACGTTTTGATTTTCCCGGATATTTTCCCTCTAAGGGTGTGAATAATATATAACGATAAAGGGGTTTAGATAGACTATAGCCAGAGTATTATAAACCTTCTTGGCACCTTTAAAAATAATATATAACGATAAGGGGGTTTAGATATACTATAGCCAGAGTATTATAAACCTTCTTGGCACCTTTAAAAATAATATATAACGATAAAGGGGTTTAGATAGACTATAGCCAGAGTATTATAAACCTTCTTGGCACCTTTAAAAATAATATATAACGATAAAGGGGTTTAGATAGACTATAGCCAGAGTATTATAAACCTTCTTGGCACCTTTAAAAATAATATATAACGATAAAGGGGTTTAGATAGACTATAGCCAGAGTATTATAAACCTTCTTGGCACCTTTAAAAATAATATATAACGATAAAGGGGTTTAGATAGACTATAGCCAGAGTATTATAAACCTTCTTGGCACCTTTAAAAATAATATATAACGATAAGGGGGTTTAGATAGACTATAGCCAGAGTATTATAAACCTTCTTGGCACCTTTAAAAATAATATATAACGATAAGGGGGTTTAGATATACTATAGCCAGAGTATTATAAACCTTCTTGGCACCTTTAAAAATAATATATAACGATAAAGGGGTTTAGATAGACTATAGCCAGAGTATTATAAACCTTCTTGGCACCTTTAAAAATAATATATAACGATAAAGGGGTTTAGATAGACTATAGCCAGAGTTTGGCACCTTTAAAAATAATATATAACGATAAAGGGGTTTAGATAGACTATAGCCAGAGTATTATAAACCTTCTTGGCACCTTTAAAAATAATATATAACGATAAAGGGGTTTAGATAGACTATAGCCAGAGTATTATAAACCTTCTTGGCACCTTTAAAAATAATATATAACGATAAGGGGGTTTAGATAGACTATAGCCAGAGTATTATAAACCTTCTGGGCACCTTTAAAAATAATATATAACGATAAAGGGGTTTAGATAGACTATAGCCAGAGTATTATAAACCTTCTTGGCACATTTAAAAATAATATATAACGATAAGGGGGTTTAGATAGACTATAGCCAGAGTATTATAAACCTTCTTGGCACCTTTAAAAATAATATATAACGATAAAGGGGTTTAGATAGACTATAGCCAGAGTATTATAAACCTTCTTGGCACCTTTAAAAATAATATATAACGATAAGGGGGTTTAGATAGACTATAGCCAGAGTATTATAAACCTTCTTGGCACCTTTAAAAATAATATATAACGATAAAGGGGTTTAGATAGACTATAGCCAGAGTATTATAAACCTTCTTGGCACCTTTAAAAATAATATATAACGATAAGGAGGTTTAGATAGACTATAGCCAGAGTTTTATAAAACCTTCTTGGCACCTTTAAAAGGGCTTCTAGCTTATATCAGGATGTTTCTGTATGCGTATGTCTATCTTCAGCATCTTTCCTCCCAAATGGAGGGACTGTTTTTTATTTAATCGTATGGTAGTCAGGGCCATCCAGTAGGCCTTCCACGTGGCTTAACGTCTGTTGTCTAGCAAATACAACAGGAACCGCTAATTTGAAGTATTCTCCTTAATCTTGTGGTAGTGAGTGTTAGCTCATTGGGGAGAGCTGACTGCATATGTGGCGCAGTGGCTAAGACAGCCGCCTCGCCGCTTCGTGACACGGGTCCGAGGCCCGTGCAGGACCACTATTTGTGTGACCCAGAAATAGTTGTTCTGAGTCTGGATGTAATCTGTGTCCGTCTATTATATGTTTGTAAAGTACCCCGCGATACAGGCATTAATTTCCATAGTGCGGAGGATGTCTTAAAAAAAAAGAAAAATAAATCATAAAATTCGGTAACACGTGATTGATACTATTAGTGCCGCAAACAACATAGGCTACGGAAATCATAAGATGGACCATAACTTTTTTAGCGACTTATAAAAAAGTAAAACTAAATGTAGGTAGATAGCCATTTTCCTTCTCTTTTGTTCGCATTTTGATTCTTTTGTCACTTAATTGCCATTCCGATTGTTTTTCTCGTTTCAATTATATCTGCAATGTTTTAATTAGGCTGTGTGTTTTGCCACTTAACTGTGTTGATAGGTCAGACAAGATTTTCTTTGTCAGAGAAAATTTAAGGAATTTATCAACATTTATTCATTTAGTATTGTGGCCATAGCAGTAATATAGAGTTGTTCAAAGAAATTAGATAGATAAACTCTTTATTGTACACCAAAGAAATTACAAAATAAAAAAAAAAAACAATTAAAACCTTAAAGTATACAATGGGCGGTCTTATCACAAAATGTGATCTCTTCCAGACAACCAAAGTAAAGATCGGAGAATGGAGTTATTGAGAGGGGCAGTTGTCGGTGTACAGATACATTACAAAATGTACCTATGGGTACACATAATAAATAAAATAAAACATATTACAAATAATAAATACAGATAATATATACAAATAATATATTATGTTCCTTATTGTGTTGTGAGTCTTGTAGTGACAGATAGTGATTCTTGACAAGTCTTTGGCATTCTTGCAGACTTTGTGCACATCTCAATATTAGTTATCGTGGTTGGTAAATGTTTGCCTTTCGCGCCACGGGTCGTTGGATTCCCATACAGGACAGATATTTGTGTGCATGAACATGGCTATGTGTCCTATGTCTGGGTTTAATTACCTATATAAATATCTATTTAAAAAACATGTAGTATATCAGCTACCTGGTTTCCATAGTACAAGTTCTGCTTAATTGGGGATCAGATGGTCGCGTGTGAATAATGTATATTATTATATTTATAATTTCCACGAAAACGTCCGTGATTATTTTTCATCTTTTGAAATGGTTAATTTAATGTTTGTGTATATATTATAGATATACAATATAAAGATGGGCTGTCAGTTAATATCAGATATCACTTGGGTCCAAAAATAAAAAGGCTTGTGTGCACTTAAACTATATACCTAGCAGAGTTTATAATTCTTTATTTATTGAAATTACAACACTAACATGTTAATTCAAGATAATTATAATAATGATATGGAAGGTCTTTCATTAAATGCAATGATTTTATATATATGGGATTCGTGATATACGTAGATATTAAAAAAAAAAGTATGAAATGTGAAAAAATATCGAACGAGAAGACCTTACAGAAGTTGCATATGAGGTGTAAAATTTGACATGTTATCATTCCGTATAATAAAATTGAGATGCAATGTATGTAAAGCCAATTAATTCATAATTGCATACACTATGTTGGCCGATAGAACGCCGCCGTGGTACCAACCTCAAGCCAAATAGGTTGGCGCCATCTTGTAGCCACCTCTCCGCCATTGCACGCGCTCATTGGTCAAATCAAATAGTGCGCGCTTCCCCGATTTTCTGTAACATATTTCCGTCCCTTTTCCAAAATCACTCCCAAATATAATATCCAGCAACAAAATGGAAGGATGTTACACATAAATAAATATATATCCATTTAGAGCACTTGTAATTAGTAAAAAAATATTGTACCTTTAACTGTTAACTGTTAGTTTAACTGTTAACTTTAAATTTAGAGATCAAACCTTAGTTTCATTTAGTAAATGTCTTAATTACATTATTTTTGTAGTTAGCTGTTAATATATTTCTGAAATAAAAAGAAAAAAAAACAATAATTATTACTACAGTATAATTATCTAAATAAATCATATTTTTTTTGCTGATTAAAAAAAAGACTACTACGCAAACAGTACATAGACTTACATTGTTCGCAGGCCTGGCGCTGGAGTGGATGACGTTTACTGGATCGGGGCGACCGATACTGTTCATGAAGGAGAGTTCCGGTGGTCAGATGGATTGCCCTTCTCGTATGCACGTGAGTATGCCTTACAAATCTATACATATAATAAAATCGTAGGAAAGTCAAAATTGAATATTTTTTAAGAAGGATACTTGGGGCGTGATTTACATTTGATATCGAAGCCAAAAATATAGTTTTTAGAATTTTTGTCTGTATGTCCGTATGTATGTCCGGGCTAGACTCAAAAAGTACTGCATGGATTTACTTCAAATTTTGCATGAATATTACTAAGATGTCGTGTCAACATATAGGCTACATATTATCACGCTATCACCTACAGGAGAGGAGCAGTGATCATTTATAAAGTTCAACGCGGTTAAAACCGTGGGGCACAGCTAGTATGTGATAAATGTAGGCTTTAATACTACTTCAGTGTCGTCATTCTCAGGCACAGGATGATTATTTGCGTGGACATACATTTAGTCATTCTGAGTCTACGTTTACTTCGTGTTTGTGAATTGTATTGGTATAGTGTCTCGTAATATGAAATGCAACGGGACTCCGTGTCTCGGGTTCGATTCCCGCACAGGACAACTGTTTGTGTGACCTATAAGTAGTTCTTCTGAAACTGGGTGTTCTTTGTAACCATTTGTTTCTAAAGTTCCCCGCGACACAGGAATTCATTTCCATAGTGCGGGCGTTGTCTGCTGAAATGTAAAAAAAACAATGAAAAAATTAAATTGATCCTTCTTTTTATTTTAATTTGTTGGATTTGTTGCGTACAGCTTTAAGTTTTCTGCTTTTGTGTTGAACCTAAGCACAAGAAAGTCCTTTGATAAAAGGATGTTTTAAGTGCTTTGTGCCTGTGACTTTTTTGCGAGGAGTCTCGCGTGGAAAAGGGGTTTGAACGGTGGGCGTTGTCTTTTAAAAGACAGTTGAGAATAAGTTAGAGCATCAAGCACTTTGATGCTTTTGGATGATATACGGGTTCAAATCGTAATGGCGTATATTTAAAACTGTAGATTTTTTATGGCGTCCACGTTAACGTTCATCATGTAATTCGAATGACGTCCCCTGCTGGACAAAGGTCTTTCCATAAGATTTCTACAATGTAGTTGCATTATTTGTAGGGATGTCCAAGAATCGCCACGCTTGGCAGACGTTTGGCAATCGCAGTATGTCGTTCATAGTACCTACACAGAGAGACGCTGCTGCCGGTTCTCTGGGAGATATTCCCTTAGATTGACTTCTACGCCCCCCACAGATTGAGAAGGGGTGGTGATATTCTTTACCGTCAGCTACGTAGCATAGCAACACGTTAGCTTTCAATGTCAACATAAATGCATAAATGCCTCGTTGGTCTAGCGGTAGCGTGTTCAACCGCTGATAATGAGATCCTGGGTTCAAATCCCGGGTCGGGCCAAAAAGTGATTGTGGGATTTTTCCATAAAAAGAAATTTCTCAGTAGGTATCAGCCCGAAGTCTGGAAGTTGGTGGCATACACCCCCGTGCCTCGGAGAGCACGTAAAGCCGTCGGTCCTGTACCTGAACTCTTTGCGGTCGTGTCGCTAGGCGTCCCATCAGATCATGAGAGTGATGGAATAGAAAGTGCCCCTGTGTTTGCGCACACACTTGTGCACTATAATATGTCCAGCGCAATTGGCTAGTCTCCGTTAAGACTGGACGCCGTGGCCGAAATTCGGTCGGGAGGACATCAAATGCAGACTAGATAAATATACACAGGACATCTTATAGTGAAAGAGTGTGTGGGAAAATATAGAGAAGCAGGGGTTCCCTCAGGATCAAATCCAAAGTGACGGGTTAACATAAGACTGGATTTTATTCAAGTAAATAAGATAACCCTAGGCAGAAGCACGTTATAACGACGACAACTTCATCTTCGTATATATACCAATTATTACGTTGTCAAATAGAGGCCAAATAGAACCAAACCCCGACAGAAAGGCCACCGGTCACCGCAATCAGCACACGTTCACGAATAGACTTTACCGATAACAGATATTGTGCTTAAGTCACGAACCTTCACTTCAAGAGTGTTCCACTCAATACTCGAGATGAGCATTCATCAGTACTGAGTGCCGACTTCTGAAGTTCCTCTTCATGTGTCTCATTAAGGGACATTTGAAGTTGTAGTGGTCGACCTGCAGTAATATCAAATGATTTCCCCTTAAGAAAACGGATTTGAATGCTAATAATGTAACGTAAAATATAAAAAAATGCATTTGTCAATTACACATGAATCAATTGAAGCTAAAAAGGCACAACTAAGGCTACAACCAATACACTAGTATTGGTTGTAGCCTTAGTTGTGCCTTTTTAGCCCACCTATACCTACGTATACATACAACATGGCAGGCCAACTTTATTGTCATTGTTGTGACCGAGTATTTAAAACTAAGTTCGGTCTAGCTAGCCATCTAAGTGCACATCAAAGAAGGTTTTTTTTTTATGTCAGAGGTCGACTAACGAGCAAGCGGGTCACCTGATGGTAAGTGATCACCGCCGCGCATGTACACTCGCAACACAAGAGGAGTCGCGGGTGCGTTGTCGGCCTTTAAGAGTCAGCAAACAAGTGTTGCTGACCCTTCCCCCACCCCGATGAGCTCTGGCGACCTTACTCACACTCAGAAACACAACATTAAATTATTAATGTTATTCTTAAGGAATGTCTTCTGTAAGGTGGAGGTACTTCCCCAGTCGGGCTGCTCTTCGAGCGAATGAATGCTGTGCCCTACCTCTGGTGAGGTGATTTCGAAGGGTCGCCGTTATCGAAATCGATAAGGAGGACTATATATATAGTTGTGCCTTTAAGCCAGTCACAGTAAACTCAGGTTTGTATTTATAAAAAAATATATTTTAAATCATGAGAATTTGATAAAAACTTTAGAGAGGTTGAAAACCGCTGTATGCGAATAGCGCAAGACCGCCAATTTTGGAGATTTTTGGAGGAGGCTTTTGTCGAAGAATGGACGTCTTTCGGTTAATATAATGATGATTATGATGATGATAGACAGGTGCAAACATACAGATTACAAACTTATACCATCCCATTCTTATACTACCAAGTTGACAAACACGCTTATGGCCCGCGCAATGGAAAGTGGTTCATAATGTGGGTGTACTTATGTGTATAAGTAATTAAAATCCTAAAGAAAAGTAGTATATGTAGTATATCAGTAATCTGGTCCCCATAAATAAAATAAAATAAATAAATAAAAAAGGTTTTTATTCACGTAGACTTTAAAAAAGCACTTGTAAATAGTCAGAACATGTTTGTAGTAATATAGTTGTATACATTAGATATTATTTCTAGTAACATAGATATTTAGGTACATCATGTATGAAAACATTTAAAAAATGTATTTTATTACAGAAATGATATTTAGCTAGCTCGTATCAAGTTATTGTCAAGAGATTATGTTTAATTATCTAGTTTAAGTCTAATATTTTTACTACATATTGTCAATGGTTCTGTCTATATTAAAGGTATTATTATTATGACGGACCTTGTGTTAATAACGACGGTCGCGCTTTAATGCTAGCACCGGATCCAATGCGCCCCAACTGAGAAGACCCAGCAAAACAAACTCAGTGGGGTATATCTACTACCGGTTTCAACACGACCCAGTTGAGACGGTCCGGCGAAACATACTCAAGCGGGCATGAACACGGGATTTGGTCCAATTAGAGTAATTATTTAGTAGGCAAACACAATATATGCTCGATCGGTTGTCTGAATGCTTATTATTATTGTTGTTCGAAATCATTTATTTATTTAAAATATATCTTAAATATTAATATTTGCAAGAATTCATGTATTTTTTTACTGAACGCAGATACACTGACTTAAATTATGGTACTGTTTATCGCTACCCAAAAACCACATGTAGAGTTACTAAAGCTAAAGCCTACAAATACGGCAGTACTTGACTCCTACTTCCATCTTAAACATTGCTTACACGTAGTGCAATGGTTAAGTTATTCACTTCCCTACACCTTTAAGCTTCGGGTACGATGCCAGAAAGGACAATTATATCTGTGTTCCATAAAAAGGTGTTGTGCGTCTTGGTGCATTTCTTTCCCTAGTGGAAAATCGTTAAATAAACTATTTTACGGTACCGATAGGTTCTTTTCCATACATTTCTTTACCCAGTCTTTTAAGCTACAAAAATGCCGCCAATCTTTTGTTAAAATAACACAATGCCTTAGACGTTATCAAGAGCTCTTCATATGTGAAAATTTTACGCAAGTGGGGTAAAAAACTAAAAACGTATCTGTTCTAAATGGTAAAGATGTGTTGGAGTATTAGTATTGTCCTCCTAGCCGAATTCCGGCCACGGCGGCCAGTCTTAATAGAGATTAGCCATCTGCGCGGGATATATTATAGTGCACTTTCTCTATTCCATCGGATCATGAGAGTGATATTCCATCACTCTACGGGACGCCTAGCGACACGACCGGAAAGAGGTCAGCTACAGGACCGACGGCTTTGCGTGCTCTCCGAGGCACGGGGGTATAATACCGCCAACTCCCAGACTTCAGGCTGATGCTGAGAATTTTTATTTTTTGCAGAATAGTCCCAAAATCACTTTTTTGCCCGACCCGGGATTTGAACCCAGGACCTCGTTCTCTGCGGGTGAACACGCTACCGCTAGACCAACGAGCTAAGATGAGTTAGAGTACCAATTTATCCAACAAATATATAAAACATTCATGTCTAGACGATGTGGCGACCGCGGGCGTCATGTGCGATTTGTTGCAAGTTCTTAAATGAGCCTGTCAAAATTCCAATTCTGTTGGAAATAGGTTTATATTGTTAAAATAACGAGACTTGGTTTTCAAGTAAATTAGATAAGATAAGATAAGATAAAATAAATATCATTTATTTGCGTGAATAAGGTGACAAAAGTTCTTAATATAATACAAATAGGTATCTCTTACTCTACTTTTCAGCATGCAAATATACATTTTAATACAAAAAAATAACCATACAATTTATAGACATTTACTTAATTCATTATTAATAATAATACATAGCAATATAGATTTTTTTTAATATAAACACACAAGGCTCACAGCTTATACTCGAGGTATTATTGTATACTATAAAAACATTTATCCGTTAAAAATTTGGTTAAATAACGTTTAAATTAAAAAAAAATGGTAGTGTTTTTATGAAAGATGCCTTAAAATATTATTGTGGATACATGTATGTACGAGTATGTCGTTGAGTAGGATGATGTTTGTAAGAGTGTTCTACTTTCTTATTGTTACAAAAAAATGTTAAAAGTTATTGTTGCAAATTTAACTACTATTCATTTTATTTTATTTTGTTTCGTTTCGTTTCGTTTCGTTTCGTTTCGTTTCGTTTCGTACGTCAATTATGCAACTAAAATCATTTATTATTCTGTAATATTATGTGAGTAATAGTACAAATTACTGTACTTATAGTTACAGTAATAATTTAATTTGCGTTTTAGGTTTAAAATATTTATAAATCATTACTATTGAAAATCGATCATATTTGGCCCATTTATACTTCTAGTAGGTATGAATGTGAACACAAATTTTTTTTTTTGTATAATGTATATTTCACAAGTTATGGGTTTCTAAAGAATTGTCGTAATTGTAATTTCAATTTTATGAAAGTAGTTTTTCGAATTTAACAAATTTACAATAAAATATTTAACGTAGCGATACATATTGGAAACTTACTCTTTTTTAAAAATATAATAAAATTAAATAAAAAAAAACAATCATGTCAAAACCGGAAGTAAACTGTTCAAACCTGAATTTCAGTTACTTCGACCAATTTTTTTTCGCTTATATTTTTTTCAAAATATACCTTCAAGTATATTAAAAATACACAAGAAAATAAAAAATGGGATCTCTATTTGTTTAGGAGTTAGATGAATTAATGTACATACGCGTCGCAATGAGCGTGATATCTGGCGCTAGCTTACATCGGTTGGTGTGCGCGAAACAACATGTCTTGTATAATTTCTGCGGTATAATGATTATAACATAATAAAACAATATTGTTACAACACGAAAACTATTTTATTTTGTAATTTTTACAACTTTACAATGGGAATCTATGCTAGAACTGGAATCCTTTCCACAAGAAGGCCTTTGGTCGTTGGAATAAAGCTATGAAACTTCTTGGTTCCTGGAATTGTGACTGTAGACGCAAACCGAGGTTGCAAAAAGAATCTCTGGCTGTCTATATCGTCTTTAGAACAGAAGTAAATGGCTGTTTGTATTAAAGATGATTTTGCCCAATCGAATAATCGTATTGGTGATACAATTGCTTTACTTGAAGGTAACTGTAAACTTGCACGCGCAGCTAAACGTTTGAGATTCCCTCCTAGACCATCGCATGGCCCCTCTCCGTGAGACGTTGCATGGAAATGCAACTCTGCATCTGCATTGAAATCTTCTTTGTAATAAAATAGATTCACAAAGTTGAATCTGTTTTTAAAATGTTGGGAAGCCCTGTCGGTTATGTATATAATTTTAGATCCCACTATTGATTTTTCTAAAAGATGCTTGTGTAGTACCTTTTGAAAAGCATAGAAAGCTGCTGTGTCATGTTTCAAGTCGCCAGAAATCATAACAGTGCTGCCGTGCTTTACTTCGCTACCATCTCTGTAGTAAAAGACCGACGTTAGAAGCGTTGCCTGTGTGTTATTCCAATGAAAAGATTGAGCAGCATCTTGGACAACAAAACTATAATTTTCTGCAAAATCACATTGTACGAGAATTTGACCTTCATCGATAGTCTCCTTACGAGTTTTAAAATAAAGCGCCTGTTCCTCTACAATGTAAGCATGAGGTTTCAAAAGGTCTAAAGCGTCGCATAACTCATCTACAAAATTATCAGAAGATGAAAGTTGAGTAGATATCGTGAAGCGGTCTGTGCCAATCCATTTTTCATACTGCACGTCTGTCACTTGATTGTTATCAAATATGATTTTTAAATGTTCTCGAATTGCACTTAAGCCGGGACAAGAATTACAACGTTCGTTTGGCGGTGTATTTCATGCAAAAACTACTGAATGGATTTTAATGAGACTTTTCAGTAATGTAGCTAAGACATCAGAATAAAACATATAGGCTATAATTTATAAAGATTGGACATACCGGGCGGGCGAAAGCTAGTATATTATATTAATAATACTTATCCCACATCCTTGTAAGAGCTTAAATACGCTGAAACGAAATACAATATTAATAAAGTTGCGAGTTGTAATGAAATATCGCGCAAATTACTCGACCTATACAAGCAAGATATCACGCCCATCGCGACGCGTATGTACATTAATTCATTTAACTCCTAAACAAATAGAGATCCCATTTTGAATTTTCTTGTGTATTTTTAATATACTTTAAGCTATATTTTGCAAAAAATAAAAAGAAAAAAAAATAGGTCGAAGTGACTGAAATTCAGGTTTGAACAGTTTACTTCCGGTTTTGGACATGATTTTTTTTTTAATTTTTGAAATTTTATTGTATTTTTAAAAAGAACAGTAGTTTTACAATGTGTATCGCTATGTTAAATATTTTATCCTAAATTTGTTAGATCCGGAAAACAACTTTCATAAAATTGATATTACAATCACGACAATTCTTTAGAAACCCATAACTTGTGAAATATACATTATACAAAAAAAATATTTTGTGTTCACATTTATATTTACTAGAAGTATAAATGGGCCAAATATGATCGATTTTCAGAACCTCACTTTTTTTTCCCTGTCTACTTTACGTGAAATGCCCCCTATTACATCCCAAGTATTACCCCAGGGTAAACACTTTCCATACGATAATAAGAAAGAATAAAAAAAGACATAAAAAGCGGTTGTAATTTACTGAGCATTCATTCTAGGTACAGACGCCCGCACGTCAAGCTACCCCAATCTGTCAAATTTCCCATATTGAAAGTGAACCTTATGCTTTTGTGATAAAGTTGAAAATCTATAAAAGAAAATTGACAGATTGGGCTAGCTGGATGTGCTGGCGTCTGTACAATTTACGTGTAAATACTTTCATATATGTTTGGCAGTTGTTATTTGAACAACACAAACAGATACTTCAATTCAATTTATTTATATATAAATATAATATATAGATGAATATGTGAACTAGCAAATTTGTTAAAGTTATTGTAGAAACTTTACGCAGCAACATAAAACAGTTCCATTAATAAAAATATTCCAAATTTCGATGTTAAAATGTTCACGATCTCACATATTCATTTGAATTTACAACATATGTCAATATTTTATTGAACTTTCGATACCATCATAAATAAATATTGGAATACATTTTAAACATTATAAATGGTAGATCCCGATCTTTGTTTACGCTAACAAAGTATTTGCAGCGAACGAATGTCGAATTTAAAATAAATTATAGAACGAGACGAGTGGAACGATAATTGCCACACATGCCAGTCGCTGCATCTTTTCGAGATCTTTTTGATTTGTGCTCAGATTGGCCCTGAGCCACCAGACAACTGAGCCGAGTGTGTGTGGTGAGAGGATGACACTAGGGCTAATGCCCCAGATTTTTCCAAGCAGTTGTTTACACTGCCACACATTATCTAAATAGATACATATACGTATTATCTAAATAAGAGAGGTATTATAGAGAATATATAGTATAATAGAGAATATTAAGAGAGGTAGGGCACAGCGTTCATTCGCTGGAAGAGCAGCCCGACTGGGGAAGTAACTCCACCTTACAGAAGACATTCCTTAATAATAACATTAATAATTTAATGTTATGTTTCTGAGTGTGAGCAAGGTCGCTAGAGCTCATCGGGGTGGAGGGGACGGGTCAGCAACACTTGTTTGCTGACTCTTTAAAGTCGCGAGTGCGTTGCCGCACTCGCGACTCCTCTGGTGTTGCGAGTGTCCATGGGCGGCGGTGATCACTTACCATCAGGTGACCCACTTGCTCGATTGTCGACCTCTGACATAAAAAAATAAAAATAAATACGTATATATTATCAAGTACCAAATAGCCCCGCAACGGTTATGGCGTAGCTGCTATATTATAATTATATATTTATATTGTGATTATCATTTTATTAATTACTAAAATAATTCTATAATAATTTTACATCTTAAAACAATTATTATAACCATTTGAAAGTCTAATGACTTTCAAATGGTTATCACTGATAGAAATATAAATAGGGTAGGAGATTATTAAAGAGGCATTTCTTGCACGACGGTCAATTAGAACGTTACTCTGTTCGATTAAATATTGTGTGTGCAAAACATCTCGGAGTCTTAATGTGCAGAACCTACGAGTGCGTAATAGCGCCTAGAAATAATTATGTATACTCAATTATATTACTAAGAACATGATCTGACTATTTACAAGCGCCTTTTAAAGTCCCCGTGCCATCCACCTTTTTTTTATTTTATGTTTTTAAAGAGAAAGGTGCCATACTAGAAGCACTTACAACTTCAATCAATAAATGTTAGAAAAATGGTTACTTCCCTGACTCTTTGAAAATTGCCAAACTGAGCCCTATCTTTAAATCCGGAAATAGAAGTGAACCAGAAAACTATCGGCCTATATCCGTGCTCCCCGTCATTTCAAAAGTTTTTGAAAAAGTTATTTATAATCGTCTAGACAATTACTTAACTTCCTTAAATTATATTTTTCCTAAACAATATGGCTTTCGCCCAAAGTCAAATACACTTTCAGCCTGCGTTGATTTAATAACTAATCTTAAAAGTAATATTGACAATAGGCAGATAGCTCTCGGAGTTTTTATTGATCTGAAAAAAAGCATTCGATACAATTAGTCACAATTTGCTACTTAATAAACTTTACTATGCAGGAATCAGAGGAGTCGCTCTGAATCTTTTACAATCATATCTCTCTAACAGATCTCAAATTGTCAAAATCTTAGACACTCAAAGTACATCACAGCCAATCACATATGGGGTGCCTCAGCGCTCAATCCTAGGGCCACTTTTATTTATAATTTATATTAACAACATTAAAGAACTAGGTCTTTCGGGAGATGTCACTTTGTACGCTGATGATACTTCCCTCTTCTACTTTGGGAATGACATTAACGAAATCATGAGAGAGGCTCAAGACGATCTAAATATTTTATCTACTTGGTTCAATTACAATTTACTTACTATAAATGTAACCAAGACAAACTACATGATTTTCTGCCCAAAAAATTAAAAAATACCTGACCATCATCCATTATGCATTGGTACTACACCGATCTCAAAAGTAGACTCTGAAAAATATCTTGGCCTTGTTCTCGACAGTCAAATTACTTGGAAGCCTCACATTGACAAAATACAATCCAAACTATCACCACTCATAGGTAGACTTCGTGGGTCTGTGCGCTGCTTTCCTAAATCCGTTTCTTATATTATATACAACTCATTAGTAAAATCTCACCTATGCTACCTAATTGAATTATGGGGTTCCGCAGCCAAGTCCAACTTAACACTGCTACAAACTACACAAAATAAAATAATTAAATTACTATTTCACATGAACTACTTCACACCAACCAATACGGTTTATCAAAAACTCGGATAATGACAATAGAACAAATGTACAAATATCACACATGCATTCTAATACGCAAAATTTTGAACAATCAAATACGCACACAATTAACGTTTACAAAAAAATCACAAATCCAACACCGAATGATGAGAAATGCGAATAACATCTGTTTGAAAGCACCACGTACTAATTACGGTTATAAAAATATCAGGTATTAAGGGGCCCAGCTATATAATAAGTTACCCAAAGATATCAAAGGGATTCAGTCTATGACCCTATTCAAAAAGAAACTAAAACACTATGTTTTAAGAAATTGAAATTAGCTTATACAGTAATAAAAAAGCATTAATACCTACGTATATATTGTTTGAAATGTTCGCGCATGTGTGTATATATATACTATCTGCCTAACTAATAATTGAGTTTTCTAAATAAATGTAATGTACTCTTAACTGATACTAATACATGTGTGTGTCTATAAAAATAATAATAAGAACAATCCATACATATAAATATACAAATATATAACATAAATACACAATAAACATTCCTTTTCTTATTAAAAGAAACGTTACATATATAAATATCTAATCTTAAAATATAACTTTCATTTTATCTCTTATAACCTATAGTTGCTATACGAAATTGCTATGCCTTAGCATTTATGCTGTGACACATAATAGGGGCCTGCGTCAATAGTGTTAGATTGTGGCATTGCTAATATTTTGTTCTCGTTATACCTACATTGTCTTTATTTTTTATAGAATTTACCAATTATGTATTACTTTGTATCAAATGTATAAAATCGCTTTTCTTTGTTATTACTTACTCAATACGGCTTTGTGAATTCTTGTTAGTATAGTAATAAGCTTAAATTAAGTATCCTGTATTTCTCAGATAAATGAATGTATTCTTTATGAGAAATAAATGTCTTAAACCATAAACCATATTCGATCTTTGTTACACCAAAGACTAAGTCGGCGGTGCGCGGAAAGGTACCAAAAAGTAAAAGATAAGCGCAGCGAATGGAATTATCGAAAGAAAAAAAGTCTTTTAATAAGCAATGGTATGGAACTTTGCCAAGTTATGACACTACGTGTATCGCTATTTGAAAATAGAATGTTACTTTAAAAATGTCTGGCTCGAATTTCTTGACAAAAAACTCAACGCTGTTTGACAGCCATCCCGACACTTGGCCTGCTCTAAAATATTTTCGCTTATTTGGGCAGCCACCCAATGATTCAATTTATCCATAATAAGCAAGTATTTTTAAATATAGATATAAGTATTTTTATCAAATGTCTATACAGGCTCTGCCTAGTATAGACATTTGATGTTTTATGTCTAACTAAAGCCCTCTTCCTCTCTTCTACATTTGCTGTGCCCGACAGGGTCCATAATGATACCATATATAATTGTAACACCTTATCAACATTGTGGAATGCAAATAAAACATTGAGTATTGAGTATGGGTTCGGATAGAGTGTTAGTGGTCCACAGATATTCTTTATAAATTCACAGGAGGGAATTATCGTAGTTTTTGGTACCTTTCCGCACACCGCCGACTTAGATTTAGTCTTTGTTGTATCTAAGTTAAAAACAAATATTTGAAAATAAAATAAACGAAACGGCCAAGAGCGAGTCGGACTCGCCCATGATTTTTAAAATATATTAAAGTATTTATAAATCTTTTTTTATTCTTAATATAAATGTTTCGGGACTTGAGTCAATATTTGACTGTACAGTCCTGTTGATCTTACTACATACTCTAAACACAATACACGAAACACCAACAAGTAACAAAGTTTACATTAATTAGACAGTATATACTATCACAAGGCTAGTTTACTTATGGCTTTATACAAAAATATTACCTGCTCAGACAGGTGCAGACAGGAAAAAAACTACTACTACTCGAAAAAAACTTACGTCCAAGACATTTTTTGTATAATTATCTACATATAAAGTAATTTCTTAATACTTGCACAGCCAATGTTTCTGCCTCTTCACACAGTTCAAAGACTAGATTTGAAAATTCTCTACAATCCTGAGCATAAAGCTGAATTGAACCTCTAAGTTTGGGGACAGACTCTGTCTTCTTGTTTGTGTTCTACCGCCTGTATAACCAGGACCTCTACGTGCCTTTTTGCTCCACTCGCTATCGGCAGGGCAATTCAGCCTTTCCGGGAAAACAGCAAACTATTTGTGGTGCAATTGCTGTGCTGACTGGCAGGATTCGTCAATTGTGGAGGGCAATAGCCCTCCTAGGGTAAGATTCTTGACCACCTGGGACATGGCGCAAAAAGGGGGCACAGGAGCAGCATACCCACATTCCCGGGGCTTCCCCCATCAGGTGCCAAGAGAAGCCCATGGCGGTTTAGGTTTAGACGGAGCGATTCCGATATACCCACCCGCAGACACTTTTTGCGGATCGGAAGCGAAAGCCTTACCGCTGCCTTTAAAAAAAAAAAAGGAGTTCACCCTTATACCCTAGAACCTTTACCATCTTGCACGGTTCTGTTCATTTAGACTTTGTCCTTTAAACGCTAAGGCTGTGGAGTGAGCCTACAGAATTAAGACCTCCAAAAAAGGAATAAGAAGTTTGCTAAACGGTATCGTCACGTGTTGCCGACGCATGAGTAACATGAAACGGTATTCCACTGACTTTTCCTTACAGATTTATACTAATTTAGAGAAATAAGAGACATAAAATTCCATAAGCTATTTATAGGTGTAAACTTAGCTGTATATAGATCAGCAAAATATTTAGATTCTTCTCATTTACCAGCCAATCACAATGTAAAAACAAAAAACAATGTTAAAAAAAGATATAAAATAAATTGAAAACAAAAAGCAAAAGAAGACGAAAAAAGCAAGCTTTTCTTTGTGGCTTTCTTCTCCGGGTCGTCCACCTAGGTAGCTAGAGAAAGCCGCAGGCTAGCTAGGGTAGGATCCTCAGCGGCGAGGATCGCGTTGCCCCCTTAACACGTGATCGGTAATACCATGCAAGTGATCTGACCCCCATTTCGAATTCCATCTTTTTACTTCAGCGGCCGCCTGAGATGTGGCCCATAAGGGTGCCCTCAGGTATTAGTCGTTTCAATTAAGCTACTGGTTGAGAGCCTTTTGTGCTAGCCAACTGCTCGTTGTTTTCACTTCTTTAATTTGATATACTATTGCAAAATGTAACAATAATAGCTTAGTAACTTGCTATTTATTATTTATTTAAGAATATTAAAAATACATGTGACGAAACAGACCGCACGGACGGACTAATTTAAAATATTTTGTTACTTTAATTACTGTTTTTAAACTGTGTTTATGTAATACATTGTGAGCTTGACAAGTACAAGTGTATGTAAATACCCAAGTGCTGAATAAATTTCATTATTTCATTATCATCTAATATATAAAAATGAGCCGAGTTTTCCTTCCTGACGCTATAACTCCAGAACGCACGAACCGATTTCCACGGTTTTGCATTTGTTGGAAAGCTCTCGGGCTCCGTGAGGTTTAAGCACAGAAAATTTATAAAATTTAACGCGGGTAACACCGCGGGGCACAGCTAGTTATAATTATAAAATAAATTGGACTTATAAATGTTTTCATACAATCCGTGTACCTAAATATCTATGTAACTAGAAATAATTATGTACATCTACTACATATCTACAAACAAGCGCTTTTTTAAAGTATACGTGATCAAAAACCTTTTTATTTATTTAAAACATCCACTGCGCCACATGTGCATCCAAAAATCTAAATTGCATACTTAATTCGATTATGTTAATTAATTACAAATAACTGTAACCGACCTAACAGGCACAATAACTTTGATATCTATTGTCACAAAATGTTAAACGCCCCATATAACTAAACTCGTAATGGTTAACTCCGTCATAATCGACAGCTACACATTATTATAAGGTTATCGCCACTAAACTTACGAGCTTATACAAATAGGGTTGTACGAAATTATAAATATTGCTTGTTAAACAGGAGTTATCACCGTTTCTTCTGTGGTCCATTTGTTAATTTAAAAAAACCGGGACAGATAAGAAGCTACCGACTGTAATAATGTCCTCTTAGCCGAATTTCGGCCACGGCGGCCAGTCTCAATAGAGATTAGCCATCTGCGCGGGATATATTATAGTGCACAAGTGTGTGCGCAAACACAGAAGCACTTTCTATTTCATCACGCTCATGATCCGATGGGACGCCTAGCGACACGACCGGACAGAGTTCAGGTACAGGACCGACGGCTTTACGTGCTCTCCGAGGCACGGGGGTGTAATACCGCCAACTCCCACACTTCGAGCTGATTCTCTTTTGTTTTTACAGAAAAGTCCCAAAATCACTTTTGGCCCGATCCGGGATTTGAACCCAGGACCTCGTTCTTTGCGGGTGAACACGCAACCGCTAGACCAACGAGGCAGTTATATGCATAAAATAAAAATATTTATATTCCGTGTGGGTTACGGCAAAGTTTATCATCGCCTCATTAAACCCCTTGGCGGTCGTAGAAGTCGACCTTGAATATCTTAGAGAACGGGCAGCCTTTTCTGTGTACTATGACATCATATTGCGATCATCAAGCCGTATGCCAACGGTGGCGATTATCGCATATCTCTCCAAATGATGGATACACTCCATAGTGGAAATCTTTTGTCCAGCAGTGGATGTCATATTTTTCAATACCCACGCTAGTCTGAAATGGAGCCACCTCAGCATTTCGAATGATATGACTAGAAAAATATTACGTAACATTTTTGAACTCAACGTTGTCTTAACCAAAACCGTTTATGCCACAGTTTGAGTTCAAAAATTCAACGTAGTATTGTATATGTTATAGTATTGTATTGTATATTGCTATTTATATCCTATAGGGTACTTTCCGTAGTCCTAGTAGTCATTAAACTTGTCAAGAAGTAATACCTTATTGACAAATAGAAGGGAATAATCCCAACAATCCGTAAATTTGTAACAAAATCATCTCACAAAATTCCCACAAGGTTGTATGTAATCCTCACTGAAATCCGACGCGCATTTGATTTTTTTTTTGAGTGAAAAAACAACTCCTGGAGACGCAATTCATATCTGTATTTTACAAACATATAATTGACGGATACAAAATACATCCGAATCAGAACTACTATTTATGAGTCATAAAAATAGTTGCCCGGCGCGGGAAGTAAACCCAGGAAACAAAGTGGTGAGGCGACTTAACAGCTGCGCCACACGTGCACTTTTATTTATAGACATTTGCCAATTCTTACATATGTTAACAAAAAAATTATCAGGAGTAATTTCAGTAGAAGTGTAATGTAACTAACTAACATGTAACTAACCGTAACTTCTTAGAATTAATTAGATATAATTGTTTTCTCATGTAAGTGAATGTAATTCTTTTTGAGAAATAAATATCTTAAACCTTACAGTGTGCCCGAGGGAATACTTACCAGAGAACGTGTCTGCTGAAAGCCGTCCACCGCTGGACATAGGCTTCTTTCAAAGATCTCCACGATTACCGGTCATCATTTAGGGGACTATGCCATAATCGCTACGCTTGGCAGACGGGTTGGCGGTCGTAGTATGATGGACATAGTACTTAGAGAAACGCTGCTGCCCGTTCTCTAGTGGATATTCTCACAAACAACTTCTACATCCCCCACGGGATGAGATAGGGCGGTGATATTCTTTGCGATTAGCCACACAGAAGATAAAGAATAAGTACACTTTATTGCAAAAATAAGTAAAACAAAACAATGGTTACAATCAAGGAAATAAACATATTTTAATGCATTTGGCGGCCTTCATCATCATCATTTGTCCCCACTAATATGCTAGTGGGTGTGGTTTCCGCACTTAATCCCGATGTGGACCATTGTACGTGAGCCATGGCAGCATTCATTCCATCCAAATCCAAAAAAAAAGAAACTAAAAAAAAATATGTTGTAACCTAGTATGTAGTATGTACCTTTTTAGCACTTCACCTGATCTATTGCGAATAACACCTTAATTTACTTCCTAGGATACGTCACTGTCTCCTCTTAATACAGGCTAATTAGTAGCCTATCTAGGGGAGCAGCAGGACAACCATTTTGCGTAATGTGTTATGTACTAATTATTATGTAATAACTATGTGTATTTTAGTGAAATAAAGATTTATTATTTTATTAATTTTAATAATTTAATTTAATTTAATCCAGCCCACCTCCCTCCGGTAGCAAATCAGGTCTCCTAAACTTCTCAGGGCTTCCGTAAGAGGTCCTGGTGATCCCAGGGTGTCCTTCTGGATTTTTGTGATTCCTGTGCACTCGAGTAACACGTGCGCTAAAAGCGATCTCTTCCAGGCAACCATCTTGCGTTGAATGGACCAGAATTGAAAATAGCCTGATGAAGGTAGCAGAACATGTACTAATGGCAATGAGAAATTTGAAATCTAAATTAATCTAATATTGCGTACGAATACGTAATAAGAATCATAGGACTATACATATACCTTCATAAGTAAATACATACCATGTATGTATAAATGTATACATTTATAAGTTATTTTATTTATATAAAAGGCAACGCCCGCACTACATAATCTAATCCCTGTGTCGCGGGGTACTTTACAAACATATAATAGACGGACACAAACGGACGGACGGACTCAGAACAACTATTTATGGGTCACACAAATAGTTGTCCGGCGCGGGACTCGAACTCGCGACACGAAGCGGCGAGGCGACTATCTTAGCCGCTGCGCCACACGTGCAGTCAAGTGTAAGGATATCATTTCACAAAATGAAAGCAGTAGATTTATTACCGAGTAGATATTGTCAAATAGTGCTGTTTAACCATATTTTAAATACATACTGTGATTGAGCGCGCCTGATTTGAATTGGCAGCGCATTCCATAAACGGACAGATAACAGCAACTGTTTTACAAAAAATGTTACCTTAAATACAATACAGTTTAGATACCCACCGTTACCCCACACTATTAAAACTTTGGAACCGTTCAATACTCCGTTGTACACTAAAACAATGAACAATGGGAACACGGCAGCCCTGTTAAAGGGTTGTTTACAATGCCGACGTCTGCATTCAACAAGTTTAGAACCGCATCGGAACCGCAGCTAGCCGCAGCGAGCCGCAATTATTCGCAGCCTGCCGTCCCTTCGCTCGGCCAGTGTTGCCATGTTAATGTTTGTAGGCCATATCTAGATATTTTGAAACATGTATGTGAACCAAACTTTTTGGCGGCTCATATTGCGAATTTTAACTTTGTATGTTTGTTAAAACAGTTTGCTCGCCACTTCGTGTACCGGATCCGATTCCCTCGCAGCACAATTATTTGTGTGACCCATAAACAGTTGTACTGAGTATGGATGTACTTTGTGCCCCTCAATTATATATTTTTATACTACCCCGCGACACGGGGATATATGTAACTAGTGATGGCGTAGGCTTTTATTTAAATAGTTATTTAATAATCGCGATCGGGTTATTTTATTCACATTCAGATTTATTTATTTACATATAAAACAAGTTACATATAGTTGGTAGTACATAATAAAATGAAGTGCGCTGATTTATAACCTCAATGAGGTATGCAAAATGTAGTAACAATATTAAAAACCTCATTGTAATAAAATATTATATAATAACAAGCCCAGTCCCAACACGAGGATTATCATTATAATCATTATAATATTATTAAAGTAAGTAAACAAATAAAAAATAAATACAATATTAAATTAATTAATCAAAAATGTCGTCATCACAGTGCATAAAGTAATCCATAAGACTTAGTTTAAGAAACAGAAATCTATAAAATAAAAACATATTTATTTAATAATATTTTTTAAGGGTTTCGTACCTCCCTTCTACAGGAAAAGTAACCCAAGGGTAGCTTATGAACACGCTAAGTAATTTTACCGTGTCTGTTGCATACTTACAGGACCAATTCAACATGTACAAACTATTGGTTGGTAAATGGAGCTGTTGAAATATTAAACATTTACTTGTCTGAAAGACTGGCTTGTTGGCCTAGCGGTTACTGTACCTGATTGCTGCGCTAGAGTTCGTGGGTTCGATCCCCACCCAGGGCAAATGTTTGTGTTATGCGCACGATTATTTGTCCTGAGTCTGGGTGTAATATAACTATAATACGTATCTTTTAAAAAAAAAAGTATATTCAAAATTTTCCACCTTCTACTCATAAAATAATTAGATTGCAAGTTGGTTTATATTCGGAGTCAATAATGTGGCAACACTGTTCCGTTCGCTTACGTAAAACTGGAAATTTAAGCATCCCTCGCTCTAAATTACGTGTGAGGAAATGTAGCAGTTTATTATAAAGGGTACAACCTTTTTGGAATTTAATAGGATTAGGATAGATATTAATTAAAATTCATAGGATATTGGATGATAATACTCATGGAGATTAGGGGTTGCGCATTTGCCGTTTACTTGATTGGATGGAAATTAATATGGTCATATTTTCTATGAATAGTTAGATTATTTTTATACTTAGTAGAAAAGTAAAGTAAGTAAATTAATTAGTTCGTGTGACTGATAATGACAGACGAGTCATATCCAAAATCACGACTGGTAGTAGGTAAAAAAAATTAATGGTAATTGAAAGAAGTATTTAAGTAAAAAGAACTAATAAATAAACTGACAAAAATAATAAAAAAACAAGGATAGTTCAAATGGTGTATTTATTTTACGGTTATTTACGTTTGTTTTTTTTTTCGCTTTTGCTATAAACCAATTCCGAAACCGACTGCTATAAAAATATTCCAGATTAAATTAAATCGCTTTCACAAAGAAAATGCTTGATTATCGGATTTTAAAAGATACTTACATATTAATGCATTACCAGAGAACGATCATAGTAATGGTATAAAACTACAATATAATAGGCTGGGCCCTAATGTCCTCTGATGAAAAATTATAATTTGTATATAATCCAATGGCTTAATTTGATGAATTTTGTTCTACTTGAAAATCTTCAAATTATTATCATTATTTTTTGCAATTTATTTTGATTATTATTTATTCTAGGACAAAAAGTGGTTAATAATAATAAATTGTGCCCTAGACTCTGATACAACGTTCATCATTTTACTATTTTTTTCTATGTATATCTTAATTTTTTTACAAATTATATATTTATTAATATTCGAAGATTTCCATGCCAATTCTGCATATACTGCCACTACGTTATTATACAACATTACTTTGTTCCATGTTTTCAAGCAAATAAATATCCATTTTATTCCATACCATTTGGACGTGCTGAAGCGTTGGGTTATACACTTAGTCCACTTGACTGCTTCGTTGATCTAATGGTAGTGTGTTCAACCGCAGCTTTTAAGGATCTGGCTTAAAATCCCAGGTGTCATAGATATTTTTCTGGCAAGAATATATCTAGTAGCAGCCTGGTGTAAAGCCACACTAAACGCAATATGGACGTATGGCATCCAGTTACAACCAGGTACAACTAGTAACAGTAATATTGAGATACTAAAAAGATTCCATACAAAAACGCTTAGAACCACCTATAACATACCGCACTACATAAGCAAAAAAATGATATAACTTAAACTACCAAACGTCAAACAGGAGATAACATAGAATACAATCAAGTATTTTCTATTGCTTTTGGAGGCAGATGAGCTAGCGGCCCATCTGATGGTAAGTGGTAACCGCTGCTCATGGACATTCGCAGTGCCAGGGGGCACAGCAAACCACTGCCTACCGTGAGATTAATACTCTGTTTAAACTTCGTTTAAAGAAGGACATGTCGTAGCGCTTAGGAAACACCGCAGTAGCTAATTCATTCCAGAGCCTGCATGTACGTGGGAGGTATGAACGCTGAAAGCTTGACGAGGTCGCTTCCAGAATCCAGGTGGTACGGATGAACCCTACTGCGGGTGCGCGCGATGGCTCTTAGTATCAAGAAAAACTTGCATAATATAAAAATGATGTTCCCCGAGGACTGGATATTCTATAGCCAAAGAATATCTATATATATATATTCTTTGGCTTGATATTCTAATACAGTTGGTATCTCTTTCCAATCGCTTGTAACGCAATTTATGTGACCCAATGTGATTGGGTCACATAAATTGTTATCAGACAGGGAAATGGCTTATTGTTCATCACAATAGATTGCCATGTCGCAGAAATCATAAAAAAGTTGCAGCCAAGAGTCTGGACGATGGCGGCGATCTAAGCCCGTGACTTGGAGAGCACGAAAAGCTATCGGACCTGCGCCTGATCATCTCCCGGATGTGTCATATAGCCATCATATGCATTATGAGAGGGAAAGAATGGAGAGTGCTCCTGTGTTCTCACAAACACTAATGCAGTATTATATGACGGGCCGGTTGGTGTGGTTGGTAGTTACTTGACTCCCTGTGTCGTGGGTTCGATTCCCACCCAGGACAGATATTTATGTGCATGACCATATCTGTAAGAGGATGTAGTCACAAAGATTGAAAAAGGCATGCTGAGATGGTTTGGCCATTAAGAAAGGATGAATGAAAGAAGATTGACTAAAGAAGTATACCTGGCCTGTGTGAATGGGACAACCGGAAGGGGAAGACCACGTCGAACATTATATGACCAAATAGAAAGGGCAGGTCAGAAGTACCCTAAACCGGCGAGCATGTATAAAGAATAAAATGACAGTAATCGAGGCAAAAGAAGTATGCAAAGATCTTGACAAATTGAAATCCGTTGTCTCTGCCTACCCCTCTGGGAAACAGGCGTGAGTCTACGTATGTATGTACCATATCTGTTTGTCCTGAGTCTGGGTCTAATTATGTATATAAGTATGTATAAGCAAAAGAAAAGTAGTATAATAATATGTTGTATATCAGTTACCTGGTTTCCATAGTACAAGCTCAGTTACACTTTGTATAAAGTGCTACTGAATTTATAGAAGGTCATATTCTATTCCATATAAAGGAGTTTCAAGTTGAGATGGTTCATGCAAATACCTATATGAGTCATGTAAACAATGAATTTTTAAAACAACTTGTCTCGACGGAATAAACTTCGAGACACACTTAGTAGAACTTTTATACAAGTATTTTACTCAAGTTTGGCATTAAATATTTAAGACAACATGATTATTAAACTCTGAAACAAAAAAAGTTTGATTAAGGAATCCATTTATCACATGGAAACTTTTTCTGAAGGCTTTTTTTCGTGTCTAAGTTTTCACTCATCTCGTAATCTCCTCAGGATGTTTTTCATTCCTACGAATGGAAGGTTTTGCATAAAAGAGCTAAAAAAGTAGTTCTATCATTACAAACTTTACCATTATGTTGATTTTACTAAACAAGTGTACCAGTGTGTCCGCAAACACAGGGGCACGTTCTATTCCATCACTCTCATGACTCGATGGGACGACTAGCGACACGGCCGGAAAGAGGTCAGGTAAAGGGACGACGGCTTTACGTGCTCTCCGAGGCACGCTGGTGTGATACCGCCAACTCCCAGACTTCGGGCTGAAATTTAAATTTCATAAATGAAATAATAATGAAATAATGAAATTTATTCAGCACTTGGGTATTTACATACACTTGTACTTGTCAAGCTCACAATGTATTACATAAACACAGTTTAAAAACAGTAATTAAAGTAACAAAATATTTTAAATTAGTCCGTCCGTGCGGTCTGTTTCGTCACATGTATTTTTAATATTCTTAAATAAATATTAAATAGCAAGTTACGAAGCTATTACATTTAGCAATAGTATATCAAATTAAAGAATTGAAAACAACGAGCTTAATTTAAACGACTAATGTTTTCATCACATGTTTTCATACACTCCGTGTAACTAAATATCTATGTAACTAGAAATAATTATGTATACTTCATTATATTACTACAAACATGTTCTGACTATTTACAAGCGCTTTTTTAAAGTCTACGTGAATAAAAACCTTTTTTATTTTATTTATTTATTTTACCAAGAATTCTTTTTACGTAAAAATACCATAATCACTTTTTGGCCTGACCCGGGATTTGAACTCGGAACTGGACTTCATTATCTACGGTTGAACGCGCTTCCGCTAGACTAACGAAGCCAGGGTACAAATACTTGGGTAATCACTACCCATGACAATGTACGTAGAGTTTACAATGTTATCTCGTGGGGCTATCTATCAAATTACTGACTATTTCGGAACTAAACCGATCACAGAACTTACACCTTCAAACAGAACCCGAGAATCTGGAGTAACTTGTAACAAGTGTTGAAGTCGTTTGTACGCTAATAACTTAGCAAAGCTGAGTATTCGGACATACTTAATACCTGTAATTAGTTGGTAGACTATTCTTGTTGTTTAGATCTAGATAGTAATTTCAAGAATTAATTATTTACTACTAGAAATATTATTACCTACACAAGCTGTGCTGCGCGGTTTTATCCGCGTTAAACTGTTTAAATTATAGCCTATGTGTTGTTTCGAAATATAAGCTAAATTAATACAAAGTTTCATCAAAATCTGGTCCCTAGTTTTTGCGTGTTAGAGTAATAAACATCCATACTCACAAACTTTGGTATATATAATATTAGTAGGAGACTGGCCCCTAACTGAGCAAACAGTATCTTATTTTAAGTGGCAAAAAGTGGATAATAAGATGGTAGACAAAATAACCCGCTAAACGCACTCCTACTATGGAAACCAGATAACTACTACAAATACTATTTTTCTTTTGTAAATTTAATGTTATATAGATAATTACAGCCGGAATCAAGGCAGACAGACATGTTCATGCACACAAATATCTGTCCTGGGTTGGAATCTAACCTACGACCCGCGGCCTGAAAGGCAAATATCTACCAACCACGCCAACAAGCTTTCCAATTTCATAGCGAATGCTTTAAAAATATTTAAATCGATAGTTGAAAGAAAAATAAAAACCCGCCAAGTGCGAGTTGGACTCGCGCATGAAAGGTTCCGCAGCAGCAAGTATTTCAGTTGATTAAATGAAAGCAAATTGCGGTTTATAACGTATTAAAAAAAACATCTTGCTAGATCTCGTTCAAACCAATTTTCGTTGTTATTTTCTATGGCAATGTACATCATATAATTTTTTTAGTTTTATCATACTCTTATTTAAGAAGTTACAGGGGGGGACACTCGTTTTACCACTTTGGAAGTGTCTCTCGGGCAAACTATTCAGTTTAGACAAAAATGATATTAGGAACCTCAATATGATTTTTGAAGACCTATCCATAGACACCCCACATGTATGGGTACGATGAATAATTTTTTTTTTTAGTTTCAGTTCAATGTATTGCGACCCCCCAAAAATATTGTTCTTTTTCTATTTTTGTGTTAAAATCTTAATGCGGTTCACGGAATACACCTACTTACCAAGTTTCAGCAGTACAGCTCTAATAGTTTCGGAAAAAAATGGCTGTGACATACGGACGGACAGACAGACAGACATGACGAATCTATAAGGGTTCCGTTTTTTGCCATTTGGCTACGGAACCTTAAAAATTATAGATTGAACGAGAAATACGTGAAAATTAATGACGGTGATGACTAAATTAATATCTGTGTTTATTTCACACACATTTCTTTATGGATGCATTTGTTTGATAACCTATTTAATAGGCTTACATGACAATCAATATTTTTGTCTACGCTAATGTGGATGAAAATAAATAGGCCACTGCAGGTTGATCATTACTTTACAAGCAAATTTTCACATACTTCCGGAAGCTTAGTCAAATACTGTATTTACCATATAGGCCTGTTGGCGTCGTTGGCAAATGCTTGCTTTTCACGCCGGAGGTCGTGTAATTATTTATATAAGTATGTATTTACATACTGATGACAGGAGAACATGATAACTATTTGTGTGACCCATAAATAGTTGTTCAGAGTTTGGATGTAATTTGTGTCCGTCTATTATACGTTTGTAAAGCACCCTGCAGCACAGGGATTAAATTCCCTAGTGCGTGCGTTGTATTAAAAATTAATACAAAAAATATGTAGTATATCAGATATCTTGTTTCCATAGTACAAGCTTTGCTTAGTTTGGGATCAGATGGCCGTGTTTAAATAATGTCCCAGGATATTATAATTATAATTCTGCCACTGTACATTGACGCTTTGGTATCGCTTAACCGTATAATAAAGCCGAAGCTGCTGACCGTCCTCTCGTAGATTTTCCCTCAGATCGATTTCTACGCCCCCCACGGGGGGTTAAAAAGTATCAGGAACTCTGGAACTCATTGAAATATAAAAAATTAATGAAGGGAAGATTTTTGAAAATTATCTGCTACGTAAAATTGGCATATCTATCACTTGTTTTAATTATTTTCTTAGGTAAATCTGTCAGAACTATTCATAAAAAGTATCAGGAACTCCAGAATTCATTGGTATGCATCGAGAACTCTAATTTTTTTGTAATTTTTTTGAAAAGGATCTGCTACAGGAAGTTCGCAGATAATTTTTATGATTGATTTTTTCTTACAAAAAATGGCGGAACTATTTTTAAATAGTATGAGGAACTATAGAACTTACCGGCATGCGACGAGAACTCTTGTTTATTTTTGATATGCTGACAAATGATCTGCCAAATTCACGGACATGGATGAGGTGGAGTAATGATATTCTGGTATTCACCGCCGTCACCACACAGCAATTATTATATATTCACAACTACACATAATTATGACTTGTTTATTAATTCATATTGTTTTTTAATACATTAAAATATTTATTGCGGAAAAATTTAATATTGAAAGTATTTGCAATTATTACTAAGATAACCTAACTTATTAACTAAACTTTATATATTTATGTATATGTTTATATTTATTCATTGTTTTTATACTTTTTCATTTGATGCACACCTACTATTTTTAAAATAATTACAGCTCCTATCCATCCAAAGATTGTCTGGAAGAAATCGCTTGATGAGATAAGACCGCCCATTGTACAGTCAGGTCCAAAAGTCGATGAACAGAATGTATCCATTAAATATTATCATTAGATTACCCTGATTTGACGCCGTAACTGTACTGTTCAATATACATTCTGTTCATCGACTTTTGGAGCTGACTGTACATGATTGTGTTATTAGTGTCCTATGAATTTGGCGTGTGTGAGTGTGTACAATAAGAGTATTCTATTCTTTTCTATTCTATTCTAAAGAAACGTATATTAAATATAATAAAAATA
Source organism: Pseudoips prasinana (assembly GCA_951640165.1). NCBI lineage: Eukaryota > Metazoa > Arthropoda > Insecta > Lepidoptera > Nolidae > Pseudoips > Pseudoips prasinana. The sequence goes on from OX621246.1 coordinate 33,555,273, forward strand.
AACATGAATCAATATTTATTTATTCAAAAGGTTTCATATTACTAAGCTTGTAAACAACTATTGTTTGCTAAATACTCGAACTAAGTGAACCCAATTTTCGATAGCCCATTATCCAAATATATTGGCTACATAATGCACGTTGTGTTTATTAACGTCAAAAACGCGATCCAATTTACTGTGCTCTATTATCTTACTAAATTATTGGGGAAATTGCCCGGTACGTGTGCCACACTATTTACAAAGGGCCGCTAGAAAAATACCCGCAACTCGGTCTCGTTAAATTGCAGCTGTTCATATTAACATCATGAAAGAAAGTATGATATTCTCGCTTGCCAATTTCTAGTGTGTATTTTAAGTTACAGTTCCAACACATTAGAATTTCAGCCACAGCGGCCAGTCTCAATAGAGATTAGCCATCTGCGCAGGACATATTATAGTGCACAAGCGTGTGCGCAAACACAGGAGCACTTTCTTTTCCATAAAGGCGCGGCCCCACCACGGTGCATGCTGTGCACGGGCACGCGGCGCATTTTAGCTGCGTGTATTCATTTGTTTGACAACGTGGGTCTACGTTTCCACTGGAGTACCTACACGAAGACCCACGACTATGTTTAGCGTGGCACGGCGCACGGAGAGGCTACACACATGCCACTGCAATCTACGGACACGGGCTTCACTGCGGGAGGTGGGACGGGCGGGGAAGCAAGGTCTTATTCGTGTACTCCAGTGGAAACGTAGACCCACGTTGACAGCGTTGAGCTATGTAACCGCCTATTCGAGCAAGCCACGCGTGTATCAATGACGTCAATTCATGCGTAACCTCTCCGTGGGTTGCAGTGGACACAACCACATACATTTTCTTACAAAGCGAAGCTTAATACACGTGCGTAGCCTCTCCGTGCACCGCGGTGGGGCCGCGCCTTTACTCTCATGATCCGATGGGACGCCTAGCGACACGACCGGAAAGACATCAGGTACATGACCGACGGATTTACGTGCTCTCCGAGCCACGGGGGTATAATACCTCCCAGACTTCGGGCTGATGCTGAGACTTTTTTCTTTTTACCGAAAAGTCCGAAAATCACTTTTAGCCCAACCCGGGATTTGAACCCAGGGCCTCGTTTTCTGCCTGTGACTAGACTAGATAGATATAAAGGAAATATGAAAAATAGAAAATATTTATTTTTATTTTGAACCTTGCGATTGATAAATCGCAATTATAGAAGCGATCAACCTTGATTTCTTTACTGTCCTATTATGGAGTACCAAGTCTCCGCTGTCACTGTCTCCGCTCCTCAGGGACAGACAATTGAAAATGTATATTCCATTTATCGCTATAACAAAGAATTAAAAATATATATTATAGGGAACAATAATCTATTTTTTATTTCTATTCAAAAGGAACAAGGAGCGTGACTTCAAAATTCATATAGATCTTTAAATTTGTAATGAATGTTTTAAATTAAAAATAAATGTTACCTACCTTTTTTAAATTTTACCTACCTTTTTTAAATTTTACCTACCTTTTTTAAATTTTACCTTGCCGGAATGTAAATCTAAATTCAGAAGTGATAAATCATTCGTTTCATGTTTAAACTATTACGGAGAATGTAGGTGACCTCCTTCAAAGATCTTTACAAGTGCCAGTCTTGGACTATCCGCATCCAGGACGTTCCAGCGGTCCTCACGAGATCATCGGTCCATTTGTTTTAGAGGATTGGTTGTAGAAGACCTGACCTCGCTGCGTCTTCCGGCTCATGGTCGCCACTCAAGAACCAATCTGCCCTAGAGGCCATCGGTTCTACGCACTATTTGCCCTGCCCACTGTCATTTATTTTGTTTGTTTTTGTTTTTTATAAGACAACGCCCGCACTAGGTAATCTAGTCCCTGTGTCGTGGGGTACTTTACAAACATAATAGAGATCAGAACAACTATTTATGGGTCACACAAATAGTTGTCCGGCGCGGGACTCGAACACGCGACACGAAGCGGCTAGGTGACTGTCTTATCCGCTGTGCCACACGTGCAGTTCATTTCAGTTTGGCAACTCCTCGGGCTATGTCGGTAACTTTAATTCACCTGCGGATTTGAACATTTTTGAGTCGATCTCGCGGGGAAACTGAGGCTCGGCTCCATAGCGAGTGACCATAAGTATAAATTTAAATAATTAGTTTGCTGGTATTTTTATTCAACCCCATAATTCACCCAACTAAAATATCAGCTTGGAAGCTCCTCTTTACGACTGCAGCCAGAAGGAGAGTTATTTATCCATCTCTCCTTTCCGTCTTTAAAATTTATAACTAAATAAAGCACCAAGAACTTTTATGATACGGAACAAGGCTTTTGTTTTATGCGGTTGGTACTCGTAAAAGAATAGTGGCAACTATTTTGAACGTTTATAATCGCATATTTAAAGGAGAAGGAAACTTCTGGGCCCAGCAGTTAACTAGTTGAAATGTGGATTAAAAAAACAGTTATATTTTTCTAAAGGAAATCACTAAATATGGTATCATGTTTCTATCCAGGAAGCGAGAAAACTTGAATTAAGTTATGAAACGAAATAATCGATGAAAAAATGATGAATTGCTCGCAATCGATTAATAAAAAATCGGTAAAATCTCAGAATATGTTTGAAAATCGAGTGACAAGTGTTTTTCGTGGAATCGATTCATACCGGATCGTATTCCTTTAATTTTTCTTCGGGCAACACTTCTCTGCCTGACAGCCTTTACATGCTCTTTGACTGTCACTCGTTCGTTGTCTTTCGTTTTAAGTGCGCACGTTTCCATGTTTTATTTGTGGTTTTCTTCGATGTCGACTACCCAGGGCGTGGGGGATCCAAACGTGCCAGATCTTCGACATGTCACACTCTCCATGCATAAAACCATAACACAACCGAAGCCATTCAAACATATTTTGTAAAAAACTACAATGTTATAATTTAACCTCACTTTTACTATACTTCATGTAACTTGATTCCTGGATAGCCATATTTCACCAAAATTTCAGTGAGGTCTTGTTATTATATCCTCCCACAAATAAGGCTAGTTTGATTCAGTTAACACCTGGGCCCAGGAATGTATGGAGTCAATTCCTTCTCCTTTAAAAGATAGAGCGCAATAGAAATAAGCTAGTATTTCTAATAAGCTCTTTTAGGACTTATATACGAATTCGGTAAAGACTACAGAGAAGTTATGGCGCTCATAGTTAGATGCTCTCACCGGTCTGTAAATCATCGGTGAGGTAAAACAACTAGGCTCGCGGTCAGTCCATAGATGCGTGCCCACCAAAGTGGTTTAATTGCTGAGCGTCTCCGTTCTTCGGAGGGCACGTTAAGTTGTCGGTCCCGCTTGTAGTCATTGGACAACAGTCGTTAAGCCATATCAGAGGCCTTTTTTTTTTTTCATAAGTCAGTGGGAATGCTAATGCATGCCACCCGCAAAAAGTGTCTGCGGGTGGGTATGTCGGACTCGCACCGACTAAACCTAACCTGCCGTGGACTTCTTCTGGCGCCTGATACGGGGAGCCCCGGGAACGCGGGTATGCTGCTCCGGTGCCCCCCTTTTGCGCCGTGTCCCAGATGGTCGGGCCACGCACCCGGCGAGACTCCCCCTGCCATCGCACACAGGTGCTGACTGAACCCCGATTTAAAAGACGGAGGTCCAGTCCGGCGGCCCATTCCAGCAGTGACTCCCCTCGAACGTCGTCCCGGGCATCGCCCCACACACTAGAGTGGGCGTTAAAATCGCCCAGGACGAGTACCGGGCGGGACTGGTAGGAACTAACATGGTGTTAGCCCATCCAGGTACGCCTCAATATTTGCGAGGCCGCAATTCGGGGAGATGTAGCAGCCCACCACGACTGCTGGTCCCCACTCCACGACGACGAATCCGGGCCCCTTTGCCAGGAGTGTGCAATGGGGGTCACGTTCCCCCCTTGCCCAATAAATGGCGACGAGGCCCCCATCCGCCCCGATCCAACGAGGGTGGTCGGGAACGGAGTGAGGCTCCGCCACTATCGCTAGGGCAACCGAACGCTCAGCAATCGTCTGCGCAAGAAGAGCTTGCGCAGTGATGCAGTGGTTCAAGTTGCCCTGCAAAATAAGTTGGGGGGGAAAGATTGTTTACACATCCATGGACACCCCACCGGGGCCAGAGCCCGGATCGTTGGACCGCGACGATGTAGGAGCGGACGTGGCAGGACATCCCGCTCCCTTTCTCTTGGGTGGCGTGCACCTACCGCTGCCCAGGCGATGGTTTGGCGGCATGCCAAGGTCGGCACACACTACGCAGCGAGGGGCGCGCGCCGTGCATTCCTTCGCCTTGTGGCCCTGTTGGCCACAGACGAAGCACGACGCGCTCCGGTCGCACCCTGTGCACCGAGCCCTGACGTGCCCCTTCTCCAGGCAGCGGTAGCACTGGAGAGCTCTGGGTGGAAGCGCCACCACCCGGACCGACATCCAGCCCACTAGTACCCGGCCGATTGCCGCTAATTCCAGGCGGCCACTAGTGGGCACCGAACCCACACCGAACCTAAGCCCGACGGGGAGAACCGAATTTCGCTGACCTTTACGTCGGCGACGGCACATCCCCCCGCCGTGGCTAAAGTTTCTGCCACTTCGGTGGGGTCGGTGGAGTCGTCCAGGTCCATCACCCGGAGCTCTCCCATTACGACTGGGTGCGCCACCACCGCACCTGTCTCGGCTAAGGCTTCCCTTAGCCGAGTAGTCAGGGCCTCCGCCTTCGCGGACCCCTCTGGACCAGGGATCCTCAAAATGAGGCCCCCGGTCAGGGCCCTCTTAGGGCGAAGGCCCGCCTCCAAGCCCAGCTCCTTTAACTGGACCTTGGTCCTCGCCACCTTCATGACCTCAGCCATGGTAGTGGCCGAGGTCGATGGCAGGTTGATCGTCACTGCCGCGGACGGAGGAGGTCGCGGCAGCACGATCGGCCTCTTTGGAGGCGGAGGCGGCGGTGGCCGATTTTAGCGGGCAGCCTTTGCCCTGGCCATCCGGCCAACCACCTGGACCCATGTGCCCTGGGCCCTGGCGCTGACCGCACCGGCGTTGCCGCATTCCTTGCCGCAGCGGCCTCTGTGGCGGCAGCCTGTCGTCTCCGCTGCTGGCCACCCCGCTTCGCGGTGGGTGGCACTTGGGGTGGCGCTGCGCTCGCAGCGAGCGGTGGTCGGATGGCCCACCCCGGGAAGATCTCCGCCATGACATCTTGACGCATCTGGACCAGACGCTGGTCCCAGATGCGCCCCATCTCGCGCATTTTGTGGTCTAATATGGCCGCAAACCTGTCTTCTGGCGAGACGTTATCTCCCCGGGCAGGGATAGAGGGAGGAGCTTCCAAATTGCTCCTCCGTGTCACCGGGGCCGGATGTGGCGATGGCGGAATACTGACAGCCGGTGTCCGTGGCGGCGACTGTCTCACCGTTTGAGGCGGCTGCGAAGGAGACGGCGACGGCCTCGATGGCTATGGCAGAGGTGGAAAAATGTCGACCTCACTCCGGCGAAGCTCCGCTAGTTCGGTCGACATGGCGGCCACACGAGCCTCCAAGGAGGCCAACTGGGAGCGCAGCCGCTGGTTTTCTCGTTCCAGAGCTCCCGTTGGTCCTCCCGTGCAACTCAGCGGCGGCTGCCTGGGCTTTCCGTGCCGCAAGTCGCAGAACACGGACGAAATTGCCCTTAAGATTGCGGGACGTGTCCGCAACCTTCTCCACCGCTGCCAGCGACTCCTGGATGACTGAACCCAGGTCGGCTGTCGGCTGCTCGCGTAGTTCTTCGACCAGCTCCTCGACCTGGGGCAGTCGGCTCTTGCCCTTGGTTTCCGCTGGAGCCTGTGCAGGGTCCAGTATAAAGGCAAGATCTGCCTCGTCGTCCGCATCCTCGATTATTTTGGGGGCTTTCTCTGGACGCCCACCCTGTCCCGCGGTGTTGCGGCGTTTCCCCCTCGGAGTATCCGCCAGGCCATCCAGGGACTCCATGGACACCGCGGACCTAAGGGAGCTGTCGCTCGCCGTGCCCGCGGCTTCCCCCCTCGACGCTCCAGGTACCGGAGTGGCCGGGCGGGAAAAGGTCTCTCTGACCCTCCTGGCGGCCTTCTTCGTAGTAGCAGCCTGCGCTGCCTCCTCTTCTGCTATGGGCTGCACCACACCTGGCACACCCGCTAGCTCCTTTTTAGTTAAGGCCATAACCTTAACTACTGGTTGGGCATTATTTTTGATTTGGCGATCCATTAAAGACTTCTTATTTAGCGTTCACTAACCCAATTCCCCACCCTCCACCGAGCCCTCAAAGGGGATGCTTTACAAGCACCAGGGATATTGGGCGGTATAGCCATGGGATTATGCCAATCTGTGAGACCTCCAACGCGAACCGATACTGGACAGCCCAACGTCCAGCACGGCGCGCGCCTTCATCTGCAGACCGACACACGGCGCCAGCCCAGACGCCACCTGCAGATACTCCTACCCATGGCTAGCCTTGACGGCCGTCCGACCGGACGTCGCAGCCGATTGATCGGAGCCCAGCTAGACCCCGACCGCCCGTGTACGGGGAAATTCGGACCAAAGAGGCGTGTTGCGGGTGAGGGATAACAACTGCCCGACCCCTCACCGGCTCAACCTCCAGGACTCCTTCATCCCCCCGTACGGGTCCCCGCGCACGGCACAAACACGCGGGTGGTCGTCGCGGAATTCCGACCATACATGGATGATGTATGTAAGGTCCGCCAAGATACGACCACAGGATCTTGGCAGATTCCGCCCCCCCCCCCCCCCCCCTGTGTCGGAATATTAGCCACAAGCAGTAACCCTTTCACGTGGGACTAATCCCATTACGAGAAACGATTACTACCTGCGCCCGGCGTGCACCGTCCCATAAACTTCTGTTCCCACCGAATATGAATATTCGAATGGGAACAGTAGTCTTGGGCTCGCGAGGAGGTTTTCCGACCTAGCACGCCATGTCAGAGGCCTACTGGGCGACTTGAACAACTCTGACACTAACTAACTAGTAGATAAGTAAGTAGTATAGAAAAGTTCAAGTAATATTATATTGATTTTAAATAATTATTAATTAATTAATATTATTAAGGTTGGTTAGGTAGCGGAAGGCCAGCAATTGTGGAGATGTGGAGCGGGGGGGGGGGGTTCCAGCAGTTGACATCATTCAGCTGACATGATGGAATTCAATTTAACACATCATCATACTTTATTTATCGTAATATGATTGTAATTTGTAACAACATTCGTAGCAATTAATAAGTACGTAGAAATCATTTAACAATTCCAATGAACATGTCTCTGAATCTACCACAATTTCATAACGTGGATTGTGGTTTAATAATAATAATAAATTATTTACTTAATTTTGATATTGAAATGTACTGTACAAAATTCACTACGTAAATATTACTATGTAAACACCATTATATAATAAATATTTGTTATTGCAAATTGATTAAATGTATATTTATATAGACACACGCTTGTTACGGACACAAACCATACGGTCGACGGTCACCATAGCCTAGTTGGTAGTGCTCCTGCCTACGTAACTGGTGATCCTGGGTTCGAATCCCGGTAAGTGCAAAAAGGAGAAGGGAATGACTCCATACATTCCTGGGCCCAGGTGTTAACTGAATCAAACTAGCCTTATTTGTGAGAGGATATAATAACAAGACCTCACTGAAATTTTGGTGAAATTTAGCTGTCCAGGAATCAAGTTATATGAAGTATAGTTAAAGTGAGGTTAAATTATAACATTGTAGTTTTTTACAAAATATTTTTGAATGGCTTCGGTTATGTTATGGTTTTAGGCATGGAGAGTGTGACATGTCGAAGATCTGGCACATTTGGATCCCCCGCACCCCGGGCAGTCACTACAGTCGAAGAAAACCACAAATAAAACATGGAAAATACGTGCGCACTTAAAACGAAAGACAACAAACGAGTGACAGTCAAAGAGCATGTAAAGACTGTCAGGCAGAGAAGTGTTGCCCGATGAAAAATTAAAGGAATATGATCCACTATGAATCGATTCCACGGAAAAAACATGTCACTCGATTTTCAAACATATTCTGAGAGTTTAGCGATTTATTCTTAATCGATGGCGAGCAATTCATCATTATTTTATCGATTATGTCGTTTCATAACTTAAGTTAAGTTTTCTCGCTTCCTAGATAGAAACATGATACCATATTTTGTGATTTCCTTCAGAAAAATATAACGGTTTTTGAAGTTATACTTCTTTTGGCGCGATGGAGAAAAATGATGAGAGTGAATTTTTACGATGCGCGCGCACGATGCGCGCGCATCGTAAAAATAACAGCATGACGTTAGTTCTAGGTGGTATGAAAATTGATAACTATGTTCAAGTTGTATATTAAGAAGTATAACTTCTAACGCGTGTACATTAAGTACACACAAGTTTTTTTTAATCCACATTTCAACTAGTTAACTGCTGGGCCCAGAAGTTTCCTTCTCCTTTGTGTGATGAGCATGAATATTTGTTTCTGAGTTATGGATGTTTTCTATGTATATAAGTATTTATCTATCTATATAAGTATGTATATCGGCGCCTGGTACCCATAGTACAAGCTTTGCTTAGTTTGGGGCTAGGATGATCTGTGTGACATTGTCCCCAGATATTATATTATACCCAGGTTCAGTCCAACTATTTGTATAATTCCGTATGGTATGTCATTTTTATCACACAGAATGGTTAGGTAATACTTGGCTAATCATAGACGATTGTGTTGCACAATTTTTTACCGGGCACGGTATTTTAAAAGTAAATTGTTTAGTTTCAGATAAGTATCTTCACCAATCTGTCTGTGCCTAACTTCATGTAACTAATATGAACACCACACACTTTGGGAGTGTGATCTCTGGCAAAATTAGCGTCATATATTATACGGATCTTGTAGCAACAAGGAACGACTTCCGTGCGTTTAAGCGCTTTTGATCTAGCTACTATTGGAATCATATATAACAGCTCACTTAGGAACCTTAAATTGGTCCTCGGTGCTTTTTCAGCTGGCTTTTCTAGTTTTATGAGGCTATAGCCTCTTTGTATCATTCCGTCTCCCATTTTGCTCTGGAGGGAAGTGGAACTATTCATTTTCTAACTCCTTCTTTCTTTCTGATTAAATTCGTTACGGGATCCAAGACAGTTGAAGCGATTCCCCGGGACATGCCTGAGCCTCACCGCTCAGTGTCGTTTCATGGTGTGCCACTGTTGAACCTGGCTTACAGGAGTTGCAGTAGGGGGAATGATGGCTTATAGGTCATCGAATGGTATTATTCTCTATTAACACATTATGCGGAGGATATTGGCGACATCTGTCGGTATCATCAAACAATTATTTGACAGATAATTTTAACCATAGATATAATAAATAAAAATGATCTTGACAATCTTCATATTTCCTTGCCCTCAGACTGGTTTCCTGGTTGGCGGAAGCACAGTGGGCAGCCCAACGATGATGGCACATCTGGACAGGACTGTGTAGAGGCACGGAGGGAGTTCGCTCCCCGCCCAACCCCCGCAGCCCCCACGTTCATGTGGAACGACCGAGGTTGTAGAGAACATAACTACTTCGTGTGCGAGAAGCCGAGTGTTGAAGGTAAGTTGAACCTCTCTGAAAAAAATGAATTTATCGCTCTTTTATTTATTAATGAATTCTTGTACAGACGCCAGAACATCCAGCTACCCCAATCTGTCAAATTTCTTTAATAGATTTTCAACGTTATCACAAAAGCATAAGGTTCAATTTCAGTTGGGGCAATTTGACAGATTGGGATAGCTAGATGTGCTGGCGTCTGTACACACAAAATATACAATCAATAGTGACAAGTACGAAGAAATTATTAGCACAAAGGTACTACTTATTTCGCAAGAAATTTCTTCCAACAGAGCCGCGAGAAGAAAATTTTGAAGACCCATAATAATGTGTGTAGGTATATAATAATTACATATTATTTATTAATGAATTCTTGTACAGACGCCAGAACATCCAGCTACCCCAATCTGTCAAATTTCTTTAATAGATTTTCAACGTTATCACAAAAGCATAAGGTTCCATTTCAATTGGGGCAATTTGACAGATTGGGGTAGCTAGATGTGCTGGCGTCTGTACACACAAAACATACAATCAAGAGTGACAAGTACGAAGAAATTATAAGTACAAAGGTACTGCTTATTTCACAAGAATTTTTTTCCAGCAGAAGAAAAATTTTGAAGATCCACAATAATGTGTTTAAGTCTATAATAATTACATAAATACATAAATACATATCATGTCAGCCAAAGTACGTCCACGTCTGCATAAGAGCCTCCCTAAAGAATGAGGGATACGCCATAATTGCCACGCTTGACAGACGGGTTGATCCCAGTTTGATGGTCATAGTTCACAGAAAAACGCCGCTGCCCGTTCTCTGGTAGGTATTCCCTTGGTCGATTTCTACGCCCCCCCCCCCCCCCATGGGATGAGATGAGGTGATGATATTCTATGCCGTCACCACTCAACAAAATACATATACGTATAAATATTATATCCAACTAGCTGTACCCGCGACTTCATCCGCGTGTTAATTAGTTTATTTCGTTTTTTTAATAAAATAAAAACTTTTTCTAAAATAAAATTAGCCTAAGTTACTCCTTATTCCATCAGCTACCTGCCAGTAAAAGTCCCGTCAAAAGCGGTCCATTTCAGAGATTAACCGGAACAAACAGACAGACAGACAGACAAAAATTGTAAAAATGTTATTTTGGTGTATGTACCGTATATATATTCATATTTATGTAGTAAAAACCGGTTATTTCAATATTACAAACAGACACTCCAATTTTATTTATTTGTATGTATAGATGTAGTCTTAACAATATACTAAATACTTAACTATACATTCTATGAAGATGAAATGGAAAGATGATCTTTGTACTTTTAGTTGCAAATAGTACGATTCAGCTGTTTAAAAAGAAAAATTTGAAGATTAATATTATTGTCATGAATATAACACCAAAAAGGAAACTGTTTTATCGTGGAATTTAACGGCCCCATTGTAATTAATCTACCTTCAAATTTATCACGACTTAAGATGGATCATTGCGACTTTAGGTATTTAATGGATTATTCGGCTGAAAATAGATAACTGTTCTATGTTCAGCCAAATATACCAAACCATCAAATCACCAAGTAAATAGAAACTAGTTAGTTTCTAACTGATTGATAATTTCGACGGGCCTGTTGGCGTGGTTGGCATATGCTTGCTTTTCACGTTGGAGGTCGTAGGTTCGATTCCCACCCAGGACAGACATTTGTGTGCATGAACATGTGTTTGTCCTGAGTCTGGATGTAATTTAACTATAAAAGCATGTATTTACAAAAGAAAAGTATTATATTATCTAGTATATCAGTTATCCGCGCATTGGATCCGGTGGTAGCATTAAAGCGCGACCGTCGTTATTAACACAAGGTCCGTCATAATAATAATACCTTAATATAGACAGAACCATTGACAATATGTAGTAAAATATTAGACTTAAACTAGATAATTAAACATAATCTCTTGACAATAACTTGATACGAGCTAGCTAAATATCATTGCTATAGTAAAATAAATTTTATAAATGTTTTCATACAATGTGTACCTAAATATCTATGTTACTATCTATATACTAACTATATTACTACAAACGTGAATAAAACCTTTTTTATTTTATTTTTCTGGTTTCCATAGTAAAAGCTATGCTTAGTTTGGGATCAGATGGCCGTGTGTAAATAATGTCCCAGAATATTATTATTATTAATTTAATTATTGATTTGGCTAGATCCGAGCTAGATATACACATAGTTACATAGACATACTCACGCCCTTTTCCCAGGGGGAAGGCAAAGACAACGGATTTCCATTTGTCACGATCCTTGCACACCTCTTTTTTTTGGTTTTTCTTTCTTTTAATTTTTTTTGTTTTGTTAATCAGACAACGCCCGCACTAGGGAATCTAATCCCTGTGTCGCGGGGTACTTTACAAACATATAACAGACGGACACAAGTTACATCCAGGCTCAGAACAACTATTTACGGGTCACACAGTTGTACGGCGTGGGACTCGAACCCGTGACACAAAGCGGTGAGGCGACTGTCTTAGTCTCTAAACCACACGTGCAGTATCTTTTGCCTCGTTTCCTCTCATTATATTCTTTACTAGCTGTACCCCGCAGTTTTACCCGCGTTAAACTTTATAATTACCACAGCTCCTCCCCTGTAGGTGATAGCGTGATAATATGTAGCCTATATGTTGACCCGACCTCTTTGTATTATTCATGCAAATTTTGAAGTAAATCCATGCAGTACTTTTTGAGTTTAGCCCGGACATACATACAGACAAACAGACAAATATTCTAAAAACTATATTTTTGGTTTCGATGTCGAATGCAGATCACGACCCAAGTATCCTTTTAAAAAAATATTCAATGTACAGTTTTGACTTTTCTATGTATAATTCTAACAGTCTAATTATAATTTTTGTTTTATTGATAATACATGTAGAAAAATGTCGTCATAAGTAGAGATATGTCTAAAAGCAAAAATGTCAAAAATGAATAAAAATAATTCAAGACCAAAATTAGCCAAATCGGTAAAGGCGTTGTTGAGTTATTACATTACAACGAAAAGTGGCATTGATTTTTATATATATTGATATTAAGTATAAATAAAAAAACTTGTGTGTATTATGTACACGCGTTAGAAGTTATACTTCTTAATATACAACTTGAACATAGTTATCAATTTTCGTACCACCTAGAACTAACTTCATGCTGTTAAATTTTTTGGTGTCGGTGTGCGCGCGCATCGTAAAAATTCACTCTCATCATTTTTCTCCATCGCGCCAAAAGAAGTATAACTTCAATAAAATGTCAAATATAATCAAAATTCAAACTAATATTATAATTTATCTGATAAGAAATCCCTGACACTGTAATAACACTTTTCAACAAGCAACTTTCTTAATTTAGTCTTAAATATGGCCATTTCTGTCTCCTTAAGAGTTTTTGGCAGTTTATTGTAAATTTTCGGAGCTATACTATAAAATACTGTTATGTATTAGAGCAGTCCTTGCCTTATGTGTACATAGACGACTTTTATCTCTTTGCTCTCGAATGGAAGCTTCAGAAGCCAGCTTAAATAAATTTAAATTAGATTTTACGAAAATCGCTGTTTCAAATATATAGAGAGAAGGCAGAGCTAAAATACTATGTTTTTTAAAATAGGCCATACAGCTGTCAGTAGTTTTTAGATGAAACATTGCGCGTATACATAGTTTTTGCGCCTTAAAGATAATCATTTTATCTGTTGAGTTACCCCAAAAAATTAGTCCATACCTTAGGACCGACGCAACCAAGCCATGGTAAGCCGTCAAAAGAGCATTTACGGTCACTACTTGTGCCAATTCATATAATACATATACAGATTTACTAACCTTTTTGCATAGTTGTTCTATATGGGGTCTCCAAGTTAATTTCTTATCTATAATCAATCCTAAAAATGTTGTAAATTCTATTTCTTTTATGTGTTGACCACTAATCATACCATTTAAACGATCCATTGTTTGAATGCGTTGGCTAAAATTCATTATGTGCGTCTTTTTAGTATTTATCTTAAGATTATTTGCATTTAACCATTCAACAATAGAGTTAAGTGTACTATTTATGTCAGACTCGAAGGTATCTTTATCTTCTAATTTAATTGTTACTGTGCTATCGTCTGCAAAAAGAGATATTGGATATAAGTAATCTTGCTCGCCAAATGCGACTAAGGGATACACCAGCGTCTCCTTTATGCTAGTGCTAACCACTGCGGTCGCCAACGCGCACGCTAAGCGCGGTGACTACAGCAAACCCCTCCCAATGACAACGTTGTAGAAACAATTGGGAGAGGCCTATGTCCAGCAGTGGACGTCATTCAGCTGACTTGATGATGATGATAAATTGACAACCTCCTTCTTAATTGTGTAGGTTATCGAACTATTTTATTTTTGGTTGCTCAGCCATTTACATTTACGCATCGCATTTACTCAGCGCTTTTCATGTAATATGCCTTTTCCAAAAAAGGAAGTCAGCCGGTCAAAGTGGAGAGCAATAGTTAGGGTTTTTCTGTACTATCTGTGGCATTCAGAACACCACTACTAAAGTCTTTGGAACGTTCCCTAGCTTAAGTTTCTTTGAACGTAAGTATAGTTTTGATGGAATCTAACAAAACCTTATTTATTAAATGCCATCAAAAAGTTTGGCTACAGAGTTCAGTATTTATGCATCATCATCATCATCATCAGCCCGATATCGGCCACTACTGGATATAGACCTCCACAAAGCTTGCCATAACATTGACATTTAGAATGGTTTGCCGTGACTAACTGCTGTATCGCTTATACCATCGTAAAGGGCTCACGATACCCACGGAGTGTAGTACCTATGGGTTGGCTCTGTTGTTGTCTTTGTATGTATGTATACAGTACTGTATATAAGTATTATTCTTACGTATATGTATATACGTAAGCTATCTTTTCTTATTTTTAATAAATTCGTACACCTTTTGTTACCTTTATCCATAGATATTAAATTCTGGTCCATCCAACGCAAATAGGTTGCCTGGAAGAGATCGCTTTTAGCGATAAGGCCGCCAATTGCAAAAATGAGGTTCTATGCATACTGTACTTTGTATATTATTTATGCAATAAAGTGTACTTCTTCTTCTTCTTCTTTCTGTACCGGAAACCACACGGCTAGTGAGACTATTTATGTAACCGATAGTAAATAAGAATTCAATGTTCTTCAATGTTGGATATTCACGTTTGTGCCAATATGTAATGCCAACTTAAGATTAGTCGTAAGTTATTGGTACTGCTTTAAGGCTCCGTTCTGGTCACATGCCATTGAAAGTGTTAGCATTCTTGATGAAAAAAGTTGAGTCTCCTTTGTGTGAGGTATGTAAAACAGTTGAGGATGTTTACCATATTTTAATGGAATGTCAACGGAATCAAACCCAAAGAGACAGCATTATAAAATATCTAAATGTCAATCAATTAGATTTAGGCTTCTTCCACACTATTTTATCGGCACCCATATCACGTGAGGCTAAAATGTTGTATGAGTTGTGTAATTTACGTTCTTAGTTAGTATTATTGTATCATTCTAAAAGTGTTAATATGTTAGATGTAAGTTGGTTGTGGTACGATGGAACTGGCGTGACTGTAGTGAAAAGTTTCGAAATAAAATAAAGAATTAAAAAAAAAAACTTTATAGGCCCACTTAAAAAATTGGTCCATTTTTATGAGTATTGAAACTTTGGTTGCCAACACTGGCGCCAGTTTCCATTACAGAATTTATTTAGATTATTAGAATTTATCCAACTTTCGTCGATTCATCGGCGACCATTTAAGCTGGCGTACGCATTTGCCAGAACCCGAGATATTCATCTTACTTCAAGAGTTACCTTAAGAAAGTGACAGATATTAATGGTTCTAATTTGCAGAGGTGGCGTGAAGCGTTTGAGTTCACGCTCAAGTGGGTTGTAATATATTAGATTTTTTTACCACTTGCCGTCCTTGAAATACTTTGAAATATAGGATTTAAAAGTTCGTATGATGTACTAAATTTTATGTATTACTAGCTGTGCCCCGCGGCTTTACCCGCGTTAAACTTTATAAATTATCACAACTCCTCCCCCGTAGGTGATAGCGTGATAGGTTTCTCAAAAACCTACAATAGGCACCAGTCTCTCACAAAGTTAGGTTCTAACTTAGTACCCCAACCATAATTAAGATGTATTTGTTTTAATTAGAGCCTGTATTTCTTTGTGAAGAGAAAATAAAAGAATTTTGAATTTGAATTTGATCATATGTAGCCTATATGTTGACCCGACCTCTTAACATATATTCATGCGAAATTTGAAGTAAATCCATGCAGTACTTTTTGAGTTTAGCCCGGACATACATACAGACAAACAAACAAAAATTATAAAAACTAAGTATATTTTTGGCTTCGACATCGACTGTAGATCACTCCCAAGTAACCTTTTTAAAAAAAATCAATGTACAGTTTTGACTTTCTTACGATTTTATTATATATATAGATAAGAACGATAAAGATCATTAATACCCTCGCTACTACGTCGGCGCAGTCAAGTCTCGGGTTTAACGGAGTCGAAGTGAACATTGATCGTTATTTAGTCAGTGTAGTATATACATATAGTATATAGCATTTAGTAGTGTAAAATATTTCACACTAAACTATAAAGAATTACTTAGTTGTTTGGCCTGATGGTCTAGTGAACTCTAGTGGTTATAGTGACCCTGACTGCTTAGCCAGATGTCGTGGGTTCGATACCCACCTAGTACAAACTTTGTCTGATGCGCACGATTATTTGTTATGTATATCAGTTGTCTGGTTTCCATATAATAGGCTCTGTCTAGTTTGTGCAATGTATTCGTTTTCCCAAGATATTTGTCATAATATTATTATTTAATTAATTTAAATTGCACGAACGGTTGAATATGGAATTTGGAACAGTTAAAGTTGATATGGAGAATGAGTGCGGAAAGCTAATATTTTTACTAGAAGTAAAATATTACACACTCTACCATGACACACCGACAAACTGAGAAGAGATGACAAACTATGTATCAAAAGTAAGAACAGATTAATATTATCTGTCTGTAATGTCTATAGTCTTTGACAATGAACCTTAAAAGTCGAAGTGCGATCTCTAGTTATCTATACAAATAAATAAAATTGGAGTGTCGTTTTGTAATATTGAAATAACCGGTTTTTACTACATAAATATGAATACATATACGGTACATACACCAAAATAACATTTTTTACAATTTTTGTCTGTTTGTTCCGGCTAATCTCTGAAACGGCTAGACCGATTTTGACGGGACTTTTATTGGCAGGTAGCTGATGTAATGAGAAGTAACTTAGGCTAATTTTATTTTAGAAAAAGTCTTTTATTTTACTAAAAAACGTAATAAACTAATTAACACGCGGACGAAGTCGCGGGCACAGCTAGTTATTACTATGTATGAACAGTAATTATATCTAATTCTTCTCCAAGAAGCTACAAGGGCGATTTTCATCCGAAATTGAGACCTTTCTAGAGTATTTTAGTCCGTCCATTAGCGATACGCTGTCAACACACTTAGATTAGACAAAAGCTTTCTCTAAATCGTGCACTTAGCTTTTATACTTGTATGTGTTAATATTTAATGTGAAACTGTTAGTGTACTAAAAAACTTACGTAAGTACGTGTGGTAATGATAGTGATAAAATATATACTTCGGTTTAAATAATAGAGCTGTTTTATCAAAATGGGGATGAATATTTTCTGTTCGTGAATTTTTCTAATTGCTTTCGTACAATTTTCTAGATAATTCCCGTAAAAAATATGAATCTCAAAGTCATGGGGATTTTACGACTTCATACTACTATTTTTTGATCACACAACTGAATTAAATAATGTGTCAGCACATCGATATATTATAATTTTATACATACTTTTTTGTATTAATTGAGGTTTGTGTTAATTGAGGTTTATTTTTATTGCTAGTACGCTTGTACAAGTTAGGAATGATAATCGGAAAAAAAGAGTTATTATGGTCACGGAAAGAGATACTAATGTTAAAAATGCAGCAATGCAGCATCTGGCGTGCACAAAAATCATTACTGGATCAGTTTGTCACGCCTTCCGAAAGCTTCCCGCCTGGACATCAATTACCGTAGCTTATTATTATCATGAAATTATGTTATTATTATTCTCAAAAGTTTGACATCCATAATCCCTATATAGTTTCTAAATATTTTTACTTAATTATACATAAATGCTGATGTGTTAACCTGTCTTGATTTGCACACCTATTAAGGTAGAACATGTTGAAACAATATTTTATATGTAATATCTTTTTAACTACACATGTTTCTGACAATTAAATATATCTTTATCTTTACATATAGACACGGCAAACTTATTTCACCCCTATCGGTTTTCTGTCGGGTGTTTAAAATATTCAATCCAATTAATATCGTCCTCCATTTTTAAAGTCAGTTAAAATAAATTAATCTACTACTACTAAAACTGCGTGTCTGTTTATTTTTTACTTCTTAACGCCGCAACTATTGGTCGAATTTAAATATAGTTTGTTTAAATTATAGTGCAGCAACCATACTGAAATATTATGTAGCTTTCCAGCATGAATTTGCAAAGCTACTGACGTAGGGGACTTTCAAAATACAGAAATCAAAGGAGAACAAAGGAAAATAGACACAAGATTACTAGATAATCAAAATCATAAATCTCATTTTGTATGTATTTTTCTTTTTTACTGAACCAGTAAAAAGAAACATACATTTTTTAATCCATGCTGGTATCAGGGTAGCAGTGGCCCAAGGCAACATTTTACCGCGACAACATGCCATGAATATTTAGACAAAATGTAAATGTTTAACGACATGGGCTCCGTGAAAACCAAAGCGTAAAAGATTATGTTTTTTAAAAATCAAGCATTTCTTGCGTGAAAATGAATAAAAAATGTTGAATTATGATTGACTAGCTGTGCCCCGTGGTTTGTGTGTTATTCGTACATATAAGCTATATTACTACAAAGTTTCATCAAAATCCGTAGTTGACTCACAAACTTTCGCATTTATAATATGTAGTATGTAGTAGGATAGTAGGAAATTGTGACAGGATCATCTTATGTTGATTACTGATATTTTCAACGGAAAATTTTAATGCTGTAACTGAAATCATTGGGTGCAAAATTGTGTTTTCATCTCGAATTGTGTTTGCTTTATAATTTTTAGCCCACATAGATTTTTTTGTTAAGATAAGGGAATACCTTTGCATGTCAACAGCAAGAAAGAAAATATAAACGATCTAACAACAGGAAGATATCAATCCAGGGGTTCTAGCATATGGTGGCAGTAGATGATACTTCTCTAAATGCCACCGCAGCCCCTAGAGGGAGTATTTAATTTTGATTTTTACGAAGCACGAATGACCAGTACGGGCCGGAGAAAGTTGGATGAAGAACTTTGTCAAACAAATTCAATTGAAATAACTTTCAAAATATTGAATTTAGTGGTGCCAACGAATTTTCACCTAACCATTAACCCAAATGCAAAGCACAAGTTTAACAAATAATTTTTTAGGGAAATGTCTAGAAGGAGAAACTTTTACATTATTTGTAGGTATAAAGCATTTTGACGGTTTTGACGAATCGAAGTTTTTTGGAACACTTTATATTCAAAATTGTTGTGCTATTGGAAATTTTATACGTCACTAGCTGTGCCCCGCGGTTTTACCCGCGTTAAACTTTATAAATTATAACCTATGTGTTAATCCAGGGTGTCAGCTAACTCCATACCAACTTTATTAAAATCGCTTAAGCCGTTTAGACGTGAAGAAGTAACAAACATACACTCACACACTCTCAAACTTTCGGCTTTATAATATTAGTGTGATTGTCAGTTCACAGTTTTGCCTATTAATAAACCTTAGTTTCTCCCTTTACCAGAGTATTATTGTTATATGTTTCATTTCCTTCCGATATTTAACAGACAGTGTTCTAAGGAATTGTTCGAACTTATACCTACCTGTCGCCACGTTTCGACACAGATCCTCTCGCCAAACATGGAAATTTCATCCATCTCACCTAGATGAATGGTTGTATCCCACCATTCGTCTCACAAGAAACTTTTTACCGTGCACAACCACCCCGTGGAATCAATTAACTGCGGAAGTATTTACGATCCGATATCCAGTATGATATGACTTTCAAGAACTTTCAAGAAGCGAGTCTATTCCTTTCTGAAAGGCTGGCAACGTACTTGCAGCCCTTCTGGTTTTGCAGGTGTCCATAGGTGGCGATGATTACTTACTACCAGGGGACCTGCTTACTGGTTTGCCTCGCTTTTTCATAAAAATGCTCTAAAACGATATATAAAGTGCAAGTTTATGACAGTCTTCACATAAACACTACTATAAGTAGCTAGATGCTTTTGTCGCCGTATAAAAGAATCTGCTATTTAATGCGAAACAGAAACGTTTATAAGAATGAAACAGGCGACAAAGAAATGAAATATACATCAAGCCTCACTTCTTTGTTCCTGTTTCGTAAATAGCAAAGAAACCAACATTTTGTGAAACGTACCTATATAGAATTAAACCCAAACACAAAACGCAAATGATCAGCGCAGTTTTACATAAAGACTGCTACATAAAACCTCAAGGTGTTTACTCTTTGTATCATACAGTGCCCTCAGGCTTACACTACTTTAAGAGTGCATTTCCATTAGCTGGGAGGTAAGGATTGGAACATAGCAGTGTAAAGTGGTGAGTATTTCTGCTGAAGCGGAGCGGAAAGACTTGACCGGAGTCTTCAAAGGTGTACCGATTATTTATTCAAAATATAAGAACCAGTAATTAAAACCGGCCAAGTGCGAGTCGGTCTCGCGCACGAAGAGTACAATTTCCTATAAAAACGAACAAAAAACACATTTTTCTTTGTATGGGAACCGCCTTAAATATTTGTTTTTTTGTATTTGTTGTTAAAGCAACAACAGAAATACATCATCTGTGAAAATTTAAACTGTCTAACTATCACGGTTCATGAGATACAGCCTGGTGACAGACGGACAGACAGCAAAGTCTTAGTAATAGGGTCCCGTTTTACCCTTTGGGTACGGAACCATAAAAAGCAGTGCTTTTGATATCTTTTTCTAATGGAAGGCAAATATTTCAATTAAAATACAATAATTGCTTTCTCAGTTCCTTGCTTCAGACTGCTTCATTTAATACTGGCCGCTTGACTCCATTCTCGGGTCATCCCGCTCAGGACCTCTACCGGCTAAATCGCCGAACATCGATTTCTTAAATAGCGTTCAAATTAATAAAGGTTTAAAATTACTTATGCCCGGTTCCTTTATTTTACGATCCGTCATTGGACCAACGTTACCATCCGTAATTCAGCTACCGATACCGATGCAAAACTAGTGTTCCACAATGCCCTACCTGCGACGAACATCCGTAGTTTAAACCACCTACGACTCGTTCCGCGACTCTCGCTCCTCTTCACGATTAGTTATAACAAAACGTCGTACGTCAATTATGCAACTAAAATCATTTATTATTCTGTAATATAATGTGAGTACAAATTACTGTACTTATAGTTACAGTAATAATTTAATTTGCGTTTTAGGTTTAAAATATTTATAAATCATTACTATTGAAAATTTGATGTTACGAGTGCATGGTGTGAACAAAACGCGTAACAGGAAAGCGCATGGCGCATGCGTCTGTCGTCTGACGTCTGTCCAGGAGTATTTCATGGTTTCTAAATAAGTTTTTAAATTGAGTATTTAATCTAAGGTTTGTGGTTATGAAATCTTAGAAGATAGAAAAATAATCAACCCTTTCTAACGGAAAACAAAGCCATGAATTCTCTATCAGTTTCAGAGCTAGACATCACGGAAATCTCCTCAAACACTATGTTAACTACCAAAATAAATTACAAACGACTGGTAAACCGACCGAATTCGACTAGTAATCAAAGCAGTAACGCCTCGTTATTTTGACAGTTCCGTGACAGTAGAAAATATTTATAGGAACACTTTCGAACGCATCTCCATACAATAAGCTTACTAACGTCCTCCCATCCGTTAGTAACCAGACGTCGGTTATTTGGATAACGACTAGTATTTTTTAGGAACGGTTTTGCGTTACGGCTGGTAGAAATTCTAACTATTCGTAGTAGAAACGATTCGTTTTTGGAATATAGGAACCGGGCGTTAATCAATAGTTAAATCGGCTTCAACGCTGACAATCTATTCCGGATCATTTATGACGTCACATGTGCTCATGGAAGCCGATTTAACGATTGAATAAGTCATTTTTAACCTTTAGTTATTTGAACGCCATTAAGAAATCGATGTTTGGCGACTTAGCCGGTAGAGCCCCTTGTCCGTGTAAATATTTACCTTTATCTGCTTATTTATAAAGCAAGAGTGAGTCCCACTAAAGTAGATTCAAGATAGCATTGCAATAGTACTACTTTGTCTGCAAGTGTGGCGCAGCGGCTACGTCAGCCGCCTCGCCGCTTCGTGTCGCGGGTTCAAGACCCGTGCCGGACTACTATTTCTGTGACCCATAAATAGTTGTTATGAGTAGCGATGTAAAATGACTGAATATGACTAGTCACAATTGTCATAAACCTTAAATGACCGGTCATTTACTGTCAAATTCAGTCAATTCGACTGAAATATTATTGTCTATTCTCGACTACCACCAAATTATTTATTTATTTAGGTACCCAATTTATATGCAAGTTGAGAGGATGAGAGGAGGATTGATGAGAGGATAAGACGACATCAAAGTCGTTTCGCGAGGCGATGCGACGTAGCCATTCTGTCTTAAATGCACGCATTATTATAAATGTAAAATTATTAACACTATATAATAATACTATAAGTCATAAAGTTGTAGACTTTTATCAACGACAAAAACTTAAAAGATACTATAATATTACTGAAATCAAACTGACTGAAAAATTTTGACCAATTTGACTGTAAATGACAGTCAGTCTAATTCAGTCACTTTAGTCATTTTCAACACTAGTTATGAGTCTGGATGTATTATATGTTTTTAAAGTACCCCACGACATAGGTATTAGATTCCCTGGTTGTGGTTGTCATTTTAAAAAATAAAAAAAATGTGAGCCGTCACGGGACGCCTGGCAGATGTGAAACATCGACATTATTTTGTAAAAGTAATATGCAGAAAAGAACATATTGTGATAGGAACTAAATATTTCATAATGATAAAATAAAAAGTCGATTGCGCATGCGTCACGGCATGCGTCGCCACGCCAGAAATCTGTTTTACGTGTTTCACATCAAAAAAGTTATCCACCAAACTCCAGTCCGCCCAGCTCTGCAATGCAAACGAGGCCTAAAGCGGCATCCCAAACGATGCGGCTACAAAGAGGTGCATCAGAAATCAGGTAGTCATTTAGCTGACAATAGCCCTCCATGAACTGAGTGTGTTCCAGTCCAACTAGGTCAGTACACAGACTACATAAGAAAAGTGAAATAAATATTATTATATCAATACCTCGTCGGTTTAGCGGTAGCGTGTTCAACCGCAGAAAATGATGTCCTGGGTTCAAATCCCGAGTCGGGCCAAAAAGTGATTTTGGGATTTTTCCGTAAAAAGAAATTTCTCAATATCAGCCCGAAGTCTGCGAGTTGGCGCTATTATACCCCCTCGGAGAGCACGTAAAGCCGTCGGTCCTGTACCTGACCTCTTTCCGGTCGTGTCGCTAGTCGTCCCATCATGAGGGAGATGGAATAGAAAGTGCCCCTGTGTTTGCGCACATACTTGTGCATTATGTGCTATAATATGTCTTGCGCAATTCGGCCGGGAGGACATCATCATATTATTTACTTTTTATTTTATGGCATTAGACAACTTACAGCTAGAATACAAGTGACACATAGTATAAAATATGAAGGCAAATAATAAAAATTAACAAATATACACATGTATATTTGTATATATATGTAGGATAAAAAGTAAAAGTAGGTAGAAAAGACGACAGCTCATGGAAAACAAAGAGTAGTACAGCGTAAGAAATAATCCGCAATTTGTTTTTAGGGTTCCGTAGCCAAATGGCAAAAAACGGAACCCTTATAGATTCGTCATGTCTGTCTATCCGTCCGTATGTCACAGCCACTTTTTTCCGAAACTATAAGAGCTGTACTGTTAAAACTTGGTAAGTAGATGTATTCTGTGAACCGCATTAAGATTTTGACACAAAATTAGAAAAACTTTAAATTTCGGGGGTTTTCCCCATTCATAGAACTGAAACTCAAATATTTGGAACGAAGTTCCTTATAGCGCGTTGCGAAAGGGGGCTAGACGGAAAAAATTAAGACGAAAAGTTGTAGCGACACTTTTTGCTATTGTAAGCCGTGCGGCGTGCACATATTTCTCTGTCTATCTATCACTCTCTCTTTTCTATAAGAGAGAGTGAGCAAGCCAGATATTTTGGTTTCGCCTTTCTATTTCGCATTGAACAGTGGGGTGTCGCGGCGATTATTTTTGTTTAGTGTTAACAGGTTTTTTATTATTTATTATGTACATAATAAATAATGAAAAAATAACTTCGTTCCATCCGGGTGTCCCTTGACACCTCTCAAGTTTTTTTTTCCATCGTATCCATACATGTGGTGTATCTATGGATAGGTCTTCAAAAATGTTATTGAGGTTTCTAATACCATTTTTTTCTAAACTGAATAGATTGCGCGAGAGACACTTCCAAAGTTGTAAAATGAGTGCCCCCCCCCCCCCCCTGTAACATAAAATAAGAGAATAATAACGCTAAAAATATGTAATGTACATGTACATGCAAACTTCCACCGAAAATTGATTTGAACGAGATCTAGTAAGTAGTTCTTTGAATACGTCATCAATCGTAAACCGCAATATACCTTTCATTTAATCAACTGAAATACTTGCTGCTACGAATCCCTTCATGGGCGAATCCGACTCGCACTTAGCCACTTTTTTAAATGTAAAGTAGGTTTATAAAATAAAGTCAACATCGATTTTCTGACACATCATGTTGAATGTCTATTCTCTATTCTCTATCTATTTGCCCTTACCATGTAACTGTTCTGTCTATAATAGTGTGAATTACCGGTACGTAGAGAAGCCTATGATTTCTCAACATTGCGGATGTTATCGTGGCCCTATCGTCTCCACTACCTCTGAACAGTCAATGGTGTCGTTTGCCAGCTAGTTTAGAAACGCCAAGTTTTCTACGTTCATGCAAAGGAATTATATGACATGTTTTGCATCGGCTTATATAGTCAGGTGGATAAATTTTAGCACGAAACTAAGTGTATAACATATCTTATATAATTTTTTTTTGTACCTGTATTCTTGATACTGCTCATATAAATATCATAGCTTGGATTCCAAACATGATAGCAATATTCCAGGTGACTTCAAACAAAGGCGCAGTAAAGAATTTTGAACGTTTTAATTATATATGGATGAGGAAAATTATCGCACGATGTCATTATTGGAGCATGGAGGTTTGTCGTTTGTAAGTTGCACGGTGTTCCAACACAGGCCCAGTTCAAAAGCTGTTAAGTATAGATTATTTCATCTATGATTAAAAAGAAAACGATCATAGCCTGAAGCCTTCCCCAGTCCGTAAGCGATCGTCGAAGTTACACACTTAATTGGTCAGCATTCAGGTATTTCTGTCGATCTGATCGATTCCATGTCGAAATGAAAGTTAAAAGGCGATTGTTGTCAAATGACTTCATTTTATTGTATTAAGTCGCCTACACTAGTGTAAGTAATCTCTGTGTCGCGGGGTACTTTACAGACATATAATTGACGGACACAAAATACATCCACATTGCGAATAATTTATTTATGACCTTGCGCGGGAATCGTACCCTGGTCACGAAGTGGCGAGGCGACTGTCTTAATCGCTGCGCCACACGTACAGTCAAATAAAAATCCAGCAGTGAACCTCTTTTGGCGATGATTATGAATTATTTATTATTAAACTCAATGGCGTTTTACCACTGATATAATTTCTACTGTGGCCGTACACCCTATCGTGAAACGCGTCAGAGCGTGTGAACCACTGTTATTCGACCCGTCCCTTCTGTTTGGGCTCCGAATAATTTACACTGTTAAATGTTTTAACGGACCTATCAGGGGTCTTGGAACTTGGTTGTTTTTAAGTTAGAAGATATAGAAATTGAGATTTTTAGATCCATATATACAAAAATGGATCTGAACATCTCTATCTAAGTTTTAAGCTATAAGGTTATTGTAATATAAATATATTTTGAACTGATATATTATTAACTGCGTACATTAGAAATATGATTTATCTTATATTGACATACCTTTAGTTTATGATCATCATGAAATGTTGTTATTATTATTCTTAAAAGATAAACATCCATAATCCCTATATAATTTCTAAATAACTCGTAATTATACATAAAATAAATCTATCTTTATGTATTTACTTCGTTTCAAAATAGTCAAAATAGGGTGTTTTTTATTATGAATCAAATAATAATGATTAATTATGTTCATAACCTGTTTTAAGTAATCTTTATTTATTGCGTTGTGTGTTTATATCGTTGTTGTGTATAATATAGTCACAAAGATAGAAAAAGTTATGCTGAGATGGAATGGGCATTTAGAAAGGATGAATGAAAGAAGATTGATAAAAAAGTATACCTGGTCTGTGTGAATGGGACAACTGGAACGGGAAAACCTTTTAGAACATTCGTTGACCAAATTGTTCCTGGTCAGAAGTACCCTAAACCGGCGAGCATGTATGAAGAATATAATGACAGTAAACGAGGCAAAAAAAGTGTGCAAAGATCGTGACAAATGGAAATCCGTTGTCTCTGCCTACCCCTCTGGGAAACAGGTGTGAGTCTATGTATGTATGTATGAATCTTTACTTATTGATACCTAGCTTTCATGTGAACTGGAATGGGAGACATTTATTGGCACGTCTCTAACAGATGATATAGCCTTTTTCCTATATATTATTAAGTCTTCTTATTTATCTATCTATCAAAGTTAGTATGTATGTTCCCCATGGACTTCAAAATAGCTGACCTGATTTTGATGAAATTTTGGAGAACCTTCATTTAAGTCAGAGGTTGATCCTGTAAAGTTTAATAGTTCGGGCCCATTAGGTGGCGCTAATATGGGTTCTAGGATTGTCAACACGATTTAGACGTTTTTTTTTAATAATAATAAAAACATGGAACCTTATACACACACGGCCATGATCCCAAACTAATCAAAGCTTGTACTATGGAAACCAGATAACAGATATACTATATATTACAATACTTTTCTTACGTAAATACATACTTATATAGATAATTACACCCAGAGTAAGGACAAACAGACATGTTCATGCACACAGATATATGTCCTGGGAGGGAATCGAACCCATGACCTGCGGCGTGAAAGGCATCTTCCAACCACACCAACAGGCCCGTTTTTTTGTGTGATTGAATAGGTTTCTAAATATCCTTTCCAAAATAACTCGTGCAGCTGCCATTTGACTTAGAAACATGTAAGAAAATAGTAACCATGATAATGAGACCAACTGTCAGATTTTATCTGGTTTCTGACTACATGAATGCTCTCATAATATCCTGCAAGAGAGTTGGGGCATAGCGTTATTTCGCGCGAAGAGCAGCCCGACTGGGGTGGTCCTCCACCGTACAGAATCTTAATAATACATTAAAAATTTTAATGTTGTGTTTCTGCGTGTGAGTCAGGTCGTCAGAGCTCATTTGGGTGGAGGGCCAGCAACACTTGTTTGCTGACTCTTTTAAAGGTCGGCAACGCACTCGCGACTCCTCTGGTGTTGTGAGTGTCCATGGGCGGTGGTGATCACTTACCATCAGGTGAACCACTTGCTAGTTTGTCAACCTCTTTAATAAAAAAAAAACTTGTGTGTACTTATGTACACGCGTTAGAAGTTATACTTCTTAATATACAACTTGAACATAGTTATCAATTTTCATACCACCTAGAACTAACTTCATGCTGTTAAATTTTTTGGTGTCGGTGTGCGCGCGCATCGTAAAAATTCACTCTCATCATTTTTCTCCATCGCGCCAAAAGAAGTATAACTTCAAAACAGCATCAACTGCTTAACGTGATCTCCAATCACGAAGTCTCGCAACCGAGCAAATAAATCACAAAACAAATTTTTGTTCCTCCGCAAGTTTGGTCTATTTAACAATCTAACCCGTGATTGAATGGAGCCCACGAAACAAATTTCTGTTCTTCCGCAAGAGGTGTAAGAATCAACCCGTGCTTAAACGGCGTACAACACACAAAGGTCATTCTATCCATCTATCTATCTTCGAAGTTATAATTTAAATAAATTACAACTTCCAAGTAGTCCTTCTATGCTTCATAACTAAATTAATTCATCCCCTTTATTGTCAAAGTTTCGGCTTTGATGTGACTTGAACTACTTTCACAACGACTTTTTATTATCAAATGAAACAGTTCAGTGATCTTTTATTATTTAGTAGATCTAATCATGTTTTATAATATTGTAAAATTATTAACGTAACTTTGTACAAATGGCTTTAAAGTTAAACTTTTTATTTGGAATTTAACTGAATTTCAAATTGTTTTTATGTGTTTCTTTCTTTTTATTCTTTTCTTTTTATTTGACAATGTCACACAGATCATCCTAGCCCCAAACTAAGCAAAGCTTGTACTATGGGTACCAGGCGACGATATACATACTTATATAGATAGATAAATACTTAAATACATAGAAAACATCCATGACTCAGAAACAAATATTCGTGCTCATCACTTACCGGGATTCGAACCCAGGACCACCAGCTTCGTAGGCAGGAGCACTACCAACTAGGCTACGGTGACCGTCAAATGATATGATAATTCATTTTTATCTAACTAGCTGTACCCTGCGTGCTTTACTACGTTAATACATATATGAAAGTCATTGGAATGATAGTGCGCCATCTGTCAAAGATTGTTCGTACTAAGAAAGAACCCAAAAACCTTCGTGGGCTCATGCATCATGCTCAAATGTATAGTTTACGATTCTATAAAGGACATACAGACAAACTTACATTTTAAATATATGTATGGATAATAAAATCTATACAAATAAATAAAATTGGAGTGTCTGTTTGTAATATTGAAATAACCGGTTTTTACTACATTAATACGAATATATATACGGTACATACACCAAAATAATATTTTTTACAATTTTTGTCTGTCTGTCTGTCTGTTTGTTCCGGCTAATCTCTGAAATGGCTGGACCGATTTTGACGGGACTTTTATTGGCATGTAGCTAATGTAATAAGGAGTAACTTAGGCTACTTTTATTTTAGAAAACGCCTTTTGTTTTACAATAAAAATCGAAATAAACTAATTAACACGCAGACGAAGTCGCGGGCACAGCTAGTAATAAATAAAAATCGGGGACATGTCATACAACGCCATCTAACAAAGCAAATCTTTTACTATAAATACTAACAGACTATTCAGAATTCATAAACACACAAGCTTTTTTACAGAATATCTAATCTTAATATTATTATTACTGTTATTTATTTATATCTCTACTGTTATAGATTTAGTATTATGAGTTTGTTACCAGGACTATTTATTATATTACTCAATTACTATAATATACGTTCACCTCGGAAAGTCCTATAACAAGCAAGCAATTATAATTACAAAGGAAGCAATCTTTAATTCAATCTGCGGAGTGGGGCACTGGTGACCTGTAATACAGGTTTTCCCAAACCTTACTCAGGCACCAGTCTCTCACAAAACTGGTTGCATTTCTAATCGCTAAAATGTACAATCCTAAATGTCATCTTATTTAAAAAATGTAAACTACTTTTGGGATGAGAGAAATAAATGCATATTCTATTCTATTCTATATTGGTGTACAATAAACAGTATTTTACTTCTTTTTTTTTACTAATTAATGGACACAATATACTTCTATACACTTCTTCTTTCTAAATATATGTATACATACAATCCAAAAAATCTCCCTGAACTAGATGTAGACGTGTTTATGAACACAGAAATTTGTCTTTGATGAGGATCGAACCCGCAACCGATGGATGAGAAGGCGGGGTCACTTCCAACCGAGTCACGGCGGCTATCAGCAAAATAATTGATTAGAGAGGCTATTAAATTTGAATGACCTGCTGGTCTAATGATTAGTGTTTGCTACCCTAGTTTTTAGCCAGAGGGCGTGGGTACGATTCCCACGCAGGATATTTTTTTGTGTTATTTATTTATTTATACTTCAGTACTATTGTAATGTGCATAGGCGGACTTAATGCCAAAGGCATTTTCTACCAGTCAACCTTAGGGTAGTGCAGAGAGATCATGGCAGGTGCACTTAGGTATAAAAAAAGTGTTTACTAACTATAATTATAAATAATAATAATGACGAACACTATACATATTCTATAAATATATACAATACATACTATACAATAAATACCATATGATTTTAATCTAATGAATACTATACTATAACATACATATATTATATAATATAACAAATAAAATTAATAAAATTTTTGATGAGACGTTTCTGCGTGAAGCTTCTTGCAAATATGCTCACGTACTTTCTTTTTAACGCATACGTTATGAACACGATTATTTGTTCTGTGTCTGGGTGTCGTTTATCTGTAAAATATATTGATTTAGAAATATTATATACACTGTGATACGGTAACCAGACAACTGATAAACATACTTTTATCAGTTGTCTGGTTACCGTATCTCAGTGTGTTCTCCCAAGACACTTTTACTAATACTTACTAAAGACTGGTCGTTATGGCAATCGAACCCATGACTGAACAGCTTACATCACTCGGACACTCAGTTAATTCTATCAATAATTAAAATTACGTAATCAAAATATGTATACACTATACACCCAAAGTTGAATACCTATTCATACTTAAACATTGCAAATATCTTTAAATTCAAACTTTCCTCCCTTTTGTAACATTTATAACTTCCAAAATTAGAACTCTATTCAACACCAAGAAAAAGACAATTGAAACGGATTCTAATCGTGTTCTGAATTTAAAATAGCTAAAGTAAAAGAACTTGCACTGACCTATAAAATTAAATCGACAAGGGTCGAAAGAGTGCATCGCCCGTTGAGTGGGTTGCCAGACTTCCGCATTGCCTGAGTTTGAGGATTTATTACTTAGGTAACTTAAACCTGTATACGCTATCAATGCTCACGTAATAATAACCGCAAGTGCGTTTATTATTACGTTTATCATCATAACTATCTAAAATAGATAATACCTAAGTAGGTATTTGCTATTTTAGACAGTTATGATGATCTAGCTGATGATATACATATAAAGCCACAAATAAATTAATAGTTTACAAATCCACCTTACAGAAGACATTCCTTAATAATAACATTAATCATTTTAATGTTGCGTTTTTGCGTGTGAGTAAGGTCACCAGAGCTCATTGGGTGGGGGGGGGGGGGGCTAGCAACACTCGTTTGCTGACTCTTAAAGGCCGGCAAAGCACTCGCGATTTCTCTGGTGTTGTGAGTGTCCATGTGCGGTGGTGATCACTTACCATCAGGTAACTTGCTCGTTTGTCACGCTTAATATAAAAATAAAATGTCTGAACAGTAGAGATTTTGCCTATTTTTGGTGCTGATATTGGCAAAATATAAATTCTGAAAATTAAAATTCCCTATATATTTTCCTGTAGTAGGTTTTTTTGCCAAAATAATTAACTTGTACAGAAACGTATTGAAAAACAATAGTTTTACCTCGGACTTCCTACTCTGTGGTATCAATTAACTGCGGAGGTATATCCGATCCGGTATGACATGAGAACCTACAAGAAACGAGCTTATTCCTTTCTTAAAGGCCAGCAACGTACTCGCGGTGATGCCAGTGTCTCTCACCATCAGGTGACGCACTTCCTCGCCTACTCCCTTTTCAGATCAGGAATTGTTCAGGCAATTTTCCTTTCATCATCATATCAGCCGAAAGACGTCCACTGCTGGACAAAGGCCTAATGTCCCTTAACATATTTAGTTTTCATAATTCCCTAATTGACCATCAGGATTGTTTTGAATAATTTCTCTAATATACCTAAAACACACATCTAATCCTGTTTGGACGTCAGCAGCGGGTTCGCATAGAAGATTCACAACAAGAAGAGAAAGCTCTTCTTGGTGTGATACTACTGATGGTGTACCACAGGATGGCGTTTTATCTCCTTTGCTCTTCGCTTTATATATAAATGCTATTTCTGACCAACTTACTTCACACCACCACCTTTATGCGGATGATCTCCAAATATACACCCAAATCCATCCACTTCTCTCTATCTCAAGGAACGCTTCGCGAACACGTCGCAAATGAGTTTAGTGAAGAAACTGTCTTCACTAAACTCATTTGCGACGCTTGCGGTCTTCAGAAAACTTACGACTCAAAATGCCAGTGCATTCCACTAATTTTACAGACAAATCCTTTAGCGTGCAAGCTGTCCGCTTATGAAATGCGCTGCCATTACAGATTAGGCGTGCTCAATCACAAAACGTAGGTATTTAAAAATACGGTTAAACAGCACTGTCTCACTTTATATTATTACGTAAGTATATAATATGTACGTAGTATTAGATTCATAACTTTTGAATTGCAATTAGTACACCTTCTGCTACCTTCATTAGACTCTTTCAATTT
Source organism: Pseudoips prasinana (assembly GCA_951640165.1). NCBI lineage: Eukaryota > Metazoa > Arthropoda > Insecta > Lepidoptera > Nolidae > Pseudoips > Pseudoips prasinana. Next base: position 33,587,658 of record OX621246.1, read on the forward strand.
TGGTCCATTCAAAGTAAATCGGTTGCCTGGAAGAGATCGTTTTTAGCGATAAGGCTGCCAATTGCATTAGAATAAGCTAATTTTCTTGTTTATATCCAATGTTTCGTATTACTTATTTTTGCAATAACATGTACTTCTTCTTCTTGTTCAAAAATTATATATTTAATCTAAAATCCATCCCTTTCATTAAAACATCGCCCTTAATCGTTCTACTAATTAGAAACACATGTTGTAATCCCTGCTCATGTGAGCATCAAATCGGGGAGTTTTAACCTAGATTGCTGGCAACCCCGCCGTACTGCTGAGCCAAATTACAAAGCACTGTGATCACGAAAGAGGTTCGTTACGTCACCTTCTGTTCGAGGAAACTGATAAAGCCGTACTTACTCTGTATTGTTCATTATCTGAGCGAGAGAAAGCGTTGAGATTCTTAGGATTGAAACATTGAATTAATAAATTGAAAGCTGCTGAAGTTGATTCCAGGTAAACATCTGGGATTACATATTCTGAATATTTTAGCGAACGGTGTTTCTGCAGTGTTTGATTTGGGAAATTTAATCTAACTCATTCTTTCTGCTACTGCTTCGCAATAAACTAACACTTACTACCACTCGTGACCACTCTTGTGTGGAGCACCGGTAAATACAGCCGCCTCGCCACTTCGTGTCCTGGGTTCGATTCCCGCGCAAGACAGTTGTCTTGAGAGTTACGCGTAACCCATAAATACGTGCTCTGAGTTTGGATGTAATTTGTGTCTGTCAATTATATGTTTGTAAAGTACCCCGCGATACAGGGACCAATTTATTTTGTGCGGGTCACCAACTTGTCCGCCAAACGTGGCGATTATGGTATCCATCCAAATTATGGCCACAGTTACATTCAGGAAATCTTTTGAGGAGGCCTTTGGCCAGCTGTTGACGTCATTTTTCTGACATAATGATGAGATGATGATCTTAATTGTTACGGATATATGCCAAGTAAGGCATAATTCCATTACTTATCATCATCATATCAGCCAAAAAACGTCTACTGCTGAACAAAGGCCACCCCCTAGGATCTACACAATAACCGGTCCTGTGCTGCCCGCATCCAACGGCTTTTATTTATTTATTTATTTATTATTATAGGTTCACCAACAATTATATACACCGTCTTAAATCTAATTAACATACAAATAAATATAGCAATAGTGTAATAATCACTTACAGGTGAACTGTGCATGCACGTGGGACAGTACGTTAGCTTAACCTAACTTCTTCCCGCAAACTTTGCAAGATCGTCGGTCCACCTTATAGGGGGCCTGCCTAGGGTCCATTTTCCGGTACGTGGTCGCCACGTGAGAACTTTTCTGCCCCATCGCCCGTCGGTTCTACGAGCTATGCCCACTGCCACTTCAGTTTGGCAATTATTTGGGCTATGTCGGCTACTTTGGTGCGCCTGCGGATTTTGACGTTTTTGATTCGATCGCGCAGGGATACTCCGAGCTTAGCTCTCTCCATTGCTCTTTGGGTGACCTAGAGCCGTCTGATGAGGCCCATAGTAAGCGAACACATCTCTGTTCCATAAGTCACCACTGGCAACACACACTGGTCGAAGACTTTCGACCAGTGTGTGTTCCATTACTAAATTAAATTAAATTAATTCCATTTTGGGCGTATAATCGAATTTGTTAGTAATAGAATAGCAGCATAACTCAACTGATCTTCCAGCGCAGTGTATAAGGTAGCCTCGTTACTACCTTCGCATTCTCCTATTTCGGATTCGGTAGGACAAGCATTTATGGTGTGCTTTATTGTCCGGTAAAGCAGTGAAAGCCTCATAAATAAACACACGCACTGCACGTGTGACGCAGTGGATAAGACAGTCGCCTCGCCTCTTCGTGTCGCGGGTTTGAGTCCCGCGCCGGACAACTATTTGTGTGCCCCATAATTGGTTGTTCTGAGTCTGGATGTAATTTGAGTCCGTCTAAATGTTTGTAAAGTACCCCGCGACACAGGGATTAGATTCCCTAGTGCGGGCGTTGTCTTAAAAACAGTATAGTCTTGTTTAAAAGAAATAAGGGTATGCGTTGGGTCTTGAATATATCTATAAAACACGCTAGCTAAATATCATTACTATTATAAAATAAATGTATTAATAATCTGTGTACCTAAATATCTACATATATGTAACTAGAAATAATTATGAATACTTTACTAAATTACTACAAACATGTTCTGACTATTTTCAAGCGCTTTTTTAAAGTCTTCGTGAATAAAAACCCTTTTTATTTTATTTATTTTAAAATTAAATTTATATAATTTCTCCGTAATACTTCGATTCATTTATATAGTCAGGAAATGCTCCATATATGCAAATGCGATGCATTGGCAAGACACAGAATGGCCATCCTGGGGCTGGCATATCAAAAACCAGGAACTACCCTTAAGAAGCGTACTGGATTATGTGCAGACTTCATTCAGGGCTCTAGGGATAGAATAAAACCAATGGGGGATAGTAAAAAAGATCCTGAAGGGTCGAATTGCTGTACGAAAGTTCACCCCAATCCAGATAAGATGCGATAATAAAACAGTAAACAGTCTTTTGTTAAGTCCAAGAAACGTGTGAAATCCTAAATGTGTCAGTGCTACTTGCACCTGATAAAAAAGCTGATACACCTTTAAATATTAAGTGACATTACAGGGGTTTACTGCCTAACCCTCGTTTTTATTATGGTCTTTTAACAACCGCTTGTATGGGGTAGGACGATTTAAAATTTAATGGTTCCCGTGAGTGTCGTATATTGGGATAATGTATTTCCCGAGTGGCTTGGACTTTTATGGCCTGATTACGATTACACATAACATAAATATAATAATTGACAACATTTAATTATTCTGAGACTCCAAATTTTACGTTTAAAAATTTTTACGTTTTGAAAATCATACTGGCATATAATATCCGGCTTCAAATTTGCTTTCTAAGAATTGGTCTTCTGGGTACCATTTTGAAAGCAAACCCTATCCCTATAAGAATTATCAACATTAGCATACTAATATCGGAAGAAATGTGTAGCATACATACTAAAATACTGTTGAATTGATAATTAATAAATATATAATAAATAACTGGGACACATCACGTAGCGGTAAGTTTAAGAGAGGTAAGGCACAGCGTTTATTCGCCTAAAGAGCAGTCCGACCTTACAAAATACATTCCTTAATAATAATACATAAATGAATACCTTGGGACCACTAAAACACTGTCACCTAATCCCAAACTAAGCAGAGTATGCTCTATGGAAACCACACAACTAATAAACATACTTATATATTTCTAAATACATAATTATTATTGATAAATTACAACCAGACAGAGAAAAAATTATGAATGATTTCTTTATTTGCATGAATGATTTCTTTACAGTGATAGGTACATTTAGATGGTCTTAAATTACGGTTCCACTATATTCAACAATTTGTCGTGCAAATGTTTAAGTAGAAGTATGACACATAATATATGTAAGTAACATGTATTATTTGTCATAATCTCACGCAATTTTAATTCGATATACATAACTAATTATTTTACTTTCTATATAATTTAACAATTTTTATAATAATTTAATAGCTAAACAATAATAACGTTAATGTCAATATATAATCAATCAATCAATATATATAACGTAAAAGTCAATTAAGTAGTATGTCCAAATTATTTAAAGTTAAATTGAAAATAATCTAAAATACAATAAAAACATTTGTCACAGAGCCACTCATACATTTTTTTTTTTAATTCAGTTTCTGTCAGATTTCTGAATCTTTCTGGAACTTTATTGTATATTTTTGTTGCCATATAATAACAGTTTTTATCACATATCTTCAGTCTATATCTCGGTATTAATAGCAGTTTGCGAACTATTTTTAATTTTAGTATTTCAAAAAGTGACATATTTTTTCTTACAAATTTGCACATTTTAAATATGTATAGTGACGGAAAAGTGAGTAGGTTTTCTCTTATAAATATCGGTCTGCATGAGTCTGTCCACTTTAGATTAAATATCGACCTAATACAATTTTTTTAAACAATAAATATTCTTTCAGCGTCTGTAGAGTTAGTTATGATTTTCTCATGGGTGGGGATCGAACCCGCGACCTCCGGCTTAGCAGTCAGGGTCACTAACCATTAGAGCAACAGGCCAGTTTTTTTTAAGGCAACGCCCGATTATGTAATCTAATCCCTGTATCGTGGGGTACTTTACAAACATATAAAAGACGGAAACAAATTACATCCAGACTCAGAAAAACTATTTATGGGTCACACAAATAGTTGTCTGGAGCGGGACTCGAACCCGCGAAACGGAGAGGCGAGGCAACGTTGTACCACTGCACTTTATGTGTAAACATGTTTAATCATTTAACCCAATTTATTAATCCTAATGCCACTGAATGAGCCAATGAAGAATATAATGACAGTAATCGAGGCAAAAGACGTGTGCAAAGATCGTGACAAATGGAACTCCGTTGTCTCTGCCTACCCCTCTGGGAAACAGGCGTGAGTCTATATGTATGTATGTAATTTCATTTACTGAATATGTTTATTATGAACTGAATTATTGCTGCGTGGCTGGCGGCAAAGAATATCACAACCCCTTCTAATCCCGTGGGGGGGCGTAGAAGTCGTCCCGAGGGAATATTTTCGTCTGCATCTCTCTGTGTACTATGACGATCATACTACGCCCGTCTGCTAATCATGGCGATTGTAGCAAAAAAATGGCCTATATCGAACACGCCACTTCACCAATAAAACAGTCCACAACGGTATGATCGTTCACGATAATTCTCACGTTCAATATCATAACCAGCTTTCAATTTTATACCCAAACAATAATAAAATAATCAAAATACAAAATCAATATGTAATGTTAATTCCGCTAATTGTCAGTTTAATCATGCCGGGATGCAATTTGCACCGCCCTCCTGTTATGTCTCCTTCGAGCACTCGACGAGTTAGCAGCCCTTGAGAATGGTCCGTGGAGGACTGAAACACGTGTTGGATATCTTACTGGCGCATGTAATTTGCTTTTTTATATTGTCCTTCTTGCATGTGCACATTTTTGCGGGCGGGAGGGCGGTGCAAATTGCATCCCGGCATGATTAATATGACAATTAGCGGAATTAACACTACATATTGATTTTGTATTTTGATTGTTATGGATTTCCGCAAAGTGACGCCTGATTCCATTACTTAATAATAAAATAGTATCATCGACACCAATAAAATGGAATTGTGATACCATTTAAAACGCAGTACAGATCTATATTGCCTAGTACTAGCTCGAGCCAAAACCGCCAAAAATAAAATAAAAACTCCAATGGACTGCAGCCAAAGTTGCAACATTCATTTTTATTCGTCCGGAGTACTGAACTTTGATCTTTAAAGCTGTTTTACTGTTACGATACGGCGATGAACCAAAACGGCTGTTGTATAACTAAAAACTAGATTGGCTGCTTGGATTTGAGACCAATAGGGTTTTATTTTCAACATAACTGTATTGTGTGGCGACTTTATTTACATAAAATAATATTAGAAACGGTTTTAATTCACATTGAGTTAAAAAATAGCAGCTTGTTAATACTCAAAAGTCAAAACATGTTCAAAATTATATAAAAATATGAACGGTTTTTTAAGACTTAAAATTCGCTTTTAAATAGTCTAGTTTTAGGTTTGTTTATACATTGCGTCCGTATTTATGATAGTAATGCATATAAGTATTCATGCATTACTATCATAAATACGGACGCAATGTATAAACAAACCTAAAACTAAAACTTAAAATTAGAACATAGAAATACTAAATATTAATAATAATAAATACCACAAAAAATGTATAATAAGGAACCATAATTAAATAACGTCCCTCCTCATGGCAAGGAATGGCGATTGTATTATCGAAAAAAAATACCGATGGTTAAACCACATGGTGTGGTATGGTATGAGGTAATAATGAAATAATGAAATTTATTCAGCACTTGGGTATTAACATACACTTGTACTTGTCAAGTTCACAATGCAGTACATAAACATAGTCGAATATAGTATAAAACTTACAAAAAAAATTATTAGTCCGTCCGTGCGGTCTGTTTTATCAGATATATTTTCTTAAATCCTAAAATAAATAACAAGTTACTAATCTATTATTTTGAAATTTAGTTGTACAATATTAGATTTTAAAAAATGAAGGTTTTAATAGTCTTCCACCTACCTGTAACGATTTTTTTAGATAAAGACTTACTACTACTCATAGCTTGATGCTTTCATTGATCTGAAAGTGATTGTCAATGTTAAGCAACTAGGTTCGCGGTCAGTCAATAGATGGGTGACTACCAGGTGGTTTAATTTCTGAGCGTCTCCGTGTATCGGAGGGCACGTTAAGCTGTCCACCCGGCTGTAGTTATTAGACATCACTCGTTAAGCCATGTCAGAGGCCTACTGGGCGGCTTGAACAACTCCGATACTAGGGTAACCCTAAAGCCCATAAGATAAGAGATCCGGAGCAAATATCTTATCCCGTGCTTAAAGGACCAACCGAACAACTTACCCCACTTGAATAAAGAGGTCGTCTACCTTTTTAGAACAATGACCGCACCATATAATTAATGAATTATCTCACTCTTCGAGAGGGATATGTGTAATCACTTAAAGCAGGTGACATTAGGATTAATAAATTGGATTAAATGGTTAAACATGACATCATTATTTTTGACATTGAAATTTTAATTGACATTTTCTAATAACCACTGTTTTTAAATCTTATTTTTGGAACGAAGTTCCTAATCGCGCGTTGTGAAAGGGGGCAAGACGGAAAAAATTCTTACGAAAAGTTGTCACGACACTTTTTGCAACTGTGCGGCGTGCGCATGTTTCTCTGTCTGTCTCTCTCTCTCTCTCTCTCTCTCTTATAGAAAGCAAGCCAGATATTTTCATTTCTATTTCGCATTGAGCAGTATGGTGTCGCGACGATTATTTTTGTTGAGTGTATACAGGTTTTTTGTACATAATAAATAATAAGAAATAACTTCGTTCCATCCGGGTGTCCCTTGACACCTCTCAAGTTTTTTTATATTACTTATTGTTTGGATTCAATCACTACTATTAACAAATTGAATAATTACTAACAATTCCAATGTAAAAATCGAAAATGTTAATGTTAATGTATTACTTTAAATATTTGCACGACGTATTCTGTCGAATACAGTGAAACGAAAATATAATACCATCAAATGTAACCTGTATTCTCGCAAATAAAGAGTTCATTCATTCATTCATGTTTACACATAAAGTGCAGTAGTACAACGTTGCCTCGCCTCTTCGTGTCGCGGGTTCGGGTCCCGCGCCGGACAACAATTTGTGTGACCCATAAATAGTTTTTCTGAGTCTGGATGTAATTTGTGTCCGCCTTTTATATTTTTGTAAAGTACCCCACGATACAGGGACTAAAAAGCTTAGTGCGGGCAGTCTTTAAAAAAAACTATTCAATAGCACAGCAAATAAGAAGTAAAATAGCTTTCCCTTTGCGATGTACTACATCATGCAGAGAGAACAAGGTTTTCTAATGGCGTACATATGCGGGCGTTGCCTTAAAAAAAACTGGGCTGTTGCTCCAGTGGTTAGTGACCCTGACTGCTAAACCAGAGGTCGCGGGTTCGATCCCTATAATATACATACATACATAGACTCACGCCTGTTTCCCAGAGGGGTAGGCAGAGACAACGGATTTCCATTTGTCACGATCTTTGCACACGTCTTTTGCTTCGATTACTGTCATTATATTCTAGAAATATATAAGTATGTTTATTAGTTGTGTGGTTTCCATAAAGCATACTCTGCTTAGTTTGGGATTAGGTGACAGTGTTTTAGTGGTCCCAAGATATTTATTATTTACTAGCTGTGCCCCGCGGTTTTACCTGCGTTAAACTTTATAAATTATCACATCTTCTCCCCCGTAGGTGATAGCGTGATAATATGTAGCCTATATGTTGACCCGACCTCTTAGTAATATTAAAATAAATATATATATATATATATATATATATATATATATATATGTCGCAGATTCAGATGGATTAGAATCGACGTCCACGAGGTCCGTGTCCGCCATGTTGTATTTTTAAAATCGATCAGTGCGCACACCCGGCGCAGGCGACGGTACTAGAACAAGTGTCAAGTCCAATCGCACTACTGACAGATATTAGTGCATTGACAACGTCAAATGTCAACCCTTCAAATCACGATGACACGTACAACAGTGTTGCCACTCCATTATTATGATATCCATGATTTACTAGTGTTGCCACTTCATTCTTATAGAATCGTACATAGTTTATTTATTATTCTCCGACACGGCCATTCTGATAATCAACGCGCATTTGCGTTGTCACTTACTAAGCACACGGTACTTAGGTTTCTTAACTTTAACCCAAGCGTCAATTAACTCATCGGCTATACAGTTCCAACAAGGCACCACCAATTCCAACATGAACTCAAACTTTCAGCAAAGCGTTGAAGCTTTCAGCATAAAATGCAACACATAGCAAAGCGTTGAAGCTTTCAGCATAAACTGCAACACACAGCAAAGCGTTACAGCTTTCAGCAAAAGTTCAATTACTCGGCAAAGCGTTACAGCTTTCAGCATTAATTTAGGCACACAGCGAAGAGTTATAGCTTACAGAATTTATTTAAACACACAGCAAAGCGTTATAGCTTTCAGCATTTATTTAGACATACAGCAAAGCGTTATAGCTTTTAGCATTTAGACACACAGCAAAGCGTTATAGCTTTCAGCATTTAGACTCACAGCAAAGCGTTGAAGCTTTCAACATAAACGGCAACACACAGCAAAGCGTTGAAGCTTTCAGCAAAAGTTCAATTGCTCGGCAAAGCGTTACAGCTTTCAGCATTGCTCAGAGGCAGCACTTAAAACACGCTGCAAAACGTTGCAGCTTTCAGCATCAACCTTGGGTCACGACAGATCAGCCCAACCTTACTGCAAAGCGTGATGGCTTTCAGCGGGACATCAGGACAAAGCGATAAGGCTTTCAATCCACCCTTCAATAAGCGTAGTAGCTTTCGGTTTAAATAAAATATCATACAGCAATGAACATAAGTCTTTTATCACTACGGGTTTACGTTCAACAAAACAATTTAATTATCGTTTCAACTCAAACAATGATCATGATTCAATACAGTAATTAAATCCAAATTACTAATTACACCAAATTAGAATACCAAATTAATCAATACAATTTGTTCCATAATTAAATAAAACTATTCAATTATGGGTTCTACAGGATCAAGACATTCTGACAATTCAGGTAAACTAGCTGGATATTTATGCAGTCGTTCATGGCACACATATTGGGCACGTCCCCCAGATACTGGTTCCACCATATAACGCTCATTGGAACACACTTTAGCTACCCTGTGAGGGGCTTTTCTCTATACTCTTACTTACAGTACAATTCAAAACGAGTTTTACTTTGCCTAAGACAGACTTCCAGGATTTATTTTTATAATTTGCGGCCACTGTAAAACAATTTGTCAAGGTGGACATCATTCGCTCCACCTGACCATTAGCTCGGCTAACACCACTAGCAATCTCGTGGAACTCAATGGCCCAACCTCGGCATAAATCCTGAAAGTCTTGACCAGTAAAAGATGTACCTTGATCAGAGATAATTCGTTTGGGGTTCTAAATATGTGGACAAAGCTACGTAATGCCTCGCAAGCAGATCGTGATGTTAAATCTTTGACACACATTAATTGACAAAATTTCGTAAAAGCATCTACGATGACTATCACATACTCCTTAGAGGTCTTGCTACAAGTTCGAAAATGGTGTTCTCCACCCTGGAACATTATAAGTAAGTGCGCAATGCAGCGTCACGAACTCAAATCACGAAGCTTGCGATAGTCAATTGTCACAAGCACGAAGCGCGAAGCTTTGAATACTCAATCGTCATAAGCACAAAGAGTGGAGCTTTCAATACTCAATCGTCACAAGCATAAAGCCCGGAGCTTTCAATGCTCAACCGCCACAAGCACAAAGCGCGGAGCTTTCAATGCTCAAGTTTCAGGAACTCTAAGTAGGGTATTTCCCTTGTCACACAATTTATTTCAAATCAACCAGCTTTATTACTCATAATATAATATAATGTAACACATAAATGTGTCTTACAATGAACTCCAATAATCATTTTAAACGTTAGAATTTAACTCAACCATCGGCATTAACTACACTGTTATTTCTGACAAATTCTGTCAAATTCAAGTTTTTCGTAACATACGTAGGTACTTAACGCGTCCACCAGCTATTGGCTGTTCCTTGTATCTATCATTGTCATAGACGTCTATTATCTTACAAGGATTTGAAAACCTTTCAGTTCATTTGTTTACTGTTAGAATAGAATGGAATACTCTTTATTGTACACACTCAAACAGGATAATTACATAGAAGACAAAATAAATAACACAAATTGTTAGGGTTCTTTCCGACAAAAACAACGTCTCTTATTTTAAATGGACGAATTTTAACTTTGGTATTGCCATAACATACCTTATCAGCATGAGCTAGCTCGTCCATCCTGCATTTTGCTTCACATCTAAGTTCGTAGAGGTTAACCTTACCATATTTTTGGACAAGGGCATTAATTTCGGAGGAGAACTTTTATTACAACCCATCAATAATTGAAGCGGACTTCTAACTGTACTTCTTACTATGGTACAATATAGCGCGATTTGGATTTCACCTGAAGCTGTCTTCCAGAACCTACGCTCGTGGTTCTCGGTTATAGTGAAGCAATTAATTAGAATAGTTAGGGAAGCTACGCTACATCCCCCCATCACAAATAACGCAGTGTTTCAAGTCCAAAGTCTTTCACGTGGTCGCTCACTATTGGTCTCACAAGAAGGCTCAAGGTCACCCAAAGAGCAACGGAGAGGGCCACGCTCGGAGCATCCCCGCGCGACCGAACAAAAACGTCGCAATCCGCAGGCGAAATAAAGCAGCCGACATAAAAATTGGGTCACAAATCAGTAAGTTAGTATTTTGAGTTCAATATACCTTGTAAGTACAACATTTGTATGCCATGTACAATATGGCAAATGTGTGAAACTTAAATGATGTAAACAATAACACTTGTATTCACCACATTTATAAAATAAAGATATTATGATTATAATTATAACCAAAGAATTGCCAAACCGAAACGGCAGCGGGCGGGGCACACAGCTCCCAACACCGACGGCCGCTGGTTCAGACAGGCATCCGACCGGGGACCACGCACCGGAAGACGCAGCGCGGGCAGGCCCCCCACAAGGAGGGCCGACCACTGCGGAGATTCCCGGGGGAGGCCTCCGTTCAGTAGACGTCTTTCGGCTAACATAATGATGATGAATTATTACTTGAACAGACACGAATCTCTCCACTTGTCAGTAATTGAGAAACGTCTTTACAGTCGATCAAATCAATACGCCATAGCTTGTACAAGTGTCAAGATTCTGTAATAAACAAACTTCAGCATGGACCGGTTAAGTAAAAACATCTCTACCTATCATAACATCATGAGGCAAAATATGTGAATCTACAATTACAAAAGTCACTTCTCACACACGAGTACTTCGTTGACCTTGACAGGCAGATAAGTAATGGAATCAGGCGTTACTTTGCGGAAATCCATAACAATCAAAATACAAAATCAATATGTAGTGTTAATTCCGCTAATTGTCACCAGTACGATACCCAACACGTGTTTCAGTCCTCCACGGACCATTCTCAAGGGCTGCTAACTCGTCGAGTGCTCAAAGGAGACTCCTATTTTGATTGACAGGCAGACTAATACGGGATAAAGAAAATGTAATGTTCGACCTGTCAGGCGCGTGGATATAAAATCTCAAGTACCTGTATGGTTATCAACAAATCATTTACGAATTAGGGAACAATCTGTCTGTTACCAACCACTGTCCACAAGAGCGTGTATGTGACCTAACTTGCCCCTACATCCATAGACTTCGAAATAAACCGTTCAAACTATTTAACCTTCAAAACGCGCATATTGTCACCATAAAATTAAATATAACAAACGTTGGGCGTATTTTCAACATCTAAAAGTATAAACCACACAAAACAACACGTGTTATGAATTTCACAGATATCAAAAATTCTTCTGTGCAGCATTAGGTCATCAAGTGCCTTTTAAACAATATAATAAAAGTACTAACATGTTTCTTCTCATAAAATAAAGATTCACCACTCACACTCGACACGAGGCACTTTTACTTTAGAGGTTACTTTAAATTTACTCATAAAAACTTCTTCCACGTTCACTGATGCACCAAAAACTATTCTTCAACGATAAACACGAACTGGCCGAGAGACTCCGCTTATCGCGAGTAACCACATCGAAACACGAAATCAGTAGGCGTGTTTTAAACAAGTCTGAACATACCTGAGTATCCGAGATACCTGCGATAACAACTTCGATTTTGTTACCTTCGCTCCAAGCAGGCTTCAACCAGTTAATCAAGGCAAGCTTGTAAGTCGAGTACTCCACGTATGTAAGTTCTCGCACGGTCACTGCACCATACGGCACCATATCTTGAAAAAGGTCATCAATCTCTCGGTCGCCGCAAACTGTCGTGATACACGTTCCTTTGCTTCGTCTAACGTTTTGCACAACGGATACGACTTCGAAGTCCACTTGCGAGCTCGACCTCGAAGATGTGACAATGTAACGTATCGAGTTTCGTAATCGGTCCACGAGTTTGCGATACAGCCGTAAATTCACAATCAGCGGGGTTGTATTTTCATCGTTATTTTTCAATTTTGTAACGACACTATTTTCGCTACGTGGTGGAACCGAATCACGATATACTTCATCAATCATCAAAATATTCTTGATTTTGAGTAGCAGGCATTGCGGTAGACACGTGGGATGATTTTGGAATCGATCCCACCGCTGCTGTCGCAGATTCAGATGGATTAGAATCGACGTCCACGAGGTCCGTGTCCGCCATGTTGTATTTTTAAAATCGATCAGTGCGCACACCCGGCGCAGGCGACGGTACTAGAACAAGTGTCAAGTCCAATCGCACTACTGACAGATATTAGTGCATTGACAACGTCAAATGTCAACCCTTCAAATCACGATGACACGTACAACAGTGTTGCCACTCCATTATTATGATATCCATGATTTACTAGTGTTGCCACTTCATTCTTATAGAATCGTACATAGTTTATTTATTATTCTCCGACATATATATATATATATATATATATATATATATATATATATATATATATATATATATATATATACGTATATATATACATAGAAAAAATCCATGACTCAGAAACAAATATTCGTGCTCATCACACAAATATTTGCACTTACCGGGATTCGAACCCAGGACCACCAGCTTCGTAGGCAGGATCACTACCAACAAGGCTACGGTGACCTGGTTCCTAAATTAAATATCGTAAAACATTGCCCTCAGTACCAAGGAGTGGAATTATTTAATAAGCTACCAGCATCTTCGAAGGAAATAGTTTTCAATACGAATATATCCAAAACAAGGTTGAAGGCCTTCCTATTGGAGAAGTGTTTTATTCTGTGACTGAATGGTAAAACCCAATTATAATCTCAATGTTATTTGTGATGAATAATATTTTGTAGTTGTTTTTTTTTTGAGAATTACTGTATTATTTTCATTGTATTCTTTGCTATTAATAAAATAAAATAAAAAAGGTTTTTATTCACATAGACTTTAAAAAAGCGCTTGTAAATAGTCAGAACATGTTCGCAGTAATATATAATTAATTTATAATTATTTCTAGGTACATATAGATATTTAGGTACACGGATTGTAGTAAATAATTTACAATAAGATTTAGTTTATAACATATTTAGCTAACTAAAATTAAGTTATCATGTGTAGGTTTAATTATCTAAATTTTAGCTATATTTTTACTACATATTGTCTGATTATTTCAATTGAATTAATTGTTTTCTATTGTATAATTTAATTAATATTTTATAATATAAATGGATTTCATACACAATGCAAATAGTTCATGTATAAATGAAAACATAATATCCCAAACTAGGCAGAGCCTGTACTATGGCAACCAGAAAACTGATAAACAAACTAATATATTTCTTAAAAAATTAAGCCTTTACACAGAACAAATAATCGTGCTAAGTAAGTGTACAAAGAACTGACTTGGGTGGGAATCGAACCCACGACCTCTGGCTTAGCAGTCAAGGTCACTAACCACTGAACTCTAACGAAAAAATAAATGTACCATAAAAGCTAAATTTGATAACATTGATATCCCATTGAACCGTTCACATACACATTGATAGTATAAACACACACATATCGCTTTAACACCAAAATAAATACGCTGAAATCCTTCCGCACTTTAACTTGCTAACATGTTTTACATAATCTATCTTCTCTCTCCATCACACTTTGGAGTTGAAAAGAGACGGAAATAATATATTGAATGTCCCTGTTACAAGTCAATAGGGAGAGGAACGCGAGTTGAATATGTAATTGAAGGGAACGACAGGGCCACATTAAGATATCTGTGGGGCCCTTATTTTTTCTTTTCCAAATGAAACTTTTATTGATGGGTAGCTTGTGTTCTCGACTTCCGCAAGGAAGTATAGATCTGGTACCCACTATGCGGCTAGCCGCAATGCGACCAGCCGTGCGGCCGACCGTACTCAGATATTTGTACGAGAAAGTACTTTTTATTCACACTGTGTTACGGCAGCCGGTCAGCAGTATTGATTGCTGACGGTTGACCGCATTCCGGCTAACCGGCTTTTGATTAACTAGATGTCATCGGTTCTGTGTTTGCATTAGCCCACATACCAGCCAATCACAATGTAAAAACAAAAACAATGTTAAAAAAAGATATAATATAAATCGAAAACAAAAAGCAAAAGAAGACGAAAAAAGCAAGCCCGGAGTTTCTTTGTGGCTTTCTTCTCCGGGTCGTCCACCTAGGTAGCTAGAGAAAGCCGCAGGCTAGCTAGGGTAGGATCCTCAGCGCCGAGGATCGCGTTGCCCCCTTAACACGTGATCGGTAATACCGTGGAAGTGATCTGACCCCCATTTCGAATTCCATCTTTTTACTACAGTGGCCGCCTGAGATGTGGCCCATAAGGGTGCCCTCAGGTATTACTCGTTTAAACCAAGCTACTGGTTGAGAGCCTTTTGCGCTAGCCAACTGCTCGTTGTTTTCAATTCTTTAATTTGATATACTATTGCTAGATGCTTAGTAACTTGCTATTTATTATTTATTTAAGAATATTAAAAATACATGTGACGAAACAGACCGCACGGACGGACTAATTTAAAATATTTTGTTACTTTAATTACTGTTTTAAACTGTGTTTATGTAATACAATGTGAGCTTGACAAGTACAAGTGTATGTAAATACCCAAGTGCTGAATAAATTTCATTATTTCATTTCATTATTTCATTATTCCGCATATTGCGTAGGAGGCCTTAAACGTACAAGTTAGGAAAACTGTGAATTAAAATAAACACACAATCACAATAATTTTGGTATTCTAATCGATTCCCATTACTTAGTAATTATATCAGGTATCTCTTCTCTATTCGTAATGGGGTTATAAATAGTCTTTAATATCTATTTATTATAAAATCAGTTTAGTCGTCATGTGATAAGATATGATTAAACCAATAAATGTAATACTAGTTCCTTCCTTCCTTATCCTTATCGTATGGGCAGTGGTTACCCTAGTATCAGAGTTGTTCAAGCTGCCCATTTGGCCTCTGATATGGCTTGACGACTGTTATCTAATGACTGCAACAAGGACCGGCAGCTTAACGTGCCCTCCGAAGCACGGAGACGCTCAGAAATTAAACCAATTCTGGTGAATTATGAGATAACACAATCACAACACACTGAGTTAATATACTAGCTAGATGGGTAGCTAGTATATTAACTCAGTGTGTTGTGATTGTGTTATCTCATAATTCATTGTATTCAGACTTTGTTTAATAGAAATGCCAACGGTGCGGTGTCAAAATATTGGTATTATATATATATATACACATATATATATGTGTGTATATATATATATATAAATCGCGAAGGTCTTCTTGCGTCTTTACTAACTACCACCCTGCGGCGTCCACTGAATGTAGTGAGATTTTTTATGTTTTCAATGCGTATGTAGGATATTTTAATCAGTATCATATCAGTAGTCGACGTCAAATTTCATTTAAACGTTAAATGGTGATATTCAAATTAAATATTTCTAGCTGAATTTGTGCGTCCGTTCACTCTTAAATCTTTCTTGCACACTGAATACCTGCGTATACCTACTAAACACTCCATGGACATTCCCGCCTCCATCCGAATGTATGTTTAAATCAATTCCGTATAATGCTCTGCATATATCATAATGATTATAATAACTAAATTACATCCATCTACTATTGAATTCAGATTGGTTCCGAATAACTGAATTAGTGCGACCGTTCACTCTTAAATCTTTCTTGCACACTGAATATCTCCGTATACGTTCAAAACACTGCATGCACATTCCCGCCTCCATCCAACCATATGTTTAAATCAATTCCGTATAATGTTCTGCATATATCATAATGATTATAATAACTAAATTACATCCATCCTGTGCCTCTAAGCTTACCTGTTTATACATACTTACCTGTCCAACTCCGAACTTACCTGTTCACACCAGCCTGTGCAGGTAAGTCCGGAGTTGGACAGGTAAGTATGTATCAACATGTAAGCTCAGAGGTACAGGCTGGTGTGAACAGGTAAGTTCGGAGTTGGACAGGTAAGTATGTATGTATGTATTACAAACTCGAAACGTCTCTTCAAGAAAAAAAAATATGAGGGTTGGAAGAAATTTTGTTTCTCCCTCTCTCCATCTTCCCCGTCTTCCCTTATGTGGAAAATTTTTAAAAGATTTTGACGTGGCTGCGTTCCCTGTAATCCATCAATAATTCCTCGGGAGACAGCTAAATGCTTCCTTAACAAATTGGCTCCGTCTTATGTTCCTCTGTATGGAGAATGTCCTTCTTTGGGTATAAGTCCTCCATCCTATGATCCTCTAGATAATCCTTTTTCTCTACCTGAGCTGGAGGCTGTATTACATAATGTACAGGATTCAGCTCCAGGATTCGATGGTTTTCCCTACTCTTTTTATAAAATGATGGGTCCTCTTGGTCAGCAATATCTTTTAGATATAATAAACTTATGTTTCTCTCAGGGATGCGTCCCTAACAACTGGAAGACACAATTAATCATTCCAATTTTAAAACCTGGGAAATCACAAAATAACCCAGATCACTATCGTCCTATAGCTCTTTCTCCTGTTATATGTAAAATATTTGAGCACCTAATTAAAAACAGGTTGGAATGGTTCGTGGAAAATAGAGGTAATTTAGCGGAATCCCAGCTTGGTTTTCGTAAAGGATTTAGCACAATGGACAGCCTCGCTAGCTTTGTGACCGATGCACGCATTGATTTTAGTAAGAATAAATCTGTTCTTGCAGTTTTCTTGGACATTTCAGCTGCTTATGACAGTGTTCTTCTTTCAATACTCAGGACTAAGTTAAGTCAGCTGAGTATCCCAGTAAAGATGATTCATGTATCTGCAATCTGCTATCAGGTCGCCTGATCAGCCTACACATTCCTGGGGAAAGGTATAGTCCCAGGTCAGTGTGGTGTGGATTACCGCAAGGCTCTGTCTTGAGTCCTTTATTGTACAATATTTATACATGTGACTTACATAGGTCTCTCAACATCAATTGCCAAATTTTGCAATATGCTGATGATCTTTGTTTGTATGTTACTGATTCGTCCATTGAAGCTGCTAAAGAATCCATGCAGGTTTCTCTAGATTCTTTAAACAACTGGCTTTTCTCCCATGGTCTCCATTTATCTCCCCAAAAATGCTCATCAGTCATATTTACCCGTAAAAAAGAGTTATCCCACATGTTCTCCTAGAAATTGAGGGATCTCCTATCAGAGTTGAGGATAGAGTAAAGTTTCTGGGTGTTACTTTAGACTCTAAATTATCTGGCGTTTCACATCTTAATTATATTACTAAGAAATGTGAAAAGAATGTGAATATGTTACGTGCACTTGCATTTGTTTGGTGGGTGCTCACCCTTTCACTCTGAAACTTATCTACAATGCCACAATAAGAAGCTTACTGGATTATGGCACTTTCTTACTTGAGCCCTGCAGTAAAATCGCGTTGGCTAAATTAGAGTCTATTCAGTCTAAGTCACTCCGTATTGTTCTGGGTTGCATGAAATCCACGCCCATCAATGCTTTGCAGGTGGAGAGTGGAGACGCTCCCCTTGTTATTCGTAGCCAATATCTTGCTGACAAAATGTTTTAAGGCATATTTTTTCAAAAATCACAACATATTGTCAAAACTGTCTGAATTAGTTAGTTTATATGATCAGAGTGAGTATTGGAAGCACAAAGCAAGCCCTCTAATTCTAAATTCATTTAAAAAGATTAGTATGGTAGAGATGAAATCCTCTATTTACCAGTGCTATAAATTCCCATTGTATGACTTCCCATATGAAATTCTAAATTTTAATCCAAATTTTATTCCTCACATTGGCATAGATAAACAAACTATTCATGCCAATGATGTTTTCTCTTCTATTGTTTATGATAAATGGAGAGACTATCATAATTTTTTTACAGATGCTTCAAAGTTATCTGATGATAGTAAAACAGGTGTTAGTGGGGTTTTACTGGGGAGTGCATAGGTATCCTTGAGGCATGTGTATTTATCCTATTTTATAATACTATATCCAAAGCTGTTATTTTCTCAGACTCCAAAAGTGCCTTGGCTGCTATTGTCAAAAATCCTTTTAAAGATTCCCTTCGCTCTCCTATTATACTGGAAATAAAAAAATGTCTTCATTCTTGCTCTATAAAGAATGTAGAGGTCATATTAGTATGGATCCCTGGGCACTCAGGTATAAGAGGTAATGAGTGTGCAGATGCATATGCTAAGGCGGCTATTACCAGCAATTTGGCTGATCCTAAATATTTTTCGGTGCAGGTGTATGATCTACTTCACCTTCCCAAAACTGATATGCATAAGTCCTGGCAATGCTCTTGGATCGAATCAAGTAAGACCAAGGGCCATTGGTATGCCTCTATTCAAGCAGAAATACCCTCTAAACCATGGTTCTACAAATACAAAAAGTTCCTAAATTTGTAACTTCAGTTATTTGCAGAATCCGTCTTGGCCATTGTTGTACCCCTGTCTTCCTTCATAAAATTAGGATTCGTGACAATTCCTTGTGTGAATGTGGATTAGATGATGGATCCCTAGATCATATTTTTCTTAAATGTCACTTAAATAAACCTTTCTCATTTGCGAATATTTCTTCTTTAAACGTTCACCATCCTCTGAATGTACGTCACCTTCTTTCATAATTTCCTAATCCCTTAATGATAAATGCTTTTATTAAATTTATATCGACTAACATGATAAAATTATAATATTTATGATTATTGTCTTTGTTGATACGCAATTTATGTATTTCTATTCACTAACTCATATTTGTGTTTGTCTTTTGTTACAGGCTCTAAACTAGTGCCACAAAAATAAAGTATTAATTAGCCTTTGTAGTTTCCCATGAGCAGTCAAAAAACACGTGACACTGGCAGAAATTGCTGAAAACATCGGCAGATTGCCATAACACAAAAAAAACTCACTTAAACTTATGTTATTAGGTGGCTTGAAAGATACATTAGACAATGAATTATTAACATCGAGTGGTATTCCTTGATTTGGTACGAATTCATCTGCTTTATAAGGTTGAAGAAGTTACGGTTTGCCAATTCAAGAATCCTCCTTGCACTTCTTTTCCTTGTGACTCATATATTATTATAATCACTAACTATAATAATATACCAAATAAATAACCACTACAATACAATAATTCACTTTGGTGACAAGCTTGCGTCACGGCCGGCACATGTCTTTTTGTTAAAAACTTCGGCACGCGAGCGCGATGAAGCCCGCCGCCCCGCGCCCCGTTCCATGCGTCCCTCGTGAACCCCGAATAGGCCTCTCAGACACCGTACCTAGTGCCGGTTTAAGGATATTTAAGAGACGCAAGATAGTTGTCACGAAAACATGATAAAAACTTGACAAATTAAGTACGATATTCAATGGACACGATAAGATCGGTGAACTGAACTCAAAGTATACGTGGTAAATTATACGCTGAACACTAGCGCCCTCCAAATTTCAGTCTGACGATGGCGGAACTATATTATACGCTAAAAGGCATTCTAGTGATGGAATTACGTCCATGCCAATTTTTCGCCCTTGGATTCTAATGATCATAAGGGACCCTTGGGCTAAAAATGAGGGTCGGTCAATCTTGCGTCCGTATACCGGACGCACAAAGTCAGTCGGACGCAGCATCATCGGTAAATAACGCCATGTAGGACGCAACATGTCCTTCAAGATGTATATATATATATATATATATATATATATATATATATATATATATATACCCGCAAGTTATATATCTTGCGGGTCGCTGGAAACTGCTGGATGCGAATAGCACAAGACCAGCAATCGTGGAGATCTTTGGGGAGGCCTTTGTCCAGCAGTGGAAATATTTCGGCGGATATGATGACTATGTTTGATTGGGTCGCCGAATAGTTTAGATTTGGAAATGGACCCATTAGGTGGCCCTGCAAACTACAGATTTAAATTTTATACATACATGATATAGACTTTTGGCCAACTAGTAAAAAATATAAATGAAATACTCGGTTATATATTTACCCTATACTTTGCTAATCAAATGAATCCAAATATATTTGCAGTTAATACTACCTTTCAATTTACTTTTGATTTAAGTTCATATCTCATTATTGGACAGGACAATTAAGGTTCATTTAAATAACTTAAATAATTAAAGTTTTTATATTGATGGGGCCCTAGCCATTAGAGCTCCTAAATCATGCCCACGAACCGCCATCATGCGGCTCTGGAAAATGCTAAAGGGAAACACGTTGGATCTTTATCTGAGTGATATGCCAGGCTTAGATCAAGGGGTCTAACCTGTCATGCATCTGCTATTATGGGGCCTGATAAAACCTCTTAAATCTGTTGGCCTATCCGCTAAGCTATGTAGTAACTGACGTAAAACTATCAACAATCTTTTGATGTGGGCCTCAACATAAATATCACTTTAGCCGGTCACTTTTTGACGGTCACCGTAGCCTAGTTGGTAGTGATCCTGCCTACGAAGCTGGTGGTCCTGGGTTCAAATCCCGGTAAGTGCAAATATTTGTGTGATGAGCACGAATATTTGTTTCTGAGTCATGGATGTTTTCTGTGTATATAAGTATTTATCTATCTATATAAGTACGTATATAGTATATTAGTTTGGGGCTAGGATGATTTGTGTGACATTGTCCCCAGATATTATTATTATTCTAACTTATTTATTTATTTTCATATTTAATACATATTCATTCTTATAAAATCGATATATAAAATAATAATACACAAATAAATACGTTAAAAACAGAGCTCCCCCGGCGGTGGGGTTATTATTATTATTACTTTAAAAAAGAAGTGATTCTTTTGTTGGTCGAATGAGAACATTTTAAGACTATCAGAAGTATTCATTTGAAGTTGTCCTAATTCTTTATAAGTAGTAGCAAGTAGAGGTTTTCTTTTATTTGCCCAATAGCTACTATAATAATCTAATTCTGAAATTGTGTTAATCGTAATATTATTGGACCATGACAATGATTTTAAAATGATCTTGTATGCGAGATATTCTCTTCTCAAAAATAATGGTAGTATGTGTAGTTCACTCTCCATCACATGAATAGGTGAGCTTCTTATGAACCCTCCTACAATTTCAAATGGTTTTGTAATTTGTCTAGTTGGCTTGTATGTGTTTTTGCACTAGAATCATACAAGTAATACCGCTAACTCCCAGACTTCAGGCTGGTACTGAGATTAAAATCACTTTTTGGCCCAACCCAGGATGTGACTCTAGAACCTCATTATCTGCGTTTGGACATCCTACCGCTATTTGGTATTTTACGTAGTATCACAAATACAAAGCATATTTTACAGTTAATTCAATATACGTAGAACATTCAATACAATGGTACAAACGGAAGGTGAAGATCGTCGAACATTCTCTGACCAAGTCGGAGATTTTATCAAGAAAGTCCAGGTAAGAAGTACCCTAAACAGGTGGCGAGCATTTATGAAGAACATAATGAAAATAGACGAAGCAAAAGAGGCCTGCAATAATCGAGACAAATGAAAATCCGTTGTCTCTGCCTACCCCTTTGGCAAACAGGCGTGAATCTATGTATGTATTCAATACAATGTAAGAGTCCAACGATACAGATAGAGACAAACGACAGGAAGCAAATGTAACAATGGAACTGAAACAATACTATCGGACGTTACGTTACGGTGGGAGAAGTTTTAACTAATAACTGTGGAAATAGGACGTGGGAATCGAGAATAGTGAGGCTTGCTATATGGCAACTTGGCCATCTTTGTTGAAGACAATGTGCCACTCTTGTGTAGTAGCGCTCTATTCTCAAATATTTTTAAGTGACTGCACGTTAGGCGTAGCGGCTACGACAGTCGCCTCGCCACTTCGTGTCGCGGGTTCGTCTCGCCGGACAACTATTTGTGTGACCCATAAATAGTTGTTCTGAGTCTGGATGTAATTTGTGTCCGTCTGCCATATGTTTGTAAAGTACCCCGCGAGACAGGGATTAAATTCTCTAGTGTTGAATCACACTAATATTATAAAGGTGAAAGTTGGTGAGTGTGTATGTTTGTTTCTTCTTCACGTCTAAACGGCTGAAGCGATTTTAATAAAATTTGGTGTGGAGTTAGCTGACACCCTAGATTAACACATAGGCATTAATAAAGTTTAACGCGGGTAAAACCGCGGGGCACAGCTAGTATGCCATAATCGCTACGCTTGGCAGACGGGTTAGCGATCTATATCGACGATATTCTGATATTAGCCACCGTCATACAGCAAAAGTAAAAAGCCGCATACTCCTTGCTAATTTAGTGTTACAAGCAATATTTTCGCCGGTAAAAATTTAGGTCATAAATATTGAATACGAGCTTCCACAGGACGTCTGTTCCTACTAGTTCCTAGTTATTATTACCACCCTGAAACAGTAAAATACTAAATTAAAGTATACACTAAGTTAACCGATTTCAAAAGACGGACTAACTCACTTTCGCATTTTTTATATTAGCAAGGACAGCTTAAAGCACAGTTCACACTTAATAAATATCATGAAATAAAATGAATATTTTCCCTTTACCGTTAAACATAATATTTATAAAGTTAAATAAAAATACTTGTTTACCAATTCAATGAATAGAGTACATATTTTATTAAGCAAATGGAAACCTAATAAAGTAATGAAGTGGTATTAAAGATATTATCTGCACCTTAAAACGGTTTGTTAATAATACTGCTAGCCGCAGTGAATGTTCCTGAGGTCCGGGTTCTAAGTCCGGATCGTACCATAAAGAGATTTAGGTTTTACTTTAAAAAAAATCTCAGTATAAGCCCGAAGTGTGGGAGTTGGTGGTATTTACACCCCCGTGCCAGAGTACATAAATCCGTCGGTCCTGTATCTAATCTCTTTTCGGTCGTGTAGCTAACTCAAATCTATCAAATTTCCCCAATAGAAAGCTAACCTTATGCTCATGTGATAAAGTTGAAAATCTATAAAAGAAATTTGACAAAGGAAGCGAGCGGTGTCGATGACGCGAATTTTACGCTTTTTTGTCACCCAAATAGTACTCAACGCGCCAATAGAAGTTTTTACTTTAAAAAACTTGATTATTTCTGGAAGTTAGCCAAAACTGGTGACACTGGGACCCGACACTAATAGAAACGGAAAAAGGAAGGAATAATTTCAAGTTGTTCCCAATTATTACGGAAGAATAATATTTGTTCCCAACTCGTACTTGTCGAAACCATCCACAATAACGATGTTAATTCAACTATACTTTTGTTTCAACTGTCACAAATGTGTTTGTTTTCGCTTTTGTTCAGACATCGAGTAGTTTTCAACTCTGTCTGCATATGAATATTGAAACTTGCGAGAGCTTGTTTACTTTTGGTTTTGTTTTGAGGCGAAGAAAAGAATAGAGAAGAGTACACTTTGTTCCACCAGAACATAAATAAAATATAACTTAACCATGAGAAAAACCCTGACTGACAAGAATTGATACTCGTATACTACTACACCAGAACTGGCTTACAAATGAAAAAAAAACGCATCGAAATCGGTTCATCCGTTTGACAGCTACGATGCCACAGACATTGACGTAAAACTTATAACACCCCTCGTTTTGCGTCGGGGTTAAAAATAAAAGTAGTACTCTAAGCACGACGTCGATTGAAAACGACGTTAAGCTTTTTTTTCACTTGTTTGTAAGTATTTTATTTATTTTATTTAAAATTTATTTTATTAAATTTATTTTATATTATGTTGGTTTGTAAATATTTTATGTATTTTTTCTTTTTTGTTATTATAATATATTCAATTATTTTATTCATAGTAGAAAAGCATCTAGTATTTATTTTATACTAAATTAGTAGGTGCGAATGATTTCGGAAGTATATCAAAAAATATTTTCGTTCCTATTGTTTTTGTTTTGTGTACGTTGTCTGATTAGCTAATGAATTTGCTCCTATTGAAATGCTTTTCACCCCGAGGGGGCCTAGAAGTCATCCCGAAAGAATATCTACGAGAGAAGGGGCGGCAGCGTCTCTCTGCGTACTATGGCCATCATAATAATAATCATGTCCTCCTAGCCGAATTTCGGCCACGGCGGCCTGTCTCAACAGAGATTAGCCATCTGCGCGGGACATATTATAGTGCTCAAGTGTGTGCTCAAACACAGGAGCACTTTCTATTCCATCACTCTCATGATCCGATGGGACGTCCTGTACCTGACCTCTTTCCGGTCGTGTCACATACGACCGGAAAGAGGTCAGGTACAGGACCGACGGCTTTTACGTGCTCTCCGAGGCACGGGGGTATAATACTACCAACGCCCAGACTTTGGGCTGATGCAGAGAATTATTTCTTTTTACAGAAAAGTCCCAAAATTACTTTTTGGCCCGACCCGGGATTTGAACCCCGGACCTCGTTTTCTGCGGGTGAACACGCTACCGCTAGACCAACGAGGCAGTCATACCCTCAACCCGTCTACCAAGCGTGGCGATTATGGCATATCCCTCCAAACGATGGACACAACGCCATCGTGGAAATCTTTTGGGAATGCCTTTGTCATGCAGTGGCTGTCATTCAGCTGAAATTATTATATCCGATGTAAAGACCTTTTTATAATAAATACGTTACTAAAATAGCCTCTAAATATTAAAATAAAACTTAACTTTAAATATTAATGAAATGGTATATTACATTACCACTACGGAGGTTCACTCAATAAACTGGAAATAGTTTATCGCTATTTAGCAGAGCTTTACTTTACAATACGTTCAATATAAAACAAAAACCCATCAACCGATAAAACCGATATCAAAAGTCAGTTGAATTAAATATACATAACCAATCGATGCGAATTTTATCATAAATATGTAGGTAATTATATATTTAGGTAATAATATGATTCATGATGAGCATCCGGCTTCAATATTGATGGTGGCAACGTTCAGTGTTCGTGTTGTTGGTCCGCTACAGATATATAATATGATGATTTGACCTTTGTATTGACTCCATAACACTCCATTGCAAATTTCACACAAATCCGTTCGGCCATTTTTGAGTGATTGAGTAACATAAGTTCAATATTACATACTATTTTTTACATTTGAATATAGATAGGGCATTCGCGACAGCCATATTAAGACGCGATAGCAGCATATAAACTACACAAGGGAGTTATACCATACTCTTTTGCATCCAATAGTAAAACTATATGAAATCCGGTTGCTTTCTGCAATATTGTTTGCAAAAGTTTTTCATTTGTATGGAAGTATATTTCATTATTTGGCAGTCCATATTGCTGTAACTGTCGGAATTCATATGCGGAGTGCTTCTTTGATCTTGCCTATAAAGAGTGAGTACCTATTTCAAGAATTATTTGGTATATATTGTTTGATATGAGATATTGGTATCATGTGCTTTTGGTTACCTTGATATAAATATAATAAAAATATCAATTGCTTATGTAAAAGGAGCGATACACATAATGTAAATACTAGATATAAGAATAATCTCATATTGCATACTACCCGTCTCCACAAAATAAGTAACTCTTTTATGTATAAGATTCTATAACAAACTTCCCAATTATATTAGAGAATTGTCTACGAATAAGTTTAAAATATTTTAAAGCCAAATTTACAAAATGTCTGATTATTTAAGTGACAAAAGTTCGTGAAATTGAGTTCATCTGAGTCAACACACATGATTGTAATTAATCTTAAGTATATTTTATTTTAAATAAAGATTTCTACTGAGTTTTCTGGCAGTGTTTCTCAGTAGCTGCCACGTCATGCACTGCGCGGTAGGGTAAAAAAATTACGATTCCACATAAATGTAAAATTTTATGATATGAAATATTAGTATTTGCCCGCGGTTCCATCCGCGATTTTGAGCTGTAACGTACTAAGATCTAGTTCTCGTCCAGATTAAAGCTATTAGCATAAATTCTAATATAAAAGGGTCCACAGTTGATACAAACCTTATTGTCTACCAACCTTTTATACATACATTGTGGAATGCAATAAAGAATTGAGAATCAAAATGAGTAAATTATAATAATGTCCTCCTAGCCGAGATCCGGCCACGGCGGCCAGTCTTAAAGGAGACTAGCCATCTGCGCGGGACATATTATAGTGCTCAAGTGTGTGCGCAAACACAGGAGCACTTTCTATTCCATCACTCTCATGATCCGATGGGACGACTAGCGACACGACCGGAAAGAGGTCAGGTACCGGACCGACAGCTTTACGTGCTCTCCGAGGCACGGGAGTGTAGTACCACCAACTTCCAGACTTCGGGCTCATACTGAGAAATTTCTTTTTACGGAAAAATCCCAAAATCACTTTTTGGCCCGACCCGGGATTTGAACTCATTATCGGCGGTTGAACACGCTGCCGCTAGACCAACGAGGCAGTCAAATACATATTAAAATAAAAATACTTAAAATCTATATAAGTATGTATTTGCAAAACAAAATTAGTATGAGTAATATATCAGTTATCTGATTTCCATAGTTCAGGCTCTGCTTAGTTTGGGATCACATGGCCGTGTGTGAATAATGTCCCAGGATATTATTAAAACATACAGTTGAATCGATAATTTCCTCATTTGAAGATGGTAAATATATACCGTTAGGGAATTACATCTTACGGATGTCCATCTCAAATGGATATTTTGATTGCGATTTTTTCTTATCTACTCGAGAATTCCATTTTTAGGTATAATATATTTTATAATTTTGGAACAAATTATTTCCTTTCTTAGAACCGTGTTTGTCTAATCTTACAATCTGAACTCGCTCTTGTGGACAAACTTAGTGAAATAAAATGTTATAACTGTACGTTATCTAACTTTGTTTTTAAACTCAGAATTGTCTTACTCTTTCTGAAAACGAGTTCAGTTTATGATAAGCTTAAATAAATTTGCTACTGAAGCAGACAGCTAAGAACTTTCAAGGTTTTGACACCTGTCATTTGTTTTTTTTTTTAAGATTGCTAGATACCTGTAATGTCAAAACTCATTATTATATACTATTTATTCGCACTATGGCAACTATACTAGTTCACACATGCGCATAATTATAAATAGTGAGCATTTAAATTATTAATTATTATAATACACTAGATATGCCATTGAATTTTATAAATTACTACATGTGCCCCGCGGTTTTACCCGCGTTAAACTTTATAAATTATAGACTATGGGTTAATCCAGGGTATCAGCTAACTCCATACCAAATTTTATTAAAATCGCACCAGCTGTTTAGACGTGAAGTATATAATAAATGCGATAGTTTGTGAGTGTGTATGATTGTTACTTAAACATATATATAGATATATAACTCACAAACTATCGCATTTATATTATTAGTAGCGTTACAAAAACAACCTATTTATGAGTGGTAAGTATTTACAACTAGTTCGATGCAATTTGTTGGAATTTAATCAGTAATATCATACTCTCCGGTTTGACTCTTTGGATTCGATAGACAGACGCGCTCGCAGGATAATCGACGATAGAGACCTAACAAGTAAAAAGCTGCAAAACTTGGATCATCGGCGTCAGGTTGCAAGCTTATCGGTTTTCTACAGGCTGTTTCATGGAGAATGCGCTCAAGACCTCCATGAACTTATCCCTCCATCTCCCTTTTTTCATCGGACTACAAGGCGTCGGGAGGCTCTCCACCGCTATGTCGTTGACATCCCATTATGCCGTACGAAGCGTTTTGCTTCCTCTTTCATCATACGCACGGCTAAGCTGTGGAACAACCTTCCAAACGACGTGTTTCCAGACTCATATAACATGGGTTTATTCAAGGTTAGAGTGAACAGGCATCTTATGGGTACGCGCGGTTCACCTTCGACCACATCTTCACTTACCATCAGGTGAGATCGTGGTCAAGCGCTATCCCATTATGCATAAAAAAAAAGGAGTATAACCGCGAACGGGCAACTGATAATCACCCTTCATGACTCGAGGTTGCATTCGTATCGACAAAATGCCCTCCATGATCTTTACTCAGATAAGCGGTAGCTGATTACCCTAGAGTGACAATTCTTCCTTAAAGTCCTTCAACCATTTAGTCACCTAGGAGTGACTAATGGTTGAAGGACTTTAAGGGCGTTTACGATAAAGGATGTAACGTTTTGTGTGGGTTTACTGATTTCATAGTTTTTTCGCCTAGGTGGCCTTCGCTAGCCACTATTGTCCAGTAAAATTAAGAAAGCCCCTTGAGTTAACTATTTTTTATTTATTGGAACGAAGTTCCTTATCGCGCGCTGTGAAAGGCGGCTAGACGGAAAAAAATCTTACGAAAAGTTGTCACGACACTTTGCAGCTCTGCGGCGTGCGCATGTTTCTCTGTCTGTCTATCTCTCTCATATAGAAAGCAAGCCAGATATTTTCATTTCTATTTCGCAATGAAGAGTGTGGTGTCGCAACGGTTATTTTTGTTGAGTGTAAACAGGTTTTTTGTACATAATAAATAATAAGAAATAACTTCGTTCCATCCGGATGACACCTCTCAAGTTTTTTTATTATTTATTTATTTCCAAATTACACACTATCATTACAGTTATACAACCAATGCAATAGTGGAACATGTAAAATAAGTTAAACATAAAAACCTTAAATTATACTTATAACTACTTACCTACACAATATAATATCATGACAAAAAAACACAACTTATCCACCTCCTTAGTTAGTTAGTTATTGTGTGGGCAGTGGTTACCCTAGTGTAAATTTTTTCAAGACGCCCAGTAGGCCTCTGACATGGCATTAGGCAACAGTTATTATGTTGCCTATTGGCTACAACCAGGCCCGACAGCTTAATTTGCCCTCCGAAGCACGGAGACGCTCACAAATTAAACCTAACACAAATTAGTCTAATAGACTGACCGCGAGTCTAGTTGCTTAAGCTCGCCAATCACTACCGGGCCGGTGATAGCATCTGGCTATATACATATATTACCCCCTTAACGTCACGAGATAGTCTAATATTAACATATTATTATATCCAATATTCTTGTTCTAGATCCCTACACTGCATCTAAGATCCAGTGCAACGAGACGATTATTTTGTCTCACTCGCACCCGCACGACATCATCTCAAGCCCTGGCTTCCCGCGGCCTTACCCGGATGACGTGCAGTGTGTTACGGAGATAAGGGCGCCGCCTGCGCATACATTGCGGCTGCACTTTGAGGAGTTGCTGACGGAACATGAGCCACAGTGAGTACTAGTTCTAATTTATTTTCAGATATATATCATAGTATCATCAACAGGCTGAAGAGCAGAAATCAGAACGTCAAACTGAAGGAACAGCTAAATTAAATTAGTCATAAAATATACAATTTATAAGTGTAATTGGTCGACCTTACAGGTTATTAAAACATAAGTCCAACCAGAATTTATAATACATAAGCCTAAAAGTCATCCTCGGGAATCGAAAAAACGTTCCGTATCGCTTTCATTGATCAGAATCCAGTCAGATTGTTTAATCTCTGGCCAGAAAACTTAGATATTTCACGGAAAAACGCGCACTCTTACAACCTATGACCCAACGAGATAAATTAAATTTTAATATCCCTTAAAACTAATAACTATAAGTCACATTTCCAAACGTTTTTTTGGATAAATATAAAACAATTATATACTAGAAGCAACAACTCAAAAATTCTTTCGAAGTTGGAGGATAATAATTTGTTTTCATTCATTTACTCTCACTCACTCGTTAAATTTTTGTGGCCCAGAACGTGGCCACGCTGATTGCCCTGCTTGTGATCCTTCCTTCTAGAAATGAAAATCTAAGATCTTGCCATGAACATGCGGCAGGGAAAGCTGCGCAAGCTGTTAGATGGGCCATGGATTGGACCGATGTTCCCAAATACAGTCCATTTTGGGGCTGCTCGACTGACCCCATCAAGACATGTTTTCTTTGCTTCGGCCCACCTGAGCCCGGAGGCTGTTTAGGGCTTTCGGGAGCACTGATTTTTGTGCACAACAGATGCAGCATCTGGCGTGCACAAGAATCATTGCTGGATCAGTTTGTCACGCCTTCCGAAAGCCTCCCGCCTGGACATCAATTACCGTGGCCGATCTGGAAGTCTCTAAACAGAATCCGGACAGATTTTTGTGCACGCCCGATGCTGCTTCTTTGCTGTTGAGGGATCGGTCGATAGCGGCGTGGTGCATTTGGCAAAGCTATTTCGGCTTTTAAGCCTTTGCGACGGTAGCCTATGCCCATAGAGGGGGATCTATACAACATTTATACAGTAAACATTGTAATTAAAAATAATCATACCGCAACATGTCAACTGTATATGAAAACCGGCCAACTTTAAGGTATTTGAACCATATTATTTTCCTTGAACCTTACGCCTTTGCTACGTCAATGATCTGCATAGTCCAATATGCGCTCGTATCTAAGTAGTTTATTACGTATCGACTTTAACCATAAATCTAGAAAGGGTCACGCTGCACCTGTGTCTTACGCGACCTTTCGAAGGGTCCGGGTTTATCAAACCGTGAATTAAGAGATGTAACAAGCTGAACTGTATCCTACTAACATTATAAATGCGAAAGTTTTTGAGTATGGATTAATGGATATATTTGATACTCTTTCCTAAAAAAAGATTCATCAAAATCCGTTCGGTAGTTTGAATCCATACTAAAAAACTTTCGCATTTAGAATATTAGTAGGATACAACTTTTTTCACGTATCTATCACAAATATATAAACTTTGTGGTAATAAAGTTTATATATCCGAATAACACATAGATGATGATTTATGACGGCTAACGCGGGTATAATCGCAGGGTATAACTAGTATAAATTTAATAAAATCCTCCTAGTTGAATTTCAGCCATGGCGGCCAGTCTCAATAGAGACTAGTCAACTATGTGGGACATATTATAGTACACAAATACGCATACTGTGTTGTTATTTTTGTAATATTTGACATTTAATACCTGTTTTAACTTCTTTGGTTAATTCATATTTAAAGGCATGTCCCATAAAAAATATTGCAGGCCCGACCATACGAACACCTATAACTACATACACAGCCTCGGCTGAAAAATATATATGGAAACTATTTTAGTTAATATTTTTTCCGGCTGCAAATATCTGCACAGATTATTCTATTTTGATTAAAACTAAATTAAGTCTATTTACGAAATAATTGGAATATATATAGCTTAGTTCACCTACAAATATCTTTTCCGTTTTGGAATTTAAAAATCTGCTATAATTTTTAACATAAATATAAAATGGATAGATGATTTTCTGCTGGTCGCTGGAAACCCCTGGATGCCCTGGATCCGCGCAAGACCGGCAATTGTGGAGATTACTTGGGGAAGGCCTTTGCCCAGCAGTTGACGTCTTTCGGCTGATATATAATGATCTTGATGATGAATTAAAAGTTTATAGGATAAATCTGATTATTTTACACGTTAAAAAGTCATAAAATTTGTCAAATAGACCCAATTACCACATCTCATATTAATGTAAGCTATTAGTTAGTCATTTAGCTCAACCTGTGTTAGAGAAAACAGAACTAATAAGTATTCACTCAAGTCGTCACTCAACAAAACCAATTACAAGCCCGTTCCAGAAACACTACATTATCATGTCGGTCTAAATGAAATTGTGTGGCCAAACCGAAACCTTTGTATAGGGCTAGCTATAGCTATTGTTTACAAAGGGCTACTACGCCGTAGCTGACGGTGCTACGGCGTAGAAAGTACTACTACACGATCGCTACGAGTACTACATATAATTTGTATGCAGTATGCAGCTCTGTATAGTTTGCGTCGACAAAATTTTAATGTTATCTATTTGATGTTGTCTCCCTGGTGTTTCTGTCTCCATCCAAATGCAGATATTTTAAATTGAGGTGAATATTTTAAATTCCAGTTTCGTATTCGATTCCCTGTCTATGAATAAAAAAAAATGTGGTAACCAACAGTGAGTGGGAATGTTTCTACATAGTTATGATAAATTGTGCGTCCATTCTATTTGTAATACCTCAACTATGTCACAATAAATATCTATGAAATATTTGTATTTTTTGCCCCTTTTGTGATATGCTAGATTTATCACTTGGGATTGAAGAAAATATATTAGATGGGTATTGTGATACTTATTCCTTTCAACGTTCCTATCGTATATTACAAAAAATCTGACAAGTACAGAGTAATAGTCATGTTATATTTTAGTACATAACTTATATTATACAAGATATTTTCTTCGGAACAATAAAATACAATACAAATAAATGTATTAAGATCACTATTGTAATACAATTTTTTCACGACTTATGTAATAAATTAGTTGCAATGATTTCAAATTGACTATCAACAATTTGAACCTTAAATAATATTATAAAACCATTTTTACAGAATAACTGGTCGGTTTTATTAGTGACTGGCCTCCTAAGCCAGAGGTAGTGGGTTCGATCCCCACCCAGGAAAAATCTATGCCTGACAGGAGTTGGCAACAGGGGAGGGAAATTCAGAGCCCTCGCAGGGTACGTGTCTCGACCATCTGGGACATGGCTCAAAAGGGGGCCACCGGAGCAGCATACCCGCGTTCTAAGGGTTCCCTCTGTCAGGCGCCAAGAGAAGTCCACGGCAGGTTAGGTTTAGTTGGTGCGAGTACCGACATACCCACCGCATATACCACCCGCAGTCACTTTGTGCGGGTGCCATATATAGGCATTCCCCTGTCTTACCAAAAAAAGGACAAATCTTTGTCTGGTGAGCACGATTAGTTGTTCTGTGTCTGGGTGTCATTTATCCATAATATGTATGTATTTACGTTAACTGCCTCGTTGGTCTAGCGGTAGCGTGTTCAACCGCAGACAATGAGGTCCTGGATTCAAATCCCGGGTCGGGCCAAAAAGTGATTTTGGGATATTTTTACGTAAATATAAATTTCTCAGTATCAGCTCGAAGTCTGGAAGTTGGCGGTATTATACCCCCGTGCCTCCGAGAGCACGTAAAGCCGTCGGTCCTGTACCTGACCTCTTTCTGGTCGTGTCGCTAGTCGTCCCATCGGATCATGAGAGTGATGGAATAGAAAGTGCCCCTGCGTTTCCGCACACACTTGTGAACTATAATATGTCCTGCGCAATTGGCTAATCTCCATTGAGACTGGCCGCCGTGGTCGAAATTCGGCCGGGAGGACATCATGTATTTAGAAATATGTAAGTATGTTTATCAATTGTCTGGTTGCCGGAATACAGGCTCTGCCTATTTTCCGATCAAATGGCAGTGTGTTAGATGTCCAAAGTTAAAATACTACTTATTGAATATTTTGCAAAGTGAAATTGCAATTTATAAGCTGTTATTATACACAAAGTGCTAGCCTCCTTATAGACGACAGCGGTCGCCGTTAGAGTTCCCTAATAACAAAAACAGTTGTTCGTTTTAAGGTGGCGAGCCAAAGTGACTATTTTTAGGAAAATAAATAATACGGGAAATCTTTTCGTGTACGACAGCAGCCACACGTCGGCAAGACAATAAAACAAAAAAGAAAAAATAATTATAGGTATCTAAAAGTCCAATTGACTCGCCAAAAAGTATTTATTGTAAAAAGGAAATACGTCGTCAACACTCCTATAAAATCAAGGAATGTATAATATTACTTCGCACTAAATTAATTTAATTTGATTGAACGTGTGGCGAGTAAATGATTGTCATTTTGCGCTTTGTGTCCGTTAATTGCAATTTTGTAAAGTTGATACAGATATTAATTAATCCAGTGTAAGCGTGGTCTTTATGAGGGTGCTAATATGCTGCTGATTGGATTGCAGCTTTAGTGACATAATATAAACGTATTATTAGAGAATTGTCTACGAATAACTTTAAAAGAATTATTAAAGCCAAATTGTGTAGCAGGGCATATTACAAAATTTCTGATTATTTAATCGATAAAAGTGCTTGGGATTCAGTTGTTCTGAGTCAACACACATG